>JAMJFZ010004311.1:0-600000 GCA_026225945.1 Cricetomys ansorgei | reverse complement strand
TCTATATGCATCCCCTGCCCCTGAACGCTAATAAAAAGACTCGAACCACTGCAATAAAGTTAACTTTTGCCCCCCTCCAACAGCGCTCCTGGAATTCATTGTGTTCCACCAGCTCTTAAGGTTCCCTGACCAAAGACCTGCTGGAGGCATCCAATCTACGCCCTCTCCCTTGCTTCCTTCCCACCATGGCCTGTGGCCCAGCCACTTGGGTGGAAGAGAAGCAAGGCCCGCCTCAGACAGACTAGTCCCACTGTGGACTGAAGGAGAGAGAGAAACAACCAACAATTCCAGGCTTTGCAGATTTTTTGCTCTTTATAGCAGCTACTCAGTTTCTGCTACGGACGTAGGAAGCAGCCTTAGCCAGTATGTAATTAAAAATCAAAGAGCAGTCCAAAGTCAGCCTGCAGGGCAGCTGGCCAATACTACCTTAGAACTAACCCAATGTTATGAGTCACCCTGAAGAAACTAGCGTCTAGTCAGATGCAGTGACCCACTCAGGATATAGCAGTAAATCACTATAAATATTTTGACAACTAATACTTTAAATTTTGCCAACTCTCTGCATTAAGATTCATCTATTAAGAATCATACTTTACATTGGGGGTAACATGAAGAATGTGCTTAAGTATTGGTTACTGAGGGTTTCTTTTAAAACTAATAAATAACAACCATACAATTTAATATCTAATTTAGTTTTGTTTTTCTTTTTCAAAAAAAATTTAATGAAGATGTAACAGGATCAAAATATTTAAAATAAGTACACTCACTACCCACTCCATCAATTAATTTAGGTCATGCCAACTATAATATAAAATATAAATTTAGAAGTTAAATTATTTTAAAGTACACTACATCCACTTTGTCAATATTTTACATTTATTCATATGTTATACAGTGGGAGCAGAAAATATCTCAAATAAAAACATTATCTTCTTTAAATCTTGAGGTTCATATTAGAGCCACCAGCAATATTTGAAACCACAACAAAGAGATGCAGGAGTGGGCCTACCAGGCATAGCTACCTGGCAGGCCAGAGCCCCCACTCAGCCAACATATGCTGCCTGAGACATGGAGGAAACAGATGGTGGGGGAAGTCTGGGATAGAGGATCAGAGTAGAAGATGGAACTCAAGATGGTAATCGTAAGCAAACTTGGACAGGGCTGTAGCTGCTGCCTATCACCCTACTCAGGTTGCCCCCACTAGGCTTCTCATGTGTTTGTGGACTGGGTGAACTACACATGGTAATTTTATACATATCTGTTTTATGTGACCTAAAGTTACATATAAAAGTTTCTTGGTTCTGTTATTTGTGAAAAGATCAACACTGAATTGAGTTACTATTAGCAAAGGGCCCTAAAAAGCTTTCTTTTCAGCACTAATCATATATATGGTTATAAGCGTTTCCTAATTTGAGATCATCTTTAAACACTGGGAAAAAGAGAATAAAAAGGGAGTTTGTCCATAAACCAATAATCTGTCTGTATTTAGTGTATCATAAAACACAAAGAAATCCACGCATCACAATGAGCATTTCTTATATGTACACAGGTGCACACATGTCTGCATACATGTATGTACATCCTCCGTGCACAACCAGGCTGAATAAAGCCTGGTGCCGTGTCCAGTTTGATATTCAGCTGTGTAATTTTCTTCATCAGTCGAGTAGATTTTTGTCACCTTTCCATTCTTGAAAATGATATGGAGCAGATTGTGACCATATTCCTCAAGGTCTCATTTTCCTTCTTCAATTGCAACAAAATCCCCTGCTGGTCTCCCATGTAAAGATAACTGGCCCCTTTTTGACTTTTTGTTGTAATCAGCAACTGGGACCTTAAAGACATTAACCCCAAGACCATTGGTTGTAATACAGCTGTAACTATTTTCTCATTAACTTCTACAGCAAAGCTCCACCAGAAGGGAAGGAAACTTTCTCCATACTCTATTTTCTGTTTCATTCTTTCTGTAATCTCCTATAAAGTATTAATATCCACTGCATCTCCTTGAATAACTCTAAGGTAAGGGGGCAGTGACTTGTAGCCTTTTGAGTTCTCAGTAACAAGAAACTTTGTACCTAAAATATAGGAGACCTTTAGTACAGTGTCAAGAGAATTTCCAGAATCAGGTCTGATTATTA
Organism: Cricetomys ansorgei; assembly: GCA_026225945.1. Classification (NCBI taxonomy): domain Eukaryota; kingdom Metazoa; phylum Chordata; class Mammalia; order Rodentia; family Nesomyidae; genus Cricetomys; species Cricetomys ansorgei. The sequence continues at coordinate 597,865 of JAMJFZ010004311.1, read as the reverse complement.
GTGGTGCCTCTGTACTTTTGATACTATTAAATGTTTCAGGTCTTCACCTCATATATTCTTCCACATTTTATAAATTCCATAGCTTTGCTGACCACAGACACAGGCTGTGTACTATGTGTTCAAACACATATTTTTTCAAAGTCTTTCCCCTAAGTTGGAACAGAATCTCCTGGAACAGATTTTGTGTTCCATAGTATTAGAGCAATTCCTAGTACTGTAACTGATCTTTTGAAGTTAACCAAATGATCAGGTGTCCCTTTCCTAGTAGTCTATTGTAAAGAGACTCCTCTGTAGACAAAATCATGTAACTTGTATTCCAGACCATTTAAGTTACCAAAAGTTTCTAGCAAAATTTGACCAGTATTTTCTTCTGCTGTCTAGAATTTGAGGGCACTGTGATTGGATACCAGGACTGAACAAGAATAATCTCAATTCAGTGTGTAATCAGGTAGCACTCAAGGGCTGTGTTTTCCACTATGAAGAGGTTTCTTTGGAGATAACAGACCCCTCGAGAACAGCCTTTCCTTTGAAGGGACCCAGGCAGGCTCTGTGTCTGCTGCTTCAGTCTCTGTGAGCCCCTAAGAATCCTGGTTAGTTGACTCTATGGGGCTAGTTCTCCTGGTGTCCTCAACTCCCCTGGTCCCCACATTCCCACCTGCCCCTCTTCATTGGTTCCCTGAACTCCACCCAATGCTTGTGCACATGCATTGGCCTCTGCATTTGCTCCCATCAGCTGCTGGAGGGAGCCTCTCTGATGAAGATTGGGCTAGGCACTGATATATGAGCATAGCAGAATTTTGTTAGAAATTGTCTTGGGATATCCAGTCTCCAGCTCGAGGTCAGCCCTGCAGTATCAGGCTTGGGCTCCCTCCCTTGGTGTGGGATTCTAGAGGGAGAGAATATAGGGAGAGACAACCAGAAGGAGGCATTTATGGTGTCATGTGGAGACCTAGTGCAGTGGAAACTCCTTGGAATCTACGAGGATGACCCTAGCCAGGACTCCTAGTAATGGGGGATAGTGAGCCTGAACAGGCCCTCTCCTGTAAACCAGGCAAGGCTTCCAGTGGTGACACTGGGATACCAATCCAGCCACAACCTTCGACCTATAACCTATCTTGGACTTTTCTTTCCTTTTTGTCTCATGACATTCAAAGTGGGAATAAACTTTGCTTGTGTTGGGTGGGTATTGTTTATAGTGAGTAGCCTTGTTTGAATCAGTCAGTGGCCATCTGGATGTTGAACTCTGCTTCTGCCACAGTACTGGCACTGTCAGTTGCCCTGCACAGCTGTGAGGGAAAGGAAAATGGGCTTCACTATGTTTGGTTGGTTAAGTCACTATCCTTCTACCAGTTATTCCCACTTTTTTTGGCGGGGGGGCATTGTTCCTGGAGGTACTACAATACCAGATCAATGTGTGGAGTAGACTGAGGAAGCTCCTATTCAAACTCCTAACTCAAAAAAATCCACTTAATATATTGTCCCCGAATAGAGGATATTCAGATATTAACTGATAAGAACAGGAGAAATACAGAATGCTTAATGAATTTGCTTCTCATCATTGCACAGGGGCCATGCTAATCTTCTCTATATCATTCCAATTTTAGTATGTGTGCTGTTGAAGCAGCATCCCTCTACCAGGTTTTGAGACAAACTCTCCCAACATAAGTTGTCCTGGATGGATGTCTTCCTGCTTCAGTTCCTGAGTGTTGTGCTTCTTTTTGGTTATCTCATTGCATTTCTTTTTTGATTTATAAAATTATGCTATTTGTATATTTATGTATTTTTGCATGTATGTGGGCTCACATGCCATTGCATGTGTGGGCAGATCAGAAGCCAACTTGTGGGAGTAGTTGCTTTCCTTCAACCATGGGGTCTGAGAATCAAACTCAGAATAGAGTTCCATGTTTACAGTGATGAGGATAATCTATCAAAGAAGACAGAGATGAGGCAGCTTGGGAGTAACATAAGTAAAATGGAAGACCAGGGAGCATCAGCTCTTCTTCTACCACAAATGCATTAAAACTCATCAGAATCTATCTGAAACAATTACGTTGGAGCTCTAGAAAAGAAACAAATACTTGAAATAACCACAAAAAATCCAATAAAATGCAACTTTCAAAACAGTATTCTTTCTGTGACTGTACTCTAGTCTCTCCACAGCATAGCAATGATCTTTGGGTTTTTCATAAGCAATCTTAGTTCCTGTCCCCACCACCACCACTGAAAACTGGAAGGAGCAGAATAGATCTCATTATTGGATTATTCAGTTAACTGTCAGAGCGATGCCTGAAACATTAAAACAAGGAGCTAATTTATGTTTTTTATATTAGGGTATGCAGATAATATAAGCAGCAAATATTAAAAATTAAATGTAATTACAGTTTCAGAGATACCTGGGATAAGATTCTGAAGAGAGATACAAATGGCCATCTGAGATTTGTAGGAAAACCTGAAACTTGTTAGAAATTTTGCTTAAACAATAAAAAATGTATTTTCTCATAGTTCTAGAAACTGCATGTCTGAGATTTGAGTGTCTGCATGGTTGAGTTCTTGTGAGGGGTTTTATTCTGTCTTACTGATAGTTGTCTTCATGCTACATCCACATGTGGGAGGTAGGGAAGGAAAAAGGAGGAGATAATGTGTTGAAAGAGAGCTTACTATTTCTATCAGGCCATACATAGTCATATAGAATTGAGGCATTACTATTATAAATTCATTTACTTGTAATTGGCTTCTAAAGTACTTGACTCCAAATTCAAAATCGGAGTCAGAATTTCAGCATATGAATTTGGTGGGGAACACACTTCAACTTATAGGTTGGAGAAATGTGAAAAGCTGTGCATGCATGTACCTGCACATTGATGCAAACTAACCACAGTCCTAAAAAATTCTAAAACTTACAATGACATATTTGGCAAGATAGTCATCCAACAAGAAAACGATTATTTCATTATATTTTGAGCCTTTTTAGCTAATAAGTGAAAAAGACACTGAGTAAAAAATGAGTCAAGACATACAGGCAGAAAGAAATTAATGACTTTCTAGAATTCAATGAAAATGATACACAACATACCCTAACATAAGGGACACAATGAAAATAGTGCTAAGAGGAAAGTTTATATCACTGAATGTCTACCTTAAAAAAGTGGAAAAATCTCGTACAAGCAACTTAACAGCACACCTGAAAGCACTAGAACAAAAAGAAGTATACCCAAGAGTAGATGACAGGAAATAATCAAACTGAGGACTGAAATCAATAAAATAGAAACAAAGAGAACAATAAAATGAATCAATGCAACAAAAAGTTGTTTTTTTTTTTGAGAAAATCAACAAGATAGACAAACCTTATCCAAACAAACTAAAAGATGGTGAGAGAATATCCAAATTAATAAAATCAGAGAAAAAGAGAGGGAACATAACAACAGACACCAAAGAAATCCAAAGAATCTTTAGGTCATACTTCAAAAACTTATACTCCACTAAATTGGAAAATCTAGAAGAAATGGATAATTTTCTCTGTGTGTACCACTTACCAATATCACAATTTAAATAAACAGATAAACAATTTAAATAGACCTATAACCCCTAGTGAAATAGAAGCAGTCATTAAAGTCTCCCAACCAAATAATGCCCAGAGCCAGATGGTTTTAGTGCAGAATTCTACCAGACTTTCAAAGAAGAGTTAATGTCAATACTCCTCAAATTATTTCACAAAATAGCAGCAGGCAGAACATTGCCCAATTCATTTTATGAGGCTATAGTTACCCTGATACCCAAACTCACAAAGACTCAACAGAGAAAGAGAATTACAGACCAATTTCCTGTATGAACATACATGCAAAAATACTCAATAAGGGCTGGAGAGATGGCTCAGAAGTTAAGAGCACTGGCTGCTCTTCCAGAGGTCCTGAGTTCAATTCCCAGCAACCACATGGTAGCTCACAATCATCTATAATGGGGTATGATGCCCTCTTCTGGAATGCAGGTGTACATGCAAACATAAATAAATCTTTTTTTTTTTAAATTCTCAATAAAATACTTGCAAACATGAATCCAAGAATACATCAAAAAGATATCCACCATGATCAAGTAGGCTTCATCCCAGACATACAGGGATAGTTCAATATACAAAAATCAGTCATTGTAATCCACCATATAAATAAACTGAAAGAAAAAAACCACATGATGCCAAGAAAGTCACTGACAAAATCCAACACCCCTTCATGGTAAAAGCCCTGGAGAGATTAGAGTTACAAGAGGCACACCTAAACATAGCAAAGTCAATTTACAGCAAGCCTATAGCCAACATCAAATTAAATGGAAAGTAACTCAAAGCAATTCCACTAAAATCAGGACCAAGAGAAAGTTGTCCCTTCTCTCCATACCTATTCATTATAGTACTTGGATTTTTAGCTAGAGCAATAAGACAACTGAAGGAGATCAAGAGGATACAAATTGGAAAGGAGTCAGAGTATTATTATTTACAGAAGATATGATATTATACATAAGTAACCTTAAAAATTCCACCATGGAGCTCCTACATCTGATAAACACTTTCAACGAAGTGGCTGGATACAAGCTTAACTAAAAAAAAATCAGTAGCCCTCCTAAATACAAATGACCAATGGACCAAGAAAGAAATCAGGGAAACAACATCCTTCACAATAGCCTCAAGTAATATAAAGTATCTTGGGGTAACTCTAACCAAGCAAGTAAAAGATTTGTATGACAAAAACTTCAGGTCTTTGAAGAAAGAAATTGAAGAAGATATCATAAGATGGAAAGATCTCCAATGCTTATGGATCAGTAGAATCAATATAGTAAAAATGGCCATCCTGCCTAAAGCAATCTACAGATTCATTGCAATCCACATCAAAATTCCAACACAATTGTTCACAGACCTTGAAAAGAAAATTTTCAGCTTCAGATGGAAAAATAAAGCCAGGATAGCTAAAACAATCTGAACAATAAAAGAACTGCTGGAAGTATCACCATCTCTGATATCAAGATTTACTACAGACCTACAGTTACTAAAAAAACCACTTAGTATTGGCATAAAAACAGACATGCTGATCAATGAAATCATATCAAAGACCTAGATATAAATCCACACTAATAGACACCTCATTTTTCATAAAGAAGCCAAAAATAAATATTTGGAAAAAAGAAAGTATCTTCAACAAATGGTGCTGATCCAACTTGATATGTGCATGTAGGAAAATGCAAATAAAGCCATATTTATCACTGCACAAAATTCAAGTCCAAGTGATCAAATACATCAACATAAAACCAGATATACTAAATCTGATAGAAAAGAAACTGGGGAATAGTCTTGAATGCATTGGCACAGGAGACAACTGTGAATAAAACATTGATTGTTCAGGCACTAAGATCAACAATTAATGAATAGGACCTCATGAAACTGAAAAGCTTCTGTAAAGAAAAAGACACCATCAGTAAGACAAAACGACAGCCTAAAGAGTAGGAAAAGATTTTCACTAACTCCACATCTGTTAGAGGACTAATACCCAAAACATATAAAGAACTCAAGAAACTAGATATCAAAAAGTAAATAATCCAATTAAAAATGGGGTACAGCTCTAAATAGAGAATTATCAATAGAGGAATCTCAAATGTCTGAGAAACACTTAAAAATGTTTAACATCCTTAGCCATCAGGAAAACGCAAATCAAAAGTACTTTGATGGCTAAGATCAACAACTCAAATGACAACTCATGCTGGCGAGGATGTGGAGCAAGGGGAACACTCTTCCATTGCTGGTGGGAGTGCAAACTTGTACAGCCACTGTGGAAATCAATATGGCAGGAAGTTTCTCAGTAAATTGGGAATCAATTTACCTCGAGATCTAGCTGTACCTCTCATAGACATACACCCAAAGGACATTCTATCTTACCAGAAGGAAACTTGCTCAACTATAGTGGCTCTATTCATAATAGCCAGAAACTGGAAACAAACTAGATGTCTTTCAATTTAAAAAATGGATAAAGAAAATGTGGTACATTTACACAACGGAGTACTACTCAGCTATTAAAAAGTGACATCATGAAAATTGCAGTCAAATGAACCAGAAAAAAATCATCCTGAGTAAGGTGACCCAGACCTATAAAGACAAATATGGTATATATTCACTTATAAGTGGATATCAGCTGTTAGGTAAATGATAATAATGCTATAATCCATAGACCCAGAGAGACTAGGTAACAAAGGAAGTCACTTGGGGGGGACAACACACATGGCTCTCCCTGGAAAGGGGAAATAGATTTTCTAGGCAGACTGGGGGTGGGTGAGGATGGGAGTAAGAGGGATCAGGTAAGGAGGAGGGATGGAGGAAGAGAGTACAGGGAGAGGTGACGGGAATTGGGGAACACTTGGGAGGTGATGTGGAAACCTAATGCAATGTAAAGTTCCTGGAATCTATGAGGGTGATCCCAGTGAGGACTCCTAGTAATGCAGGACACAGAACCTGAACTGGCCATCTTCTGTAACCAGGTAAGTCCTCCAGTTGTGAGACTAGGACACTAACCCACCCACAAAACCTTCAATCTACTATCTGCCCAGTGTAGAATGAACTTCGTCACACCCAGGTTCGCTAAAGAACAAAAAAGGACTTTTTCAAGATGCAAACCTGAACAGCCATGACAAAGGGTATCAGCCTCGGAGGACCGAGCCTCCGGTGGACTGAGCACATCATCTCTTCTGCACAAGGATTTTATTAAAGAAAGGCAGCATCCCATTGGCATAAAGGCTTTATTTGCATAATGAACAGAATTCTATAGCTCAGCAACCCCCAATCTCCAGCCAGCCAACTTGACACCAACATGGAAGTAAGTCAGGAGGCCCAAAGCTCAGTGTTCCACCACCCTGTTGCTGGAAGCTGTGGGAGAGAAACACAAAAGTCCCTTCCTTAATAATATCACAAACAAATGCTTTTAACATGAAGATTCTAGGAGGCAGGATGTTTCAAACATCAATTGCTTTAGCTAAGAGTTGCTAACAGGCAGGTTACATGCTTCAGGAAGTAGCCCTTCACACATTTAGAAAGCTATCTCTTAATCATTCCAATGTCTTATTCCTACAGTCCTGCCTGGAAGATGTGCTGGGGCAATGGTGGCATAGAACATGTAGGAGTGGCCAACCAAAGTCTGGTTTAATTTGAGGCTAATGCCATGAGAGGGAGCCCATATCAAACATAGCCTGGATGGTCAAGAACTGGAGACTAGATAGCCCAGAGACCTAGAGTAGAACCAAACATGCCTGGCAAGAATAAAATCAATGAAATGATTCCTAATGATATTCTGCTATACTCATAAATCAGTTCCTTGCTCAGTCATCCTCAGAGAGGCTTCTTCCAGTGACAGTTGGGAATAGGTGTAGAGACCTACTGCCAGTCATATGCAGAGAGAGAGTCTAAATTGGAGGTCTCCATCAGGTCCCCCCCTCAGAGTTTGGGGAACCCCATGGAAGAGGGGGAAAAGATTGTAGAAGGAGAGGATAGAGGATACCAGGAGAATATAGTTCACTGAATCAACTAAGCAGGGATCAAATGAGCTCACAGGGACTGAGGCAGCAATTATGGGGCCTGCATGGGTCTGCACTAGGTCCTCTGCCTATATGTTATGGCTTAACAGCCAACAGCTTGGTGTTATTGTGGGACTCCTAACAGTAGAAGCGGGGGTATCTCTGACTCTTTTTCCTGCTTTGGGGACCCTTTTCACCCTATTAGGTTGCCTCATCCAACCTTGATATGAGGGCTTTTGCCTTGTCTTAGTGTATCTTGTTTTGTTGTGTTTGGTTGTTGTATCTTGGAGACCTGCTCTTTTCTAAAGGGAAACTGACAGGAAGTGGATCTGGGAGAAAGGGGAAGTGGAGGGTGCTGGGAGGAGTGGATGTGACTGGGATATATTGTATGAGAGAAGAATACATCTTCAATTAAAAAAATAAAACAAGAGAAAGAGACAAAAGTAAAGAAAGTCTAGGATATAGCTTTCCAAGCTCCTATTATCCAGGTCTGTCTTTCTATGTTTCTGTCCTCCTAGTTCTACCTGTCTCTCTATCTCTGTTTCTCTCTATGTCTTCTGTGTCTGTCTCCCCCAACACACACACACATACACACACACACACACACACACACACACACACATTTACACAGAGAAAAATAAACTTGATTCTCAATAAGCCCTCCTTTGTCACATTCATTACTGAACACTGCTCCAAATATTTATATATTTATGATATCTATCTATAGCGATATATGTATACAAACATAAAACTCCAGAGCAAATCTAAGTAAGTGGTAAAAGTATGCCTAAGCATACAGCTAATCCACAAAGACTGAAATGTGTGTCTATTGTCTCTCATTTACTTTGTATTTTACCATTAATTGGTTAGTTACAGTTCTTACCTTTCAAGAAATCGTCTGAGTTAAAGGTATAGAGAGAGAACAAGGAACACAAACAAGAAATAATCTTTGACTTTGAAATAATAGTTTAGAAAAGTTTCAAAGCACATGGACTTCTAAAACCTTCCACAAGAAATGAAACTTCAGTAATCCCTGAGAAAAGGATGGGCAGTATGTGATTTCCAGATTACTATAGCATCATAATCAAATGAACAAGAAACCATCATAAGAGTTGCAAAGAAACAGGAAATTATGATTTAACTTGAATGATAGATTAAAATAATCCATCCACAAAGGACCCCTGATATATATATCACAAAAACACTAGCTGACAGTTTTAAACACCAGTCTTTAATAATCTCAAAAAAACTAAAGGAAAACAATGTATGGATAAAGAGTGAATATTGATAAAGTGGTAACAATAACTTAGGGAGCTGCCAACAACCACCAAAGCCACCCTAGGCCATTGGTTTCTGGGTCCTTTGTCTCATGAACTTGAAGAAGGAATTTGACAGAAAATAGGAAGGGGATTTTTAGGATGGAGTTTGTTATAGGGTTATAGGTGAAAGTTTAAGAGAAAAGAAGCAAGCGTAGCTCCTGTTAAGGCAGGAGCAGGTCCCTAAGATGAGTTGCCACCAGGGATCCTTATCTGGCAGTTAATAAGGCTTTATGGGGTTGAGGAATGAGAAGTGAGCTAATCACTCCAACTGTCCTACCCACAAGGTATTCGTTCATGAACCTCTCCAACCTGGTGGCTCCAACCTGGAGTTTTTATATATAGCTTCCAGGCAGTTCTGTTCATTTGGTTGCTGTGTAAAAGGGGAAGAAAGATAAAAACAAGAAGCCAGAATGAGAACTAGAGCCACTAAACATTTTTGGTATTTCTTGTGTCTGGCCAGGATCGAACTGCTGATAGAACCAAGGACATTTCTGGCTTCTGGTCAAAACATAACTGATTGTCAAAGACAAGAAGCAGAACCAAACTAACCTAACTATTTTCTTCCTCCTGTTGTAACCAAAAGGACAATTGAAAATGCTGAGTCAGCATAGCAGAAAGAAGAAAGAGTGAATGAAGCCTAAGGCATTTGAGAACACTACTAAGCTGATCAGAACATGAATTGTGGGACTGATACTATAGCTCAGCAAAGCTTTTCAAATATGCTTGAAGTTCTAGTTTCCATCCACAACCTTACCACCACTAGAAGAAACAACTTATGAATTACGGGATTGTCAGAAGAAGAGACAGTAAATGGAAAAAGTATATAAAATTTAATTAACAATTAATGAAAGAAAGTGGCCATGAATTTGAAAGAGAGTGAGAGGGCTATATGAGAGGGTTTGGAGGGAGGAAAGGGGAGGGAGAAATGTTGTAATTAAATTACAATCTCAAAAGTATACAAATAGTAAAAGTAAATAAAAAACAAAATAGGTTTAAGTTATAACCTTTCACAAGGTTCAAGAAAGACTGTATATTGATGAGTCAATTTAAGAAGACAAATTCTAAGCCTACTTGCCTCAAATATTGTTATGGGGCATTCTCCAGAGAAGATTGCTCAGACTTGGGGTTAAGCCAATAGAAAGTCTTTATCAGGCGGGTGGTGGTGGCACACACCTTTAATTCCAGCACTCAGGAGGCAGAGGCAGGTAGATCTCTGTGAGTTCAAGGCCAGCCTGGTCTATAGAGTGAGCTCCAGGACAGTCAGAGTTACAACAGACAAACCCTGTCTTGAAAAAAGAAAGAAATAGTCTTTATTAGCCGGCAGGTGATTGCCCTGGGTGTTCAGGATCCCAGTGTAGCCCTGAGCCTTTCTCAAAATGAGCTTTTAAGCACAAAAACCATGTTCTGGATTGACGTACTTAAGTTAACAAGAACAGCTATCCAGAAGCAGAAATACAGAAGCTAAAAGAGAAGGTTAGTACATTTTGAGACTTTCTCAGAACTATATGGACTTTGATGGATTTAGACCTTTGTTTCAGTTTTGGCAGGTGGTGCTGTCTACATGCTGAGTCTTACAGCCTGAACGGCACTTCCAACATCGAGTCAGTTGTGCTTAGGTCTCAGAGGCCCTGTTACAATATCAGAAAACCCAAATGTGTGAAGCAGACATTTACAGAATTGAAAGGAAATTGTTCTGTAGAAAATGGTTAAAGATTTCACCACAATACTTTTAATCCCTTCCAAACAGTTCCTAAAATTAAAGAGGGAACATGCTCTGACTCATTCTATGAGACCAGCACTTGTGCAATACTAAAACCAGATAAACACATTAAAAGGAACAAAAATTAGAGAACAATAATCATATCTGAAAAATCCGTAGCTAATCTAATCAATGGCAAAAAGACAACAGAATAACAGATATGGAATAAAAATTAATGTTCATCAGGAATTAAAACTTGAAGTGAGTGAGGGTGGTATAGCTACAGAGTGCTAGCAGAAAGGGATTTTACAATAATTGAACATTTCTGTGTCTTGAGAGTGGTAATAATTACATGAAGGTACATCTGTGATTAGATTGCAATATATATTTTATGTGTGTGTGTGTATGTGTGTGTGTGTGTGTGTGTGTGTAAGAGAGAGACACATAATAATTGTATATATTTGCAAGGCACAATATATTTTGATATATGTGTGCTGTGTACATTGTTATGATGCCAAGATTCTGTTTGTTATGCTATATATGGATTCTCACAAAACAGGATTCTCACAAAATGGTGCTTCCTTAAAACCAAGAGTTTTTTAGTTTTAAATTTTCTTTTTAGTTATCTTTTTATTTATTTATTTTTACTTTTTTTGAAAATTTCTTATATGAGCACATATTGTCATCATTTTCATCCCTCTCTCGCTGTTCTCCAACTCTTCTCATGTCTTCAACAATGGGTCTTCAAGTTCTGGTAGACAACCAATAGCCTATATTTTGGGAGTTCCTTGAACTCCCCTGAAAAACAGCTCAAGAGAGGTTTTCTTTATTTGACACTGTGGCTTTTGTTAGATAGTCTAGAGCTCCTTGGAAGAGAATTATTATCCCAAGAGGCATAGTGTTATTCAAACTGCATGTGGGTTTGTGCACTCATATATTTACATATATTATGTGTATATTTTTGAAGGTTTGTTTTTTACTTTATGGCTATTACTGCTTTGTTTTCATGTATGTATGTGCATTGTGTGAATACCTGGTACTCGTGGAGGCCAGAAGAGAATACCAGATTGCCTGGAGCTGGAGTTATAGAAGGTTGGTGCTGGGGACTGAACCCAGGTTATCTGAAAGAGCAGCAAGTGCTCTTAACTTCTGAGCCACCTCTCCAGTTACCTCTATGTGTATTTTTAAATAAAGATAAAATGTTTTCTGTGGCTTTCTCAAATTTGCTTAGTATTATCTCTTCTCCCTCGATCTTGGTCTTCCTTCCTGATTTAAAACCTCCCACCCATTTGTCCCACTTCTACTTTCATGCACCTGTGTCCTACTAATTCCCTCTCTAAAGCTTTCCCGTCCATCGTCCCTTTATACTTTCCAGGTTTCTACAGTTAGTCTAGGTTATATAATGTTCACTTCTAAATGTTAAGAGCTAGGATCTATGAATAAGAGAGAACATGCAGCATTGTTTTTCTGAGTCTGGGTTGCCTCACTCAATATGATCTTTTGTAGCTCCATCCATGTACCTGCAAAGTTCACGATTCCCTTTTTCTTTACAGCTGAGTAGTATTATATAGTGTATAGGTACCACATTTTCATCTTTTAGTCATCAGTTGAAGGACATTTAGGTTGTTACCATCTCCTAGCTACTGTGAACAGAGCAGCAATTAACACGGATGAGCAAGTCTCTGTGTAGTAGGATGTAGAGTTCTTTGAGCATATGCCAAAGAGTGGTGTAGCTGGGTCATATGATAGACTTATTTTTAGCCCTTTGATCATTCTTCACACGGATTTCCATAATAGGTGCACGAGTTTGTAATCTTACCAAAAGTGAATGAGAGTTCCCCTTTCCCCACATTCTTGACAACATTTTTTGTCAGTTACTTTCTTGATCTTAGGCATTCTGAATGGGGTAAGACAAAATCTCAAACTGGTTTTATTTGCATTGTCTTAATCATTAAAGATGACGAACACTTTAAAAGATATTTCTTAGCCATTTTTACTTCTCCTTTGAGAACCCTTTGTTCAGACTCATAGATCATTTTTAATTGGGTCATTTGTTTTCTAGATTCTTTGTGCTTTCAGGGTTTTTTGTATATTCTGAAGATTCATCTTCTATAAGATATATAACTAACAAAGATTCTTTCTCATTCTGTGGTCTTCCTTTTCTTGTGATTGACTGTTTCCTTTGCTGTACATAAGCTTTTTGTTTTATGAGGTTCCACTTGTCAGTTGCTGACTTTAGTTCCTGGGCATATGGAGTCCTATTCAGAAAGTCCTTTCCTACACCTTTATCTTGTAGTGTACAGCTTTATGTTTTCTCCCAACTGTTTCAGCATCCAAGTTTCACACTGAGGCCTTTGATCCATTTGAAGTTGATTTTTGTGCAGTGATAGATATGGGTTTAACGTCACTCTTCTACATGTGGACACCCAGTTTTCCCAGCACCATTTGCTGAATGAGTGTTCCTCCACTGAGTGTTTTTAGCATCCTGTAAAATACCAGATATCTGTAGTTATGTGCACTTGTATGTGGGTCTTCTATGTCTTTGCATAGTTCTTCATGTCTGTCTCACTGTTCTGTTGTTTTGTTTTGGGTTTTATTTTTTGTTGTTGTTTGTTTTTTGTTTGATGTTTATTATCACTCTGTAATACAGCTTGAAATCTGGAATGGTTATCCCACCAGCATCATTCTTTTTGTTCAGGAATGCTGTGGCTACCCACAGTCTTTTGTGGTTCCAGATGGCTTTTAGGGTTTTTTTTTTCCCTGTTTCTATGAAGAATCTCATGTTTTTTGTTTGTTTCTTTTTTGGATTTTTGTTGTTGTTTTGTTTTTTGGTATTTTTATTGCTTGATGGTGGGTTTTTTGCTGTTTTGTTTTGTATTGAGTATTGTATTCAGTCTGTGCATTGTATTTGCTGGAATGACCATGTTCACAATATTAGTTCTACCAATCCATGATCATGGGAAGTCTTTCCATTCTTCTAATGTCTTCCTCAATTTTTTCGGAGACTTAAAGTTTCCATTGAGATCTTTTGCCTCCTTAGTTAGGTTTATCCATAGATATTTCATTTTTTTAAAGGCTGATGCCAATTTGAGTGTTTTCATGATCTTTCTCATGCTGTTTGTTATTGGTAAAGAGAAAAGTTATTGTTTTTTGCTGGTTGGTTTTGTATCCTACCACTTTGTTGAAAGTGTTGATCATTTCTAGAAGTTCTCTAGTGGAATTTTTTATATCTCTTATGTATCACATATCATCTGCAAATACGTATGATTTGACTTATTTTACTTGTATTTCTTTCTTTCTTTTTTCTATCTCTAGATAGTGCTTGCAGCCCTGTATTGAAAAGGAGTTGGGATGGTACACAGCTGTGCCTCATTCTTGATTTTCATAGGATTGCTTTGAGTTTTTTCCACTGAGCACAGTGGTTCTCAACCTTCCTAATCCTGAGATCCTTTAATATACTTCCTCATGTTGTGGTGCTCCTCAATCATAAAAATTATTTTAATTGCTACTTCATAACTGTAATGTTGCTACTGAGCAGTGTCTCAGTTTCTAAGGCCATTAGAAATATGTGTTTTCTAATGGTCATGACCCACAGGTTGAGAAATGCTGACTTAGGGTGAACTTGGCTGTGGGTTTGATGTATATAGCTTTTATTATGTTAAAGTATATTTCCTCTAGTCCTGTTCTTTCTAGGACTTTTATCATGAAGGAATGCTGTGTTTTATCAAAGGACTTTTCTGCATCTATTGAGATGATTGTGTATTTGTTTGTTTGTAAGTACATTTATATGATTTATTGCATTTAATGACATGTGTATTGAACCATCCTTGTATGTTACTCAGGGTTGTGATAAGACACCATGACCAAAAGCAATTTGGGGAGGAAAGGGTTTATTTCCACTCAGATCACACTCCATACTGAGGGAAGTCAGAGCAGGAACTCAAGGCAGGAACTTGGAAGTCAGAACTGCAGTAGAGGCCTTGGAGGAGAGCTCTTTAACCAGCTTTCTTTTCATGGCCTGGTCATCCTGCCTTCTTACAGTACCCACATCTACCAGCCCAGAGGGCTGCAGCGGGCTGTACCCTCCCTACATGAACCATTTATTAAGAAACTGTCCCACAGGCTTGCCTGTGGGTTAATTTATTGGGGCATTTCTCAATTAGGATTTTGTTTTACCAGATATGTCTAGATTTGTGTCAAGTTGACAAAAGCCAACACAACTGACACCCTGTCAGTTGACACACAAACACAGTATTTACTAATCCATAACCTTTACTTTCTTGTTCATCCCCAAGACCTAATATTAATACTAATATCAAAATATAAAATATTCCAACTCTTTAAAAAGTCCCACATTCTTTTAATCTTCAAACACTTTAAAAACAGTCTCTTTAAAATATTCAAAGTCTCTTTAAAAGTTCAACATTTCTCAAAAAAAAAACTCTCTAAAATTCCAAAGTCCCTTCATTGTAGACTCTTATAAAATTAAAAAAAAAAAAACCATACATACTTTTTATTACTTCAGGATGAAAGAACCTAAGTATAGTTACAATAAAATCAGAGCAAAACCAAATTCCAATGGTATAAAAGTTCAATGCTTGATGTCTGCGACCCACTCATAAGTCTCTGGGCTCTAAAGAGCCTGTTGCCACTTCTCTGGCTCTTCCCTATTCAGCACATGCAATTTGTCTCCTAGACTCAGGCCAGTTCCACTCCATGACTGTTGCTGTCCTTGGCTGTCATCCCATGGCACTGGCATCTTCAAAATGCTGAAATCTCTACTCCAACTGAGCCTCACCATTACCAATAGCCCCAATTTCTCTCCATAAACCCTTCAGTTCTGGGGCTTCTATTGCAACTGAGGTGCACCTTCACCAAGAGCCTCTCCTAGCCTCTCATAGTGCCAAGCCCCAGATGTTCTCCATAACCCCTTCATGCTTTCAAATCTAGTACCTGTTGCTTGTACCCATCCACGGGACCCTTCAGGTGAGGGAATAGAGTTGGCTTGGAGCCAAGACACACAGGCTCAGGGAGTCAGGTGAGTGGCAAAAGGCAGACTCAGTTTACTACAGGGGGGAAGCCTATTATACCCTCCACCAGGCTCAGTGTCCCATTGGCTGCCAGACTGCAGCTGCTGCTCCCTGGGCGTGTCCAGGTAGGTCTGTCTCTGGGCATGCCCGGGCAGGTCTGTTTCTATGTATGTCCACGTGGGTCTCAGGCCTTGCTCTGTCCAGTGGCAGGTCCAGTTTTCTCCTACAAGTACCACTTTGGAAAATCTTATGTTAGGGCAAGGGCAAGCCGGGCGGGTTTCTAAGGAACCACGAGATACGAACCGCTGCAAACGCATGAGGCATTTATTGATTACCGGTGCACTCCGGGTCCCGCCTATCCCACGCAGGAGATGAGCATGGCGGGGCCCTGATCCCTTCCCCCTCAGCCCTTTTATGGGGTTCAGGGGAAAGGGGTCTGGGGATGGGGGCTCGTGCAGCTTTGATTGGCTCAGAGCTCTCTGTTAAACTCATTGGTTGGGAGTTTCACGAGCGCGGGATCCAGGAGGGGCGTGGTCAACCTGTGCCCTTGGACTAGCCGTCCTTGAGACAGGGTGGTGCCTGGTATGCTGGGGAAGGACGAATCCTGCTGATAAGCTTAATGGTCATTTCCCTATGGGTGGGGAGGAGACTGAAGAGTACTGTTAATGGCCGTACTTGGGAAGGCATTTCTCAATAGGAGGCATTTCCCCCTATATGTGACTGCATTCCTAGGCTTCATATTTCTTAAATCCTTTCACTTACACGTTACCAAGTTTGGCTGCCAGCATGAGGTACAACCTTGGACACCTCTGGAGCACATCTGTGGGCTGACTCTGAGGAAACCCTTCCCAGAAGGCATCACCTCAATGATGCTGGTCTCTTCTTAGTCATGGCTGATTCTTCAGCTCCACGTAACCAGAATCACAAATTCTTAACTCAAAATATCACATAAACAACCCAGATAGAGCCTTTGCTTCCTTCTGAAGCTTCACAATCCATCTTTTGTATCACTCTCAGCAACCTTGTTTTTCAAGTCCCCACAATAGTTCACTAAGCTCTGAACAACCAATGGCTTTCTGAGCCTGAAGTTCAAATACTACTACAAATCCTCCCCAAAACACATGGTCATGTCTGTCATAGCAACACACCCATGAACCTGGGACCAGTTTCTGCCTTAGTTAGGTTTCTGTTGTGTTGGGAACACAAAGGTCCTTGCCCATGCCGATAACACTAGGAAATCAGGAATGTTAAACACGCAGGGCTGTCCTTTCAAAGAAAAAAATATATAACCTGTTTTCTTCCCAGAAATATGGGAATGAAAGTGACTAATACCCTAGGTGATCATTGCATTATTTTTAGGGCCAAGCTCCCACAAGGACTACAGGTGGCTAATAGTCTAGGTGACCTTTGCATTGTCTGTATGACCAGAGGCCCCCACAAGCTCCCCCAAGCAGAGATACTTAATAGTCTAGGTAACCTTTGCACCACTGTATGATCAAGAACTCCCCCATGCTCCCACAACAAGGACTGAGGTGGTTAATAGCCCAGATGATCTCTGTGCTATCTGTATGATAGAGACCACACCAGATCCTCCCCTAGGCCCTTAAGATAGCACATGTAGCCTATCTCTAAAATCCATCTTCATGGAAGAAGTGACATAAACTTTGAGAAGAGTTTTAATGTAATTATGCCTCTCTGTGCACACAGGATTGTGTTACACCAGGAAACTTTTTTCCAAATTGTACTGTACTTAAATATGCCTACAATAAACTGCTCAGTGTCAGACACGCAAAGTTTGAACCAGATTTCCTTCTTGCTGCACATGGATTGTCACTTTGCCTTCCATGATGGCCACAGAGACCCCAACACTATTGCTGTAATAAAACGCCATGATCAAAAGCAACTTTAGGAGTAAAGGGTCTATTTCAAGTGTACAGTTCCATATCAGAGGAAGTCAGGGCAGAAACTCAAGGCAAGCACATGGAGACAGGAACTGAGGCAGAGGCCATGGAGGCGTGCTGCTTGCTGGCTTTCTCCCCATGGCTTACTCAACCTGCTCTTATATGCCCTAGAGCCCATTGCCCAGGGGTGTCACTGTACACAATGGGCTGGGTCTGCTTACATAAATTACTAATTAATAAAATACCCCATAGGCTTGCCTACAAGGCAGTCTACTGGGGGCGTTTTCTCAAATGAGGTTTCCTCTCCCCAAATGACCCTAAACTGTGTGAAGTTCACGTAAAAATTAGCCAACATACTTGGGCAGACTAAAGCCAGGCAAGTTGACTAGACTTGGCTGGAATACAAGATGTGCAGTTTTGATCAAGCTTCCAGACTAGAAATAGCACAGGCAGAACTAACCAGACTCTGTTGGCAACAGCACAGATGGGATTAACCAGATGTTGTATCAGTAAATTTTAAAAATGTAATTAGCAAACATCTAACAGCCTAACATATGGGAAGACAATTTAACCATTATTTTAATGAGGTTATTGCTTTTTATTTACATAATTATATTTGTGGTGGTTTGAATGAGAATGGCCCTCATAGGCTCTTATGTTTGAATACTTGGCCCCAGTTGGTGGAACTGTTTGGGAAGGATTAACATGTGCAGCCTTCTTGGACAAGGTATGTCATTGGGGATGGGCTTTGAGATTTGAAAAGACTGAATCCATTCCCAGTGTGTCCCTTTATCTCTGCCTCCTAATTGTGAATCAAAATGTGAATACATAAGCCAAATTAAATACTTTCTTATATAAGTTTCCTTGAGCTTATGATTTCAGAGGGTTAGAGTCCATAGTGGTGGAGAAAAGGCATGGTGGCAGGAACAACACAGAGCTCACAATACTGTTCTCTCTATCTGCCTTATGACTGTTAAATCAACATGTAATCTCTCAGCTATTTCTGTAAGCAAGCCTCCTATTGTAGGCTTTCTTTTATAACCTGTCTTGGTTATGGAGTCTTTTCACAGCAATAGAAAAGTAATGAGGACATCTTCCAAGTCTTCAAATCCAAAGTCTCATTGGACCATACATCTAAGCCTCCTCACTATAGTTATAGTTTATAACTTCGCACTTCACATTCTTTTATGGACTCATACAAGACACTGTTGATCTGGCATCTTTTCTCCAATAAGGGCCTATAGATCCTGGCAAATCTCCTCTTGATAAAATGAAATTCTCTGGAGTATTTGACCTCTAGGCTAGAGGATTTGGTCTGAAGCCTTTTGAGAGCATACTTGACCACCAGAGGCAGGCCCTCATTCAGTTTCAAGTGGAAGGAGTATCCCCATCAAAGCCTGCAGGCAGACTGAGGCTGCCATAGCATTCAGTAATTGGACCACTTGCCAGGCTTTCTGTATTCTCCAGTCCCTTGCACTATTAGCTTTGGGTGTCAGAAAAGACTCAAATGATGGATAGAATTTGGCTTCAGTGAGCTTTAGTCACAGGCAGGAGAGGGGCTAAGAAAAACAAAAGGGCTGAGGAAACAGTTTCTGGGAAAGCTAGTCCAAGATGGAAGTAGCAGCAAAGGACTTGACCAGTATTACTTGATACTGATTACTGATACTTGACCAAGATCAGAAAGATGGCTTAAGGCTGAGCTGGGGCAGTCCAGTAAAAAACGTTTACATCAGCTGCTGTGACAAATAGAAGAAATGGCCAAACCAATCGCACAGAAGATGATCCAGTAACTTTCCCTTGCCTCACAGATCATTCTATTTGCTAAGCAGCTTTGCAATAGAATAAGGTAGAAAAGACCAATTATTCGATACTGGTTTAATGGTTTATTTAGTGATTTACTTAAAGCATTGCTCGTACTGTGTATTTACCAAGCATGACTTCACTTGCTACCTGAAACAGAATGACCTGAAGAAATAGGTGGAGAAATAGCTGAAACCGTGGGTTGTTGCCCTTAGCAACCTGCTGAGTGCAGACCTTAACAACCTGCTGACTGCCACGTAAGCATCTGTAAAATTTTGTCAGCATTCTTGCCCCACCTTGTGGTTTCAAAGTATAAAATAAGAATACAAACTGGACTCAGGATTGAAGCCTTTCAGGAGCTATCCTGGCTTTGGTCCCTCAGTGACATCTCTCTGCCACTCTCATTGATATCAAAGTGCTTATTCCAGAAAGATTTCCATACAGCTATAATTAGCAAACTTCATGCAGCAAGTGACAAAATCTACCACATTTCTGGTGTCACTCATTTTCCTGGAAGTGGCAGCTCCCCAAATTTTTTTTTTTTGCAATTTAATAGTTATATATTTTGGAAATATTTCTTTTTCATTTTTCTTCTCTCATAAAATACATCTGGACACGTTTTCTCCCTTCCTCTACTCCTCCCAGCTCCCTCCATTGCCCCTCTCCCCCAAATCTATCCACCCAACCCCTCCCCTTTCCTTTCTCCAGAAAAGAGCAGTCTTCTCAGGGTTACTGCTCAGACAGGACACAACAAGAAGGAACAAGGCTGGGCACTTCTCCAAATTCTTTTAATCTCTATTTCTGTGCTGTTGAGTTTAGAATTATTTTATACATGTTTACTTAAAATATAATTACATCACTTGCTTCTTCCCCTTTATTCCCTCCAGCCACTACTAAGTCCCCTCCATCCAACTCCCTTCATACCTCCATTCCAAAAATTTGTAGCTTCTTCTCAGATTATCATTGCTACATATAGATATACATTCATGAAGATATAAATATAACCTGCTGAGTCTGTTTTTGTTCATGTGTGTGTGGTTTCAGGGCTGACCACCTTATCCTGAACAACCAACTAGGAGAATTCATGCCTGAAAGGGGCTAACTCTCCCTTTCTCTCAGCAGTCATCATTTGCCTGTAGTTCCTTGTCCAGGAATGTGACCCTGTGAGATTTTCACCTTCCCATGTTAGTATTTCCATTGATATTGATATTGTATCCCTCTTCTTTGTGTAACCATTTCTATGAGAGACCGTTTCACAACCTACTTCCTGGTATTCTGGCTCTTATAAATCTTTCTGCCTTCTCTTTGTCAGTGCTTCCCAAGCCATAGATGCAGGAACTGTGATGTAGACATATCCACTGGGGATGAACGCAGCATTATGTTCATGCATTAGTCAGGGTTCTCTAGAGAATGGAATGTATAGAATGAATCTATATACATAAAAACAAGATTTATTAAAATGGCTTATAGGGTGTGGTCTCACTATTCTAACAATGGCTGCCTCCTGACAGAAAGTCCAAGGATCCAATAGTTGTTCAGTCCGTAAGGATGGATGTCTGAGATGGGCTTCAGTATATGCCAGAATCTCAAAGAAGTAGGCTCTAATGACAGTGAGGGAATGAGCTTGACAGTGAGAAGAGGTCAAGCAGGCAAAGAGCATAACTTCCATGGTACCAGCTCCACAAATTTGTAGATGCTTAGAGTTTATTGTGAAAAACCTGATCAGGAAGAACTACTCCAAACTGTTCTTATGTGGTCTTAAGAAACCTAAGAGAACTTTAAGTAGACAAGCAAGGAAAGGAGGAGAAGGGAATTTTTAGAGCCGGAAGTGTATCTGAAAAGGCTTATATTCAAATGGACAGAAAAGAAAAGTGGAGAAAGAAACCCCAAATATGAACAATAAGCATCTTTAAGTGATAAGAATTCCCAGGCAGATTTATTATCTAGTACTGGCTTTTCAAAATATCTATGAAGAGTATGCATTCTTTTTAGGTTGCATAAACCCTAATAATACATTCTGGGGAGGAGTGGGATGAGATGAAATGGGGAAAGTGAAAAGAAAACCTATGGCAGTTGGTGCCCTACTCATGTGTCTGACTAGTTAATCAGTTACATCGGATTATCAGAGTACTGCTGCTGAGTTGCCAGTTACCTCTCCTCTATTCTGGTTCTTTTGAAGTCCAAATATGAGGATGCTCAAGTGTGAAGTTTCTTGAAAGAAAAGCATTTACCTTAAAATTCTGGACAAACTATAAATATTTAATGGTGCAGCACTAGGGGAAAGGTTAAAACAGTTAATATATTCAGAAGATGGCATGCCATGTTGTATTACAAACTTTTTTAAGACAGGGGAAACAGGACAGGTTTCAGTGATGGTTCAATATAGATCTTAAAAAACTAAAAGCTGTTCATTTTTAAAGAAGATTTATGATATTTCAGATCTAACAGTTTATGGTTCAGTGTTACAGTTACAGAAATTCATAGATGAGATGTTAATGTATTCTCTCTAGGTTTTTTTAGATATATAGAGGTATATTTTTAGTTTTAGAAAATGACAAATATAGGTTTGGTTCAGGGATTCTCCTTGTTTCACCTCACAGCTTCCTTTTTAGATGATAGGTTTCTTGAGACTGGTGGTATCATCTTTGATATGGTGCCAGTGCCACTTTAAAAAAGAAGTGTGCTACTGTTAGCTAATGCAGATTTCCATTAAATAAACTGCTTGGCAATGAGAAAGGGAAAGGCAGAGGATGAGAAATGAGAGCAGAGGAAAAAGAGGATAAAGTCTTCTTATTGGGTTATGAGGTTCATGTTAGATAATCATAAAATGGGTAGGTCCCCAGGCCATCTTATTTAGAGGCTATAGCAAAAAGTTTAAATAGATATGAAAAAAGTTCTCCTCAGTGAATATAATATCTGTCATTAATTACTCCTACTCTGCTTGTGTATATCTAATTTAAATGTGTCTCATTTAAAATTTATTTAAAGCGAAAGGTTCAAATAATATATGAATAATGAGTCAAGTTTCAAGTTCAAGTATTAGTCTCATATTTCCTCAGTTGAGTCCTACATTACTTCTCTTTCCCTTCCCCTCTCTCTCTCTCTCTTTCTCTGTCTCTCTCTGTCTCTGTCTCTCTCTCTCTCTCTGTAGTGTGTGAATGCATGCATGCGTGTGTACATGTAAGTGGAAGTCAAATATTCATGGTGGATTTCTTTCCCTGCCACTCTCCAAATTATATTTTGAGTCAAGTTCTCTCACTGAGATTAGATTGGTAGAAAGGTTGTAAGAAGCTAGTGGAAATGGAAGACACCAAGGAAACAGTGTCTTCTAAACACAACAGGACTGGTGCACATATGAACTCACAGGGAAAGTGGCTCATGAACAGGCCCTGCACAGGTCTGCACTAGATGGGGTCCTGGTGCTAAGAAAGGAGGTGGACACAGACCCCCATCCCTAACCCAGAAGCTATCTCCAATTTGTAACTGTTTGTAAAGAAAAAGTTAGTTTGCTCCAATGGAGTCTCACTGGGTATACAAACCACACTTAAGGGAGGCCCTATGACCAGCAGTAGATGGCCAACACAAAATGAACTCTATGGAATTTTTGCATGGCATTTTTCTTTGATTGTTTCATTTCACAATGCTTTGTCTGAACTCCTTTTTTTAACTTACAACTCTTTTGCTTATATATTATGGTTTCAGTTTTGTGTTTTTATGGGATCTCTGTGTGTAAATGTGTCTGTACGTCTATATGCATTTCTTGTGGGTTTCTACCCCGCTTTGGCTCCTTTTTCTGTTTATTTGATTTTTCTATTCTGATTTGTTTTTATTTTAACTTATTTTATTTTTTTTCTTTATTATTTTAGATGTCTGTTTTCTAATGAGAGAGAACAAGAAAGGGTGTATATTTGGGTGGGTGCAGAGGTATGGAGGATCTTGAGGATTTCAATTTTTGAAAAAACAATTATGATTTTAGAAGATTACTTATTGATATATAACTGATTTAAAATTTCTGAACAAACAATCCTAGTATATATTGGGGCTTTTTGATTTCTTGTAATACTCTTGACAGACATTGCAATAATGCTGAATAAAGTCTCTCTACTTTAAGCAAGTTTCATACTAATTTCTTTCTTAACAAAGTTTAAACTCTACGAACTTTATAGTTGTTACAGCTGGGACTGTGGAACTTAGGACAATTCCAATGCGCCTCCCTCTCTCTCCCATTTTCTCTCTCTCTCTCTCTCTCTCTCTCTCTCTCTCTCTCTCTCTCTTCTCCTTCTCCTCCTCCTTCTCTTCCTCCTCCTCCCTCTATCTCTCTCTCTCCATTCGTCAGCATTTTCTATCTATTATTATTATAAGTCATACTCAATAGTTGCAGAATTAGAAACCATAAGCACATGGATCAATCCATGAATGAATGAATTAGAAAAAAAGAAGAGCCAATGTTTTCAAAAGTAAATAACTCACCAGGGCTGTAGGTGTAGCTTAGACCAAGAGCATGTACCTTGCATACTTGAGGCAATTTCCACCACTGTGAGGAACAATCAAAAGTATTATCACCCCTCAGAATTAGCCGAGAATTTCAAGAAGTTTGGTCATAGGAAAGCTGATTCACTGATTACTTTTATTGTCTCCTGTCGACCAAAAATTTCCACTTACTATTCATTTTAAACACATGTTTGTATGCACAGGCATTTAAAAACTCTTAGCTGTGATTATCTAATTTCTAAAAGCCAAGAATTCTAAAAAGTTTGGACCTCTCTGGGCTTAGAAATATGTTACTTTATTAGTCAGAGATCTCCAGAAAATTGGGATCAATATGGGAGTTGGTCAACACAGAAGATTTATTAGCCATTACAAGGATGAAGGAAAAATATCCTTTTAAACTCAGCCAGCCCCCATATCTCATGCTAGGGCCCTGCCTTGTTAGTCCTCCTTAACCTATCTGCTTCCATGCTCCCCAGTCCTCAGATCTAGCCCAGGTTCCACATCCAGAGCCACAGCCTAGTCTTGTGAACCATGCCCATGTTGTTCCTAAACTCTAGGCCTGGGCCATGACCCACTTCCTGCATCCTAGCCCAGTCCTCTGTGTCCACCTGACTTTACCCCAACTGAGTAATATCCAGTCTCCAGGCCAAGGCAGACCAACAAGGTGAAAATATTGAAGAGAGCTCAAACTTAAATGAAGATGGAATTTAAAACTTCCCCAAAGTAAGGAAAGACATATCTATATAGATGCTAGAGGCACACAAAACCCCAACTAGACAAGACCAGAAAATAAACTCCTTGTGGCATATCATGGTTAAAACACTAAATATACATAAACAGAGAGTATTGAAAGCTGCAAGAGAAAAAAAGTCAAGTCACATATACAGGAAAACCTAGCAGAATAACAGCTGATTTCTTAATGGAAACTTGAAAAGTCAGGAGAACCTGGAGAATGTACTACATGTTTTAAAAGACCAGGGTTGCAATCTAGACTACTGTACTTAGCAGAGCTATCTGCCACAACTGAAGGAAAAAGGAAATTTTCCGTGATACTAAAGGAGAACTAGAGGGACATAGATTAGGAAAGTGAAAACAGGCTTTCTGAGATTGAAGCTTCTTGTTCCCAAAAATACAATGTGGGGAGAAACTGTGGGGACGTATGGAGGTGGATATCTAAAGAGGACAAATTGGAGAAGGGAGAGGACCCAGGGGCTAATAAAATATCCTAGCCAGTGTCTGTTTAACAGACTTCCAGCTGTAGACTTCTCCCGTCCTCAATGTATACAGCTGTCATTTTAGCTTTTTCCATGGCTTGGTCTTCTATCTTTCTTTATATCTTGAGTAGGGAGAGTAGTTCTGACTTGCGTTCTGACTGAGTGAGGCACTTTGACCTTTAGTAGCTGGAGGAAATTCCTCCCTTAAGAACTAGGATGAAGGCTTAAACTGCTACTCTAAGCAAAGAAGCAGAGCAAACCAGACGCCAAGGGATCCATCATCTTCCTTGGGAGGTAGGGCAGGAGAGTGCAGACTTCTGGCCACTAGCACCTCAAATATCTTACATAAATATGTGTGTTTGTAACAGCCATACAAAAGTTTGATTTAGCTTTGAATCAGTGAGGATTCAACTTGTTCTGGGTTTTAGTGGCTATAATTTTAACATCAAAACTCAAGGAGCAGGCTGGAGAGATGGCTCAGCTGTTAGGAGCTGATTGCTTTTCCAGAGGTCCTGAGTTCAATTCCCAGCAACCACATGGTGGCTCAAAACCACCTAAAATAGGATCATATGCCCACTTCTGGCATGCAGGTGTACATGCAGATATGAGCACTCATATAAATAAAATAAATAAATCTTTAAAAAATAGTCACTGGGTGGTGTTGGTGGTACATGACTTTAATCCCAGCACTCGGGAGGCAGAAGCAGGTGGATCTCTGTGAGTTAGAGGCCAGCCTGGTCTACAGAGTGAGTTCCAGGACAGCCAGAGTTACAATGGAGAAACCCTGTCTCAAAAAACAAAACACAAAACAAACAAAAACTATAGGGGCTTTACATTGGGGATTTGTCCTCACTTTCTCTTGGAGGTCTCAAGAGAGGAATGAATGTACTGCCTCAATGAATTGTCACCATTATGTGAACTCAGGCAGAATCTGGGGTGGCAGGAACAAGGTCTCTCTTAACTGGACTGTCCCAGTTGTGTGCTGTGTGTGCAGAGCTCTCTGCTGGCCTTGAAGGAGACACTAAGTTCTGGAGGCCCCCAGGCTGATAGCTGAGAACATTATGGGGACATTGGCTATGGAGCTTTGAGTAGAGCTCAGTAATAAAATGAAGGATGCACTAGGCCCAGAGTTCCCTTCCCAGCACTGCAACAATGGGTAGTCAGTGGAGAAATGTGGGACCCGGGGGGCTGGAAAGCAGTAGAAGTCAAGGCCAAGTGCCCCTACTCCCTGAAAAAGGTGACAAAGGATGAGACGCTGGCAGATTCCTGCTCTCCCAGCCCAGGAAGGTCCCTAGCCAGAATAATATAACTTGCTCGCTTCACAAGAAGCTAAAGGAACATGTTTGTCTGCATTGGGGCGGGTCCCTTGCTTAGGAACACTCCCCCTGCCATGCTAATTAGGGCTTCCCCGCTTGAGGGGAGAGGCCACGCCCTTATGGGGAGAGGTTATTTATTTGGGGAAGAACCCCTTGAATAAACGAGTTCGGGTCCACCAGATGCTGTCTCCGTCTCGTGTTCGTTCTCAGCAAGCGGGGTCAGGCGACACCACGCGGTCCTAGGAACCCACGTCCCGAGCATCCCCGGTGCTTCCCCACGGCCCTCGGCTTGAGCCTCTCGCCTCTGGCCAGGGCAGGAACCGAGCGGCTTCCCAGCCAGCTCCAGGCTGGGATAGGGCTGTAGCGGAACGTGCCGGGGAGACAGAAAACAAAAAACAACAGAGAAAATAGAATCCTTTGTGGTAGCACCATGGTTTTCCAGATGCAGTAACTGACAGCTACAGGCAAAAAGGGTTAACTTGCTTGGGTGGGAGGCCGGAGATGAGGGCTCTGCTGGGTCTTGATGCCTGCACTTTCTGCCCAGTTTTGTTCTATTCTTTCTCCCTTTCCTATGCTTTTGCTTCTTCCCATTACACCCTGAAAATCTTGGTTTTGTTTTCACTTCTCAGTTGCTGTGACATAAATGAGTTAAGGAAAAAGAGCATTTGATATTGTCTAGATTATGGGTGCAAGTGGTACGGTAAAGTATTCAGAGTACTTGTGATGCTTGCTTATAAATTTGAGGGGGAAAATGTCAGAGGAAACATTTACTCTAGAGGGGTATTTTTTGGAATGCAGGGGCTTACATAGGGAAGATCAGATTAGGAATTCATTAAGGTCACAGGGTATTAAAGAGTCACATCTTACATTGATAAGAAGAAAAAATATTCTGAACAGGATCCCCTTCAGTTCACGGTCACTAATGAGGAAGGAGAGTATATAAGAACCCATGTCTAAAATTTGTAAAATTTTGTAAAATCTCCAGAGGACTCTTTGTAGAGAGACACAAAGATTTGGAAAACATTCCAAAATATCTGCTTTTGTTTTGCATGTGGGAAGTGTGATGGCTATTCTTCATCGTCAATTTTACTACATTTGGAATTAACTCAAACCACCTGTGAGGGTTTTTCTTGATTAAATCATTTGAAGAGGGAAGAGCTCATTTTAATCCAGATCATTTGAGGTAGGAAGATCCAACCTTTCATCTGGGCCATATTATATATAAATATATATCAGGACCCGGATTCAGTACTCAGTATCTACATGCTAGCTCCCATCTGTAGCTACTACCATCCCAGGAGTTCCAACACCCACTTTGCTGACCCCTGCGGGCAGCAGCTGGTGCAGGTTAAAGAGCTAACATTGACCCACAATGGTGAAGGGCCCCAAGCCTCTGGCCCTTGATCTTGCCTAGTGGAAAGAAGCAAAGGGGAGCATCAGCCACAAGTTCTCGTGAGCAGAATGAACCAGAGAAAGATCGGGAAGGTGTTTATGCAATTTTAGAAAGGGGACCCTGGAGCTCAGCAAAAGGATCAGGAGGCACTCGTGGGGGTGCAAATGAGCAGGGTCTAAAGAAGGGAGGCTTTCAGGGCAGCGAGAAGAGGATAGCCAGGGAACCAGAAGAGTCCTTGAATGAGTTCTCAGAACCCTTCTGTCCCAGCAATGAGCAGCCTCAGCAGTGGCGGTCAGCAGCCACACGGTGGCATTTGATTCCCACTTGAGAGTTTCTGCTTCTGTCTCAAGCTGGTGTGGAAGCTGAAACCTTGCTTCACAGGGGACAGGAGATGCTTATTCTGAAGCCATTTGAGTGCCCATGGCTCAAGGACACAGATTCAGGTTGCCACAAATACTGTGTTCCATGGTGCGAACAATTCATGGCTTTTCTAGAGTAACAGGACAAAGTCAGAAATGAACTCAGCGTTGGAGTGGGAAGAAGATAGACATCTGTTCATGCCAAAAGGTCTCACACACAGAAGTGGGCAACAAGTGGCTGTTTGCAAGGCCGAAGTGACCCAAGAACATTTGATTCTGGACCCACAATGTTCCAACTCTTCACAATCACTAAGGTCTGATCATAATCTGCTATGGAGCATGTTTTACTCAGGTGTGACTTCTTTCTAGACAGTGGTTCTCAACCTTCCTAAGGCTGTCACCCTTTAATACAGTTCCTCATGCTGTGGTGACCCTCAACCCTAAAATTATCTTTATTGCTACTTCATAACTATAATTTTGCTACAGTTATGAACCATAATGTAAATATCTGATATGCAGATAGTCTTAGGTGACCCCTATGAAAGGGTCATTCAAGCCCCAAAGGGATCTCAACACACAGGTTGAGAACCACTGCAATAGAGGCTCCTGCATAGTACAGATAGTATCAGCAATGACTCCACTGGACTATATCCTTAGTCATTGGAGTGTCTTTGACAATTGGCCATAAGAAGGAATGCCTGATTTTTCTGCAAACTTTCTTGTTCTAAATATAAACTGGAGGATAAGAAGTGGCATCTAGTGAGACATACTTGAGTAAAGCAACAGGACACCTCCACAGCTATAAGTTAAGAGTTAGATTAGTTATAAAATGAACTGGCATGGGTTAGAATTAGATGAACTGGTTTCTAACAGGATAAAACTTGATAGCTGTACAATTTTCTGTGTTTCCTACACATTTAACAATTTCTGCTAATTGTTGTCAATAAAGGAATCACCTTCAGGAAAGTCCCAAGAGGCAACAGAGGGGTGTATTTTGTGTAGCAGAAACCATTCATTCCTATAGGGTCAGGAGAACAAGACAGGATTAAGTGCTGGAAATCTCAGATCAGACTACGACGTTCTGAACACCCTGGATGATTCTCCTTCTAGAGTCTCACTTCCAATGATAAATAGGAGTTCGTACAACCTTGTTTCAGTAGTCCTGGTGCTATTTTTCCATATCAGACACCATCCTGTATCTGGCCTGGTCTTTATGGCCAGAAGATCTTCAGGAGGGCAAATAGTCACTACAGTGGTCAAGGTTGTCCTTGCAGGTATCCACCGGTTGTGCCATGAACCTTTCTACTTTTGTTCCAGTTAGATAGTCTCTGCCCTACCAGGAATGACTTCATATCTTTCACCGTTGAAGACCCACCCAACCTTGAACCCTTGGCCTCACTGTTGTTAGTGAGATGTAACAGGGAAAATAGATACACTGTTGAAAATGTGTGAATAGATGGTAAGTAATAGTGGCCTGAATGCAAGCCCAGCACTTGTCTGAAACTTTGCTGGCTGAGTCTCTAGAAGGACCCATGAACTACATGTAACCTGTTTCAGTTGGGTGATATTAGACTTCAGAGCCAAGTCACAAGTGTAAAGCATATATAAGCAGGACTTGTCTCCCCAAAGGTCTCCAGCCTACCCATCTGGGCACTAGATAGGAATTGATGAATACTTGTGAGCTACCTGTCAGCCATGGCTGATAATGGGATAGAAGGTCTGGCTTCTGAAGGTTCAGAGGAGAGTTTGAGAGTCCCTTAAATACTCTTTCAGGGTTGTTAATGTGATCTGTGGTATGGTCAGTTGGTGCTACAGAACCAACTTTGATTAACAAGAGACCTTAAATCGAAAGTTTTGCTTTATTGGAACAGTAGATACTTGTTATCTGGGTCTGAGGAATCAGCTGTGATTAATAAAAGACCTGAGTCATTGAGGCGAATTACTTGAGAAGTAGTTCCTTGGGATTAGCACACAGAAGTTGTGGTCTAGTCAGGCAGAGCTGCATTTCATGCTGTCAACCTAACTTAGTAATATGTAAGAGTCTCCCATATGGTACTGGTTTTGGTATATAAAAGCTACAGGAAATAGCAGGACTATGGGATGAGCACCAAGTACAGCAACAGTTGTGGAGTGGAGCTGTGTGTGCTATGGAGAGCAGAGCCAGAGAAGTGGACCTGTCCAGATCCTTTAGAGCCCCTAAAATCATGTGTGCATCCCAGACATTGGGCACTAAGCTATTTCTGTTAGTAAATTGTGTCCTGGTTCTTCCCTCTTGGAATTATAATTCTAATTGTCAGACAATTTCTGCAAATGATTAGAACTTCTGAATTGATAGGTGGGTCTCAGAATGAGACAGAGGAGTCTTGGGTCCTGGGCTTCCCCTAGTGTATCAATGGCTAATGAGTGGGAGCCTACATGCCTTTTTTCTGCATCTGTCTCTGTCTCTAGTCTGTATCTAATCACTAGATTATGGGAGGCTGGAGCAGAGCAGTGGCCATCACATGAGTGAATGGGGCTTCTGGTTTCTCTCAGAGCTTGTGTTGTTTACTAATGGAGGAAATTGGGAGCTGGTCGGAGATTGAACCATGGGTAAGGTGTGGAAATCCCACTACTTAGTAGGACCTTTCCAGAGACAGAATAGACCACACTAGCTGTTCCCTGCTGACAGACTGGACATGCCCATCCAGGTGGACTAGGGAATGAGGATAGGAAAAGGGCAACCCTGACCCAAGACTTCTCTATCTTTCCTCCTAAGTGTTTGGGGATCTTGGAATACAAAAAGGTGGAAACTGGGATATGACAGAGGACTGGGCCATGAGTAAAGTGTGGATATTCCACTACCTAGTCTGGCCTCCCCCCAGGAAAGACTAGACAATACTAACTGCATACACATGGTCATTCAGGTGAACCAGGGAATCATAGTAGAGAGAACAAGACTGATCCAAGACTGCTTTATCTCCCCTCCTCCATCTTGTTGCAGATGTGACAAACTGGTCCCTCAAAAGTCACCACTTGACTGCTTTCTCAAACACTGGAAAAAATTAGATCCTAAGACACTCAAATGAAAACCCGATTTTTTATTGTCAGGATGAATGGCCCTAATATCTCCTTGAAGAAATTCAGATCCACCTGTAATCACAGAGTTTTCTTGTTAGCACACCCTTAAGTGAAAAAAAGCAAGGTTATTAAGTTCTTCAGGATGTCTGACTCCATTTCCAAGCACACACAAGCTTGTTGTAGATACAGGCTTCTAAGCATTTTGTCACCTCAAATCTAGCCAGGATCTCAGGTTAGACATTTATAAAGACAGATACTTCTGTTGGCTTGATCCTACTTTTCACGGGTACTCACTGCCACTTACTTATGAACTTATAAAATGTAAAGATTTGTTCCCAATGCATGATCCAGTGGATAAGAATCATCTGGAAAAATCAATACAGATTATAAGGATGGCAAGTGTTTTGGATTCAGCCAATTGTCCCTCAACTCAACAGCAACTCTCCTGTTCAGTGTAAACAACTAGATTTAGTTTTATAGAATTTTATAAAGTACCTTTTGTATATATATTACAACTTTATATGTGGTTTGATTTCATTGAGAAACTGGCTCTGGAGGTAGAATTTGACCTTCAGAGAATTCAGACCCAAGCATTTTGTCTCAAAATGTTCTTTAAAGTCACCTTTCCTGGGTCAGGTTGGCCTCCTGACTCTGTGACAGGGGGAAAAGAGAAAAAGTAAGCCATCAAAGAGTAAGGAACTGTGACTATCATTTGTCTCATAATAAAAGCTCTACTTACGTTACTTACACTCATTCAAAGCCAAAAACAGTTACAGTAGACCACTGTACATACTTTATAAAGACAATCTTGTATTTTCTGTAAGATGTACCTGGGAACTTTGCAAGCCCAATAATTTAACAGTATGTACAAGGTAATATTAATTTATTATGTATGCAGTTTGGGTTCAACTTTCTCTTATTAAGATGATGATGATGTTTTGATGTTTCATAAGATATCTAGATGTTTTTCCAGAGTGGGAAAAAAAGCTGGAAAACTTAAGCAAGTTTCAAAAGTCTGAGAAACTTACATAAAATATGCAAAAAGTCAAAGTTCAATACACTGAAGGCCTGTCTCAGCTTAAATCAATGGAGTTATTAGTCCATTCTTCATAATAATTATAAGGACTGAATTAACAATCAAAAGCATATGTGTAATCAAATTTTATTTAAGCATCTAATTTTTGTCCAAGTAGTTAAAAGTACCAGACTAGTATAACTGACCTTCTGGGTGTTCAATATCCACACATGGAGTCTATACTAATGTGGTTAGAGGAATGAAAAGGGAGAATATTTCCCCTCTTGTCCTTCAAGGTCAAGTAGGGACTGGGGGGGCATGTCTGAAAATGTTCTATAACTGTGAGGAATCATCTGTTTTCTTGTTCATGGAAGTCATGGAGGCTCCACCCAGAGGGTTGTAACCAGTGTTCAATCTACAAAAGAGGAGGGTTAATACAGAGAAAATTTTTCTCCTATGCTTCCAAGTGAGGCTATGGTCAAGCAATGCCTTTGACTTATCTTCAAATAGATAGAACAACTGATAAAAAGGGAAGAATAGAAGAACCAGAGATTCCTCTTAAATTAAAGTGACCCGTGGGGATCAGGTGTTAAAGTGATGTTGACAGATTAATTTTAGCCACCTGAGTGTTTCTAACTATCCAACAGGAAAATATAAGCCAAAGAATAAAATTATTGCCATGTTTCTTTAATGGTTAAAGGGATCACTTTCCCTGGACGTTAGGATTAAACTCATGTGAGATGTTTAGGCAACTGTTTCTCACTAATGATTTTTTTTGATAAAAAAAAATCTGTCCAAATACAAGACATCATGACCTTGCCTCATTAAATATTGTTTTACCTACCTGCAGCCAAGAGAGACAGGTACATTATTGTTTTAACCTAAAAGTCAAACAGTGGTTAAATTTATTCTCTCTCCCTTGTTAGAATCAATGTTGGAATAACTTCACACCAATTCTAACCACTTCAACAGCTATCAAAGTGCCTGAAAGCAGATCCTGGGTTCATTACTCTCCTAACCAGCCTTAGAACAATTGCTACCACATGGGACTTTCCTGGGAATGATCATCATACTCTGGGATATAGTGAAATTGCCTCTAGCATTCTCCTTTCCACTCCTTCTGCCCCTCTGCTTCTACAGATAGTCCTATTAGCTGTAGAGCCCCAGGTGTACTGTATGCCAGAATTTTGCCACAGCACCCTGGACCATCCCCAGGAACCTGCCTTGTAAGAGTTCCCTCTCTCTCTCTCCCTCTCCCTCTCCCTCTCTCTCTCTCTCTCTCTCTCTCTCTCTCTCTCTCTCTCTCTCTCTCTCTCTCTCTCTTCCTATCACCAAGAAAAAACTAGAGAAGTCACTTCCCCCCTCTCCTAACAGCAGTGTCAATCTTTGAGAGTGGGAATGAATGAGAGTTAGGGGGACATAGGTAGATTAGAAAAGCAAAAACAGGCTTCTTGAAATGGATGCTTCTTGTTCCCAAAATATTTTGTGAAAAGAAACTATGGGAAGGCACAGGGGTGTATATCTAAAGAGTAGTAATAGGGAAAAGGAAAGGATCCAGGGACCCTATAAAATAGCCAAGCCAGTATCTGTTTAATGAACATCCAGCCTTAGGTTTCTCCCATCCTGAATGTATACAGCTATTATTTTTGCTTTGTCCAAGCCTTGGTCTTGTGTCTTTCCTGATCATTCAATTCTTTGTTAGTGCCACAAAACAAGCTCAGCAATCCCCTAGACAACTGCTGACACCTCTGTTTTATTACAAAAGGGCTAAAAGAATACTGTCCGCTAAACCAGCCTGACAGAGAATGCTAGAAGCAATACTTTGAACTGAAGAGAGGACAAGGCATAGCTGAGAATATTGTAGAAAGAAAACAAATGGAGCTATAATTACTGAAACAAAAATAAAATTAAAGTACACAAACATTAAAAAAAGACTACAATCAACACACACTTTTCAATAATAACTTTAAATATTAATGGCCTCAACTCTTCAATCAAAAGACACAATCTGGCTGAATGGAATACAAAACATATCTTTCCATTGTCTACAAGAAATTCATTTTAATTTTAAAGATAGGGACTATTTTAAAGTGAAAGTATTCCAAGCGATTTGCAACCAGGAAGGAAGCAAGTTTTGATATCCTAATATATGACAAAATAGATTTCAAACTAAATGATCAGAAAATATAAAGAAAGACACTTCATTCTAATCAAGGAAACAAATAATCAAGAAGACATTATAATCCTAAATATATATGAACCAAATACTGGCATACCCAATTTCATAAAAAGTGTACTACTGGAATTAAAGACACAGATAACAACAACCCATTAATAATATGAGATTTCAACACCCCACTTGCTCCAATAGACAGGTCATCTGAACAAACAATAAGCAAACAAACATCAGAATTAAATGACATCATACATCAGATAGATTTAATAGATATCTACAGAATATTCCACCCAGACATTAAAGAATATATATTCTACTCAGCAGCCCATAGAAGCTTCTCTAAAATAGACCATATACTGGGACACAAAGCAACCCTTAACAAATGCAAACAAACTAAAATAATTCCATATATCCTATATGACCATCACGCAACAAAACTTAAAATCAACAGAAAAAATTCTCTGGAAGGTACATCATCTCATTGAGATTAAGCAACTCAATGAAGAATAAAAATAAGTCACAGAACAAGATGAAAATTAAAACAAAAGACACCAAGACCTCTGGTCTACATCAAAAACAGTCTTCCATGGAAATCTTTACATCTAAATGCATACATTAAGAAATCAGAGAGAATAAAAATAAATGACTTAAATATGTAACTAAAAAAGTTGTAAAAACGAAAACAAAACAAACCCAAATCCAGTAGACAGCAAGAAATAATGCCTTCAGAGGCAGAGGCATGCAATCACGGTTAGAGTCTACCTAGGTCCACATGGCAAGTTACAGGCTAGGCAGAGCTACAAGGTGAGACTGTTTCTAAAATTTACAGCAGAAACTAATGTCCAGATTGGCTTAATTTCCAAAATGCAGGGATGGTTCAGTATACGTAGATCAATAAATGTAACATTGCACATTAACACAATGACATATTTTCTATGTTTAAAGTGACAAAGGCTTCTTGAAATATTGTTGGGATCCAGGTTACCCAGACTATGGACACTTCAGCTTGACAAGGTTCCTGGGCATCCGCTGTCGGGAACTGGAATTCCTTAACTGCCTTGCCCCTTTCTTATCTTTACTGTACGGTGACATACGTTTTCTCATCAATAATAAGATCTGCATAGCCTAATAGTAATATCAAAATTAATCCCTGAGCTGGCCACTGTGGGCTGGAATGAAACACAGCCATGCTATTCAGAAGTAAATTGTAATCACCTCCGGACTTCCAAGTCCTGGAATGTGAGAGCGACCCAGGTTTATTGCAAGTGCATCATAAAGCTATTTCCAGGAGTAAATGCTGATCTTCCCAGGAAGAGACAAGCCTTAATAGATAGAAGCTAGAGAGCTTAGTTAGAAAGTTAATGCACCTGGAAAAACAAGCAGACAGCCCTTTACTAACGATGAATATAGCAAGTCTGCACCAACTTAAAAGTAAACATTCCCAGGACTTAAAGAGAGAAATAGCCTTCAACCTAGCCAGGCCACCAGATAAGACTAGAAATTTAGAGCTTTGACCCAGAAGAATAAATACATATCAAGGAACTAAAAAAACATAAAATCCTCCCTTGGCCCTTCTTGGCACCCTGAACTATCTGTGGAAGGCAAATGGCAATATAATTCAATCAGCAATGCATCCCTACCATCCACTAATTAATCATTGTATCATTTACTCTTTGGTGATAACTGAGAAACTTTGAAGCCTGCAGCTAGGAGGGGATGAACACTCTTGCATTGATGTATGCCTGAACACCTGCATTCTGTTAGATAAGAAGTTGGCAGTTTTGCTATTTCAGTCAGGACAGCTCTCTGTCTAGAAGGGAGTCTTGTAGTTTTTCCCCAATGTGTACATTGTTAATTTTTCTCTCTTAACTTTTCCAACTTCTAATTCCTTTATTTTTATTATTAAAGAAACACTCTTGCGTGTCATAATCATCATAAAGCGTATTCTATGTGTCCCACTAAAGCGCATGAGCATGCCAACTAAAGCACATAAGTGTGCCAACTAAAGGGCCCTTAAAAGAGTGAAGTACTGCGTTCACTTGTCATAACTTCATTGTTTATCCTCCTTCGTGGAGACCGAGGAACACTGTATGGACTAGAGCTGGACTCGACTCCTGCAAAATATTTATTTATTCTTAGTAAAATTTATAAAATTTGATAATTCTTGTGTAATGCTATGGATCCTGATTATTATATTAAAATGTTGTAAGCATTGAAAATAAATATTTTTAGTTGCTGACTCTCACCAACATTTCTACAGTGGTTATTCTAAATCATTTTTCATCTATGAATTTGTTACTCCTCTAAAGTATTTGCAATGAGATTAATGAAAAAGATACTAAAAAGTAATCAATTTTCTGATATGACTAAATTTTTTAAATTATTTTAAATTGTAAAAAATTTATGACAATAGGAAATTATTGTCCTTGGTTCTAAATTATTATCCAAACTTCATTTGTTTTGATTATATTTAGTTTGGTTTTGTATTCTCATTTTTTAAACTTTGTACCTGTTAACTATAAAATTCTGCAAAAATAACCTTCATTATAAAATATCGCTGGCCCAGTACTTTGGGTTAGTTAGTTACAATTAGTTAGTTACAATTGCTGTGATGAAACACCATGACCAAAAACAAATTGAGGGAAAAGGGGTTTAATTTGGCTTACATTTCCACATAGCTCGTAATCATCAAAGGAAGTCAGGACAGGAACTCAAACGGCAGGAACCCGGAGGCAGGAGTTAATGCAGAAGCCGTGGAGGGGTGCTGCTTACTGGCTTGCTCATCATGGCTTGCTCAGTCTGCTTTCTTATAGCACCCAGAACCACAAGCCCAGAGATGGCACCACCCACAATGGACTGGGCCCTCCCTCCCCATCAATCACTAATTTAGAAAATGACCTATAGGCTTGCCCACATCCTGATTTTATGGAGGCATTTTCTGAATCTCAATCTCAATTTTTCTCTCAGATGATTATAGCTTGTGTCAAGTTGACATAAAACGAGTCAGCACATCTATCATCTATAAAATAAGTACAGTTAATGATGTACTTCTGTAGGTACCTTAGCCTGAGAACTACTCCTAACGTTTTTGTTGTTCAAATGTAGCAGAAGGCGTTATGCCATCTATTCCCAATCACCAAACACTTGCCCTTCAGCTCCTGGAACTGTCCAACCCAGCAACAAGAGACACTGAAAATGTAACTATTGGGTGGTTATTTGGCATTGATTTTTAGAAAATAAAAGGGAGGCATGTAGAAGAAATGTCAAAATAATCAGAATAAAATGAAGTGACTTTGTCAACCATGCTCAAAAGTAAAAAAAAAAAAAATTGTGGAATAAGGGCTCTTACACATGATTGTCTAATAATAGATATCACACTGTAAGTCTGCATAGAGATCATTGCAACCTTTTACAAAAAGTACCTCCTGTGAAGATGTCTGTACAGCAACTGTCTATTCAGTCTCAGACTAGTGCCACTTTCCTTGATAATCATTACAGCCAAGGATTGTTGTTCACAATGCCCAATATAATCTTCTAACTTTAATCTTTACAAACTCCTTTTTGTCTGCGTAGTTCTTTGTCATGTATTTCCCCTTTTGTATTGAGACACAATATTTGTACATAATATGGGATCTATTACAGTAATGTAATACGTGTGTATAAACTAATATTCAAATAAAACTGGTAAGTCTCTTAAAACACTAATTATTTTCATGTATTAGGACTTCTTAAACTCATTTCATTTAATACATTTTAATTTAAATATAGTGACATCACTTCCCCCTTCCCTCCCTTTAGTCTCTCCTATATCCCTCCCACCCAACCTCTGCCATGTTACTCCACTCATTCTCAAATTGATAGCCTCTTTTTCACACACACACACACACACACACACACACACACACACACACACACACACGCAAGATTTCTGCCCCTTTTCCCATGATGTTTCCTGAGCCATAGATGCAGGATCTGTGGTGTAGATACATTTACTGAGTCCGAGCTCCCCTAGATCCATTGATCTCTGCATTGTGTTGAGTTGTGGTTTTCTGTGATGGTCTTCGTTTGCTGTAAAGAGAAACATTTTTGATGAGGGATGATAGCTACATTTATCTGTAGCTGTAAGAATAGGACTTATAAGTTAGTTAATAATGTAGAATTATGCTAGTCTAGCAAAGTAGTGATAGTAATTTCTCTTTTAAGATCTGTGACCTCACTAGCCCCAGGTAGTTGACTAGGTTCCTAGTACCAGGCATGATTTCTCTCATGTTGAGTGGGCCTTACGTATAATTAGACAGCTGCTGGTTACCACCAACATATTAGTGTCACTATTACACCTTTAGGAATCTCTTGCCATGATGGTCATTGGTCTACCTCATAGGTGTATCTGGGTAGGACTATTAATTGCTTCCCTCCCATGGCAGCTTGCATAATACTTTCTTGTACTATAGAAGCTAGACCACAGGAAGGAGGTTTTCAGGTGAGATCCTGCTTGAACAATCTGAGACCCGTGTCCTAAGTCTGTGTGGTGTTCAGTAATAGGGCTTATCTTCAAGTTCTTATAAGCAACCAAGGATAACAGCATTAGCTTACATTGTTTAAATATAATGACACCACTCCCCCCTTTCCTTTCCTCCCTCCAGCCCCTTCCATGTCCTTGCCCTCCAATCCCTCCAATCCCATGTACTCCCCTCACACTCAAATTGATATCCTCTTTTGCATATATGTGCAGTCTTTCTGTTTCTTCTTCAGTGATGTTCCCTGAGCCATAGATGCAAGGTCTGTGAAGTAGATGAATCCACTCAGGCTGGTAACCCTGATATCCACTGATCTTTGTGTTGTATCAGGTTGTGGTTTTCTATGATGATCTCCATTTGCTGTATACTGTTTTGGGAATAACTTGGACTACCCTAATCAACCACCAGAAAGGAGATTTTTCATGCCTGGTATTGGGATTTTGATTCATTTCTGGTTCTTGTGGGGAGCATTTTAGTCCAAGTACCATACCTTAATCTGTGAAGTAGACTAGTATATGTGTGTATGTATGTATATATATATATATATATATATATATATATATATATATATATATATATATATGTGTGTGTGTGTGTGTGTGTGTGTGTGTGTGTGTGTGTGTGTGTGTGTGTATTGTATATAATTTTAGGTGAATATAAAATAATAGGATTACTTGAGACTTTATCAAAAAAAAACCTTGGTGTTATTTGTCCCTTTTCCCTTCTTTTCATTCCATATTTACCACCTTTCACCCTTCCCATTTGAAATCTTCACTTAGGTTTTCCATTTCCAACTTTATATCACCTGTATCCTGCCATTCTCTTCTAAAGCTCACCACCACCATGATCCTTTTATACTTTCCTGGTTTCTGTAGTTACTCCATGTTCTATACTCGAATCTGAAGATCTGGAGTTAGGAACCACAGGTGAGAGAGACATGCAACATTTGTCTTTCTGTATCGAGAGTACCCCACTCATATAATCTTTTCTAGTTCCACCCATTTACCTGCAAATTTAATGATTTAATTATTCTTCACAGATAAATAATAGCCCACTATGTATATGTGCCACATTTTCATTATTTAATCATCAGCTGAAGAACATGTAAGCTGTTACCATTTCCTAGCTATTTCGAATACAGTAGCAATGAACATGACTGAGCAAGTATCTGTGGAGTAGACTTGTATGCTGAGCCCTTTTGACATATTCCAAGGAATGATATAGCTGAGTCATTTGGTAAATTTATTTTAGTTCTATTTCTGGGGATCTTTGTAATAGTTGGCTGCTGCTGGGGTGGCTCAGCAAGGAAGACAAGGAAGAATACTTCATAAATACAAACCCTGCCAGACCTGAGCAGAGGGAACCACCATCATGGCCAGTTCCATACTGACTGTGGAACTCTGAACGTCTGAGCTCAGGTGTTTTTATTTAGGGGTTCATTCAGAACTCCTCAGGTGTAGGTCATAAGCAATCAAACATCCCACACAGAAATCCAACACCTGCAGACAATACAAAAGGCCAAGGTCTATGCATCCCTTTTTCCAACAGTGCACAAAAACAATTATTTTAAACACAACTAAAAATAAACTTCCACAGCAGATCTTTTCATATTGATTTACAGAGTGGCTGCACAGTTTTGCAATCCTACCAATAGTGAATGAGAGTTCTTCTTTCCTCAAAACCAGAATTTTCTGTCAGTTGTATTGTTTGTTGCTCTTAGTTATTCTGACTGGAGTTAGATGAAATCTCAGAGTTGTCTTAGCATCTTCCTAACTGCTAAGGAT
Source organism: Cricetomys ansorgei (assembly GCA_026225945.1). Lineage (NCBI taxonomy): Eukaryota > Metazoa > Chordata > Mammalia > Rodentia > Nesomyidae > Cricetomys > Cricetomys ansorgei. The sequence goes on along the minus strand of JAMJFZ010004311.1, from coordinate 557,255 downwards.
GATAAATACTTTTTTAGTTATTTCTCAGCAATTTTTATTTGGTCTATTGAGAGCTCTCTGTTTAGATCCTATAGTGACTAGTTTTATGTCAACTTAACACAAGCTAGAGTCATTTTAGAAGAGGGAACCTCAGCTGAAAAAATTCCTCCACCAAATTTGAAGGTGGGCAAGCCTGTGGTGCGCTTTCTTGATTTATGATTGATATGGAAAGCTCCAGATCACTGTGGTGGTATATTCCCTGAGCCGATGGTCCTGGGTACTATAAGACAGCAATCCGAACAAGCCATGAGGAGCAAGCAAGTAAGCAGCATTCCTCTATGGTTTCTGCATCAGCTCCTGTCCCCAGGTTCCTGCTCTGACTTCCTTGGATGATGGACTACAAACTGTAAAATGAAATCAACCATTTCCTCCCTGAGTTGACTTTAGTCATGGAGCTTTTTCACAATACTAGAAACCCTAACTAAAGAGCAGTGTGAAGAAGCAGCCAGAAAGACCCCTGACCAACCAAACCCCCATGCCTCTGCATGCCCAAAAGAAAGGCTGAAGGGGGTGCTAAAGGACACAAGTCAAGGTGAAGGAAGAGCCACAGAGAAGATCTGCAAAAACATGCCCCTCCAAAGCCAGAGCCCAAGCCTTAAAAGGCCCCTGCAAAGAAGGAAGAGAAGGTACCCAAGGGGAAGAAGGGGAAAGTTGATGCTAGTAAGGATGTGAATAACTCTGCAGAAAATGGAGACACCAAAACAGACTACGCACAGAAAGCTGAAAGTTCTGAAGATGGCAAGTGAATGTGTGCACTTTGATAACCCTGTATTTCTAGTGAATGTACAGTTTGAAATACTATTTTTATCAAGTTTTATGAAAATGCAGAATTTTGTACACAAGAACACTTCATTGTTTTGAGGGGGCAAGGGGAAGAACATGTGTCACTAACAAAAAGGAGAGACATCCTGGTGTTGACATATGTGATGTGGGAAAACTTTAAACTCATTTTTATATCCTCCTTTCCCTATACCACCAATGTGGACTCAACTCCCTTAAGACCAGAGACTTGTTGGAACCTGATTCCAGCCCCCCTAAAATTTGTTTTGCCAGTCTATTGTGCAATCTGGACCTTGCAGTGACATCATTGAGTGTCCTCAAAAGAGCAGTAGATCCTTTCATAAAAGACTGTGGATTGCCAGGCGGTGGTGGCACACACCTTTAATCCCAGCACTTGGGAGGCAGAGGCAGGCAGATCTCTGTGAGTTTGAGGCCATCCTGTTCTACAGAGTGAGTTCCAGGACAGCCAGAGTTACAACAGAGAAACCCTGTCTTGAAAAATCAAAAAAAAAATCTTCAGATTGATAATTCTGCCAATTTCTTTTCATTTCCTGAAAGTCGGGGGCAGCTTTGTGGAAAGTTGTTAATGTGAAATGTCAGCCTTCACTCTAAGCTTCTCCCTTTTTTTAAAGCATTGAATGAAGAATTCATTGAGTTTTATAGTGGCTTTCTGATTTTGGTAGTCTATACAAGAAAAGGAGTTTAGAAGTTATCGTGTGCAGTTAATGATTGTCTGCCCATATCCTGCCTGAAATACCATGATTGTTTATGAAAAGTATCTTTAATAAAGCTGGATACAGTTTGAGGAAAAAAGAATGAATGGCAGAACCGACGCCATCTTAAACTACAAAATCCACTTTTAACAGAGACAAAGTTCAGGTTCCCAGGAAAATGAGAAAAGCCCCTAGCCTTCAGAGTCCCAGTAAAGCCAAAACAAATGATTGATGGGTACTTGTTTTGGGAACTGAGATGTGTCATTTCTGGGTTATGGAGATTCTGACCTTGATTGTTAGTGAGTTTCTGATTGGCTAAAAATTATAAACTAACTTTGTTTATGTTGGCACAAAATGTTTATGGTTTTCAAGCTTAAATAGTTTGTAAAAATTTGAATCAGGGTTGTAGCTCTGAACTTTTATTTCAGACTGTATCCCTGGCCAATCCAGCTTTCTTTTTCTTTTTCGTTTTTTCTTTTTATGAATGCAATAAAAGTTTCTTTTCTTTCAACAAGTTATATGTTGGTATAATTGGATCAAAAGGATCCACAATATAACTAAGACTGTAGCCTAATTTTAAATTCATTTGTCCTTAGCTCTTTTATTTTTCTATATTCTTGTATATTCTGGCTGCTAATCCTCTGTCAGAAATGTAGCTGGCAAAAATTATCACCTACTCTGTGGTATCTTCTGCACTTGATTGGTTGTTTCCATAACCGTACAGAAGCTTTTATGTTTTGTGAGTTACCACTTGTCAATTGTTGATCTTAATTCTGGGGCAAATGGAATTCTTCTATTCAGAAAGTCCTTACCTGCATCTATATCTTAAAGAATACTGCCTATATTTACTTCTATCAGTTTTAGCATTTAAGATTTCAAATTGAGGTCTTCGATCCATCCATTTTGAACTAATTTTTGTGCAAGTTAGTAGATATGGGTCTGATTTCATTTTTCTGTATGAAAACATCCAGTTTTCCCAGCACCATTTGTTGAAGAGTCTGTCTTTCTCCAGTGTATATTTTTACTCCTTTATCAAATATCAAATGGCTATAATTACATGTACTCATTTTTAGTTCTTCTACTTCAGTCCTTTAGTTTGAGTGTCTTTTTTTGTGCCCATGTCTTACTGTTTTTATTAAAATATCTTGAAATCTGGAATGACAATCTCACCAGTATTATTCTTTTTGTTCAAGATTGTTTCTATTATCTGGGGTCTTTTGTGGTTCCATATAAATTATAAGATAGGTTTTTTTTTCTATTTCTATGAGGAGTGAGATGGAAATTTTAATAGGGTTTATATTGAATCTATAAATTACTTTGGGTAGGGTAGCAGGTTGCTACTGTGCTTTTTTACCTTCCAGCTGAAGAAAGAAAAAGGGAAGATAGAAAGAAAGAAATCTTCACTGTCCTTGTAAGTGGCCTGGAAAGAGATAAAGAAAGAGAAGAAGAAATATTCACAGCCCTTATTGGCTGTCTGAAGCTTGGAGAGCAGGAGGTAATAGTGAGCTGGACTCATGTCTCAGTACAATATCCTCAAACCTAATTCCTGCAACCAAAGTCCCGCTTATCGACAATCAACCAACCAATCCCAGCTCTCTGGGTTTCAATCAACATATACTCTAAACAAAGCTCCCAGAAGTCCAAGTGGCATGTAATTATAAGGACAAGCTACATGTAGCAAAATTATGTTTTTCACAGTGGCACACAAATAAATCATAGCCACCAGCAATGAATAATCTAAGTCAAACTCACTATCATCTACTACACCTGGAATGGGGACAAAACATATTCCAAAATCCATTCTGTGTTTTTAGAGAAGCCAAGATCACAAAACTCCTTCAAAGTGTCTTACTACATGGTAGAATGATCATTTTCACAATATAAATTCTATTGATCCACAAGGATGGGAAATCTTTCCATTTCTATTGTCTTCATCTCTTCCTTCAGAGTTTTCATTGTAAAAGTCTTTCATCTACTTGGTTGGGTTTATTCTGAGATATTTTATTTTCTTTGAAGCTACCTCAAATGGAAGAGTGTGCATGATATCTTTATATATTTTTATTGTTTATAGAAAAGCTATTTATTTTTGCAAGTTGTTTCTGTATCCTGCCAATTTGTTGAACGTGTTGATTATTTCAAAAAGTTTCCTGGTAGAATTTTTGGGATCTCTTAAGTATCATGCCACAAATATCTTGAATACCATGTCTTCTGCATATATATGACATTTTATTTCTTATTTTCCTATTTGTATCTCTTTAATTTTCTTCTCTGTTCCAGCTAGTGCTTTGAGCACAATATTGAAAATGAGTGGGGACAGTGAACAGCCCTCTCTTATGCCTGATTTCAGTGAGATTGCTTCATGTTTTTCTCCCTTTAGGATGATGTTGACCATAGGTTTCTGTCTGAACCACTTTTCTATTTCTGTGATAAAATACCATGGCCAAGGCAACTTATAAAATAAAGTGTTTAATTTGGGGGATTGTGATTTCAGAAGGTTAGACTCCATGACCATCATGGTGGGAAGCATGGCAGCAGACAGGAAGAAATGGTACTGGAGCAGTAGCTGAGATTCACATCTTGATCCACAAGCAAGGGCAGAGTAAGATAATTGGAAATGATCCCAGTTTTTGAAACCTCAAAGCCCACCTTCAGTGACATACCTCCACAAAGAAGGCTATACTTCTTTTTGCAACTAAATGAAGTACAGGTTTTTTTTAAAGTATTCCCTTATAGTATTCTGTGTTTATTTGGTGTCTGTTGTGTTGTTTTCCTGTCCATTTCTAATTCTGTTAATTTGGGTCTTCTCTTTCTTTCTTTTGATTAATTTAGCCAAGAATCTGTTGGTCTTATTTACTCTCTCAAAGAACCAGCTCTTACATTCATTGATTCTGTATATTGCTTTGTTTCTATTACATTAATATTGGCTCTGATTTTTTCTGTTTCTTTTCATCTACTGGAGTTGGATTTTTGGGGGTTGTTTTCTTTCCAAAATCCATGTCTGCAAGCATGCATCCCATAATGTTGGGGCATTAGAAGAAGGGCTTAAAGAAAGCAGCTTCTGCATCAGACCAGCGTTGATCTAGGAATATTGTCAGCATTTTTTGGTTATTCCACGCTGCATGGAATCCATGGCATGAGCCATGGAGTATTGGAAAACCCAGAGATTTGAGTTACGCCATAAGCAGCATTCCCAGGCAGTGTGTGTGTGTGGGGGGGGTGTTTTTGTAAGCACTCTGAGCAGCTTTTTGGCTTAAAATCCCAAGCTACTGGTCATTTTAGGGAGCCTTACTAGTAGCAAAGCTTGCAGGATGGAAGGAGGAGGCTTTAGTTTGCTGTAGAGAAAGGAGGAAGCACAAAAGATAGAGGGACCTTGGAGTCACCCTCACCACCTGGCTAAGCCATATCTCACCGGTAGCCATAGCTCAGGCTGAGACTAGAGTAGGAAAAAAAGAATCATCTGCCCTCAAAACACGTGGAGACTAGACCAATGGCTGCCTACCAAAAACCAAAGGTTACTACCCTTTTGTTTAATTATTAATTTTAAAAAGGGGAACTCTTACTGCACACCCACACATACCAGAAGACCACTGGCTATGTCTTGACCACATTGGGCACCAATTGTAGGTTATTTCTCTCCCTCTGTTCCCGAGGAGTCTTGTTTCCCTGCTCCAGAACATGACTAGGCTATTAGCCACCTAGCCTAGCCCCCAGAAAGGAAAGCATAGAACGTGTATCAACATATCCAGGTGGGTTCCAGGTCAGGGAACTAAGAGTTGATGGAATGCAAAGAATTCTGGAAGAGTGTTGTCAGTGGAACATCTCTCTGGTTTAATGCAAGAGTCATGACATTTTATGGGGTTCAGGCAGGGGAGGGTCTTTTTGGTACTCAGGGGTAAAGGCCATTGGTTAAGACAGGGATGCTGGGATAGGCATATCCCCGGGGACAGGGACTTAGGTGAGCAATTCTGCCAATAGCAGCTCACCTGTTGAAAAGGGGTGGACTTTTGCTATGGCTTGTGGTCTGTCAGTGCAGAGGGGAGGGGCCAAACTTTTGCCAGCCTTTTGGGATGAGTTAGGTAGCAAGTACTCTCTAGACAACTGCACAAGCTTTCCACAAGGCACCACAGGACCTGGCTGGGCAGAGAGGTTTGATGGGCATGCACATGCCTTTAGGCTGTGGGCAAGCTGCATGGGTAGTGGCCAAAACTTGTAGGTTGTGGGCAGTGTAAGTATAGGGGACCCAGGCTAGATCTTGGGGTTTTGAGAGGTTGTACAGAAGATTAAACAGACTCTATAGGACCTGGCTGGGAAGAGTGGTTGGATGTGGCATTCAAGGAGCTTTTTGATTGTGAGTAGGAAACATGGATTATGTCTGGAGCCTGGAAGTTAGGAATAGCATGAAGCAGGGTAGCCAGATTAGTCCTTGACACTGGATGTGGGACCCAGGCTAGATATGGGATCTAGAGAGTGGCGTGGGTGTCAGGCAGACTCACCTGGATAGACCTTGGTACGAGATATGAAGAATGTGGCTGGGTAGAAGTTGAATGTGGCACTAAAGGACCCTGTAGATTGTTAGTAGGTGGTGTGGGTACTGTTTGGAGCCTGGAAGTTGTGGATTACACCAGCAGGGGTGGCATACTAGGATGGGGCCTCAACTATCATTACTATACATCTCAGGCCTACCTTCTCAGGGCACCACCCACAATGGACTGGACTTTCTACATCAATCATTAATTAAGACAATGTCCCACAGACACAACCACAGGCCAATCTGATGGAGTTAATGTCTCATTTGAGGCACTCTTTTCCCAGTGACTATAGTTTGTGTTAATTTGACAAAAACTAACCGGCACAGATGTCTTCACCTATGTGTATTACCAAACATTTAAAGAAGAAAACTCTCCTAGGAAATGAAGAAGCCTTAGATATGACAGTACATATCTGTAATCCTTGCACTCTGGAGGCTTGAGGAAGGAAAGCATGGATTCAAGGGTAGTCTGGACTACAAAGTGAGGGACAGTATCCAAAATGGGAGGGGAAATCCTTAATTTACATTATGAAGATGGTGTAAAGCAGATACCAAAACAACAGGCACAAATTACAAGAAAAGAAAATGGCTGATCAGTATCCCTTAAGAGTGTTATTAAAACCTTAATCAAATATTAGCAAATTAAATTCAGCAGCCATTAAAAGATTATATAGGGACTAGCTAGGTGACTCAGAGGTTAGGAGCCCTTACCGAGCAATCATGAAGACTGGCTTTTGGATCCCAGCACTCATGTAACAAGTCAAGCATCCAGTGCATGACTGTAACCCTGGCACTGAAGCAGGCAGAGACAGCATTGCCAGCACTTGCTGGCTTCTAGACTAGATGAAAAAAAAATGTGAGTCACAGGTTTGGGAGGGATCCAACCTCAAAAGAATAGGTGGGGAATAAAAGAAGAGGATATTCTTCTGGACTCCACATAAACAATTTCACACAAATGTATACACACACACACACACACACACACACACACACACACACACATTAATGAGTAGAAATAAATGAAAGAAAAATGAAAAATTACACATCATAAACCAATGAAATAATTCCTGTGATATGGGGTTTGTAAATGTTACAGCTCTGAGGTGGGGAAAGTGTCTCCAATGCAAGTTCCTAAGTCCCCAGTACAGCTCCTAAGGGAACGGTATTTTGGCAGTCTGGAGCCAAGGAATACCACAAAGTCTCACTGCACAGCAAACCTCACATCAAAGTTTTATTGGGAGGAAAAAACCCAGAAGGGTGACTGCAGTGAGAAGCAGCTGAGAACTGAGCTGGAAGCAGGCTTTATATAGAATTTCCTGGAGTGGGACAGAGCTCTTCCAGGTAGCCTGGGATTGGTGGGATTCTGTAGCCTGATCTTGAGGAAAGCTCAGGGATTGGTGTCATTTTGTGGCCTGACTTTGAGCTTTCATTTCTGTATAGTAGGGCCTAGCTACTTTCCTGCCTCGAGAGACTGGAAATGGTCGTTATGGCAACTAGAATAGCATGAGGGTGGGGCCTAGCCACTTGGGCCTCAAGGGGCTTATAAAGATTATCTGTTAGATATGTATATGTCTGTAATAGCCATACAAAGGTTTAATTTAGCTTTGAGTCAGTGAGGATTCAACTTGTTCTGGGATTTAGTGACCATAAACTTAACATAAAAACTTGAGGTGATTCAGTATGTAATGATTAACCAATATAGGATACTCAGATGAACCATGAAAGACAAAAATCACATCACCTCAGTAAAAGAGTCCTTAACAAAATTCAACACATGTTTATAATAGAAACATCTAATAAACTAGGATAAAGATTATTGTGAATATGTAGATGTCAATTCACCAGATATAGCCATTGGTTCCGGGCAAAGGCTTTTATTCTTTGTCTAATTAAATCACTGGTTCTAGCCCAGAGCCCTGTAGCCCTAGAGTGTTTTGTCCTCTTTACAATCTAATCTTAATCCTTGAACTGAAAGGCTTCAGCCTTCGTACTATCTAGAACATTTAAACTGCTAGCCTGGACCAAGAGGGCTTCATTCAGCCTTAGTCTTCTGAGACCTACTGCTGACTGAGCCACTCTGACTAGCTCCTTTTGAACTCTTACTCTTCTGATTCTGGGCTGTTATGTTCTGGGCTTCTGCTGAGCTCTGCTGTGTCTCTGTGTCTCTCCTTGAGCTCTCACTGCTCCATCCTGCCTCCATAACTAACTGCTTCAACTGCTCTGTAACTCACTCCAGCCTCAGCTTCTGTAACTCCTCCTCTGTAACCAAGTGTTCAACTTACTCTGTTCTGCTTCTCAACTGTCTCTTCAGCCTGCTTCCCAACCGACTCTTCTTACTAACTCCTCTGTCTGCTTCTATGTCTCTGACTCTCTTCAACTCCTCTTTAACTGAGCTGAGAGCCTGCCTTTTCTTGTGAGAGTTGGGCATGTCCTTAATCTGCTAACTCTTCCTCTGATTAGTCACTTTGTCTGCCATTCACTCTGACTCATCTCAGATGTTACTTCCTGTGTGACACTGATTCCTTGTGAGTTCTGCTTCTTGTGTCTGCTTCCACTGTTTTTCCCCTCCTAGGGATTAAAGGCATGGACCACTACTACTTTCTGAATACTGCATTCTGAATACTGGATTAAAGGTGTGTCTGCATTCCATCCAGACCACACAGGCAGGCATCTGAATGTAGCCCCTGGAATGTAGACCTTAGCTTTCACATAGGGCTATTCCTCTGCATGAATGTATTAAGGGTATTATGAAAAGTGTACCACTAACATTATGTACAACAGTGAGAGATTACAAGCTTTTTAACACTGGGAAGTATGGTTACATTATTTTCACCACTTTAATTCAACGTGATATTAGAATTTTAGTTAAAATAATTGGCAAATTATCAGAAAAGCTTCCTCCGGCAGCAGATGGGAACAAATACGGAAACTCACAGTCAGACACTGTAAGACCGGAAGGTGCCAGTTGGGTCGCCGCAACCCCACAGATACTCGAAGTGGGGGAATCGATGCAAACAGCAAGAGGATTTATTGAACCAACGCGTTGAGGCCTTCCTTACTCGCAGGAAAGGGCAGCCCAGAAGAACACAAAGTGAGCCTTTTTATGCACAATTCAGACAGTTGCGGCGCACAAACCGAGTTGGGACAAGTTGATTGGTCCCCAAATTGTTTTCCCATTTTGATAGGAAGGGGCCAGTTAACCTTTAAACTGATTGGTGCTGGCATATAGCAAGGTTGTGGGCTCCTAGAAAATGTAAACTTCAGGGTCTTAGTCAATGTGGGTGGGGGGAAGACCCTTAGCTCGAGGCCATGGGCTGTTTACATGGGGAAACTCTTTTAGCCCAAGGCCATCTTATTTGTCTTAGAAAGTGTTTTTCTTTAACTCTGGGAACTGTTCTGGGTCACGGTGCTCCTGGCTTGGGCCTGTACAATGGTAGTTATCTGAAACAGGGAGGTCTGGAAAGTATCCAGCAATTTTCTTGAAACTGGCTTGTGTTGATTAATATATGGATTTTAAGCTTTTTGTTAGGAAGCTGAAACTTAGGCCTAGTGTCAGTGGTCCCAAGCTCCACATTTCCCCCCTTTTCTCAGGTACATTGATTCCAATCATGGAATCAAAGGTCATTGTCTGCAGATATCTCCTGATATCGTTGTCTCAGCATTAATACTTGTACTGTGCTAATGTGCTCTCTAATAAAAGTAACTAAGCGATTAAGAATGCAAGGGCCAAAAGTAAGGAACAAAAGTAATATTATAAGTGGTCCCAGAAGTGTGGAAATTAAAGTTGTAAACCATGGGGACTGATTAAACCAAGACTCAAGCTATCCCTGGTTTTTTTTTTTTTTTTTTTTGGTCTGGATGCCAATCTTTTCTGTACCTTAGCCATAGAGTCTTTAACTACTTCTGAGTGTTCTACGTAAAAGCAGCACTCTTTTTTAAAGCCTGACTAAAGTTTGGCTGCTTTGGTGTCCTTTTATCCCCCCCCTTTTCTCAGGTATATTGATTTCAATCATGGAACAGCTGTTTTAGCTCCTGATCACTAGCATAGTCACTCCCTGGAGAACTTTTAAGAAACTGATACTGTCGTCTGGGAACCATAATCTGTATTGTACTGATGATTTTTATATACTATGTCCCCAGTCCTGTAGAGTTCTCTTTTGACTAAAAGTTCCAGCCTGTGGAAATGGGACGTTGTAATCTCTTAGACTGCTTCCTGCTGAGAGGGGGTGTCATCTTCAGGGGCCCCAAACAGGCTGGTATTAGTCAAAAGCTGGGGGGTGGGGGTTAGGCAGTGGGGTACATCTGGTTCGCTGATCCAGCAGAGTGGACAGGGGTGGTCACATCAGCTGGACTGGTCATCAGCTCTCAGCAGGTCCAGGACTCCCAGTAGTTGAAGCAGTTTGAAGCCTGGATGGTGTCTGTTAGCCATTTGGTGATCTGTTGAGATGAATAAAAACTAAACAGCCAATGAGAATCACCTCAGACTTGAGCCTTTTTAAGTTTTTAGGGACTTTAAAGTGGCCCATAATTTACACAACACAGGATCTGTTTTTTAATCAATTAATATCTGTTTACAGAGTACAGTATCATAAAAAGTTTTTAAGTAACTAAAACCAGGTTATATACCACTGAGACAAAATCTGTCATTTTTAAATGTAGAGAATGGTTTTTGGCTTTCTTTAGCAATGAAGTATGATTTTATATATCTAGAAAAGAATGGGAGAGAGCCAAACAAGCCTCTAGACTTGGAATATTCCACATAAAAACAAATATACCAGTGTATCAGAACATGTATTCAGAATTTCAGTGTTATAACTCTGAACCTTTAAAGTTTACATTGTTTTATTATACCTTTTTAACTTTTATCTCAAACCACCTTTTTACTTTTTCAGACCTTTACAGCTTACCTAGGCTTTCATATCTGTAGACTGTTAAACCTTCACATCTTAACATTTTTTCAGACACTCAAAACTTAAATCACTTTTTTAGACCTTTGTATTTTAAACTTCATAACATTTTTTAAAACTTTTTTTAATCTAACAATTTATCAAATACAGAGTTGTTATTACCGAGAGCAGTCACTTTTAGGTAAATTTTTTTAAAAATCTATTTATCTTTTAACAGAGGGCCTGTTAGCGAGACAATCCTGTTTGTCTTATTCAGAAAGGGACTCCAGTAGCCTCAGAGAGAGGAACTGGTTGTCTATTGCTGTTAAACTAACAGAATTACAGTTAGCCATCAATGCCACCAGAGATCTGGGAATACTAAATTATAGCAAAAAGTGTAACTCAATTAAAATGACAGAGACTTACCCATACCTAGACAGATGACCCTGGACTCCCCATGTTTTCTGTAACTTTATGGGGAACAGAGGCCTCAAGGCAGTGACCGTCTTCCGTTCTCAGGCCAGTTTTCAGTTGCCAGACCAGTAGGTATCTTTCTGTGGATAAGACTCAGAGGGATTGAACCCCGCTCTGTCCATCCAAAGCAGGGTGATCGACTCTCTAGTGTCTTATTTGTCCACTGTTTAGGCAGATCCATGGTAGGTGAGGCATTGGGCAGTTTTGCCCAGTGGTGCATTACCACAATTCAGATGATATTGCTCTGTCCTTGTCTGTCTTCTCTGGAGGTGTTGGGGTCACTGTTAGGATCTGGGGTCTCTACTTGTAACTCCAATTAAAAGCCATAATCAGCTGATCTCTGGGAGGTGAGGGCCATCTATGTTAAGTATCTCTTAGGTTGTCTTTAAGTAACTCTATGTTAACAAAACTTTGTCTATAATTTTTTCTGCTTTGCTGTATTATTTAGGTCATTGTAAACATCCTTTTAACTTAAACTGTCTCATAGCCTTGTGAATTTAAATATCTTAAAAGCTGTTTTTGAAAACATCTAGCTTTAACGTTTAACTTTTGTAAAAATCTAAAGTTTTCTTAAAGTAGTTTAAAACCTTCTAACTTTGTGTTTATAATATCTCATAGTGTAATGTATACACATTTTTTTCTTTTCAGCAGCATTCTGTCTTTTAGGCCTAAGCCAACTGTTACACTAAAGCTCAGATATCACATGGCCTCTCAATTTTAAAACTGCAGGTTTTTTATAAACAAACTTCAATTATTTTCATGTTTTGTTTTAAACACTTTACTCTTAAACTGAAAAGATGACTGTCAGCAAAAGATGCATTCTTGTATAAGAATACACAGAGATATAGTTTTTGATATCTTATTTAACACTCTTTTTTTTAAATCTTAACTTTATAAACCTTATTTTAGCATACAAAAACACTCTATAAACTCTATTTTAACTTAATATTTTTTTTTAGATCTATACCAGAAAACACATCTTTAAAACACATTTTTAAAAGGGTTGGTATTGAGGCCTCAGTTATGTAGGGACCACTGTTATGAGTTAACCTTCCTGTTAGTCTACCCTCCTGACCCTTTGCCTTTTTCTCAGGCTCTCCAAAGGAGCTCAGAGTACCTGCTCTGCCTTGGCTCTCTACCCCTGTGTGTGTTCCTTCATACACCGAGTATGTCATCTTGCCATCTCATGCAGACTTAAGACAGCCATAGAGCTTTCCAGGAAGCCAAGCTTGGGTTAAATTTCTGCCTTTTAGTTTTAGGGGCAGCAGCAGGAAGGAGGGAACAGGGTGTTTTCCCCAGGAACCCTCTTATCTCCCTGGCAGGGAGCCCACCGCAAAGCACAGCACATGGGATGTCCTTGGGACTTGAATTAACTGAGCTGTTCTTTCCTGCTCCCCTGGGACAAGGTTTCTGGGTCTCCTAAGACCTCCCCTCCCAAATGTCAAGCCAGTTGTTTCTTTTACTTGTCTTAGGAATTGGGGGAGATTCCACATACCCTGTGAAATTCGCCTCTGTCTAACATTTCATCTGCACATCTGTGAAGCCACCCACTCATCCTCCACACCGGGTTATCGTCTTTCTCTGCCCGTGTGGTCCCCTTCTGCCTGGCCCCGGCTCAGGAACAGTTTTTTTCTGGCCTGTTATGATTCTGACCATTGACTTGAACTACAAAGTGAATCTTTATCCTGGTGACTCAAATAAAAGTATAATTTTACATTCAGATAGAGAAATCTTAATTAGGTCTGGAACAACAGAGGAACCTTAGGACTTTTTTAGAGATGATTTGTTGCCTTTTTACAAATTGTCTGTTAGTGGCAGAAATTATTTTAGCATTTTGGTGAGTAACACAAGCTGCTCCATGTCTTGTTTGCAGCAAGACTCATTTCTAAGTAAACTTGCCCCAGATCTGGCAAGCTAACATTTAAGACAGTGATACTCAAATGAATACAAGATACACATTATTTTTATACATTGACACTGGTGATTACCAAGACAAAAATTAATACATCAAGTGACATTTGAAATCTTGAACCTGTGCCTGTAGTAGGATCAGCTTATCAGAACTTTACAGCCAGAATTTATCTATACATTTTAGATCACCTTTTTGACCCTTAACATTTACTTACGCTTTTACACCCTCAGACTTGTAAACCTCAAAACATTTTTAAACACTTTGCCAATTAGTTCAGGTGGAACAGGTTTTAACTGAGCCAAATTAGCAAGAGTAACAACTGGGCTGTCACTTTCACTGTACAGGCAGCGGCTGAGACGGCAGTAAATAAAATTCCAAATGTACATTCTTCTTGACTTTTCCGTAGAAGCAGCCTGTCTTCTTGTTTTTAGTCAACTCTATGACAGGGGACCTGAATCTTTAAAACCATTAGGTTTTTTACCCAAAGCACATATATATTTTAAAATATCATTTGAGTGATTTTTACACAAGAAAGTTTGGTTCTTATCTCAAGAGTGGGTGAGCTGCACCCCCTCCTGCCTCAGCAAGGCCACAGGAGTTACTTTTTATTACTCTTAAAGGATAAAGGTTGCTGTTATCTCTTAATTAATCCTTTTCTTTTCTTGCCGTATTTTGCTTGCTTTCTCTCATTAAACTTTTTCCTCCTATGGCCTAGAGCCCCAAACCAAGGCTGAGTGAAACTGGCAGCCCAGCATTATTAAAAAACAGGTCTATCTGGAAGCAGCTCTGGCTGGGTGGCTCCAGAGGTCTGCTCAACGTAGCCCACCCTCCCCAGCAGCTGGCCTTCCACCCCTTCCTTAGGCTTGGTTCGCATTCCCGGCTGGCCCCACGGAGGTGTGGGCGGGGGAGCGGCACTGCCACTTACCCACAGCATATGAGAGGAGTTGCTTGGCCCACGTTGGATCTTGCGTGTTACAGGGAAAACAGACAAACACAAAACATATAACTATGAAACAGAGACAAACATGAATCAGACAAGACAATGGCGCCGCACAGTTTCTCAGAAGTTTTCAGGTGTCTAAGAACAGAAAGTATGTATTTTTCCTTTTTTTTACATCAACTGACAATAAGTTGTTCTATCCTTGACTCCCTTAAAATGACACATAATTATTTCAAGAGGTCCAGATGGAGTTTGTCCCACATCCAAAAACAAAGTCAGTCCGAGTCTAGCCACACACACACACACACAGAATCATACAGAAACAGCAGTGCCCCCTCTGGTGTTTGACTGTCCTATCGTCAATAAGTCAGAAAGTACCAGTGAAAATACAAGAAAACACAAGCACACTACATAACAGATTATATAGACGCGCGGGGGCTGGGGGGGGGGGGGGCCTTCCACAGCCCTTTTATGGAAGTCACAGCAGGTTGAGAATGGCCTTCTGTAACCCTTTCCTGACAGACGGGAGTCCTCACTGACCCCACCTCCTCCTGACACTGACAGAGGGATTCCACGTCCTCCTGGAGCGGAGTCCTCAGGGACCCCACCTCCTTCTGGACTCAAGGGCATCCCCTAGAGTCTCCGACCTTTGGCGTGCAGACATGTCTGTCTCGCCTTGGGTCCTACTGATACAAGATACAAAATGCCAGATTCTCAAACTGAAACCAAAAACTAACGGAGTGCCGATACCAACTTGGATAGACAGAAACAAACAGACATGCAACAGAGAAAGCAGACAAACGACACAGAAAAGCTCGAGCCTACCTCCGATATCCGAAGATCTGTGGGGTCTGGGGAGATGCAGATTTCCCAGTCAGGGAACCAAAATGTGAGACCGGAAGGTCCCAGTTGGGTCGCCGCAACCCCACAGATACTTGCAGTCGGGGAATCGATGCAAACAGCAAGAGGATTTATTGAACCAACGCGTTGAGGCCATCCTTACTCGCAGGAAAGGGCAGCCCAGAAGAACACAAAGTGAGCCTTTTTTATGCACAATTCAGACAGTTGCGGCGCACAAACCGAGTTGGGACAAGTTGATTGGTCCCCAGATTGTTTTCCCATTTTGATAGGGAGGGGCCAGTTAACCTTTAAACTGATGGGTGCTGGCATATAGCAAGGTTGTGGGCTCCTAGAAAATGTAAACTTTAGGGTCTTAGTCAATGTGGGTGGCGGGAAGACCCTTAGTTCAAGGCCGTGGGCTGTCTACGTGGGGAAGCTCTTTTAGCCCAAGGCCATCTTATTTGTCTTAGAAAGTGTTTTTCTTTAACTCTGGGAACTGTTCTGGGTCACGGTGCTCCTGGCTTGGGCCTGTACAATAGTAGTTATCTGAAACAGGGAGGTCTGGAAAGTATCCAGTAATTTTCTTGAAACTGGCTTGTGTTGATTAATATATGGATTTTAAGCTTTTTGTTAGGAAGCTGAAACTTAGACCTAGTGTCAGTGGTCCCAAGGTCCACAACACTACAGAAAGCAGGGGAGGAGACAGACAGAGTGTGGGTGGGAGAGAGGGAGAGACAGATATAGAGACAGACAGAGACAGAGAGACTGAGAGAGAGATACTTTGGAACACTCAATCCTAAATGAGATGTCTCCATCAAATCTCTCCCCTTAGAGGTCAGGAAACCCCATGGAAAAGGAGGCAGAAAAAGTGTAAGAGCCGGAAGGGATGGAGAACCCTAAGAAAACAAGGCCCTCTAAATAAAAATGAAAAAAGCTCGTATGAATTCACAGAGACTGAGGCAACATGTACAACACAAGAGTCTTATGACATCAGTTTCTTCAAAAACATGAAATTGTTCTTGGAATGTGCTTTCATGCCCCTTCCAGGTATAGTGGATAGGAGTGAGTTTACTTCCAATTATTAATCGCAACTGACTATTGTTATTTCTTTATGTGCCTTAATGGAAAAACATGCTTTTACCATGTGTGGCTTTTCCACCACATGAGGTTTGTCCTTGTGATTGTACACTTACTTATGTGACTCTTCTTAATCCTCAGAGTATAAATTGTCTAATGCTATGAATAAAGTTGGCTATTGCATGAGCCATTATTCCACCTCATTTATTGTTTCCATTCTGCCAGATCCCACCTCCTTGGTAAACAGACTATGACTTGGAAATGTAAACCAAATGAACTTCCTCATCTAAGTTGTTTTTGGTAAGAGTGGTTTAACATAGCAACATAATTAAAATTGAACATGACTTTTATTATTTTCATGAAGTTGCCTTACGAAATTATTTTAGCACTAATTTGGCCAAACAAAAATGCCTTAACAGTGTATTTTCAGGCCAAGTGATGTACTTGATAGAGATACAAAAAATTTGGTATAAATTTTAAATTAATAGATACATGACTCTATTTTACAGTGCTAGTAAAATATAGCTAGATGATTACATATTATCCATTTCTTCTTCTAAATGCACATGCAAGAAGAATGTCATGGAAGTGCTCAGCAGATCTCACAAGCAGTAACCGTTTTATGTACCATTTCTTGTGTATATGTACATACTTGCTATACACTTGAGCTCTCATTCTGTCCTAGGACCAAGACACAATCATATTTAATTAATCAAAAAGAATTAATCAAAAGCATATTCTGTGGGTACTTGAGATCTGAGTCACATGAAAGATGAACTCCAAAACCTTCCACATTGCCCATTTCCAAGATACTCCTACTTAAATTTTTATTTTGCTCTACATTGCCACCTATATTTCCCGACTTAATCTTAGCCAAAAGCTGAAAAATGATTATCAATTCTTCTTTACACTACCTTTAGTCACTTTCATGGTCACAAGAAAAGACTTTGGACTTCAAAATGAACAAACATGTATACATTCCCCAACTTCTGCAAAGGGCCCCTTAAGGCACCTGCTTATATCAGGACTATCTTTTTTTCACCAGTCACAGACCATGTGTATCCTTAGACATAAAACATGGTTTCACAAATAACCTGGGCCCTAACAGTTGTGCTTCACCCATTCCTTTTGACTAGCATGTATGTGCACACACACACACACACTGGCATACTCACAGGCATGCTTCCATGCTTCACAGTCAGAGACCAAAAGTCAGGCTAAACTAGCCTTCCTCTCCCCTCATTCTCTCTACACATGCAAACACCCACTTCCAAAAAGAGAAAAGACATAGAAGGTCTTGGATCCTTTATGATGAGTGGCCATGCCCCGCATCACACACTCCTATCATACTTCATGTTCCATCTCAGGCTCATCTGTGCAGACACAGAGAAATGGGCAGGCACATAAGAACCATGTATGCAGAGTCAGTGGGAGTGTGACAGCGTATGAGTGAACAGACTAGGGAGGAAGTAGGTTACATATTGTCTGCCTGAACTGCAGCTTTATTATCTTAGAACAAATAGAATAGATAGACAAACAGATAACTAACAGGGTTTATTTTTAAATGGCAGGCAGAAACTGCTTCATTTTGAACATTTGATTCTCATTTTAAAATGTGTTACTTGGCAAATAATTTGAAGAAAATAAATCTCATAGATGTGTGCTGTTTCTTTTTAAAATATTTTCTGCTTTATAAATAGCAGAATTCATATTGCATATATTTGTATGGTAACTGAAAGCTCAGATGTTATATACTTATTAATTACATGTAATTTCACATAATTTTTATCTTCTATATTCTATTTGTCCCTGGTTACCACATATTTAAAATGAGATTCATGATATGTTTATTGGTCAATTTCTTAGTCAGTGTTCTATTGCTGTGAAGAGACACCATGACCATGGAAAGCATTTAATAGGGGCTTGCTTATAAGTTTCAGAGGTTTAGTCCATTGTCATCATGGCAGGAAGCATGGTGGCATGCAGATAAACATGGTGCTAGAGATGTAGCTGAGATTTCCACATCTGGATCTACAGGCAGCAGGAAGAGAGAGACACCTGACCTGACTTGGGCTTTTGAAACCTCAAAGCCCACTCCGAGTGACACACTTCGTCCAACAAGGCCACACCTTCTGATCCTTCTCAAATAGTTCCACTTCCTGATGACTAAGCTACAGGGACATTCTTATGCAAGCCACCATAACCACTGAGCAATTGGCCTGAAATGAACATTGTACTTAGTATACACAAATTAAAAGCTATTAATGTACTTGGCAATGTGGAAAGACCTCAATAGTAACTGACTTTATCTTTATTATGAACCAGGTATGGTGATTTGAATGAGAAGTGCCCTCCATAGATTCAGGCATTTGAAAACTTGATCTCCAGTTGATAGCAGTGTTTAGGACAGCTATACAGAGGTGTAGACTTGCTGAAGGAAGTAAATCATTGGAGTGGGCTTTGAAATTTTATAGCATAGCTTCACTTCCATTTATCTCTATCTGTTTCCTGCTTGCAATTGAGTATATAATCACTCAGTTTCCTGTTCCTGTTGTCATGCCTGCCACTTGCTTCCATGTTATCCTGCCATGATGGGCTCTTATCCCTCTGGAATCCTAAGCCAAAATAAACTCCTTCATAAATAGTTTGGGTTATGGTGTAATAACCCTACAACAGAAAAGTAATATATCATTCTTCTGAATAATTTAAGTACTGCTGCTCAACTTGCCACTTAGTTTATCTCAGTATTTGCAGCTACCTTGGAGATTGTTATCAAAATGCAAAGTGTGTACTTTTACTTTGTTTAAATTGGAAAGTAATTAGTGGAATAATTATTATTAGTTAACAGTTAATAATTTAATAATGTATAGTTTTGAATATTTCACAAATACAAACAATAATAAAATATCAAAGATAGATACATATAGTATTTATACACATTGGTTATCCCACTAATAAATTACAGAGTTGGGATTGGAATTCAGATAGCCTGACCTTAAAGACTAATCCCTCTGCTGTATAATGCCAAGTACCTTAATTTATTTATCATCATGTATTAAAAATGGGATTTTATTGTATTTATGTTTTTCAGACTACTCCTTAGGAAGACAAAAATTCTCAGAAGTCCTTCCTAACAGTTACCTCAAATAACCTTCCAGAGTCCAGAATCACATTAATAATTCATTTTTAAATGCTAGTAAAAAGACAATAAAGGTGAAACTACATTTTTTGTTTTTAAAAAGGTTTAAAGATGTATTTATTTTATTTTATGTGTGTCGGTGTTTTGTATGCATGAATGTCTGTGTACTGTATGCCCACAGAGACCAGAAGAGGGCTATAGATTCTCCTAGAACTGGAGTTACAGGTTCTTTATGTAGTTGCTGAGAAATGAACCCAGGTCCTCTGCAAGAGCAGAAAGTGCTCTTAACCACTGAGCCATCTTTCCAGCCACAATTTTTAAAAACATATGTGTGAGTATATATGCCCATATCTGTGGGTGGGTATATTCATGTGTGAGTGCAGGTACTTATGGAAGTCAGAAGGTGTCAGATCCCCTGGAGCTAGAGTTGCAGGCAGTTGAGAACTTCCTGACATGGGAATGGGAACTGAACCTCGGTCTTCTGCAAGACTTTTCTTACCTGATGAGCCATCTCTCCAGCCTCCAAATCCTATTTTTTTTAACATAGTGGGGTTCTAAACTCTAGTATAGGATTATATGGTGGCTTGAGGCTGATAGCTCAACCTCAAGGCCTGAAAAACTTACACTAAAGATAAATCAAATGAACTTCCATCCCACCCCAAACTAGGGGAGCAATGAGAGCCTCAAATTGTTTCCCTGAGAAAAAGTGAAAGAGGAAGGAAAATGAAAAGCAATCCCTGGCACCAAGAAGCTGGCCTGGTTCATACAAAGTCTGTTGAACATAATGCATTTTGTAGAATAACAACCTCATACAAAGTTACTTGGAGAGTGTAATAAAATGAGACAAAGCTAGGCCACTTAATTTGTCTGGGCATATACAAAATAAAAAGTTTCTATGCCACCTTCCTTAATATCAAATGCATCCATACAAAAGCTAAAATATGTGGATTTCTTACAGTGTCTGTGTGTGTGTGTGTGTGTGTGTGTCTCTGTGTGTGTGTGTGTGTGTGTGTGTGTGTGTGTGTGCATGTACATGCATGTGTGGAGGTCAGAGCACAGCTTGCAAGAGTGCATCATCTCCTTGCCCTTGTGGGTTCTGAGAATCAAACTCAGATCATCAGGCAAGTGTCTTTTCGAGCTGAGCAATCTTTCTAGCCAGGCTTCAAACTGTATTACCAAGTGTAGCTTTATCATTTTTCTAGTCTTCCCACATTCAATATGGCTAAGATTTACTGAGCTGCTACTAATAAAATGTTCCAATTTTTGTCAGCATCCAATCTAGAGCAACACCTACTTCCTTAAATATTCCACCAAAGCACAAAGACCAAATTCTGCATTATTTTCTAACACTTATTAATCCATTCTACGATCCTCTGTAGTATGTGTTATCTTTCTCAGCAATGAGGGCTGAAAAGGACTTGGTGAACCTTACGTGCTTCTCTACCTTTGATAGAGGGCATTGACATGAAAGTTATAGCAATGGAGTCCTGGCCTGCTATCAGAGTAAATCCAGAAAAAGCACATTTACCATTCTAGCTCATGGAGACAACAGAAAAGAGTATGGGAAGCTACTAGATGCTAGACATTCTCTGTAAAACAACAGGAGAAAGTCACCCATGTTCCTGATATTTATTTATGTGTCTATTTATTTTTGCAACAGTGTCTCACATAGCCCAAGCTGGAATTAAACACCATATGTATATGGAGCTGGCCTTGAACTCCTGATTATTAGCTGCTTATGTCTCCTGCCTCCCCCTCCCAAGTGCTGGGATTACAGGTGTGCACCACCACTCCAGCTTTAAAAATATTTTTATGTTCTTGATTTTCTAGTGCATAGTAACAGTAGCACAATAAAAAGGAACTAATATTTGTGAGATGAGTTTGGGTGTAGTAGTAAATTTCAGTGGTCAGTATTAATAACTGTGAAAAGTGTATAGCTATCTGTATATACAAGATGCACATCTTTAAAACAGAATATCTTATTTCTTTATAGTAGTGGATTGTCTGTTTCCTTGCATACTTCTGCTTCTTGTAATTCCAAAGAAAAGCACCAGAACATCTACTATCATATCTGGAAGAACTTGACTTTGAAAGTCCTGCCTGAAACAGAATAGAAAAGGCAAAGCTCAGTATTTTCTTCCCAAGTTAAACCAAGCAAAGTTGTTTTTTTTTTTAAGCAGTGCTAGAAACTTATCTCTCTGGGCTACAATCTGAAGAGGCATGTTCAGTGATAATGGAAGACTAAGTCACAGCAGAGCTTTTGTTCCACTTGGGTTATAATTCAGAGAGATAACATCACAAACCTTTGGGATGGAAGTGTGGATAGGCAGCAATAACAAAACTGAGTTAGCATTTACTCACCGCTCACAGTTTCCATGTGACACGGAAGTGACCAGGAAAGTCTCTTATCCTAAGGGGATAGATGTGATTCTTCACGGAGTTTATCAAATGGAGAAGTCAAACATTTAAGTTTCCCCAAGGGATCAAAGTACATTCAACTCTCATCAGTCTCATCAGTCAGTGCTTCCCTCCAGTGTCATAAGGTGATATATCCAAATGACATTGTGGAAGGATAGGCTGAGAATTTGAAATATAGACTACCACATAGGAACCTGCTATTTGTAAAGAGTACTTACATTATTAAATAGCAATACATTTACTGGATTGATTAAAATTAAGGTTTTTGTTTCCCTGCAACCCAATCTAGAGATTAAAATTAGATCAGTTATAATTGTACAATATGCATATTAGACAATGTTGGCAAACTTGCATGCATGTATAAACACATACAAAAATAACTGTAAAAAATAAATCAAATTAACAGTGTTTATCTTTGGTGAAGTAAGAATATGGCTTTTGATTTTAATTTATGCTTATTTTTAATATTTTGTATGTGTCCTCCAATGAATATACAACCTTTATAATTAAAAAGTTCAATTTTTAAAACATGAAACACAATGAAATTTTTATTCATTTTATTTTTCAGTGAAGGAACAGAATATGAAATATATTTTCAGAAATGGTGAAGTGTCCATTTTCAATGAATGAGTCAATATACTATAAGAAAAGAACACTATACACTGTAATCACAGTTTACACAATTACACAGAACAATAATTTCAACTTTTGAAAATACTGTAACTTACACTTTAATGATAAACAGTAATTTGAATACAACTGAGTTTTATTATTTATCACAGTCACATACAATACAGGAGGAGCCTGTGCACAAGCTGCTATCAAGTATAAATGTGGTTATGCCTGAATTTCTCAACCATATGCAAACCTCTTAGGCATTCAAAATTTAAATTCTATTGTATATTTACTGCAAAATGAAGCAGGCACAATAAAATTAAGTCCATCACATTAATTACAGCACTAAGAAAATAAGGGGAAAAAATAGCAAAACAGGTGGGTTACCAATATTTTCTTTGCAAACAAACAAATAATCTCATTTAGCACTTCTAGTTATATTCACAGCCACAGATTAATAGCTACATGGCACAAGAACTTCAGAAAAATTATACTATACACTATATTAATGCCTTTAATCATTTACCACAGTCTATATGTCTTGAAAACTTCATAACACTACAATGCAAGATCAGGCTAATTAATATTTGAATTTTTAAACTGGCATGACAGGAAAAATACAGAACACAAGACTAAACTGCTTATGTCTTCAGCAACTGCATCTAGGGCAGCTAATTTCAGAAGCATTTACACTGCTTTAGCGATCAATGTCTTCTACTAATGCCTCAAGATTTTTGCAACAGGCTTTAACCTCCTCAATAGCAGCCATCCAATCATCATAAATAATTTTGTCATAAATTTCATCATTAACCTCCCTAACTACACCCTCCTGCTGAGATTCAAGTGCATCACCTGAGAAAAATAACACTGATCTTGGGATTATGTAAGTACGCAAATTATGACCAAGTAAAAAATCATCGTTTTCATCCCCTCCATTTAAGTTGATCCCATGAGGAGAGAAGAAATTGAAAAAA
The DNA here is from genome assembly GCA_026225945.1 of Cricetomys ansorgei. NCBI lineage: Eukaryota > Metazoa > Chordata > Mammalia > Rodentia > Nesomyidae > Cricetomys > Cricetomys ansorgei. The sequence continues at coordinate 533,920 of JAMJFZ010004311.1, read as the reverse complement.
GAGTCCTTGGGAAAATCTTCAGTCACAGTTCGGACTGTTCCCCAGATGCGGTGTCTCTGTTTCTTCTTGATGGTTCTCAAAGTGACATTCTTCCCTTCGTTCCAATCTATGTCACAGCCAGTGGCATACTCAATGGCAGTTCCCCTATAGGGGTGGGGATCATAGTATGCAAGTTTTGACTTCAGCACATAAGTCTTTGTCAACAGCTCATTTTTGAAATATTCATTGGGTTTGAAGTGAAATTCGAGTGTGAAGCTGAGAGGCTCACCGGGATCCGAGAGCTTCACTTTAATATCTGTCAGCAGCTTCAGAATAGGCTCGTCATACTTCTTAATCAAAGGAGTGAGTGCTTCAACGTTTTTTAAAACAGTCAACCAAAAATCCGGAATTCCCTTAGGATCCTCTTCGTTATTCTCTTCTCCTCCAGTGGCCCCAGTGCTGTCATCTTCCTCCTCCTCCTCCTGTTCATCCTCATCATCATAATCATAATAACAGTCCTCATAACCATCATCTTCATCCACATATTCATGCACCATGCCCTCTTCATTGCCGTTAGTCTCTTCCTCCTCATCCATCTCTTCCTCAAAATAGTCCTCACAGTCTGATTTATATTCACATTCCTCTTCTGTGGGCTCATAGACTGCATTGATGATCTGACGTCTTTTTTCCAGTAAGGGTTGGTACATTTCAGCAAACTTCCTTTCAATGTCATGAAATTCCCTCAGGAATTTGGATTCCAAATGGGCAGCTCTTGTTTGAAGCTTTTTAAGAGCTAACACTCGGTACTTAACTTTAACTGGGAGACTTTCAACAAAGTCGGTATCTAAAAGATAGCCGATAAGTCCTTTTGGACGGTCTGAGTCTGAGTCCTCATCAGTATCCCTGCCTTTCCTCCCATCTTCCCCAGACCCTGCAGCAGCTTCTTCACCTTTTCCCTCTTCCACGACCCCAGCAGCCGCGGCTTCTTCACTGCATTCCCCGCCATCTCCAGGCTCGGTGCAGGCACCTTCACTGCGGTCCTGACTTTCCCCGGGCCCCTCCGCCATTACCTGGCTACCAAGCTCTTCTTGGTTGGATTCAGACACTTCCTTACGTTCAGCCGACTCGGCCATTGTTTTCAAAAGATCGTCTGCACTTATGGTGGCTAAGACCGCAGATCAGGAGACCTTCCCCCTCCTCCGCAAGAAGACTCACCAATATAGCAGATGTACCGTGGCTGGGTGGTGATGGACCGAGCGGCGGCGGACGGACTACTGGAGTGATGACAGGCAGCAAGCAGTGGGATGAAAGGCTGTGCTGAAGCTGGGATAACCGGATGGAAGCCCGAAGGTCTGGGCGGAGATGCAGGGCGACCTATGGCTGCTGCGATGGGTCCTGAAGGAGCAGGCTAGAGACTGCAGAGAGCTGCAGTGGACAGACCGGCGAAAGCAGCTGCTCCAGCCACGTATGGGGGTGGGGTGGAACCTGGTACTGCAATATGATTACGCAGTTGTCCCTTGGCTTTTTTTTAAGTGTATGCAGCTTGCTGCGTCACCCCTTCCCTCCCACGACTCTTCTCTAATCTCATTTGCCAGGCTGTAATGATTGACAAGTCCTGAGCCAGTAAATTAGAAGATGAATCAAGTTTTCAACTCCACTTGCCTTTCAAGGTTCTCTAATATGGCTGATTCGTCCACCCATGGCTCATATTCCACCCTATACCTTGTGCGATTTTGTAGAAATGCAGTATCATTCACTCAGTTTTCCACTGATAGTATACTTCCATAATTTCAAAAGAGCTATAAGGAAATAGAGACTACAGTATCAGGGAATGGGAAAAAAAACGGGCAAGGCAGCGACTCTTCTTTAGTCTATCCCTTTGGTTATAATCTGAGGCTCTAGGGAAGAGAGGAGGGTGGTGAGGAACCCACAAAGTGATCCTTTGAGGTTTAAAAATACCAAAGATGAGCACAGGTGGCCTTTGGATGATGTAACTGTCCATGGTTTAAATAATCTGTATCCTAGGTTTCTGTATATTTCACAGGCTGTATGATTTTAAATTGGAAAATTCCTTTAACATCTGATGAAGAAGAAGGAAGAGATGTCAGATGAGTAAAGGTGAAATGTTGGTCGTGTGTGTGTGCGTGTGTGTGTGTGTGTGTGTGTGTGTGTGTGTGTGTGTTAAAGCCTATGTGGAAGAGCCAGCTACATGACTAGTAAGCCTACAGGACAATAGCCCCAGTGCTAAGCTGACTTTTCACTTTTCCTTTTGTGTTGTTGCTTTAGCCTGTAATCACAGCACTAGGAAGGAAAATTAGAAATCCAGGGCCAGCCTCCACATACAGCAGTTCTAGGTCAGCTTGTGCTACCTGAGACTCTGTCTCAAAAACAAACAAACAAATAAATAAAACAAAACAAAATCCATTAGGAATTTTACCCCCCTCAAAAAAAGAAAACCAATTGTAAATGTGAAGTACTATTTTGTTTTTAAAAATCACAGAATTTGCTTGACATTTTGAAGTTTATTGGAAATTATACAAATCTCAGCACAAAAGAGATGGTTACATATTTGATAGCATATTTATATGACAGAAAACTATGCAATAAATTCAAGTTTCTTCTAGGTAGGGGCCAGCAAGATGGCTCAGTGGGTGAAGGTGCTTGCTGCACAAGCACATCAAACTGAATTTGATTCCCGAATCCATGTAAATGTTAAAGGAGAGAACTGACTCCATATAGTCAACCCCTGGCCTCCACACATGTTCCTTGGAACTCACCTTGATGACAATAATAAATAGAACTTTCAAAATTTGTTTTAAGAGATGTTCGGTATCATTAATTATGGAAGTACAATTCAAAATCATAACTAGATACCATTTCACACCCATTAGGATAGCTCAAAAAACAGAAAATAGCAAATGGTAGTGAGAGTGAGGACAGTGAAAATCAGTATGGCGATACCTCAAAACATTAAACATGATTATCATATGATCCAGAAATTGCACTTCTGGTTACATATTGAAAAAGTTGAAAGCAGTCTCACATGTTTGCACACACATGTCCATAGAAGCACATTCACATTAGCAAAAAATTGGAAACAGAGCTGGAGAGATGCTTAGTAGTTAAAGGCACTTCTGCTCTTCCAGGTTTGGTTCCCAACGTACACATGCTGGTAGCATAATGTTTTGAATACCTTGGTTTCATAACACATATTAAAGTCATGATGTATGACTTGTCCAGATTTGTCCTTGCTCCACTTTAATAGTATTGGTTATTCTTATTCTATGTGATTCCATATGATAACTAGAATTGTTTTTTAATATAAAAACATCATCTAGATTTTGACAGGATTGAACCAAATCTTTATTTTGTTGTGAGTAATACTGACATCATAACAATATTTATAACCAAAGAACTTATCACAAGATTTTTGGTTACCAATGTGATGCTCTTATGAACTATAGATCTATACCAACTTCCTATTTCTTGATCATTCAGTTTTGATATATCTGGCATTCCCAGTCATGCATTCAGTTCATCAAGATTATAAAAAACTTAATGTATAATTGTTCATAGCATAGTGTTATGCTCATTTTTGTTTCTGCAAATTACGTATGTGTGTCTGTTTTCTTTTATACTGTTAGTAATTTAAGCTTCTCTTTTTTCTTAGTCCAGCTAAAACTTCAACAATTTTGTTGCTATTTTCTTAGGACCAACTTTAAGTTCTGTTTACTGTATTTTAATAAATTCTGTGTTGTGGTTTCATCTATCTGCTCTAATTTTTTTTTATACCCTTCTAGTGACTTTGGATCTCCTTTTCTTTTTCTATTAGTTTGTAAAGTTACGTTGATAATTTGAGGGAGTTTTTTCCTCCTATTGTACTGCAAATGTTTATAGGTATATAAATTTTCTGTTGTGCTGTTTCCACAGCATCCAATAATTTGTGGATATTGTTCTTTGGTTTATTTTTGTTCTTGCTCACTTTTAGTATAATAGTAATACTGGGCATCCTAGAATGAGGTAAGAAGTATCTCCTTTATATTCAACTTTTGATACAGTTGTTAGGAGGATTGGTGTTGATTCTTTAAAAAGTTTTATTGTTTTCACCATTGAAGCCAGCTAATAAAGAGACTTTCTCTTTGGGGAGGTTTTGATTACTGCCTCAACCTCCTTATGAATTACAAGTCTCTTCACAGTTTGCATTTCTATATAACTCAGTTTGCACAAATTGTGTGCACGAATTTTCCTAGTTCATCCAGGTTACCCAATTTGCTGGAAGGCAAATATTCATTTGTTTTCACAAACTTTTTTATTTCTGTAGAACTGTTATCAGTTGTTTCTACTTCTGTTTGTGATCTTGGTTTTATTTGTTTTGGTTTTTGAGACAGGGTCTCACTATGCAGTCCTGGCTGGCCTGGAACTCACTATATAGAAAGGGCTGGCCTCAAACCCACCGGCTGAGTGCTCGGATCAAAGGCATGTGCCAACATGCCTTGCTTGGTAGTCTTTTTGTTAGTCAGCACATCTAGAAGTTTGTCAGTATTGCTGATCTTTTTGAAGACCCAATATTTGGTTTCGTTAATTTTGTGTATTTTTATCCGAGTCTCTGTAAGAACCAGCGACCCCTCTTGGTGGGCAGCAGGGACTTTGGCTCCCTGCTTCATGGTAAAATCCTTGCTTTCCCAGAAGCCCTTTCAGTCCTCTTGAGATATAACAAGCCAATCCAGTATTCAGGTCCCAACCAATCAAAGAGATCCCCTAATTTCCTTTAAAAGGCCCATGTGGCTGCATCTGGTTGTCAGCTGCATCTGTTTTTGTGAAGTGGTTAACCTCTGCATGCAGAATTTTGCTCTGCAGAATAAAGGTGCTCTTGCTTTTTGCATATGTGGTCTTGATGGTCTTTGTTGGGTGATTCTTGGACCCAACATATGGGGGCTTGTCCAGGAACCCCCCCAACACACACACACTAGTCTTCTGATGATCTCCTTCTTTTCTACTTGGCTGGTAAGTTTTCTCTGTGGTGCCTCTGTTCTTTGTCAGTCTGTCTGTTCTGCATATTAGAACACGGATTTGGGAAGCACAGGGTAACCAGGCAGATGTGCTAGTGGTCCCTGCGACAGAGGTGCCAGAGGATGCACTGTGCCCTCTTCCGACAGAGCTGGTCGGCTCCATTTGGATTTGGTTTTGGTGACTAAAGGCAAGTAGCGATCGCCAAGCGGAGCCCAGAAACGGGATAGGCTGCAGTTACGTTTTCGGTTTCTCTTCCACTCTCCTTACCTACGTACATTTTCTGTTGTTCTATCTCTTCTACTCTCTACTCTGCCCATCCTAAGACTATGGGACAGTCTTCTACTCCCTTGGACTTAGTTCAAAATTATTTTACAAGCTGCCACCAGGTGCCAAAGCCAAGCCTTCAGGCAACAGGCCCTGCTGGACCAGCCGCCACCACAAGCTCGGGGGTCACAGTACAAGCATACGCCTGGAATGGGGAGGGTAGGGGCAGGGGCCAGGGCAGCCCATAGGTGCGATAAGAGGAAGTGCTGCTCACCTCAGGCTGAGTTGTCTCTGCAAAAATGGCTCCAGTGGTGCCCAGAGCACCAAACATTCAAGGTCTGAACTCCATCTGGGACTGCAGTTAAAGGTGCTGCCCTGACCACCCTACATCGATGCTCTAAGGTTGGGCAAGAGGGAAGGAGCAAAAGAGGATGGGGGATCCTCCCTCCTGCTCCTTGAATCTCCAGCCACTCCGTAGACCAGGCAAGGAATACCAGGAGTGCTGGAGCCCTGCTTTGTGCACCTGTCTGCCTGTGGCAATTCAAGGAAAGGGCCTGGTTTGTATCAGGAGCCTCCGCAACTGCCACCCTGCTGCTGCTGTGACAGCCCCTCAGACTGTGGAACTAAACACAGGTAAGAACAGAAGATACAGCTGGGCCTGTGGGGTGGGTAAAGAAAATTTGGCACTCTTGGAGAGCCCCTTCCCAATATAAAGCCCAGGGGAAGGTTTTCTATCCAAAGAGGAAAAAAAAAAAGCGTATTGGCTATGGTTAAAAATCTGTAGCTTCTGTGAAGAAGGAAAAAAAAAAAAGCTAACTTAAAGCTTGTAACATGTGGTTGATAGTAACCTTAAGGGAACCACATGTAAACAACATGTAACTTGCTGACATGTGGTATCTTGGCTGCTTTCTTCCTTGAAAATACAGCCTCGTGGGTGGTGTCATCTTTACTAGGGTCAAAGAGGACAGATGTCATGTGACTTCACTGACATCTCAAAGTGACCACATGATACCAAAGAGACAACAGATCTCTGAGATATTTTAGATTAAGATGGCGTTTTGTGTGATGTTTTCTGTCCCAAAGACAAAGTCTATAAAGATAGGATTTAAAAGGAAAAACAATGTTTAATAAGGCATTAAAGTTACACTTCCATGCATTCATATACAGGAATGTGCCTTGTGTTGACAGCCAACCTTTTCAGTGAACAGTCACTCAGATGGTATTTTAAACATATAAAGAGATCATGGAAAACAGCTCAAATTTTGAATAAAGGAATCTGACAGTTTTGGAGAATCAGGTGCTATGGGTTAGCAGCCACTGTGGTGAGGCTGGCTGGGGCCTAGAAGACAGGCTGTTGCTAAGAGTGGGGCAGGAAAAATGTATATAATCCTAGATATATTGCAATAACATATGGTTAGGGATCACTACAATATAGAAATGGTGTCAAAAAGGGTTACTCGATCTTAAAATCCAAAAAATATTTCCTCAGGGTCAATGCACAGAAACTGTCTTCCAAAACTAGCTGAGGTATCTCGTGCTGAAAGCTGAACTTGGTACTGTAAGAGTTAACCTAGGTGATAGTGGTTTCAAAGGCATAAAGGGGTCATAGAAAGCAGCTGAGTCATGACACTGTAAAAGCCCAAGAGAAGCCACTGGTGAAGGTGCATCCTCAGTAATAGTTAATGGCCAGATAAAGGAGTCATACAGACAAGTTAAAGCTTGACACTCTGCTTGGTAAAAGTGAAGCCTAGTTGCAATAGGTGACCCTAGCAGTTCTAAATATGCTAGTATCGTGGGATAACTCTCAAGAACAGCAACAGCAATAGAGTAAAACTAGCCAAAACCCAGAGGACCAAAGAGATAAACCAAGCCCCTTGTAAAAACCCTAGAACCATTGACTTTAAAATATGTCTCTGCTTATATATCTTCCAGATATCTATCTGGAAAAACAGTTTGCTCACCTAGGATATTATGATTAATAAATGCTGTTTGTCAAGGCCTTCAGAGATTTGCTAAATATGGTTTTACAAAACTTACTATGAGAGAGATCCCCAAATACTAACAGTGACCCCAAAGTCTCCAGAAAACATAGATGAAAAAGAACAACCTCACCTGGACTGTGGTAATGCTAACCACTGTGCAAAGCTGCCCAATGCCTCACCTACCATGTATCTGTCTATGCCGTGGATAAAACAGGACACTAGAGAGTGGATAACCCTGCTCTGACTGGATAGAGCAGAGGCCAGTCCCTCTGAGTCCTCTTCCACAAAAAGGTACCTTCTGGCCTGGCAACTGAAGACTGGCATTGATTGGAGGCCTCTCTTCCCCATAAAGTCATGGAGAACATGAAAGCCCAGGGTCACCTGTCTGGGTATGAGTAAGTTTCTGTCATTTTAATTGGCACATCTCTGATGGCTTTGATGGCTAACTGTAGTCTTGTTAGTTTAACAGCAAGCAGACAACCATCTCCTCCCTCCAAGGCTGCAGCTAATGGAGCTACTAGCACCCCTTCTCAGAAAGGTAATCAGGTTTGTCTAGCTACTAGAGCCCCTTCCTGAAAAAGGCAGACGGGTTTGTTTGCTAACAGACTCCATATTAAAGGATAAACAGGTTTCAGATGTGATTTTTTTTCCTGTTCCTTTATTTGGAGAAACTTGCCTTGCAATGGCTGCTCTCAGTAATAACTACTCATGTCTCAGGTCTAAGAAAGTGATTTAAGTCTTGAGTGTCTAAAAGTGTTCTGAAAAGGTGGTTTTAGACATATGGATATAAGAGAGTAATCTAAAGACTTCAAAGGTTCAGAGTTGTAACATTGAAATTCTGGATACATGTTCTTATAAAGTTCTGATAAACTCATACTGCTGTTAACAGTCACAAGCTCAGGATTTTAAATTTCTTTAGGTTATTGTCTATCATTGGCTAAAATTATCTCCATTCAATTTATGCATCTGGATTTCTGGTTAGAGAAAAAATGTTCATGCTTTAACCCAAAGGCCACAGCTTTTGAGAGTACTTGAGGGCATTAGTCTAGACAGCTGTTTCACAGACACCTGTTAGCAGTTTTTCTATGATGTGGATCTCAGTACTAAAAGTTCCAAATGTAAGATACAATGTACTTTAACTCTTCCCCCTAGTCTTTATTTGTCTCAACAGATTTCCACTTAATAGATGCCATCCAGGAATCAGCTGCAGACTGCACTGTGAGTCCTGGATTTGCTGTGGGACAGTCCAGCCGATGTGATTACTTCCTGTTCCTTCAGCTGAGACAGCTACCCAGATACATCTGACTGATGCCCCATTACATTCCAGCCTTCCTGGACTCCGTGAGTATGATGCCCTAGTTCAGCCAGAAGTAGCTATAGCAGAGAATACATTGTCCCATATCCCCAATGGGCTGGATTGGTTTGGTCAAAAGAAAACTCCCTGGCATAGGGAACAAAGTGGCTACCTATAAAGTGAATTGGCATACCAAAAAGTTACCTGTTAAGGCCAAATAGACCCAGATGCATTGGTTGACAATATGATAAGATACTTGATCTGCTTTATACAAAACAAAAAAGTTTTGCATAGCTTTAAAAGAAATTACAAAAGGCGGGGGGGCCTGAGATAAAATAAATTACTGGTGCCCTTTCTCATTTTTAGGCTCCTCCTAGATAGTAACTCTAATGTCAGCCAATGGAGGGCCTTTGACCTTTCTGTTTCCACTAATTACTCTGGGCCCTTGTATCATTAATGTCTTAATTAGATACATAAATTTTATGGTTATTAGATCCCAATATAACCATATCTATAGAGTCCAAGGATTTGACTCAGGATACAACTCAAGGGGCGGGGATGTGAGGACCAGTGCCCCCTAGTGGTGGACAGCACTGATCTTGGTTCTCTGCTTCCCCGTGAAAATTCTCACTTTTCCAGAAGCCCCTTGCGTCCTCATGAGATATAACGAGACAATCCAGTATTCAGGTCCTGACCAATCAAAGTGATCCCCTAGCCATTGCCTGTTTCCTTTAAAAGGCCCACGTGGCTGCATCTGGTTGTCACCATTTTGTAAAGTAGCTGATCCCTGCATGCAGGTTTGCTCTGCAGAATAAAAGTGCTCTTGGTTTTTGCATACGTGGTCTTGATGTTCTTTGTGAGGTGATTCTTGGAGCCAACAGTCTCTATTTCATTTGTCTATTCTAATCTTCATTATTTCATCCTTTTTGTTTCAGATAGGAAAAGTACTACAAAAAAATGTACTAATGGTGTCCTTTTCATTTGCTTATGTTGCACTTTTCCCTAGTAATTTTTATTTATTCTTGAAGATTCAAGTTAAACTCTATTGCTATTTGCATTTCAGGCTGACTGTCTCCTTTCAGTTTTATTTTAGGGAAATTCTGTTAGCAAAAACTCCATTTTTGTTTACCTGTGAATGTTTCGAATCCTTAATTCCTTCTTTGTATATATTTATATATTTTATATATATTTATATATTATATTTACATATTATGTATTTATATAATATATATATTTATATAATATATAATTATATTTATGTATTTTTATGAGCATAAAGACTTAGTTGGCAGTCAAATTTCTCCTTTCAGTACTTAACACGTTGTATACCTTCCTGACTTTTCTGGTTTCTCAGCATACTATTAAAGCTATTGGTAATCACTTTTACATGATTAGCCCTTTCTCTTGCTGCCTTCATAATTCTTTTTTTCTTTGAATTTTGTAGTTTGGCTGGTGTGTGTGTGTGTGTGTGTGTGTGTGTGTGTGTGTGTGTGTGTGTGTGTAATATTTTGGATCATTTTAAGCTTTCTCATGTAGGTGTTATTGAATTCAGATTTGTGGAACCATGTTTTTCAGCAAACTGCTGAGGAACTCTTCAGTCACTGTTTCTTGAGCTATTTTTCTATGGCTCTTTATTTTTCCTCCACATTGGGATTCTCATTATGGATATTTTTGTCCATTTCAAGATATGCTTTAGGACTCTTACATACTTCTGGGTTATTCCAATTGATCCATCTTTGAGGTCATTGGTTATTTTTTCTGCCAGTTCAAATTAGTTAAGATCATCTAGTGAAATTTCCAAAACATCCAGAAAATATGGAACAGTATGGAAACACCAAATGTAAGAATAATAGGAATAGAGGAAAGAAAAGAAACCTAGATCAAACGCACAGAAAATATTTTCAACATCATAGAAGAAAATTTCTCTAACCTAAAGAAGGAGATGCCCATAAGGGTAAGAAGCATACAGAACACCAAATAAACTATATCAGAAAAGAAAGCCCCTTCATCCCCTCACCACATAATAATCAAAACACTAAACATACAGAACAAAGAAAGGGAAAGAGATCAAGTAACATATAGAGGCAGACCTATTAGAATTTCACCTGAATTCTCAATGGAGACTCTAAAAGCCAGAAGGGCCTGGACAGATGTGCTGCAGACTCTAAAAGGCCACAGATGCCAACACAGGCTGTTATACCCAGCAAAATTTTCAATCTCCATAGACGGAGAAAACAAGATACTGCCTGTTAAAGTCAAATTTAAATAATATCTAGCTAAAAATCCAGCTGTACAGAAGGAAAACTCCAAGCAAGGGAGGCAAACTACACCTGTGAAACATAGGAAATAATCTCACACCAGCAAAACCAAAAGAAGGAAAACACACACACTACCACCACCACCACCACAACTACCATCAACAACAACCAAGTAGGAATTAACAAACATTGGTCATTGATTTCTCTCAGTATCAATGGTCTCAACTCCCCAAATAAAAAGACATAGAGTAACAAAATGGATGGGAAAACAGGATTCATCCATCTGCTGCATACTTGAAATACACCTCAATATCTAAGGTAGACATTTACTCAGGGTAAAGGATTGGAAAAAGACATTTCAAACAAGTGGACCTAAAAAGCAAGCTGATGTAGCCATTCTAATATATAATGAAAAAGACTTCAAAACAAAATTAATCAAAAGAGACATGGAAGGACACTACATACTCACCAAAGGGAAAAATCCACCCAGATGACACTTCAATCCTTAACATTTATGCCCCAAACACACGGGCACCCACCTTTGTAAAAGAAACACTACTTAAAGCTTAAATTACATATTGATCCTCACACGCTGATAGTGGGAGACTTAAATATCCAATTCTCACCAATGGATAGGTCATTCTGACAAAAACTAAAGAAAGAGATATTGGAACTAACAGATTAAAAACCAAATGCACCTAACAGGTATCTACAGAATATTTCACCCACACACAAAAGAACATCTTCTCTCAGCCCTTCATAAAACTTTCTAAAAACTTGACCACCTATCAGATACAAAGAAAGTCTCAACATATACAAAGAAATCTAAATAATATCCTGCATTCTATCAGACCACCACCTACCAAAGGTAGATATCAACAAGAGAAACTATGGAAACCTTACACACTCATGGAAACTGAACAACTCTTTACTGAATGAAAAATGGGTCAAAACAAAAATAAAGAAAGAAATTAAAGACATTCTAGAATTCAATGAAAATTAATACACAACATACCCAAACTTATGGAACACAATGAAAGCAATGGTAAGAGGAAAGTTCATAGCACGAAGTGCCTACATAAAAAAACAAAAACAAACAAACAAACAAAAAACAACTGGAGAGATCTCGTACTAGCAAATTAACAGCACAACTGAACACTCTAGAGCAAAAAGAAGTAAGCATTCCCAAGAAAAGTAGATGTCAAGAAATAATCAACTGAGGGCTGAAATCAACAAAATAGAAACAAAGAGAATACAAAGAATCAATGAAACAAAGAATTGGTTCTTTGAGAAAATCAAAACATAGACAAACTCCTATCCAAACTAACTAAAAGACAGAGAAAGAATATCCAAATTAACAAAATCAGAAACAAAAAAGGGGGCATAACTACAAACACTTAGGAAATCCAAAGAATCATTAGGACATTCTTTAAAAACCTGTACTCCACCAAATTAGAAAATCTAAAAGAAATGGATAATTTTCTCAATAGGTACTTCTTATCAAAGCTAAATCAAGATCAGATAAACAACTTAAATAGATTTTTTAAAAACCCTAGCAAAATAGAAGTAGTGTCCACGATTTATGCAGCAGTTGGAAACAATATTGATGTCCATCAAAATTCATGCTACAGCTGGAAAACATGTTGATGTCCATGGTCTGTGCTACAACTGGAAACCATGTGGCTGTTCATGATCCATGCTGCAAAAAAAATAAAACCTAACAATGTTGGTGTCCATATTCCGTGCTGCTGCAGAAAACCATGTGGATGTCAGTGAGCCCTGATGCTACTGGAGGCCGTGTCGATGCTCATGTCTGTGATCCATTCTGCCACTGGAAACCATGTCAATGTCCAAGATCCCTGAAGGCCTAATGCCTCTGAAAACCAAGGTGAGGTCCATGATTCCTGGCACACAGATTGGGCTTCACAGGCACACACACACACACACACACACACACACACACACACACACACACACACATATGCACAGGAATAGAAGGGTAGACCTGAAAGGAATAGGAAGTAGGTGTGATTGAGATAAACTGTATGAAATTCTCAAGTAGTCAATTGTTGGGGACCATGATATTTTGGCAACAGATGCAGACTGCTTGACAGAGCTCCAGTCTCCTGTAAAGACAGAGGGTTGTGGCTCCCCAGCTACTTTGCCTCCTTCCCCCTTACTGTACAGCTGCAAAAAAATCATCAATAATAGTGTCTGCATGGCCTAATAGTAAAACTCAAATTAATTCCTGGGCTGGCTATTGCTGACTGGGAAAGGCACATATGATTTCAACTCAAAAAATAATTGTAACAATCTTACTGACCCTTAAATCCTGGTATGTGTGAGAACTAACTCATGTTTACTGAAGCACATCATAAAAACTATTTTTGGTATAAACGCTGATCTCCCCAGGAAGAGATAAAGCCCTCATTAGACAAGAGCCAAAGAGTAAGAAAGCTAGCACACCTAGAAAAATAGATAATTCACTCCCAAGAGTGCCTGCATCTTTTTAATGAAGAAATAGTGAGCCTGTACAAACCTAGAATAGAAGTAAATATTTCCCAAGATTTAAAAGGCAATTTGAGGCTGAAATTGCCTGAGATGCAGGAAGCATCCCAAAGCAGTAATAGTCCATAGATAAAGGGAAATATAGTGCTAGGAATTTATGTATGTAATCTGGGTAAATAGAGGAAGAAGCTAAAAAACTACAAATTTCTTCCTTGGCGCCTGAGTAACCTTTTGTTCTCATCTGCCCAAGATATCTGCAACGATAAATTTATCCTGCTTGACCCCCAGAAAAATAAACACTTGTTAATAAACACTTGTGTTAAAAAGTTTTCTGTGTAAAAACAAACCTTAGAGATTAAAAGCCTGCAATTGTGAAGGTGCAAACCTTAGAGATTAAGCCTGCAAATGTGAAAGTCATTCATGCTTACATTGTATCCTTACAAGCTCTTTTGAAATATGCTTGTCACCTGCAAGCTGTGGAATAAACAAAGCACCGTTCACTATTTATAAGACTTGCCAGAATCTTGCCTCTGGAGAGAGGGTTTTTTGATCCCTGGCAAAAGTGCACATTGCCAGCTTTTTCTCTTAAAGTGCTTGTGAGTGTCATTTCCTTAAAGCGTGTCTATGCATGTCATCTTAAAGCGTGTCTGAGAGTGTCATTTTAAAGTATGTTTGTGCATGTCATTTTGTTCCAAAAGAACAAGTGTCTATGCTTGTCTGTCATTTCTTCGTTACTGGTCCATTTCCCTCCATTGGGTGATCCTGAACCATACCTTGCTTCAGAGGTGGGACCCTGCAGTCAATAAAACTATTGTGTTAAATAAATAAAGTCTCACAACCAAAAACAAAAACAAAAAACAAAAAAATCCCAGGGAAGAATGGTTTTAGTGAAGAATTCTACCAGACTTTCAAAGAAGAGTTAATGCCAATAGTCCTCAAATTATCCCATAAAATAAAAACAGAAGGAACACTGCCAAACTCATTCTATAAGGCCACAGTCACCCTGATACCCAAATCACACAAAGATTCAACAAAGAAAAAGAAATTCAGACCAATTTCCCTTATGAACATAGATGCAAAAAATACTCAATAAAATACTTGTAAACCCGAATCAGGGAACACATCAGAAAGATCATCCACCATGGTTAAGTATGCTTCATTCCAGCGATGCAGGGATGGTTCAGCATACGAAAATCAGTCAATGTAATCCACCATATAAACAAACCAGAAGAAAAAAGAAAACACTTTATCATCTCACTAAGATGCCAAAAAAGACTTTTGACAAAATCCAACACCACTTCATGATAAAAGTCCTGGAGAAATTAGGGATACAAGAGTGAAGAGGAACACTTGGAAGAAGTTTTTGTTATTTTGGTTTCTTTAAAAATGCAAAATGGCATTTGGATTAGGTTTTGTTCCCACCTCAGCTGTGGTATAGTACTATATATATAGTTGAGTTTGGAATGCTTGATGCAGATGTCTATAATTTGGTTGGGTGCAGTCATTGTGGCACCTTTAGCTTGTTTTGGGGATTGGGTGCTGCATGGGTTGATGGGAACTTTTGGCTTAGGGTATAAAAAGTCTGAAGCCTCAAGAGTCTGGTGAGCATTGTTTGGTGGTTAGTTGGTTGGATTACTGTCATTAGTTGATGTGGTAATTACTAAAAAAACAAAGGTTGGAGTGATTGAGCTTACAGACCATGAACTGAGATGCAACTCTGACTCAATGTCAGGTAGTCTTCTTTGAGCTTAGGACAGCCTAAAAAGAGGCTATGAAGATTTCTACCTTTCTCTCATTCTATATCAAGGCAGCTTGTAAATGCGGTGAATATTTCTTTCTATCTTTCCTTTCTCTTTCCTTAAATTGAGGGTAAAAGATGATAGTGTACCACTACACAGGAGACATACCTAAACATAATAAAGGCAATTTACAGCAAGCCTATAGCCAACATTCAATTAAATGGAGAGAAAGTCAGCAATTCTGCTGAAATCAGGAACAATACACTCTCCCTATATCTAGTCAATATAGTACTTGAAGTTCTTCTAGAGCAATAAGACAACAGAAGGACATCAAGGGGATACAAATTAGAAAGGAAGAAATAAAAGTATTGTTATTTGCAGATGATATTATAGAATACATTTAACCCAAAAAATTCTACCATGTAACTCCTACAGCTGATAAACACCATCAGCAAAGTGACTTGATATAAGATTAACTTTAAAAAATCAGTAGTCCTCTTCTATACAAATGACAAACAGACTGAGAAAAAAATCAGGGAAACAACACTCTCCACAATAGCCACAAATAATATAAAACATCTTGGAGTAACTCAAACCAAGCAAATAAAAGATTTCTATGGCAAAAACTACTCCTGGCCAGAAAGCTGAAGCTGGGAATGCACGTGTGGATGAGATTCCTTTTACACCACCTACATGCAAGACAATGAAATTAGACCTGTATGTAGCACCTTGCACAAAAAGTGACTCCAAATGGATCAACAACCTAAACCTAAAACCTCTAACACTGGAATTGCTAAAAGACAACATAGGCAATACCGTACACAATATAAGTGTGGGAAAGGACTTCCTGAATAGGACTCCATTGGCCCAAGAATTAAGTCCAACAACTGTCAAGCGGGACTTCATGGAACTAACAATCTTCTGCACAGCTAAAGGAACAATCACCTAGATGAAGAGGAAGACTGTGAGTGAATCTTTGCCAGCTATACATCTGGCTGGAGTCTAATATCCAGAATCTACAAAGAACTCAAAAAACAAAGGGCCAAAAAAGTGACCTGAGCCTGGCACCTAAATAGAAACTTCTCAAAAAACAAAACAAAAAAGTAGCTAAGAAATATCTTTTAAAAAATCATCATTACTAGCAATTAGGGAAATGGAAATAAAAATAACTTTGAGATTTCATTTTTCCTCAGTCAGAGTGGCTAAGATGAATGGAACAACTGACAACAAATGCTAGAGGGGATTCAGGAAAAAGAGAAGCCTTATTCACTGTTGGTGGATTACAAACTGGTACAGCCACTATGGAAACCAGGATGGCGAATTATCAAAATGCTAAAAATAAATCTACCATATGACTTAACTATACCACTCCTTGGCATTTCCGAAAGGACTTAACATTCGACTTTACACTTCTTGAGCCACGTTCATTGCTGCTCTTTTCATAATAGTTAGGAAATAGAAACAACCTAACTGTTCTACAGCTGACAAATGGTAATGATAATGTGGTATGTACACACTATGGAATACTATTCAGTTGCAAAGAAAAATGAAATTATGAACTTTGAACATAAATGGATAGAACTAAAAAAAGATCATATTGAGTGAGGTAATCCATACCCTGACAAACAAACATCACATATTCTCTCTTATTAGAGGCTCCTAGCTCCAAATCTTCAGATACGAGTACATAGCCTTTAGTAACTACAGAAACCACGAAAGTTAAATAGGACCATTGCTAAGGTAGGTGGGCTGAGGAGAGATAAAGAGAGAAATACCAGGGTATAAGTGATCTGATAGGGGAAATGGGAAAGGGGAGGCTCTGTAGAAAAGGGGGAATGTGGTGAATACATGAGAAGGCAGGAGATGCACCAAATAACAATAGAGATATGTGGAAAAAAACCACAAGGAATCATATTATTAACTACCTAAGAAAACTATAATACATGTAATTCTATGCATGAATATACATATACAGTTTTAATGAACTTTTATCCTGCCTGATGGAGCTCCCTTCAAGAGCTAACAAAAACCTCAATATCAGACTCAATAAGCCCTCTTTTGAGTTGTTGGCTGGGGCTGTCCAAGGGACTCTCACAGCATATAGCTTATTGCTGCTGCCCTTGGTTACCCCCTCAGAGATAGAATATAAGTCTCTATAGCTGAAGACATCATGCACTTCAGAAACAGGACCCAGAGACTCCTAAACGGGAATTGACTTGAGTGTCTCCTCTGTGGGGACTCACTTTCATGATACCAGAAAGTGCCATGCAACCTTCCAAAGGAGGGAAGCAACCAATACTTCTACTCAGTTATGACACATATGAATCATATCAATGACCAGCATGGTACAATCATCCTAAGTGTGCAGCAGTGACATTCATACCTTGGTGGTAACCAGCAGCTCTCTAATTTGGACTCAAGACCCACTCAACAAAAGGGCGATTATGCTTGATACTGGAATCCTAACTAACTAGTCAGTATTAGTTGAAGTCATGGATTTCTTTTCATTTCATTGGAGGAGAACCAACAACCACTACTTTAGTAGACCACCATAATCCTTAACAAGGACACTACTCTGCATCAGATAGAGACCATGACAGAAAACCCCAACCAATCAAAATGCAGCGTTGTAGAGCCCAGTCCTGAAGGATATGTGTATAATACAATCCCCACATCTAAGGCTCAGAGAACATTACAGAAGAGGAGGAGAAAAGATTTTAGGAACCAGAGAATCAGGGCATTTGCTGTGAGATTTTTGTCTCTTAGTAATGTTGGAAGCTACATCCATAAAGTCTCACTAAAGGACTTCCTGAACATGAGCTAAACAAGGGCAATACCAATAGACGTGCCTTTGAATGAGGAAAAGTTTACAAGGTTTCAGCCCTAAACAAAGAACACACCTAGGGAAGAGCACATCAATTGGTTATCCAATACTAAATGGTCAGCTCTGAAGACATACATACAAGTAACATTATACAGAGTGAGCAGGTTCTACTTAGGAATATATGTGTGTTTGTGTGTATATATGTGTATATATATATATATATACATATATACATACATATATATGTAATAACAGTGCAAAAAGAACACATGAATTTGATAGAGAGAAAGGAGGAGAGCACATGAGAGGATTTGGAGTGCAGAAAGGAAAAGAGAAATGTAATTATATTAAAGTCTCAAAAATAACTTTTTTTAAATGTATCTCTTGTAACAGTATTTGTCCTAAAATCTTCTTTGTGTAATGTTATAACAGATATTCTAGCTCCATTGTGGCTGTTGGGTGGTATACCATTTTTCATTTTCAATATATTTGTTCCCTTAAAACTAAAGCTTGATTTTCTTTTTTTAAAAAAGATACAGTGGCTTTGTTTTTCTTTTTCAAAATTCTTCCAATCTTTCCCTCTTAACTAGATAATTTAATTGATTTTAATACAATGTAGAACAAGTAAGAACTTTGGCAATTTGCCATTCTTCATAGTGTTTCATTTCCTAGGCTACTGCTTTCTGTTGTGCTAGATATCCCCTATCTTGCCAATTTACTGGCCTTGCCCTTGCCATTTCTTTCAGTATATAATTTCTTATTTATATAATTTTTACTTAGCAGTTGGGCAGTTTCTCTTTTTTTGTTTTGTTTTGGTTTGGTTTGGTTTTTTTACAAGACAGGGTTTCTCTGTTGTAACTCTGGCTGTCCTGGAACTCACTCTGTAGACCAGGCTGGCCTTGAACTCACGGAGATCTGCCTGCTTCTGTCTCCCAATTGCTGGGATTAAAGGCACAGGCCACCACCACCCAACTGTTGGGCAGTTTCTTACAAGACTAAATTTATCATTGCTTTATTATTGCCATAGTACTCAGAATTTTCAGTCTTGGATTTTCCCAGAAAAAAAGGCTATATTTACACATAATCATGTGAATGAATTTTTAGCAATTTAGCACATATAAGCAAGAACTTGGCATAATTTTTTGTATCTATTCAACAACTGAATTGTTTAACACACTATGATACATATATGCCATGTATTACTACTAAATAAAAAGTTTTAAAACCCTATGTCTTAGCTGCTGTTCTATTGCTGTAAAGAGACACCATGACCAAGACAACTCTTATAAAAGAAAACATTTAGTTGGGGGCTTGTTTACAGTTTCAGAGGTCAAGTCATTATGCCAGGGAGCATGGAGGTATACAGGAAGACATGGTGCTGAAGAAGTAAGTAAAAGTTCTACACCCTGATCCATAGGCAGCAGGGGAGAGATTGACTTTTGAAACTCCAGTGACACATTTCCTCCAACAAGGTCACGCTTCCTAATCCATCTAATCCTAGCAAAGAGTTCCACTCCTAGGTGACTAAGCATTCAAATATATGAGCCTATGGAGGGCCATTCCTATTTAAACTAACACACCCTTTTTTAGGATATATTATCTTAACAGAATCATCATAGGGTTGTGGTCATATCCTGGTTGTGATCTATGTTGTAATATTACAAAGTATTACTATTGAGGAAAAGAGAGTATCTCTCTGTGTTATTTGTGATAATTGCACATGAACCTATTAGTAGAAATATGAAAATTCCAATATGTAATCACTGGGTGTAATGGTTAGTGTTAGTTGTCAACTTGACAGAATCTAGAATCACCTGGAAGATGAGTCTTTGTGCATGCCTATGGGAGAGTATTTTGATTGTGTTAATTGAGGTGGGAAGACTCATCTAAATTGTGGTTGAGACCATTCCCTGGCAAGGGATCCTGGACTATATACAACAGAATAAGTGAGCTGAGCACTAGTATGCATCTTTCCTGGTTGTGATTGTGATATGACCTTCAAGCTCCTGCTGCTGTGACTTCCTCGCCACAATGAACTATAATCTGAACTATGAGCTAGAATAAACCCTTTTCCTTTAAGTTGCTCTTGTCAGAATGTTTTATCACAGCAACAGGAATAGAAACTGAGACAAGTTAACCAGAAATCTTGATCCTAGAAAAAATAAGTTTTGTGTTCACACAAATAATGCATATTGATGTCCATAGAAAACACTTGTGATAATAAAAACCAGAAAAAGTTCATATATACTTCAATATGTGAGTGGATAGGGAAACAGTGATGCATCTATAGCTTCTAACCTAACTAAATGATTTAAAGTAATTACTAGGAGCTGGGCAATGGTGGTACATGCCTTTAATCCCAGCACTCAGGAGGCAGAGGTAGGTGAATGTCTGTGAGTTTGAGACTAGTCTGGTCTACAGAGTGAGTTCCTGGACAGCCAGAGAACTTAGATAAATAATAACAAAGTTATGCTGAATGAAAAAAGTCACTTATAAAAGATCATATACCGTATGATTCTAATCACAACAGTCTCAAAATGATCAAATTTTTGAGATGGAGAACATATTAATGCCTACTAGGGATTAGTGGCAAAGTTCTTGTGAGAAGGCAGTAGATGTGACTATAAATGGTAACATGAAACAATTTTATGATAATAGAACTATTATATCTCATAGCTATGAAGATGTATACATGAATCTATATGCATTGAAGATGGCATAACATACATATTACAAACTCCAACATGAAACAATATTTAATTAACCAGAAAGGTATTTACTTTTTAATTTGTTTTATTTTTAATTTTTCAAAAACAGATAAGTGTTATATAATTTTCCATTAGGACAAATGACATTTCAAATGAGATGAGGCCGTAAGTTGTTCCAAGAGAATAAAGATAATTTGTCTCAATAAACATGTGAGCTTCAATACAGACAAGAATTCCTGCTACGTCCATCTCACATTACTGATACTTTAGACTAAGATTGATCTAGGTATTCAGCTCTCTCAGAATCGGTTTTCAGTTAGGGTTGAATTTCAAATGTAGGCTGTATCATGGTCGTAAATGAAGGCTGGCCTTGTGATGGTAGTGAACTATACTGAATTTGGTATTGGGGGGGGTTAGCCTCAATATTAGTAGATAAAGATGCATAGGAAACCACTTTAGAAGTTGAGGCCTTAGCTATGTTGGCCATTGGTAGAATCTGAACTTTATCTCCATTAGTTACAGGTTGATTCTGAGCTATTATTGAATCAGTAACTGGTTGATCTTGGGGACTTAGAACATTGTAGTCAGAGGAAGAACCCCAGGGTTCAACTGTAACACGTGGATGGGGAATCTTATTTGCAAAAGGATAATGATCTACATTTTTGGCAGCGTTTTCTGAAGTAAAGAAATCCAAGGGTCCCTCTGTTTCAGACATAAAAGAATTTGATGGTGATGAGTCAAACTTGGTTGTAAGTTGATTCTGTGATCCATTTGCTATGGCCCTCAAAAGATTTGTGTATGTACCTAAATTAGTAGAGTTGTCTGTCCATGAATCTTCGGTTTTATTATCCTCGCGGGGACTCACAGGCTCCACTTCATCCTCTATAGATGGACTCCATTGTTTAATTATATCCGCCATGATTTTATCAAAAGACTCGCCAGGATTATCTGCCTCAATAGCCCAGGGGTTAACTGTTTCAGCTTTAGGAGTAGTATATGACATAACATTGTCAGATACAAGTTGAGCAAAAGAAGTTTTGCCTGCATTAGGTAAATTGCCAATATTAGGTGGAAGGGTTTCCTGATAATGCTGAACTAAATTCTGTCCAGAACTTTCTGGAAGTTTGACAACAGGCACTAAGTTCATTTGATCAGCTAGAAACCTGACGGCTTCTGGGGTCTGGCTTTTTTCAAAGAATAATGTATGACCATCAGTAAAAGAATTCCCATCAGTAAAATTATAGACTGTTGGGAAAGTTTTGATATGTTTGACGTCTGGAGAAATGCCTACGTTTCCTTGCAAAACCTTCAAGGGGGAATTAAAGGAAGATAGAACTGGGTAAAATTATGGCCATGTCTGATTTGGGGAACATGTTCACTTTCATGCAATGTCCGACAGTGTAAAGAGGAAGTAGGATTCAGTAGCTTCTTAGATGCCTTGATGAATCGTTTCACCCAGTTAAAGTAGGGAGCTGTTCTAATGATGACTGTGGGATTTTGACATATCCTTGAAGTCTTATGTATAAGGCCCACCAGTTCCCAGTGATTCCTTAGGAGACATAGGACAGGACTGGCTCTCTGTATCTGAATAAGGAAACAAAGAAAAATATGTCACTTAAGCAATCTACTGTGCATACAATTTATATACTATGTGAGGGAGAGGAAAAAATTCAAATGATATTCATTATCAAGCAGCTCCCAGAAGTTAACAATGTATAACATGGGCACATACAGTTAATATATGAAAAGATATAGTAAATATTGGCACTAAGTACAAATTTTCAGACACCTACAACCAACCACTTTATCAGTGCTGAACTTAGATTTCTAGGAGTTTACATCAAACTGTTAAAAAAAGAAAAAAAATGATTTTCTTCATACAAAATCTTCCCTTTGCTTTGTTTTCCTAGTAATAGACACAATACCCTTTCAAAGGTTCAAGTTAAAAAAAAAACAAAAAACAACAACAACTTGAAATCATCCTCGGTGCCTCTTCTTCCTCCATAGTTTCCAGTCTATCAACAAATAATGATTCTGATACTTTAATTTCCAAAAAAAATTATAATAATTAAATTAAATGGTTTTCTTATCTGTGGATACTTCTGTTGTCTCTAGAACATATAGTGTCTTTATGAAAAGCTACGCTTTTACCCATTTTACATCTGACCTTAATACAGCACCCAAATTTATCCTTTTAAAATCTCAGAAAGATCATTATATCTTTCTGCTTAAAAGCTCTGAAATGAGTACTTTTGAATCTTAACAATGTTAAAAGTTTAGTTTTTATAATAGCATTTAAGGTCTTTGAAACCTTTGTTACCACTTTGATAACACCTACTGCTACAGGCTTGGCCAGGATGCTATAGCCACTTGGCCTCTCTTTTCTGTTACTTAAATATTCCAGACATATTTCCACATCAAAATATTTGCATTGGCTTTTTCTATACTCTATACTTCTAATATTGCTGATATCTAAATAACTTGCTTCATCACCTTCTCCCCAACTCTGTTCAACACTTTTATTGGTTTGTTTTTTTTTTATAAATGTCCTTCCTGGTTATCTAATCCTATTAAACAGCATTATATAGATAAAAACTCTTACTTCTATCTTGTATTGCAAGTATTTTAGGCTAATACTGTCTTTGGAGTCCAGTTGTTTCATATCACATAAAAAATTCAAGGTTGTAATAAGCCCTGCTTAGTGTTTATTGTCTTGATGCATTTTACTCAAAATATTTAATAGCACTTGTATCATTATTTACTTATTCTTGATTACCTTTCAAAAATATATGAACTCGTGAGAACATGAACTGTGCTATCTCACTGCCATTAACTATTTCAGATAAGGTTATAATGTAAGAATGAAGAGTGCATAAACACTCTATCTTGTACATTGTTGCTTTGTGTTTCTTCAATGGGCCTTCTCTTTTAGGGCATTTTCACTCCAACTATGAGTAAACTTCAGAATATAAACTTTGTCATGTCAAAATGTTTTTATAGCTCCTCATTCCCTAAGTAATGCAGTATGTTTGTGTTAATACGGTAATAACATATTGATAATATGATTCATGATTATTTGGCTCTCACAGCTGTCCTAGTTCATACTCTAAATAGCACTTTTCCTCAAAATCAAGGTGTTTTTACTTTTCTCAGGCTTTTCTTATTCTGCTCATTTTGACCTGAATGTCATCACTTCATTTTATATTTCTTATCCTATTTGGTAAATGTCTACTTATCTTTAAATAGTAGTTGAAATATTAACTTTAACACATTGTAAACTAATCTTTCTTTTATTCTTAGTCATACTGTGCAGACAGCTGTTGTACTTATTTGTCCTATGCTCTATTCTCTACCTTCTGTGCAAGAAGTAGAGCTCTGTGTGCTGAGACAATGGAAGATTTCTCTGACACTTCTATACTACTGTAAGCCCTCTGATGTCTGTGATCACTCTGGCTCCCTTGTTTCCCCTATCAGACTATCATTCTAAGGATTGGTCTCAGCTGTTTCTTTTCTATCTCACGAAACAAACAGCACTGCCCTAAGTAGTAGCTTGAAGTCCTTTTGCAACAGTGTGTTTCTAGAAACTAATATGAGGCCTGATATTCAATATATGTTTCTATAAATAGTTATGGAATTCATCTTATCCTTTGCAATTATCCACTATGAAACCTAGCTAATAACTAAAACTTTGTATGTGTTATTTCCTTATCTCTGTTTGAAACAGAGTTTTGAACATTGTTCTATCTGTTCTTGCTTAAATAAGAACTTCAAATCTCTAAGACTTAGCTCTCAAGGCTTGTCATATCCTTTAGTAATTCAGTCCAGGATCTCCACAGCTCAAGTTAATGCTTCCCTTGAAGTCTTTCAATATTATTTGTATATATGATTTCAGCTTTCCAAGATATGCTAGTTCCTAAAAAATTTCCTGCACAGGGCTTTGTTTTCTATAGCTTTCTACATGAATGGGTAGTGTGAGTTGCATCTGTGCCTTTTAAACCTCCCCACATGTAAGTTTGAGCCATACTGTATTCATTATAGTACCTACAGACAGGCTATAATAAAACTAGAAACAAAGATAAAATGTAGTGTCCCTTGATTCTTTTTTTTTCTCATTAGTTTCTAAAGCCTTCCTTGTGGTAAACTCTGGTGTCTCTCAAATATCCAACAGAACTGCCCAGATTCATTTATTTGCCTGGTGTCAACTTCCTTAAGTCCTGTTATCTAACATTTACTTGCACACTTATAGAATTGTACATTTTTTTCTATTTTCTTCCTGTTCTTAATATTGCTCTGGTATATGATTACCCAGCAGTCTTCCCGTGGTTGACTCTGAATACACAAGCCCTCAGTCTTCTCTAGATAGGAATGCTGATGGTGGCATGTTGCGAAATCTAGTAGCTGCACGTTTATCTTCTTTACTCTTGTGGTTCCAAGCTTCTTGCTACCTAAAAGACACACATAAGGGATGATTCTGAGACCCAGAGCACCCAATCTTTTATTTTGCTTTGTCACTACTCTCATTTCAATCACATGATCTTCCCAAAACATTTTCTTTCTACTCCTTTCCTTTCCCCCATTTTCCCTTTTCCTTTCTCTTCTCTCTTTACACAGCTTACTTTGTACTTTCTGAACCATTCACGCCTTCCTTAACTTCTGATGGCTAGTCTTGATTATCAACTTTATTGGATTAAAAATACCTTGAGTACCTAAGTAAAGCCTACCTCTGGGCATGTCTTATAGAATTTCCAAACATCTAGCTTATGTCCACTCTGAACAAACCAATGAATTAATCATTGATGGATTTATAATATGATAGAAATATTGATATATAGCTAAAGATATGAAGTGCACCCTAGTTGGATTAGCTACCTGGGCATGCTATTGGAACAATATCTTGCCCTTTCCCTTCCTATACTCTTCCCCTCTCTGTTTCCTGGCCACCAAGAAGTGAAAAGCAGTCTCCACCACATGCTACAGTGTTTGGCCCAATACACAGGGATAAGCCACCATACGTGGAACTTTCTAAAACCATGAGTCAAAGTAAATCCTGTCTCAAATCATCTCTGTTAGATCTTTCATCACATCAATGAGAAAAGTAGTTAAAATACCTGGGTACAGAAAGAGTTCTGTAACAAGAGTTGATACTTAAACCCAGACATATTCCATTCCTTCCTTATGTGTCAGTTTATCTTCCAATGGATTGAGATGATCTTAACTTAAGGATCTCCACTATTTCTTCTAGATTATTCTTCCCATTTCAGAGAATTGATTTCTTTAGAAAATGAGTCATAGAACTAAAACCAAAATCAGAAAATAGTATAGCTTGACTCCTTTCTACTTACTCTGATATTCATATACATCACAGGTTCTGTATCGGCACTTAGAACAGCTCCTCAGGGATACATTATGGGCCTGAGATAGTGGTATTTCATCACCATAGATAGGCTCTTCAAGAATGACCAGGCCAATATCTGCTTTCACTGGATCACTATCTTCTTGGATCTCAAACTTTGGATGAAGGCAGATTCTTTGGCCATGTGGAATGCTTTCTGGATCATTTACTCCTGAAATGTCCAGGTGTGTCATTTTTCTAAGGTAAGAGAAGGATTGCAATAATTGATGATAATAAAGGGTTATCCATACAATTTCTTATAAAAGGCATTGCTTGGCAACATAGGTCAAAGTCAAAGTTATAAAATAACCCAATTCTTGATTTATTTGACATCATAATGTTATCTTAATTCCAGGCAACACAATGCCTATATAAGGCCCTTCTATTGGCCTTTGTTCCTTTACAATTCTACAGTTCTACTACCAACTATGTGATTCTCAAAAAGTTGTTGTATATGCTTGGATCTTAGTGAATTCCATAAATTGAGAAAAGAAGGACTGCCTAGTCAAACTTTCATTTCAGATTTAACATTCTCCAATTTGGAAAATAAGCCTGGACTCTCTACCTGGGAGCCCTAGTATCCACAGAAGTCTGGGACTTGGGTGGACAATTTACACTCTCCTTTCTGTCCTCCACTATAATCTTTCCAGTCTCATTCCCAACCCTTTAGCAGACTGCTTGATGTGCCTCTTCTCCCACCCTACCTTCACTCCCTGGGACTCCATAGAACTTGCTTTGAACCTAGCCTTCCTCCTTCTTGAGACCCTCTCAGCCCTCCCTTCCCATTCCTTTGTGTTAGTCACTGTTATCTAGAAAGACTTTCTGCCTGGGGCCTCCAGTGGACACACTGGTCCTAGATTCAGGTAGGTGATATTCACTCTCCTTTCTGTCCTCCATTGCAATCTCTCCAATCTCATCCCTGGCCCTGTAGTAACCTGCTTGCAAGGGCTTGTCCTCCCACCCCTCCTCTATTCCCTGAGGACTCCACCAAACCTTGGTGTGAACTCAGATTTCTTCCTTCCTGTGGGCCCTCTTCTCCCCGCTTCTATCCCAACTCCATTCCTTTGTGTTAACCCTTGATATCTCCTCCTTATTGGGAACCCTCTCAGCCCTCCCTTCCCAATTCCTTTGTATTAGCAACTGATACCTAGAGACAGTTTCTGCCCAGGAACACCCCCACCCCAGTATCCAAACCTGGAAGGAACTCAGATAGGTTATTCACATTAACTTTCCTGCCAACCACAATCTCCATTTTCTAACAACTTTCTTCAGGTGCCTCTTCTCTCACCTCAACTCTATTCACTGGAGACTCTAACTCCTGATTCAGATCCAAAGACCCACTAGCCCATTCACCCCTGTCTTTCTAGATTGTTTTTTGCCTTACTGCAACTTACTTGCAAAATCTTCTCTTCCCACAACACCTGTAATTTCCAGGAACCCTGCTTCTTTGTGTAGACAGAATCTCCTTAGCCCTTTCCTGAAGCTCCTATAAGCCTTTCCTCCTAGCTCAACTCTACTCCTATCTGCCATCAACTGACATGCAGAAGCACTCTCCACCATGAAACCCATAGCCACCACACTTTCCTAAGATCCAGATAAGACAACAGAAACCAAGGAGTAGAACACCCACTCAACAAAGACAAGAGCAGATACCAACACCTAGAATCACCTAAATCATTCTAACCCCAGATGCCTAGACAACAGCACAAAAGCGCAAACATCAACAGCCAAGACAATATGCCACCATCATAACACAGCAACCCTACTACAATAGGCCCTGAGAAATTCAATATAGATGAAGCACATGGCAAGGGCTTCAAATAACAATTGTGAATAATTGTGAATATATTCAAGGACCTTAAAGAAGACATGAAAAATCCCTTAATGAATTCAGGGGAACAAAATAATGAAAATAGTTCAACATATGAAAGTAGAAATAGAATCACTAAAGAAAACAAAAACTAAAATAAAACTTGAAATCAGAAACTTAGGAAGTCAAAACAAAAACCTCTAAGGTAAGTCCCACCAACAGGGTACAAGACATGGAAGAAAGAATATCAGGAGGCAAGGTAGAAACAAGAAATGAATACCTCAGTGAAATAAAACATTAATTCTAAAAATTCCATACACAAAACATCCAGGAAATCTGGAACATTAAGAAAAAAACAAATCTACAAATAATAGGTCAAAAACCCTAGTCAAAGGCACAGAAAATATTTTCAACAAAATCTCAAAAGAAAATTTCCCTAGACTAAAAAAGGAGGGTATCTATCAAGATACAAGAAGCACATAGAATACCAGATAGACAGGATAAGGAAAAATCCCCATGACACATAGTAACCAAAATACTGAATGTACAGAAAAAACAGAATATTAAAAACTGCAAGGGAAAAAGACCAAGTAACTTATAAAGGCAGACCCATTTGAATAACACTCAGCTTCTCAGTGAAGACTCTAAAAGCCAAAGGGGCCTGAACCAATGTTCTTTTAACTTTAAGAGATCACAGATGCAAGCCTAGCAAAACTATCAATCACAATAGATGTAGAAAGAAAAATATTCTACAATGATACCAAATTTAAGCAGTATCTGTCTACAAATCCAGCCCTACAGAATGTGCTAGAAGGAATACTTCAGTCTAAAGTGGTTAACCACACTAAGAATACACAAGGAATAATCCCAGAACAGTATATCAAAAGAGGGGGTAACTCACACCATAACCACAAAATGACAGGAAATCAACAAACACTGCTTATTGATAACTCTCAACATCCATGGTCTCAATTCCCCAATAGAAAGGCACAGATTAACATATTGGATTAGAAAATAGGATCTATCCTTCTACTACATCCAAGAAACACACTTTAACATTAAGAATAGACAAAAAGAGATTCAATATAGTGGCTGGATGGCAAGCAGAGTCCATCAGGGATCTGGCAGCTGCCCCGCAGCCCTGCCACCCCCACTCAGGAAGTCTACCCACAGTCCCCCATGAGTTTGTGGAACTGGAGATAATACATTGGCACCTGGTCCAATGACATAAACTATGAGAATCTGGAGTGGGTGAAAGATGTGGTGGCCACAACAGATCTACATGGAGGAATGGGATGGCGTTTTTTGGCCTGCAAGGCGAAAAGAGACAAGAAGGGAGCAGAGGTTGGGGAAGCAGCACCCTAGCAGGGTGACCCATGTGCCACATCCCTGCCTGCAAGGAAGGAGCTCCCACCTGGCCCAGGAGTTCAGTCCGAGGACTCACCCCAGTTCCTGCTGGCAGCATGGAGGAATGATCTAGGAGGAGAAACAAGAATGGACAGGTGGGGCAGAAACCACAGCAGAGAGATGCAGGAGCAGGCCTGCTGGGCACCATGGCTGCCTGATGGGCTGGGGCTCCACTCAGTGCACCAGTGCTGCCAAGACATAGAGGAGGAAGGCCATGAGGGAGATCTAGTTTGTAGGCTCAAAGCTTGGAGGGAGCCCAAGACAGTGAACAGAATCTGGCAGGGCTCTGGCTGCTGCATATGACCCCCACTCATGTCACCCTTGTCTCCTCACGTATTCGTGGACCAGGAGAATTGCACTGGCTCCCAGTAAGGTGGGAGGAACTTAGTGAATTAAAAGTAATAAGCCTTCAGGCTTAGCCTGCATGGATGATACTGACCTGGAGACCCAATCACAAACAGGATGGAGGACAAGGGAGCTAGGCATGCCTGAGAGGGCGTACTTGGGATGCCAGGAGGCTGAGACCACAAACAGACCACCCTATTGCAACCTGCCAGGATGAAGCTGCTACTCCCTGAATGAAGCAAGCACACTGAGAAGAGAGGTAGACCTTGGGACCGGGCAAACAAGGAAATAGCATTGAGAGCCACTAGGAAACGCATGGCAAGAAGCAGGGACAGGCATGGGTGCATACCCAGGGCAGTCCTCAGACTGCCACCAGACCATCCTAGCCTTCTCACTGTCTGCAGGCCAGTTCCACCACTCTCATAGCCATGGCTACCACTCATAATTGCTCTCAGTGATGGGTAAAGGGAGAGTATGCACTGAGAAGCTACCAGGGGCTGCAGGCACAAAGGCCAGATGATAAGTACAGGGTGGGATACGGCAGTATGGAGTGGGGTCAGGTCGTGCTCCTAAACTAACTGCCAAGTCACAGGACCACCCTGCCCCAGAGTCACAACAGGATAGCCCAGAGACTGAGTATCCACACAAGAGACCTATCCACTGGTGACCAACAGACCCTCCTGGCCTTTTCACCACATGTCAGGCCAATTCTACCACTCCTGAGCAGTAGCTGCTATGCATAGTACTCTTCCTGATGGTATGGGAGACCATGGACTGTGATGATATCAAAGGTTGCAAGCACAAAGGCCAAGGCAGCAAGATGGATGGTGATAAGGGCGATAAAGGGGCTGTGTGTGCAACAATCAGAGCTCAAGCAAGTAGTGACCCTGATCACTCTGCCAGACCTTGGGATCACCTAGATCCTGAGCAACAGCAAGATGTCCCAGCTGAAGAACATTCCACACTGGGGGCTGTGTCTCCTCCCTTTGAAAGAGATCTCAGAGACCTGAAAAAGCTCAGGGGGGGCAGAACAATTAGAGACCTGTCTGTGTTGCTGACACCATCAGAGTTCACGGGGTGCTTAAGCCTGGCTCCATGGGGCACTTGTTCTAGTGGGCTGTTTGGTGCCTACATGAAGTTCAGGTGCCTTCCTGGGGTCTGGGGGTCTTCATGAAGTCCCGGTGCTTATATGACATATGGATGACTGTGAGATGATCAGTTGCCTGCAGGAGGATCAGACCCCTGTGGGATAGCTGGGTCCCTGAGGGAAGGTCAAGATGCATACATCAGGCCCAGATGACTAGGGGAGGTCTGAGAGACTATGGAATGTCCTGGTGCCTGTGGAATGTCCTGGTGCCTGCAGGGTATCCAGGTCCCTGTGACATGTCTGAGTATCAGTGGGTAGGCCCAATGCTGACACAATGCCCAGGCATCTGCTGGATCCCCTGGAGCCTCTGGAATGTCCTGGTACCTACGGGAGGTCATGGTACTCAAGGGAGGTCCTGGTGACTGCAGGCTGTCTGGGTGCCTGCAGGAATTCGAAGTGCCTGTGGAAGGCCCAAGTGACTGCTGGATGACCGGATGCTATGTGATATCTAGGAGCTTGAGAGATAGCTGGGTGCCTGTGTGGTATCCAGGTGCGTATGTGATGTTCATGTGTCTGCAGGATGTCTGGGTGCCTACAGGATAGCTGGGTGCCTGTGATATGTCTGGGTGTCTGTGGGCTAGCTAGTTGCCTGCATGATGCCTGAGTGTCTGCAGGATCCCCTGGTGCCTGTGGTAGGTCCCAGTGCCTGCAGAGGGCCCTCATGCTCATGGATGTCTAGCTGCCTATGAGATATCTGGATCCTTGTGGAATGTCCAGGTGCCTGCAGGAGGCACTGATGTCTGTGGGAAGTTCTGGTGTCTCCCAGATGATCAGGTACCTGTCTGAGGTCTGGGTCCCCGAGGGATGACTGGTTGCCTACAGGAGGCTCTGGGCCTTGTGGACTATGAGGGGGCGGTCTGTGGGATGTCCTGATGCTTGCAAGATACTAGGGAGCCTGCTTGGTGTCCAGGTTTGGGTAGTGAGGCCCAACTTCAAGTCAAACTGTCATGTTTCATCTTGGGCTAGTACAGGCCAAGTTAAAGTACACATTCAGAGCAGTCTTCTGCTTCCAAAGACCATGGTGAAGGCCACCATCCATGCTTCTGCCAAAAAAAAAAATAGAAGGAAAAAAATGTTCCAAGGAAATAGACCCAAGAAGCAAGCAAGTACAGTTATTTTAATATCTGACAAAATAGACTTCAAGTCAAAACTAATCAGAAGAGAAGAAGAGATGGGGATGGAATCAAGTGAAAAATCCACCAAAAGAATATTGCAATTCTAAACATTTATGTACCAAACACAAGGACAACCAAGTTTATAAAAGAAACTCTGCTTCAGCTAAAATCACGTATTGGCACTCTCACACAGGGATAGTGGGTGACCTCAATACCTCACTTTCACCAATAGACAGGTCATCCAGACAAAAACTAAACAGATAAATGCTGGAGCTAACTGATAATGTAAACCAAATGGACGTAATATATTTATAGAACATTTCACCCAAACACGAAAGAAATACCTTCTTCTCAGCAGCTAATAGAACTTTCTCCAAAACTGACCACATACTTGGACACAAAGCAAGTCTGAATGGACTTAAGAAAGTTCAAATAGCTCCCTGAATCCTATCTGACCACCATGGATTAAAGATGAATATCAACAATAGAAACAACAGCAAGTATACAAACTCATGGAAACTGAACAAATTACTTCTGAATAAAAAATGGGTCAAGACAGATATCAAGAAGAAAGTTTAAAACTTTTTAGAACTGTGTAAGAATGAAAACACAACATATCCAAACCTATGGACACAATAAAGGTAGCTCTAAGAGGTAAGTGCACAGCACTAAATGTCTATATTTTTAAGAAAATGGAGATATCTTATATTAGCACCTTAATCACACACTTGAAAGCTCTAAAAGAAAAGGAAGAAACCATACCTAAAAGGTGTAGAGAGAAAGAAATAATCAAGTACAGGACTGAAATCAATCAAAAAAGGATAATACAAAAAAAAATCAATGAAATCTGGAGTTCATTCTCTGAGAAAAATCCATAAGATTGATAAACTCTTAGAAAAATTAGCAAAAAACATGAAGATAAAAGATACAAATTAATAAAATTGGGGACACTATGAGGACATCACAAAAAACAGTGAGGAAATTCAGGGAATCATAAGGACATAGGTTTAAAATCTGTACTCCAACAAACTGGAAAACCTGAAAGAAACAAATATGTTTCTTTTATATATATACAACCTAGCAAAGTTAAATTAAGATCAGATAATCAATATAAACAGATCCATAACCCCTTGTGAAATAGAAGCAGTAATTAAAAGTCTCCCAATCAAAAGTTTCTGGGGCCAGATAGATTCAGTTCAGAATCCTAAGAGACGTTCAAAGAAGAATTAATGCCAATTTTCCTCAAATTACCCTGTAAAATAGAATCATATGAAACATTGCCTAATTTTTATGAGCGTACTGTTACCCTGATACCTAAACCATACAAAAACCCAACAAAGAAAATTACAGACCAATTTCTCTTATGAACATAGATTCAAAAATTCTCAATAAAATACTTGCAAACAATACAAAAAATTCAAAAAGATCATCCACCATGATCAAGTTAGCTTCATCCAAGACATCTAGGGATGGTTCAACAAATGTAAATTGATAAATGTAATTCACTACATAAACAGGTTGAAGTACAAAAACCTCATAATCATCTCATTAGATACAGAAAAGGCCTTTCACAAAATCTAACACTCCTTCATGATAAAAATCCTGAAGAGATTAGGGATCTAAAGGAGATACCTAAACATAATAAAAACAATTTACAGTAAGTCTATAGCCAACATCAAATTAAGTGGAGATAAACTCAAAGCAATTCCACCAAAATCAGGAACTCACTCTCTATCTATTCAATATGTACTTGAAGCCTGAGCTAAAGAAATAAGACTACTGAAGGAGATTGAGGGGATACAAATAGAAAAGGAAGAAGTCAAAGTATTGATATTTGCAGATGATATGATAGTATACATATGTGATCCTAAAAATCCCACCAGGGAACTCCTACAGCTGATGAACACTTTCATCAAGGTAGCAGGATACAAAATTAATACATATAAATCAGTAGCCTTCCTATATACAAATGACAAGCAAACTGAGAAAGAAACCAGGGAAATAACACCCTTCACAGTAATCTCAAAAGAAAATACCTTGGGATAACTCTAACAAAGCATGTGAAAGACTTGTATAAGAAAAACTTTAAGACATTGAAGAAAGAAATTAAAGAAGATATCAAAAGTTGGAAAGATCTTCCATGCTCATGGATAGGGAAGATTAATGTAGTAAAAAGGCCATTGTATTAAAAGCAATCTACAGATTCAATGCAATCTCCACCAAAATTCCAACACAGTTCTTCATAGATCTTGAAAGGACAAATCTCAGTTTCATATGGAAACACCAAAAAACCCAGGATAGCCAAAACGATCCTGAAAAATAAAAGAACTGCTCAAATTGACTATAGAGCTACAGTAATAAAACCAGCATGATATTGGCATAAAAACAGACAAAATTTATCAATGAATTGAACTAAAAACCCAGACATAAATTCACAAATCTATGGACACCTAATTTTTAACAAAGAAGCCAGAAATTTACACTGGGGAAAAAAAAGTATCTTCAACAAATGGTGTTGGTCAAAATGTATGGATGTATGTAGAAGAATGCAAATAGGTCCATATCTATCACCCTGCATAAAACTCAACTCCAAATGGATCAAAGACTTCAACATAAGGCCAGATACAGTTAACCTGATAGAAGAGAAAGTGAGGAATAACTTTGAACTCAGTAGCACAGGAAAAGACTTTCTGAACAGAACATCATTCATAGGCACTAAGAACAACAATTAATAGATGGGCCCTCATGAAACCGAAGAGCTTCTGTATGGACAAAACACCATCATTTGGGCAAAGTTGGGCAGGCTACAGAATGGGAAAAAAATTGCCAATTACAAATCTGATAGAGGGTTAAGGTCTAAAATATAGAAAGAACTCAGAAAACTAGATATCAAAAGAAATAGCCCAGTTAAAAATGGGGTACAGATCTAAACAGAGAATTCCCAAAGGGGAATCTCAAATGGCTAAGAGACACTTAAAGAAATGTTCAACATCCTTAGTCACCAAGGAAATACAAATCAAAACTACTTTGATGTTTCATCTTACACCTATCAAAATAGCTAAGATTAACAAAACAAATGACAGCTCATGCAGGCAAGGATGTAGACAAAGGGAAACACTCATCCATTGCTAGTGGGAGTGAACACTTGCACAGCCACTATAAAAATCACTGTGGCAGTTCCTTAAGAAGCTGGGAATAGATCTAGCTCCAGATCCAGCTAAATCACTCTTGGGCAGATACATAAAGGACATTCCATCCTACCACAGAGACATTTGCTCAATCATGTTCATTGCTGTTCTATTCATAACAGCCAAAAATTGTAAATAACCTAGATGTCCATCAACAGATGAATGGATAATGAAAATGTGGTACATTTACACAGTGGAATATCATTCAGTAGTGAAAAAGGTCATAAAACCCACAGGTAAGTAGTTGAAGCTAGAAGAAAAATCATTTTACTGAGGTAACTCAGACCCCAAAAGACAAATATTGTATGTATTCATTTATATGTGGATGTTATCTGTTAAGCATTTGATAGGTATGCTCTAATGCATATAACCACAGAGATTAGGTATAGAGTAAGCAACTACAATGGAAGGGAGTTCTCTCAAGGAAGGAAAAATAGAATACATAGTTATGGAGAGACTGAAACAGAAAGATTAAATGGGGAGAGGAAGGGAAGACTTGGGTAAAGGAGGAATATGGGGAAGGATAACTAACACTAAGGGCCATTTGAGGGGTCATGGAAATCTGCTACTGTAGAAGCTTCTTAAAATATATACATACATAAAAGTAACGGAAGAGACAATACCCCAACTAGACATCTCTTGCCACTAAGAGAAACTTCCAGTACCACGAATAGGTACATATAATTGTGTTGTTGGCCAAATGCATCTATGGAAATCTCCAAACAACTCAGTCTATTACCAAGGTTATTGGTTGCTGCCCACAAACTGATGATAAGGCCCTATTGCTGAAGAAAACATATCTCTTTGGACATGGATACATCAATCTGATGCCTAATGAAAGCCTTCACCCCTACTGTGTTCATGGTACTGGGAGGCAGTGTGCATGCTACTAGAGGAGAAAGATAAACACTAACCCAGATACAGACCCTTTGATCTATAATGGTGACCTGTCTACACGATTTGCTGATGAAATACTGGCATAAATGCTGTGAGAATAACCAACCACTATCTTATTGGATTTAAGGTCCATTCCATGAGAATGGAATCTATGCATAATACTGTTCAGGTGGCCAAGAATCTGAGACTAGATGGGTCATGGGCCTAGACAAAAATCAAATACTACTATTCTGCTAATGAAACATAGCAATAACTCCTAGCAACATTCTGCAATACCCATAGATCTTGCTCAGCAATCATTAGAAAAGCTTTCTCTTACAGTAGTTGGGAACTAATATAGAGGACAATTTACAGAGAGTGAGAGATCTTGGGATACTTGTCATGTCTCAGAGAAACTCAGGAAAAATGTTTAACTGTGGTATCAGCATTCCAAAGCACTCGCTAGCTGCCAGGCTCAGTCAGAAACTGGATCATCTCAGTCCTTCTTACTATATACCCTATCCTAAACCTCTTCGGTCCAGAGGCTTTGCTTCCCTTCTCCCGGCTTCTGAAAATTCACTGGTACAGGGGTTTATCTCAACACAATAAAGGCAATTTTCAACAAATACTCAGCCAACATTTTGCTAAAGGAGAAAAACTCAAAGTATTTCCACTAAAATCAGGGACAAGACAAGGATTCCACTCATTATATTTCTGTTTAATATAATGGTTGAAGACTTAGCAAGGGCAATGAATAAGTGTAGGGGCTGAAGAGATAGAGCAGCAGCAGTTAGCAGCACATTCAGCTCTTGCAAAGAATCCCAATTCAGTTCCCAGCACTCATAGCAGGTGGCTTACAATTGCCTGTAATTACAGATCCATGAGGCCCCATGCTTTGGGCCTCCAAGGGTACCTGCACTTAACTACACACACACACACACACACACACACACACACACATACACACACACTTAAAAATAAATCTGTAATGAAAAGAAAAGGAAACAGATATTTTTAAAAAGACAAATGAAGGAGATTAAATAAAAGAATACAAATAGGAAAGAAAGAAGTCAAAATATCCCTACCTGTAGATGATATGATTCTATACATAAAAGATCCTAAAGACTTCACCAGAAAATTTCCAGAACTGATAGATATATTCAGCCAAAGTACAGAATTCAATGATCAGTCCCCTTCATATATACAAACATCAACCATGCTGAAAAAGAATTCAGGGAAACGGTATCTTTCACAATAGACTCAAAAATATGTTGGGATAACTCTAACCAAGCAAGTGAAAGACTTAAACAATAAAAACTTGAAGACACTGAATAAAAAAAATTGAAGACACCAGAAAATGGATAAACCCCTTTTGCCCATGGATTGGTAGGGTTAACTTTGTAAAAATGACCACTCTACCAAAAGCAATCTATAGATTCAATGTAATCACATCAAAATTCCAACCCAATTCTTCACAGAAATTGAAAACATAATCTTAAGTTTCAAATAGAAACATAAAAATCAGAATACCCCAAATAGTCCTGAACAATAAAGGAAGTGTTGGAGGTATCACCATCCCTGATTTTAAAGTATACTACAAAGTTATAGTAATAAAACTGTATGTTACTGGCATAAAAACAGACACATTGATCAATGGAAAGAACTGAGGACCTGTTTATAATTCCATAAACCTACAGCCACCTGGTTTTTGACAAAGAGCCCAACAATACACTTTAGAGAAAACGCAACATGTTCAACAAATGGTCGTGATCAAACTAGATAACTACATGTACAAGAATGAAACTAGATCCTTAGCTCTCATCTTGTAATACTCAATTCAAAATGAATCAAGGACTTCAACACAAGACCTGATATCCTGAATCTGATTAAGAAGAGAAAGTGGATGATATTAATATGATTGAATTTATAAGTATAAGAGAGGCATTTCTGGACAGGATTTTGATAGCACAGGCATTAAGACCAGCAATTGATAAATGCGATAAGATAAAACTAAAAAGCTTCTGTACACCAAAGGATACCATCATTCGAATGAAGAGGCAGCCTACAGAATGAAAAAAATCTTTACCAGCTATACATCTGACAGGGGGTTAGTGTCTAGAATATACAAAGTACCCAAACAACTAAACATTAATTAAACAACACAATTAAAAATGGGATATGGCACTAAACAGAGTTCCCAAAAGATAAAATACAAATGGCCAAAAAAAACATTTTGAAAAAAAATATTCAACATCCTTAGCCATCAGGTAAATGCAAATTTAAAATATTTTAAGATTTTACATTGCCATAGTGATTCTCACCCTTCCTAATGCTGTGACCATTTAATACCCTCATGTTGTGATGATACCAACCATAACATTATTTTCATTGCTACTTCATAACTGTAGTTTTGCTACTGTTGTGAATCATAATGTAAATATCTGATATGCAGATGGTCTTAGGTGACCCCTGTGAAAGGGTTATTCAACCCCCAAAGGGGTCGTGACCCACAGGTTGAGAACCACTACCATAGACAGAATGGCCAAGTTTAAAACAATGACAGTAGATGCTGATGTGGATGTAAAGAAAGGGGAATGCTTATTCATTATTGGTGGAAGTACAAACTGCTGTAGTTACAGTGGAAATCAGTGTGGTGATTCCTCAAAAAATTGAAAATAGATCTTACCACACAATCCAGTTATACCACTCCTTAAAATATATCCAAAGAGCTGTATATCTTACTGCAGAAATACTTACTTGTTCATGTTCATTGTTGCTCTATTCACAATAGCCAGGAAATGGTAATAGCAAATGAAAATGTACTACATTTACACAATGGATGTTAAGAGAAATAAAATTATAAAATTCTCAGGTAAATGGATGGGAACT
Organism: Cricetomys ansorgei; assembly: GCA_026225945.1. Taxonomy (NCBI): domain Eukaryota; kingdom Metazoa; phylum Chordata; class Mammalia; order Rodentia; family Nesomyidae; genus Cricetomys; species Cricetomys ansorgei. The sequence goes on along the minus strand of JAMJFZ010004311.1, from coordinate 495,185 downwards.
AGAAACCATCATCCTGAATGAGGTAACCCAGACCCAGAAAGACAAACATATGTGTTTTCTCTTACATATGAATGCTAGCTTTGAATCTTTAGATGTGTATATTTCATTTGTAATATCCATAGAAGTTAGGAAACTAGTACAGACTCAGGTGCTGTGGAAAATTATTTTTAGTTATATATAAAATAATTTTTTATGCACTGTTGGGTGAAGGGCTGCTGGGTTTGATGTTTTGTATTGTCTGCAGGTGTTGGATTTCTCTGGGAGTTGTTTAATTGCTAATGATCTGCATGTGCTATCAGTAGAATACCCAAGGAGTTCTGAAAGAATAAAACACCTGAGTTGAGATGCTCAAGGTTCCTCTGTGAGTGTGGCACTGACCATGATGGTGGTTTTCTCTGTTGAGGTCTGACAGAGTTTCCACATATGAGAACTCCTTGTCTCTCTTGGTGAGCTGCCACAGCAGGTGTACAACTACAAGTGGCACCTGCAATGTGGGACAGGACATTGCACAAGCTAATTCAACGTGGAGATAAGGAAGAAGAGAAAGAAACTACAGACCTCAGTGTCCAGTAAAGTACGCTCAGGGAAGCTACCAGAGGACAGAGATTAAGGTATTAATTGAAGGCTCCTGAAGGAAAAGGAGAGAGAGGAAGTAAATAAGCCTCTATGAAGAGGAAATTGTGAATATTAAGTGACAAAGAGGGCTCGAAAGTGAGAGCCACAGAATGGAGGCCCTTAGAAATAAAGAATTCAGCTGGGAGCAGGAAAAAGCAAGGTTCTTAACTGCTTTTCCTGATCATGGAGCCAGTGCTCCTTCCTGCCACTGGTGGTAGCATACTGTTTCACAAACTGAGTTTTCTGATAGCTGCATCGTATGTGTGTAGAGCTCAAGATGTTGTATTTGAGATCTATGGAAGAGATTGTATATTTACCCAAAGCATTGGTGAAAAAGACCACCAAACCACCAGAATGTTTCGGCCAGATATTTTTCCCACTGGCCCAGGACCCCTTACTGTTGCGGAAGTCATAGTTTAGAGAAAAAAACCCTCTTAGTTAAACTGACCCGTTTTTTCTGCAAACCTGTCTACAAGATGTCCTGGTAAGACACATCTGTTATGGTGATGAGAACTCTATCCCATTAGGGGACCCTTACTGCAGTCAAAGTGACCAGTTATTTTTCCAGCAAACCAGACTCTATCTTAAAACCTAGAAAGTATTTCCTAGGAGTCAGCACACAGAAACTGGTTTTAAGAACTAGCCAAAGTTGTATCTCATGCTGGCAGCCAAACTTGGTACTGTAAGAGTCACCTAGCTGGTGCTGGTTTTGAAGGCGTGAAGGGGTCTTTGGAGAGCAGCTGAAGCTTGGCACTGTAAGAGACCAGGAAAGGCCATTAGTGAAGGTGCAGCCAAAGTAGCAGTTGAAGGCCCAGAATGAAGGGGTCATACCGAAAAGTTGAGGCTTGACACCATAAAGAGAGCCCAGGAGAGGATATTGGTGAAAGTGCAGCCCAGTTGCAGCAAGGGACCCCAGCAGTTTTTGAGATGCCAGTACTATGGGACGACCACCAAGAACAGCAGCAGCAGTGGAGTGGAGCCAGCTGGAGCCTGGAGGACAAACTGTATTGCAGAGGGCAGAGCCAGATCCAAACCCTTTGGAGGGGCCCAGAAGACTGTGAGTGAATTCCAGGTAAGTGGACATTGAATGATTTCTGCTGTCCAAAGACATCGTGAAAAGCTTGATAGATATTTGGGTTCATTTGGTACTGTGCATTAACAACACTCATTATTGTCTTGTAAATAGTTTTGTTGGTGTAGTGTTAAATTGCATTGTAAAGGTAATGCAATTTTTTATACAGAAAAGGGGAATTGTTTTGGAAGATTATTTTTAGTTATATATAAAATAACTGTTTTATGCACTGTTGGGTGAGGGGATGCCAGGTTTGGTGTTTTGTATTGTTTGCAGGTGTTGGATTTCTGTGGAGGATGTTTGATTGCTAACAATCTGCATGTGCTACAGTATAATACCTGAGGACTTCTGAAAGAATGAAAACACCGGAGTTGAAATGCTCTGGGTTCCTCTGTGAGTATGGCACTGACCATGATGGTGGTTCCCTCTACTGAGGTCTGGCAGGGTTTCCGCATATGAGAACTCCTTCTTGTCTTCCTTGCTGAGACACCCCACTAGCAGCATGCTACTACACCCAGGGGTAGGAGGGGATCTTTCGAGGGAAGGAATATAAAATATAGTGTTTTAAGGGTGGAAAGGGAAATAATGGAACAGGAAAAATTAAATGGGATGGAAGATGGGAAAGCAGGATAGAGGACAGAACATGAGGATGGATAACTAACACTAAAGGCATATTGGAAAAGCCGTAGAAAACCTGCTACTGTAGAAGTTTCCTAAAATAACTACATGTATGCATAGGAAAAGCTTAAATGGAATTACCCTATAACAAGGGAGAAAATATCCCAACTAGACACTACTACATGCTATAAATTTTTAAAGCCCAGTTCCAGGAATGGGTTGCTTCTTTTTGAGTTGTTGTCCAAAGATGTTCCATAGTCCCCCAAATATTACATGTTATTGTTACTGATTTCAGTTACCCCCCAGAAACTGATGGCAAGACCCTATTGCAGAAGTCACCTCACACTCGAATCATAAACATTGAGGAAATCAGTCAGGTACTAATCTGGAAGCTTCATCACTACTGGCTAGCTTTCCATAGTGCTGGAAAGTGCTGCAATGCACACTATCAGAGGAGAAAAGTAATCATCAGTCTCACCCAGCTGTGAGCCTGTTAAGGTATAATAAGGACTGCTCTGGCAATATATGCTCACCACCCAATGTTGTGAGGGTAACCAACCACTTTCTGATCAGAACTAAGGCATGCTTCATGAGATGGAACCCACACTTAACACTATTAACAGGACCAGGAATCTGTGGTGAGATAAATCTTAGAACCAAGGGAAGATCCCACTACTATTATTCTGCTAAAATGGGCATAGTATTAAAAGTACCCATAATAACTTATTGCTATGCCCATACATCAGTGCACCTTTCAACTTCCATCGGAGAGGCTTCTTCTTGCTGGAGATGGTATTTAATAGAGATCCACAACTACTCAGCATGTAGAGAATAAGAGACTGCAGAGTAATCAGCCATTAAAATGACATCTACTTCACACCTCTAACCCCAAGGCTCAAGGATCTTCACAAAAGAGTAGGTAAAAGGATTGTAAGGTGGCAGGTGACTTCAAGGAAACAGTGTTTTCCAGGTACAGCAGCAAAGTTGCACATATAAACTCACAGAAATTGTGACAGCATGCAGAAGACCTGTGCAAGCTCAAGCCAGACAAAGGTCCTAGCATGGAATGGAAAAGGTTGGCACGAAGTCTCACCCCTAGCTGAGGAGCTAAGGAGCTATTGGCATTTGTTATCTGCTGAGAGAAGAGTCGGTTTTTTTAAATGATAGGATGACCACACCAAAGGGCAGGCCCCACACCCAGTAGTTGAACAACACAATCTGGACTCAGTGAATCTTAAAGATAGAGAGGGGAAGAGCACATAAATTTGGGTGGGTAGGGAGGTGGGGGTTGACCTGGGAGTAGGTGGGGTGATATGATCAAATGTATGAAATTTTCAAAGAATTAATAAAATTATTATTTTTAAAAGACAAAAAAAAATAGAGGATTAAAGAACAGTTATTGAGATATTCCAGAATCAATATCATTAATATCTGAATTAAAGCAATGGCCATAGGTAATAACAATAAAGGACTAAATGGCATGATGTAGAGGAAAAGATGAGCAAGATTTTGTACTGAATTGATGCAAAGTTAAATAATTGTGAACAAATTCTGGTTAGAACCTTAGTAATATTGCAATTTCCATAACTAAGATTTCTGTTTCTTGTTATATTTGTGATAAAATCCAATGTCTTCAGATGGCACAAAAGACCTACCTTTGTCTTTGATGAAAGCTAATGTATCTTCAAGAATAAAGATTGTATCTTTCCTTTAATTTTTTTTTCATTTCATGTTATTAATTCATTTATTTTGTATGCCTGCATATGCAAATGCACATGGCACTCAGAGAACAACTTGCAGAAGTTCATTCTCTTTCCAGTAAGCAAACTCAGGTCATCAGCTTGTTGACAGGCATGCTTTAACCACTGAACCATCTCGCCTGCCCTAGATATTATATCTTTCATCTATGACTCCTCTGAATTTGGTTTTGAGCGTGACAAAGGTGGATATTCAATTAATTTTCAATAGAATGAATATGGGAGAAAGAAATGGAAATATAAGGTATGACAAGACAGAAAGGAGGTTGGCTAGGTAATAGTAACAAGCCCATTCTGTAATTTCAGTACCAGAAAGTGATTCTTATCAGCATCTTCCTTACTGAGTTTTTTTTCTGGAAGAATTCACCAGCAGGAGTCCTAAAAAGAAAAACTCGCTTAACCATATCCAAGACCCAAGAACATTCTTTCTCCCCATACTCACGATTTCTTCAGACAGTTAGCTGTAGAAAGAATCAGCCATGGAGTCAGGACAATACCCTGGCAATTCCCAGGCATAGAAACCAGCCATGGTATGTCAATGTAAGTATCCGGTGGTAGTATATTTTCATTCGGTGGGCTTGCAAGCTGACTCTGTTTCTGCATTTGCGGCAGTACAAGGAGGTCTGATAGGAATAGGAATGGGTGAAGATAACATTAAAACATTTTCAATGCTGATGAACTTACTGGTTTTTTAGTTAATCTATTCAAATTCAGCTAGAAAGTGTTGCCTATTCCGTGTGGTCTAACTTCCTTCACATGTGTGTTTCCACCATGACCACAACCTGATCTCTTCTTCTCTGAGCATTTCTCTAAATGAAAGTAAGGCTTAAGCAAGGGAAGATGGGCAAAGATGTTCTATCTAATGCAGAGAAATTTAAAAGGTAGGGTAGATAATAGAGGGAGTGAGAAGGAATTAAAACTATGGGAAGAGGAAGTACAAATGTAGATGAGAGAAGTGAATGAGAAGAGGCAGTGAAGAGAGGGTGAACTAGTTCAGAGAAAGGTAAGAAGAAAACAGGGTCTTTGGACATAGAATGGAAAGACAAATACATAAGGATGTCCTAGTATCTAGGACTTACCAGCACTATAGTAGCAAACAAAGCACAAAAGACAGTAAAGCCAAAATAGAGCCTTCATCCTGGCTCAACTGGCAAGACCTGTGCTGTGGAAATCCCAAGGCAACAGAGGTTCTAGTGGTCTACTGGCAGAGTTCAAAGGTTATAGAATGTCTGACATCATAACACCTACTGTGATATTCTTTCTTCTTCCTGTAGCTCCCTTAGGGCTACTTAATAGAGGGAACTAGGGACAGCAACATACATAGTTTAAAATTAAACATTATTTTATTTTAAACTCTTTTTTTAATGTTTTCTCATATCAGAGAAGAGCTGGTATTTGTCCCAGCCTACTGTGTAAAGTTCCCTTCTCTGCTACATAGTATGAGTGATTACGGTACATAGCATGAGTGAGCTTGTGTAGCTCAGCATCATTGCATAAGCAAGTATTTTCTAAAGATGATCTTCACTTCTTTCTTTTGGATTTTTATGATGATTTGCATATTGTTGCCAGATGTTTAGATACATAATCTGCCATCTTGGTTTTACTGTATTTAAAAATTATGAACCAGAAATTGGTAAAGGAAAATGAGTTTATTTATGGTCTGACCAAACCAGGGAGAGTAAGAAACCTAATTTCCTTCCCAATGTGCCTGTGGCTATCTTACAATTTCTATAGAACAAGGGATAGAAAATATGTAAACTCAAGGTGGGGCAGGTTAACCAGTCCTTTCCTCGGTGAAAGCAAATGTAAGCCTGTTTGTTCCAGTTTGATATTACAGAGACAGTTTTTTATTTGTCCTATCCAATGAAAATGGGAGTCCTAATGTCCCCCTTTTTGAAAAAGATAGGGATTGGGTTTTGTGGGATATAAAACTCCTACCTCTAGTCCCAGTCTGGCAGAGTTAGTCCTTGTGTCCATTCCTCTGGTAGATGTGTAGAATGGAAACTTTTGGTATCTTTTCTGTGGAGGTCAGCTTCAGCTGCTCCAACTATTTCATTCCTGTTAAGAACAATTATTTCTCAAGTTTAAAAATAATTGTGACAGTTGGATAGTCCAAGAAATAGGCATAAATATCTCTCTTTAGAATCTCTCCTTTCCCCTCCAGTGCTTCAACATAGGATTGTGGTTATAATCTTAAGGCAAATTTTCCTCCCATGTAAGCATATTAAATCAAACAATTTCATGCTCCCAAAGTGCAATGGTATGATAGGCATCAAGAAGACTTTCACCTCCAAGAAGGAATAACAGGAACAAGATAAGAACAGAAGGGCTGATGACACTAGGAGAACAAGCCCCACATTGTCAACTGATTAGCACTCTTAGGGGCTCACAGAGACTGAAGCCACAGATGTGTAGGCCCCCTAAATACATTTCATGGCTGTCAAGATTGGTGTCCTTGAAAAGCTCCTACAGGCTGGAGTGGAGGTGTCTCTGACCATTTTACCTGTCCTTGAGACCCTTTTGCTCCTGCCAGGTTGCCCAGCCCACCCTTGATGTAGAGATCGGTGCCTAGCCTCATGACATTCCCTGATTGTGCTATAATCCTGGGGTATGGTTCTTTTCTGGGGAGAAGAGAAGGGGGTGTTTGTGGGTGGTGATGGGATAGATCTGGGGGAATAGGGGCGTTGGGGGTGGGGGGAGGGGATGAAGGAGGTCAGAATGTATTCTATAAGTTGTATGAGAGAAGAAAATTTTTTAATTTAAAAAAAGAAAAAGAAAAATTTCAGAATAGAGCAGGAAGGAGTATCCAAGTTGTCACTGACAGCTAAGGAGCTATTGGCAGTTGATGGCTTCTGAAGAAGAGAAAGTCACTTTTGTTTAAGAGTGTGGTCACTATAAATTTTCCCATGCCCCATTGAATGACCCCCATGCTTATGCGCATAAGGGCAACACTAATTGGACTCAGTGGGTCAGATAGATAGATAGACAGACAGACAGACAGACAGGAAGAAAGAAAGAGAGAAACAAAGAGAGAAAGAAAGAAAGAAAGAAAGAAAGAAAGAAAGAAAGAAAGAAAGAAAGAAAGAAAGAAAGAAAGAAAGAAAGAAAGAAAGAAAGAAAGAAAGAAAGAAAAGAAAGAAAGAAAGAAAGGAGAACACGAAGTTGTGAGAGAGATATGATGAGGATTCTGGGAGGAGTTGGAAGAGGAAGAGTCAGGGATAAATATGATCAAGATACACTGTATATGTATAAAATTTTCAAAGAATGAATTAAAGGAAAAAAGTTTAAAAAAAAAAAGTATAGCCTGGACTAAGGAGATGGTTCAAAAAGAAAGATACTTACCGCCAAGCCTGATGACCTGAGTTCAATCCCTGAGATCTATCTACATGGTAAAAGAGGAAAACTGACACCTCTTTAAATTGTCCTCTGACCTCCACAAGTGTGCTATGACACTTGCATGCACACATACATACATACATAAATGTAATTTGTAAAAAGTGGTTTTGAAAGAGATATTGACTAATTGAAGAGACCTTCTGCTCATGGGGTCATGCCCTTAAAAAAAATAACTAGATATCAGCTCTTCTCTTTTCTCTCTTTTCCTGTGTCCCAACCATCAGGTGAGTAGTTTTATACCTTGCCTGGGTAGAAAGGTAAGTGAATGGTCATTTTTAAAGGAGGCAATAGAGTCGTGAAAGAAAGAACAAGAAGTAAGGATTATTCCTAGGAGGAATTACTGGTGTTGTGATGCTGTGACTGTTTTACTTTCTCAATAGAGGTAGAACTTTTGCAGTTTATTAAGGCCGACAGTTGAGCATCAGAGAAAGGAAATATGAGTGACTTTATAAGAAGTCCAATCTTACCAAGGAAACAGATCAAGACAAGTTTTAATTTAGAATTTTGTCACACGTGTTGACAGTGAGAATTGTCTGTTCTATTTGACAAAGATGTTCTTTTTGTCCTAGCCCAGGAGTTCTCAACCTGTGGATTGGGATCCCTTTGGGGGTCAAATGACCCTTTCATGAGGGTCAGCTAAGACTATCTGCATATCAGATATTTATATTACAATTCATAACAATAGCAAAATTACAGCTGTTGGTAGCCAGGACCATGATTGAAGAAGAGAGAGGCACTGTGCTAGGCCAGTACCTTGGGCTGTAGTACATGCATATGTGGGTCCTTGGTACACTGGTTAAAAAGCCTGCCAGAACAGTGCCCACTTCTCTGTCATTACAGAAATATTGTTAACCCATATTGCCTATTGGGCCTTCACTGACCTTTACCCATCCCTCTCTGATTAACAAGCTTTAGATAGACTGGTTGAAATGTCTAGTAAGCATAGACCAATGCTATGGGACCTCCCCTTCTATACTGCCCTACTTTCTCCATAAAAACCTGGTTCCCTACACAATAAACGGACTATGGAATTGCACCATGGAGACTTCCCCTGGAGTCTGTTTCTTGGGTTTGTGACTCTGAACCACTCACCCCCTCAGGAACTCTGCACCCACAAAAACCCACATACAGTCATGAAGTAGCAACAAAAATAATGTTATGGTTGGGAGTCACCACAATATGAAGAACTGTATTAAAGGATTACAGCATTAGGAAGGTTGAGAACCACGGCTCTAGCCAATGACAGGGTCAAGTTGCATGATGAGAGGGTGACCACAGGAACATCTTTTTCCCTGTAGCTGATGGCCTTAGTACAAATCAGGGCCTAGAAAGAAAATGGCATCTGTCAAGACTGCACCCACATCTGACAAGTGAAGAAATATAATTTGTGTTCATATTCAGTCATGAGTGTATTAGAAGAGATGATAAATTCAGCAGCAAGACAGAATCACCATTGGAAATATGTATGGAGGGAGACAGTCAAATGGGTCCATTTCAATGAAGTAGCTGGGTAAACACTGCCAAATGAGTTAGAAGTGGAGGGCTGGCAAAGACAGAAGTCCTCTACAAGGGTATAGTTGCATTTGAGGTGATAGTGGGCCTTTTAGAGAAGGTGATAAGAAAACATTGCTATAGGGAATGGGAACAGGAGTAAGAAAATAATGAAAGTCACAGTAGTCAAATATGACACCACATGTCATTTTAGAAAGACAAGTAAGAAGTATCCGAACAATGATTATAAAACTGGGAAGAAACCCTATGCAGTATAAAGCAGCCTAATAAGAAGTAAGATGGAGGTCATGGTTCAAGGTAAATGACAATGATCCAGAAATGTTTTAAGAAATCTGCATGAAGAAAAATATCTCAGATGAATTCCCTATGCTGGACTAGATCTTATAGGATGCTAAGTGGATAAGAGCCAAGAGTTTGTAAAATTATATCATTGTCCTCAGAAAATGAGAAGAAAAAATTCTGGCTACTCATTAGAATATAGAGGAATTCAAGGGTGAGTTTCATGGGGCTTTACTGCAAGAGGATAGATGTTCTGAAGAGGCTCACAGAGGAGGCTGTTTGAACTTCTGTGAGAAAGGAAGATCTTTACTCTGGATAGGCAAACCCATGGTGTCTTAGTTTTTTTTTTTTTCTACTGCTGTGATGAAGCACCATAATCAAGGTAATTTATAAAGAAAGCATTCAATTGACTTACAGTTTCAGAGGGTTCAAGTCCATGATTGCAAAGCAAAGGTATGCAGCAGCAACAGCTCACATCCTGATCCAAAAGTAGGAAGCAGAGAAAGCTAACTGGGAATAGCACCAGTCTTTTGAAACCTTAAATCCTGCCCCCAGTGACACACTTCCTCCAACAAAGCCACACCTTCTAATCCTTCCCAAACAATTCCACCAACTAAGGACCAAGTATTCAAATGCCTGAAATTCTGGGAGGCATTCTCATTCAAATCACCACATTCCCACTCCCTGGTCCCCATAGGTTTGTGGCTATTTCATGAAACAAAATGTATTTAGTTCAAATTCAAAAGTCCCCACAGTATTCCACAGTCTCAACAGCTTAAAAGTCCAAAGTCTCTTCTGAGACTCAAGACAATCTTTTAACTATAATTCCCTGTAAAATGAAAAAGTAATTTACATACTTCCAACATACAATAGCACAGAATATGTATTACAGTTCCCAAAGGGAGGAATCAGCCATAGTAAGAATATACTGCACCAAAGCAAAAGAGAAATCCAATGGAGTAAACTCTAAATCTTATAGTTCCATGTCTGATGTCAGATGGCTTAGATAGCTTTATCTTTCCAGCATTGCTAACTGCAACACACCCTTCTCTTTTGGGCTGGTATCAGTCCCTGTCTGCAGCTCTCCTAGGTAGATGTCTCACAACTCTAACATCTCCAACATCTTGGGGACACCAGGCTTTACTTATACAACTTCACAAAATTGCCTCTCAGGGCCTCCATACAGGGACACACATCTGCTCACTCCGCCCCACCCCCTGCTGCTGCCATCACACACCTGGCCTCAGCAGTGCTCCTTAAACATGGAGAAAGAGGAAGCTGGAGAGATGACTCAGCAGTTAAGAGCACTGGCTGCTCTTACAGATGTCCTGGGTTCAATTCCTAGCAACCAGGCACACAATCACCTATACTGCAGTCTGAGGCTCTCTTCTGGCATACAGGTGTGCATGCAGATAGAGTACTCATATGTATATAATTTTTTTAATGGAAAAGATTCCACAACTCCCTTACTCTTGTAACCTCCAAGACCCTAAAACCACAACTGCATGAACAATGCTGTGAAGTTCAGTTGTCTGTTTGTGGTGGAGCCTGGCCTCTTTCTTGAATCACAAATGCATATGATCTCCTTTGTTGCTGCTTTGTTAGAAGCAGGAAATTCCCCAGGTCTTTCCTTCTTACAACTTAGAAGCTTAGTTAGATGGGGGCTTGCCCTGAGGGCACTCCTCCCTTTATTCCATTTTGCATCAGACCTCTCTTTCATCATTTCATCTCTTTCAGCCCAAGCCTTAACATCAACATTAAATTTTCAGATGCTGTTTTCTGCTTTAGAAGTCAAGTGGGAACTTTGAGTCTAGGTGGATATGAATAAAAAGAAAGTATTCGTATAGCCTAACAGGAAGAACCAGGTGGGTATAGGGATATCTGTCCCAAGAAGGTTAAGTGTAGATGTAGGTATATGTATGCATTGATATTATTTATTATTCTCATGGGTTCATAGCAAAAAAAAAAAGTTTATTGTTTGCTAATTCAATCCCTGGTCCTAGAAAGTTTCAGCCTCTCTGAACAATCTAATCTGTGAACCTAGAATGTTTCAGCCTCTAAGACTTACTGCTGACTGGGCTTACTCTAGCTATCTTCTGAACTACCTCTTTTCACTCTGAGATGTATTGTGAATTCCAAACTGTAAATCGTAAATTGTTTCTGACTCTCTGCTTTCTCTGCTTATTCTAAACTAGCTCTGCTCTTCTCAGCTTCTGCTGAACTGAACTGTCTGTGATTTAACTGCACTCAAACTGTCTGACTGAACTCTCTTCCTTCTCTCTCTGAGCTCTGCCTCTTGTCTGCTTCCTGTCTGCTTCCACCTCGCTTCTACCTTTCTTCTCCTCTCTGAGCTCTGTTTCTTGTCTCTGCCTCCATGTTCTGCTTCTACTCTGAGTTTCTCTCTCTACTGAGTTGGGATTAAAGGCATGTACCACATTGCCTTAACCACAGAAATCCCTTTCACCTAGCATTAGCACAAACACAGAACAGAATTAGTCTAACATTCTTTCTGCATTCCATCCAGATCACACAGGCCCCCAAAAATGATCCCTTGCTAGAGCAGCCATGCTGGATTAAAGGGTTAAATGTTCCTCTACATTTAAGGATTGAGAACTATGGGGTATACCAGGACCACAGCCTCATTCATGACCCTCAAGTTATGAAATATTTTTTTAAGATCCATCTTACTTTACTGCCAAGATAAACACATGGTATGGGGAGTTAAAGGGGTTCGGTGGCCAGGAAATGATCAATGAGAAGCTGTAAACCTTTCTTTCCACTTACTCTGTACAGTCCAGAGGATGATCTATGATATCCAAACTTTCAGTTTCAAGTGAATGAGTTTATTAAGCATCTACCAAGCAGAAGTAAAAGAACAAGTGGCAAGGAACACATAGAAAGATGCAGCAGATAGCACGCAAAATATCATTAAATCAAACTCAAGTGCTTAATACATCCAGCAGAAATCAACTACAAAAAAATGCATTGAAGTAATCAGCCGGTGTTCCTGATTGAAAGCCTGAAGTAGAACAGAATAATCTCTCCATGGCTGAGTTTCTGGCTTTTTTTTTTTCTCCACCACGGGCATTTTTATACTGTGGAATGGATAAACAATATTAGCCTTTGTTGAAAAGGATTTTTCCCCAAGCTGTTTAAGGGTGTAATGTTTTTAATACCCTTAGCTGTTTCTTGTTTTTCTTTCCCTGCCACAGAGTTAGAGAACCAACCTGTCCCAGGACAGGGTATTTTGGAGAACATTTGAAATAAACACGCTTGTGTCTAAAATGCTGGAAAGGTCTACTCCACTTCCAGAGCCAGCTGTTTCTCAGTAAGCTTAAACACAACATAATGATTTACCAATATGGTATATATCACATCATTCTTTGAGCTTTAAATGATATTGAGACCTCAGTGAAATTTGTTGGGGTTCTCTGTTGGTTTCTCTCCCTAGGTGTCCCGCGCTCGAACCACGGACCTGGTCTAACACAGCAGCTGGATCTCCCACCCACTCTGGTCTGGGCTTCACTCTTTGGCCAGGAGAGCAAAGCCTCGGATTTGAGCTGCAGGAAAGTGCAGACCCGAGGTGGGGGTCATCGGGTGGTTTCTCACGAGGGCTGTCCACTCGCAGCCCTGAGAATAGCGAGACGCAAAGAAGGCCTAGGGAATCGAATCTGGTGGACACGAAACTCAGTTTATTCATTGCAACCCTTCCCCTTAAATCTCCTCCAGCAGGGGAGGAGTCCCGGTGCTCCGGGTAGGGACTCCTGATTAGCATAGGGTGGGCATCAGAGGCGGGAGAGGAAGGCATCCGCTCAATGGATCCAGGTGCAGTGGAGACAAGCATGCTCCTTCTGCTTCCGAGAAGCAGGCAACCCACAATATTCTGTCCAGGGCTTGAGAAGAGGAGCCTGCTGAGCACTCTTTCCTCTCACCTTTGCAGGGACTGGAGGCACATTCCAGCGGCTTCAACTGCTTCTACAGCCCACAGTTCTCAGGGACAGCCATGACAGGAGTGGTTGTTTGTAAGCATTCAGGAATAGAGTTATCCCAGGCATTGGTAGAAACTTGTTGAGTGGTGTAATGGTTTATAGTAAAGAGTATAAACAGGGACTTTGAGGTTCCCGACAGTACAGACTCGGACATTTGGTGTTCAGAATGCCACAGGAGCCTTTAGGGTTTCAAATATGAGTCTGAAGTTTAAACATGCTGTCCCTAGTTAGGGTGTGGTGATTGGAGTGAGAATGATCCCTATAGGCTCATATGTTTGAATGTTTGCTCCCTAATTAGTGGAACTGTTTGGGAAGGATTGAGTGTAGACTGGTTGGAGGAGGTGTGGCCCTATTGGAGATGTGTCATCGGGGGAGATGTGTCATTTTGATGCTTCAAAAGCCCCCACCAGGTCCATTTTCTCTCCCTCTTCCCCCCTCTCTGTCTCTCTCTCCCTCCCCTCTCTTTCCTTCTCTCTCTCCCTCAGCCTTCTATCTGTGGAATAGGATGTAAAGCTCTAAGCTGCTGCTCTGGTGCCATACCTATGTTTCCCACTATGATAATCATGGACTAACCTTCTGCCCTGACTAGTTTTATGTCAACTTGACACAAGATAGAGTCATCTGAAAACATGGAACCTCAATTGAGGAAAAATACCTCCAGAAGATCCAACTGTAGGACATTTTCTTAATTAATGATTAATGCAGCCCATTGTGCCATCCCTAGGCTGGTAGTCCAAGGTTCTATAAGAAAGCAGGCTGAGCAAGCCAGTAAGCAGCACTTTTCCATCACTTCTACATCAGCTCCTGCCTCCAAGTCCTTGCCCTGCTTGAGTTCCTGATATCACTGCTTCTTATGATGAACTGCAATGTGAAACTACATGAAGTAAACCGTTTCTTCCCCAAGTTGCTTTTGGTTATGGTGTTTCATCGTAGTAATAGTAACCCTAAATAAAATACCCTCTAAAACTGGAAGCAAGCCCCCAGTTAAATGCTTTATTTTATAAGTTGTCTTGGTCATGGTGTCTCTTCATATTAACCAAAGAGTAACTAAGATGGAAGTTGGTACCAAGGACAGGGGTATTGCTGCAATGAGCCTGACCATGTTGTTTGTTGGAGGAATATAGAAGACTTGGGGACTTTGGACTAGAAAAGAGGTTGAGTGCTTTAAGTGGGGCTTAATGGGCCATCCTAGTAGGAATATGGAAGCGGGTAATGATGAGGGTAATGAGGACTATGCAGGCCTCACTCAAGAGGATTCTGAGAGGAAGAAAGAATTCTAGTAAGTGGCCTAGAGACCATTTTTGTGATATTTTGGCAAATAATGTGGCTGCTTTTTGCCCTTGTCCTAAAATATACTGGAGGCTAAATTGAAGAGTCTTTGACTAATATCATCGGCAAAGCAGATTTCAAGACAGCCTAGTATTGACTGGCCATGTGATCCATCACTCTTACGCAGATCTACAATGAAAAGGAGCAAGTGGAAAGAGGAAAAAAATGTATAGTTTGAGGAGAAAAAAGCACCAGGAAATGTAATGTTGGAGCCAAGTCCTGTGCTCAAGTAGATAAAAAGTTTATAGAAAGATCTGATTCAAAATGGAATGAAGGGAATGGTACCTTCAGAACAAGCCCCCACCCAGCTATGCTTCTAACTTGTGAAAAGGAATTAAAGGAAAGACTATCAAAGACTAACAAAGGAAACCATCAAGAACAGAAAGCTAGTACAAATGCAATTTAAGGAAGGGGCCAGGTTCCAGTCCCAGAAAGCAGAAAAACTTGGCAGCTTTGGCCACATGATTCTGGATTTAGAGTTAAAAAGATTACAGGAAAGGGGTTGTGCCATCTTCCTCTACAGTTAAGGAAAGCCACTGAGACTAAGCATGTGACAGGGTAGTCCTGCATGGAGCCCTGGAAAAAAGCCATTGTGTGTGAAGCCTGGATTTTGTGGGATACCCCAATATGTTGAAAATAACAGAGTCATGGGATACCTAGTAAGGAGAACTATAGACAGGGTGTAGAACAAGCCCAAGAGAGAGAAGCATGTTACAGTCAACAAAGCTAGAAGCAATGAGTCATCTAATAAACCTTTGACATCAGACATGGAGTTGTGGGATTTGTAGTTTTTGCCCTGCTAGTTTTCAGCCTTGCTTTGGGCCAGGATTTCTTCACTGTGTCTCCTTTCCTTCCTTTTGGAATGATAATGTATAGTCTTGTATGTTTGAAGTACGTGCTCTTATTTTTCATTTGATTTTAGAAGAAATTACAGATAAGAGATGGCCTTGAACCTTTGGGCTTTAAGTGGTCTTGAGACTGTGAAGGACTATGAGGACTTCTGAAGCAGGCATTTTGTTTTATGATATGGCTATAAGCCTATGTGGCCAGGGAATGGAAATGTGGTAGTATGAATGAGAATGCCCCATAGATCCCTATGTTTGAATGCTTGCTCCTCAGTTAGTGGAACTGTTTGAGAAGGATTAGAAGGCATGACCTTGTTGTAGTAAATGTAGTCTTGTTGGAAGAAGTGTGTCAATAAGGGGTGGGCTTTGAGGTTTCAGAAGCCCGCACCAGACCCTCCCTCTCTCTCTCTCTCTCTCTCTCTCTCTCTCTCCATGTATATATATATATATATATATATATATATATATATATATATATATATATATATATATATATCCTACCTACCTACAGAACAAGATGTAAAGCTCTCAGCCACTGGTCCAGTGCCATGCTTGTCTGCTCCCCTCCATGATGATTGTAGACTAACCTTCTATACTGTAAGTAAGCCCCAATTAATTTTTTTCTCTTATAGGTTGCCTTGGTCATGGTGGCAGAGCAGAACAGTAAGACAGAGGACAAAGGAACAACTAGATAGGTTCAGAAAGGAATGAGTAAAAAGATGGTGTTTGTTTATCATAGAGGTTAAAAGCAATGTAAAGTAAGCTTGTTAGAGCTTGCCATTAGTAACCATAAGGAGGCCTAGGGACTAGATGGTTAAACAAGAGGTTATTGGGGAAGAAACAGTCTCTCCCATGTCAATAAGGAATGAAATCTTGGTCCCAGCCACATTGGGGTTACCCAAGGCTTATCCACAGAATTAGAGAATACAGGAGCCTCTATAGCCTCGGGACCTCACCAGTTCTCAAAGGGAAAAGGGCTCCTTGTAGTCCAGGAACAAAGTCAAGGGCATTTTTCCTTTTTCATGTTTGACCAGAAAATAAAGTCCTTGGATGAAGTTGATCTTCCTCACAAAGAATAGAAGGACAGTCTCTCTCCCATTTGGTGCTTTACTCCTCAGATTAGACATAGCCTTGGGACCTAGGAGCTGTAGAACCTAGCAATGAAATGTTCTGACTAGGGATATTAGCAGAAGAGATATTCTAAATCTTGGTTGGTTCCTTTGGCTGAACTAGATGACCACTAGAGGGCGCTTTAGGATTTCCTAAGATTAATCCATGATGCAATAGCTGTAGCCATGTATTGAGCTATTTATCTTTTTTTTTTCTTTCAGTTTAGCCCTTCTCACTCTTGAGATCTCCTCCAGTTATTGAAAATAAATTTTATAAAGTTGGGAAAGGATTCTGGGACCTTTGGCCTAATTATTTAAACTTTTGTCTATCCAGAGAGGCTTGGACTATAAAAGGTAGAGCCAGTGTAACAGCTTTCTTGACTTTTGGGGTACAGATTTGTGCATGGCTTCAACTAACCTAGATTGAATGAGAACAGTGTTCTCAAAACCTCCCCGTGTTACATCGCACAACTAGTTATAGTTAAACATTGCCTACCAGTCTCAAAGAAAGGTCCCATACCCTGGGTGGGAGAGCTCTATCCCACCCCTAACAGGTCCAGTCAATCTCCCCAGGGAGATTATGAGAAATGGTCTCCCAGGGGAGCCTCAAATATAATAAAGGGGAAGGAAAGTTGTCAGAGGTACCCTGTGTGCAACTATTTTCCTACTTCCAAGACCATCCCCAAATTAGATAGGGAGTACCAGCTAGATCCTTGTGTGCTAGTTGCAGTCTGCGGAACAAGTATTTTTTTAAAGGCCAACTCTAATTCTCCCACTCTGGTTCTAGGTGCTCCTGAGTCTCTGTGTCCCATCTTACCTCCTTTAGAGATGTGTCCCTCATGTCTCAGAAGTCTCCAGGGAGCTGTGTCAAGGCCTCCTAGACTCCTCCTGAGGTACTAAGAATACTACATCTGCAAGGGAAAAATAGCCCTCCTCTATGACAACTCAATTGCTTTATAAGAGAGGGGATACTTACTATGTTTCCTAGGGTTATCTGCATTCATTTGCAGACACACAGAAAATGATTGTGGGTACAGGTTCTTAAGCAGTTGGGCACACCAAGACTGGACAATGGAGATCTCAGGTAAGACACAGGTAAAGGCACATACTGAAGAACCAGCCTGCCTCCATCTAAAGCTTAAAAGCCATCTTATAGTAAAGATAAACTAAGCTCATTCCTGTTTATGACTAAACCTCTTAGTCTCAAGATTTTGGCTATGTCATACCTGTAACCTTAACCACAAACAGTTCTGCACTACAGGGATGGAAATCATGTCTTTGTTTCGAAAAGTTGTTTAAAACCATCTTGCAACCCTACCTTTGTTTCAAAAAGATTATTATTACTACCTGTTGTTATAATTACTTTGTTTTGATAACCTTGTTATGTTCTGCAAACTGTAAACCTGCCAATTTTGCCCTCAAAATTCCCTATTTGGAAACCTTCTACCCCTGAGCTATAAAAACCTTATCTTCCTCACACTCAATGTTGACCTTTTGATCCCTGCCTTTAGGGGGAGGCAGCCTGTATACACAAATTAAAAGGCTTTAAGTAATTTCTTGCTTTAATTAATTTGGCTACAATGATTTGCGTCAGTGGTCTTTCTCCTCCCATCTTTGGGATTAGCAATACCGCTTCTGGCTTGATCACACTCAATCATGGGTGCAAACAACCATGCACCCATGCCCTCATAAAACTTAATGAGATCAGAGGATAACCCATTAAGATGAAGTGTTCTGAGTCCAGTGGTAGTGATGCATGCCTTTAATCACAGCACTTGGCAGAATCAGGCAGATCTCTGAGTTTGAGGCCAGCTTGGTCTACAGAGCAAGTTTCAGACAGCCAGGGCTACACAGAGAAACCCTGTCTCAAAAAACAAAAACAAAAAAAAATGAAGTGTTCTATCTCTTATAGCACCTTCAAAAGGAAGAAGATGCTTTCTGTCTCCATTCCTGATACATGATCCAGTAGATAAAATTTATTTGAATAATTCTAGATAGGTCATAAAGAAAACAGTTACATGGGGTCCATTCAGTTGTCATTGGACTCAACAGTGAGTTCCCTATCCAGTGTAAACCACTGAGTTCAAATCTATAAAGAAGTAAATACCTTTTGGGAATGGACAATATTGGTGAATCGCCACGTGCTGACTAAGCTCACTGAGAAGCTAGTTGTGTATACAGGTAGATTCAGGGCAAAGGCAGTTTATTCTTTGGCTGTTCAATCCCCAGTCTTCAGAAGGTCTAAGACTCCATACAATCTAATCTTTAAACCTTAATCTAGAATGTTTTAACCTCTGAGACTTACTGCTAACTGACTCATTCTGACTAGATCCTTCCTTGCTCAAAGCTGCACTGAACTCAACTGACTCTTCTGGTTGCCTGATTCAACTTGCTGTTCTGGTTCAAATTCTTCTCCAAGCTGCTGGTTCAAACTGACTTTCTGAGCTGGCTGACTGTTTCTAACTGAACTCTTGTGACTCTGGCTGACTCTCACAACCTCATTGACTGAACTGCTCTGCTCATGACTCTTTCTCCCAAACTCACTCTCCTTCTGTTGGATCTCTGCCTCAGACTGCCTTGGATTGCCTCACACTGCCTCAGACTGCTTCAGACTCTGAGCTGAGAACCTGCTTTTACATTGTGAGAGTTGTGCATCTCCTCACTCTGACTAACTCTGCTAGCTCTTTCTCTGATTCATCACTTTGTCTGGTCCTCACTTTGATTCATCTCAGATGTCACTCTTTCTGTCTTCACCATGATTCACTCTCAGACTTGGAATTAAGGTGTGTGCTCACTCTGTATTTCACTCTGTCTCTGACTTTCCACTTCTCAGTTGACTAGCATCCTCTGACTCAATCTTCTTCCATTCTCTCAATCTCTACTGTTTCTCTCTTAACTCTGAACTGACTATGAACTCTGAACTGAGAACCAGGACCTGCTTCTGAACTGACTGCTTCCTTTTATATCCCAAGAGCTGGGATTAAAGGCGTATGCTACCATTGCCTTCTGAGTTGGGTTACTTAAAGGTGTTTCTTACATTCCAGCCTGATCACACAGGCCTTGAATGTGATCCTTCCCCAGAACAGCCATGTTGCTGGATTAAAAGATTAAATATTCCTCTACAATTCTGGTAGAGGAATTCTGGAGATGGGATTTGATCCTCTCACTTCAGAACCAAGCATGGTTATCTCAAAATGTCTTCCCAAGTCTTGTCCTGGGTCAGGCTGACCCCTGACTGTGACAAGGAAGGAGGACAACTAAACAGCCCAAGAATAAAGGCATGATGTTCTTAAGAACAGCTAAGAGATAAATTGTTGCAAGTAAAAGCTACTGTTGCTTATCTCATGACAAAAGATGTTCATAATAAAACAAATAATATGATGTTATCCATGGAGAAAGCAGAGAGAACTTTCTACTTAGAGGCCTCCAAAGCAGTAACCTTAGCATAGTAGTTGAAGGAGGTATTTTCTTTCTTGGTTTCTGGAGGGGATTGTGAACATAGATTTGAGGAAGGTTTAATATATATCCACTGCTTCTCTCTATTCGATTTTTGCTAATTGTGCTGAAAATCAGGAGCACATTGAGGAAAGACCATTCCCAGGACTATTAAAACTGAAAGTCAAAGGGTAGGGAGACCTAGGAACAGCAACTGTGGAATCCAATCATGAAAAGTCATGGGATAAAAAGGAAACAAGTCTAACAGCCCCTCTCAGTTCCTACTTGGGTCTCAGGGAGGAAGACAAACACTATGAAGAGGACATACAGTTAAGATATCCTACATGGGAATATAAGGTCTCTCAGGAAAATGGCCAGCTATGCTAGTCTTGAGTTAAATATTTAGGAATGACATTAGAGAGGGGAAAACATGTGGGCCAGGATCTGAGTGAATCCTGCCTATTCTAATTTATCCTGTCCCTTAAATTCTCAAGGAACTGGGGGTTTACAAAGATAGCTAACCTACCTAACTATTTAAAGGAACTCAGAATCTCCCCCAACTTCTCTGGAGTCCTGTTGCTCTTTCCAAGGATCCAAATAGTCACTTACCCCACCCCCACCCCCACCCCCACCCACTTTCAGGCTACCGCTCAACCCTGAATTTCCCTTTATGTAAGTAAAAGTAAGGGGATTTCCCTAGGAGTTCTAACCCAAACAATAGTAGACATCCTGCCAGTAGAATATCTCAGCAAGGAACTACATTCATGACTAAGGAATGGCCAGAATGGAATGCCTGAAAGCAATGCAGGCATCCCAGACTTCTCATCCCAGAGGCAGATAAACTGACTCTGGGGAAGCCCCTGACTGCATGTGCTCCCCATGACATTTGGAGAATGCTTAGCTTCAAGGAACAGTCATGACCATCAGACAGCAGGATGACAAGGTATCAGGCTCTCCTAATAGACAGGCCTGAAGTGATACTTAAGACCTGCCCCTCTCCTGACCCTGCTACTTACTTCCCTGATGGGGAAAATCTTGAATACTCATATTATGAGGTCTTGCTAGAAACATATGGTTCCTGGACTGCTCTTAGAAACCAACCCTTGAAAAATACCAATCTCTAACTTTTTGCTGATCTGAGTTCATTTGTGCAGAACGGGACTCAAAAGAGATGATATATGATGATAACCAAATTTGAGACACTTGGTCCTATCCCTCTATAAATTAACACTGGTGCCCAACTGGCAGACTTTATCACCCTAACAAGAACTTTGACCCTTAGAGAAGGAAAATAAGTAAATAATTATGCAGATTCCAAATATGCATACTGGATGCTGCATGATCATTCTGTCATCCGGAAGGAGACAGGGTTACTGACTTTGCAGACACCTATCAAACACTCCAAAGAGATCTTGGACTTACTCGAAGTAATCCTGCTTCCCCAGGATATTGCAATCACACACTGCTGAGGACACCTAATGGGAGAGGGTCCAATAGTTTTGTGTAGCCATCTAGCAGATACTGCTGTCAAGGGTATGGCACATAGAAGGAATATTTTGCGCACTGTTGGCAAACTCTCTTCTACCTTCTGAAAGGCCTTCTGAAAGGCCTCATTATACTCTCTCTAAGACTGAGGAAGTCCAAGGGCAAGGCTGCAGCCTGGATCACTGTGGCTGCAATGATTGTCTATGGCTATTTTAGTCCCTATACCGGAAAAAATTAAAGCCCTCCACCAAATGTACCATCTAGGAAGGGAAAATTCTATTTAATTAAAAGGGTATTAGAGAAGAAAAGCAGAAGCTATAACCCAGATAGTTCACTGATACTAAGTCTGTCAAAAGATTCATCCTTGTAGCAATCACATTTCTCCCTCTGGCAAAATATCCAGGGGAATACTACCAAAAAAATTTTACCCACTTATCAGGAGGACCTGAAACCCATCTGCTACTATTATGGGTAGACATTTTTACTGGATGAGTTGAAGCTTTTTGCTAAACAGAAAGGGTACAGAAAGTGACAAAGATCCTCTTAAATGAAATTATTCTTAGATTCACAATACTTAGAAGCATATAGAGTGACAATACACCAGCCTTTGGAACAAAAAGCCCTGGGGATACAATTGAACCTTCACTGTGCCTGGTATCCACAGTCTTCTAGGAAGGTAAAGAATGATTTACTCTGGTCAAAGTCCTCAAGGAGACCCCCTTCTTTAAGGCCAAACTGGGTGGATTCTTATCTTTTCTTCCTGTCTACTTCTCCATCTATCAAGACATCTGGTATGGATTTTCTGACTAAAAAACAGGAACAGGAACTACCTTGAATCTGTACAAAGGGGAATATTTCTCAGTTATGCTCTCTTATGTTGTCCTGAGCCCAGATAAGAACACTCCTTTCAAACCTTCCCTGGTTAGGGAAGGATTTCCCTTCCTTTGTGTTAGGAATCAAAACTATCAGATCCCTGCCTGTGTTACCATAAATATAAAAAGTCCCCCTGGCCAGGAATGGTTAATCACTTGTAAGGTCCACTCCTAGTCAGCCATACCCATGTGTAGGGCTCATGAACCTGATCCTCTAAATAAGATCCATTGTAACATGGAGCATTGACCCAAGACTATGTCCTGAACTTGTGATGAATAAAATTTCGTCATAGATGAACCCAACTGCTGGATGTGGCCTAGTGAACCTATCCATTTCCCCAAACTAAGCTCACCTTGTATTCTGGATTGAGTAGTGAACCCAAAAGTATCATAGGACTAATCTTACTCTGAGGGCTGGATGAATATAGTAGCCTTTATGGCACAGCAAGACCTTTGTTTACCTGGAAGTAGTACCTTCCATATTTACCCTCCAATGAGCTATTTCCAGGTCTAGATCCATTATTTTTACCCTAACTGTACTCAGATTACAGTTTTTCAGCAGACCCATTTACTCTGGTCCCAGACTTGACTCAGAGAAACAGTGGATGAAGGTTCTCTCACAGTTGTAGCCTCTCCTTATAGTAAAGACCTACTAGGAGAAATCAGTAAAAACCTAGAGATTTTAGGGCAACTAAATTGGGCCACTTCAGAAGAGAAACATTTCATTAGAAAAGGTCTCCCTGAGGCCCTGGTTCCTACAGGATGTCCTGGTGTCTGTGTGGCTTTCCTGGTGAAATTGTGTATGCTATATTAAATGCAAATGATAGAAATGACAAAAATAAGCATGCTTCTCAAAGGAGATAAACAAACAAGGAAAATTGTAAGAAAATGTTTCTAATCATTAACTCTCATGTCTTCTCTTCCCTAAAACTAACTTACTGTGGATTGGTACTTGATTTGTCTACATTCATACATGTAGGGGGCTGATGATACCCAGGCTGTGGACGTAACCAGCTTGACAAGGATCGTGGTTTTTCCCTTAGCTAGGAGTCTGAAGCCCACAAACTGCCTTGCCCCTTTCTCATCTTTACTGTATGGTGACAAAAGCCTCTCATCAATAATATTGTCTATTTTTGGCCTTATAGTTAAACTCAAATCTATCCCTGGGCTGGCTGGGAGAGGAGCAATGCCATCTCAAAGTAATTGTAACAGTCTTACTGGCCTTCAAGTTTTTTGGCATGTGTGAATACTATTCATGCTTTCTGTAGATATATAAAAAATTACTCTTGGTGACTGACCTTCCCATAGAGACACAGCCATAGTCAAGAACAGAAACTAAGTCTCGACAGTATGTTAGCAAGCTTGAAATAGCAAATAGATAATTCACCCCTGAATGCCTGCCCTCCCTTTATTTGTAGCAAGCATACAGACCTAAAATTCAGCTATTCATTAATAGACTATTGTGTTAAGGCTACCCACTAGAACTAACCTTGAAGATTAGAAGCCTGCAGCTAGGAGGGGATGAACACTGCCTGAACACCTGCTAGATAAGAAGTTACAGTTTTGCTATTTGAGTCAGGACAGTTTTCTGTCCTGAGGGTAGTCTTGTAATTTTTCCCCGGTGTGTACACATTGTTAATTTCTCTCTCTTAACTTGTCTTACTTCTATTTTCTTTATTTTTATTATTAAAGAAAACACTCTTGCGTGTCATCATCATCATAAAGTGTATTTTTTGTGTCTTATTAAAGCGCATAAGCGTATCAACCAAAGGGTCCCATAAAAGAGTGAGGTACTGTGCTCACTTGTCATAACTTCGTTGTTTATCCCCCTTTGTGGAGGCCAAGGACCCCCCTGTGGACTAGAGCTGGACTCGACTCCCACACATACAGATGTTCTCATGTCCATTAATATAGAGATGTGTACATCTTTACCCATAATACATATGTACACCACACACATACACACACACACACACACACACACACACTCACACCACTGTCTCTTATCTATCCAGAATCTAAATACATGCAAAGAGACATGTTAAAGTATAAATGTCTGAGAGGCCACCTTGAATGAAAGCATTTCTCTGACTACATTTTGTTTTTACCACAGTCTGCATACTGGAACTAGGAGCAGTACCGGCCACCATCACAGTCACCATGGCAGAGTGAGAAACCCAACTAGGCTGACACATTCAAGAGTGGGAATTTGGAGGATCTGGGAGAATATTCCTACTACTTTTCCTCTCTTGACCTCAATGAGAGCAGGAGGGCATATCTGCCATTGCAGCCTCCTAAGGAAGGAAAACCTAGGTTATACTGTCTTCTTAGGGCTAGGAGATGAGCACACTAAGATTGCTGCAATAACTGGCAGAGTTAAACCCATCCACAGTAATGGCACTAGCCTTACCAAGGTCCCTGAGAGAAGTGTCTCAGTCGGTGTTCTATTGCTCTGAAAAGACACCATGATCACGGCAACTTTTATAAAAGAAAGCATTTAACTGGGGCTGGTTTACAGTTCAGAGTTTTAGTCTATTATCGTTATGGTGTGGAGATCATGGCAGCATACAGGCAGACATGGTGCTGGAGAGGTAAATGAGAGTTCTACATCCAGATCCTCATGCAGCAGGAAGAGGGAGAGACACTGAGCCTGTCTTGGGCATCTGTACCCCAATGCCCACCCCCAGTGACACACTTCCACTAATAAGGCCACACCTCTTAATCCTTCATAAGTAGTGCCACTCCCTGGTGACTAAGCATTCAAATATATAAGCCTATGGGGGCCATTCTTATTCAAACCACCACAAAAAGCCAATATGCTTTCTTATTTTGATTCTTTTTTCCAAAAAAGTGTGACAGGGCAAAACATTGTAGAGGTTCCTCCATCTTGTATCCTTGCTGAGGCCATTTTAGGTTTCACTAGAATTTGATCTCCTTGATGGGAAGCCCTGTGGAAAATTACCCAACTCCATTCTAGGAACCTGAGGTCTAAATGCCCTGTTAGTTTTATCTTAGCTTCTATTAAACTGCCTGCTTGTGCAGACCTCTCCCTCTAGATAACTGCTTGTCTTACCTTCTGTTAAACTACTTACTTGAGCAAACCTACCTCTGCAACTGCTGTTTTTGTCTTCAATAACCCCTTACCCTAAACACCTGGTGTTACACTTGAGCCCTGAATACCTGAGTATATTCCCAGCCGGCTGGAATAAAGGAATAAAGATTTTCAGTTGGCTATAAACTGTGTCTTAGTGGTCATCACTGGTGGGTTCCCTGTAACAAACATAGTGAAGACGTCCAGCAACTTGAAGAGGAATTTTTGAAAACCGTAACACTTGTGGAAACAGAAAGACTGCTACAAGCCCTGTTCTTATTCAGCCACTGATTTCCCTTCCTGTTAGTAGCAAATCTATGTGTAAGTTACCAGAGGAATCACCTGTGTGTCTGGGAATATTCTTCACTGTTTATAAAAGGAATCCCACGACAGCCAGTAAAGCAGGTACACAAACTGCAGATCTCTATCTCTCTCTCCATTCCTTCATATCTAATGCCTCAGTCTCATCCTTAGCTAGGTAGCAGACTACTTGTGACCTTCCCTGTGTCTGTTTCTCTCTCTCTCTCCCTCTCTCTCCCTCTCTTTCTCTATTCCCAGGGGACTAGATCCTGGTGGAACACCATGCTTTCCTCCTTCCTGTGGACCTCCTCACCCCCCCTCCTAGTCTACCCCAATTCCTGCATCATCTCTCAGTACCTAGAAACACATTTTACCCAGAACCCTCAGAGGCCACACTTAGCACAATCCTGGAAGAACTTTCTACCAGGAAACCTATAGCCACCGTGCTCTCCTAAGTACCAGAGAGGACAACAGAAACCAAGGGGCAAAACACTCACCCACAAAAGACCAGCACCTAGAATTACAATCATCCCAAACCCAGATGCCTAGATGCCAGCATAAACACACAGTCAAAAACAGCCAGGACAATATTTCTACACTAGAGGATAGGACCCCTACCACTGTAGGCCCTGAAAATTGCATCACAGCTGAAGCACAAGAAAAAGACCTTAAGGTAGGCTTTATGAATGTGATAGAGGTTTTTAAAGAGGAGATGGATAGATCCCTTAAAGAAAATTTTGAAAACACAATCAGTAGAAGGAAGTGACTATAACCATCCAAGACCTGAAAATGAGAATAGAAGCAATAAATAAAACACAAACAGGGAATTCTAAAAATGAAAAATTTAGGAATTCTAACAGGAACTACAGAGGCATGCTTCACCAACATAATACAAGAGATGGAACAGAGAATCTCAGGCATTGGAGATACGATATAAGAAATGGATACATCAGTTAAAGAAAATGTTAAATCTAAAAAACTCCTAACATAAAACATCCAGGAAATCTGGGATGCTATGAAAAGATCAAATCTAAGAATGATAAGAATAGAGGAAGGAGAAGAAATCCATGTCAAAAGTACAGAAAACATTTTCAACAAACTCATAGAAGAAATTTTTTCAAACCTAAAGAAAATACCTATCAAGATACAAAAAGTATACCGAACATCAAATAGACTGTACCAGAAAAGGAATTCTCTTCAACACATGACAATCAAAACACTAAGAACAAAGAAAGAGTATAAATATAAAAGGTGTAAGGGGAAAAATACCAAGTAACATATAAAGGCAGATAAAGACTAACATCTGTCTTCTCAATAAAGATTCTAAATGCCAGAAGGGTCTGGACAGATTTTCTACAGAATCTAAGAGACCACAGATACCAGCCCAGACTACTATACCCAGCAAAACTTTCAATCACAATAGATGAAGAAAATGAAATATTCTATGATAAAACCAAACTCAACTAATATCTATCTACAAATCCAGTCCTGCAGAAGGCACTGGAAGAAAAACCCCAAGCTAAAGAGATTAACACACTAAGAAAACACAAGGAATAACTAATTGCAGACCAGCAAAGCAAAACAGAGTAAACACACACCACCACCACCACCAAATAACAGGAATCAACAATCACTGTGCATTGACATCTTTCAACATCAATAGTCTCAATTTCCAGTAAAAAGACACAGACTAACAGAATGGATACAAAAACAGGATTCTTCCTTTTGCAGCATCCAAGAAACACACCTTAACATCAAGGATAGACATCATTTCAGGGTAAAAGGATGGGAAAAGATATTTCAAACAAATAGACCTAAAGAAGAAAGCCAGTGTAATGATTTTAATATCTGACAAAATAGACCAAAACTAATCAGAAAAGATAGGGAAGGACATTACATACTATCAAAGGGAAAAATCCCAGAAGATATTTCAATTATTAATATCTATGCTGCAAACACAAGAGCACCCAAGTTTATGAAAGAAACACTACTACAGCTTAAATCACATATTGACCTACACACACCGAGATTGGGAGATTTCAATACCTCATTCTCACCAACTGACCAGTCATCCAGACAAAAACAAAACAGAGAATGCTGGAGCTAACTGACATTATAAACCAAATGGACCTCACAGATATTTCCATAATATCTCACCCATACACAAAGAAATATAGCTTTTCTCAGCAGCTCAAGGAACTTTCCCAAATTTAACCACATACTTAGACACAAAGTAAATCTCAACAGGTACAAGAAAATTTAAATAACATCCTGCATCCTATCTGACTACCATAGATATCTACAACATGAACAGAAGTAACAGAAAGCTTATAAACTCCTGGACACTGAACAACTCACAACTGAATGAAAAATGGGCCAACAGAAATTTTTTTAAACAATCAAAATTTTCTAGAATTTAATGAAAATGAAAACATAACATACCAAACTATGGGACAGCGAAGGCTTTTCTAAGAGGCAAGTTTACAACACTAAAAACCTACATAAGAAAACTGGAAACTGGGCAATGGGGTGGGAGTTCATGCCTTTAATCCCAGCACTTGGGAGGCAGAGACAGGTAGATCTCTGAATTTGAAGCCAGCCTGGTCTACAGAGTGAGTTTTCCAGGAAAACCAAACTTACACAGAGAAACCCTTTCTCAGAAAAAAATAAAAACAAACAAAGAACAGAAAGATCTCATATTAGTAACTTAATAGCACACCTGAAAGCTCTAGAACAAAGAGAATAAATCACACCCAAAAGGAGTAGATGGCAAGAAATAATCAAATTCAGGGATGAAATCAATAAAATAGAAAAAAATACAAAGAATTAATGAAACAAAGACTTGACAAACTTTTATTCAAATTAAGCAAAAGGTAGAGAAAGAATATACAAATTAACAATTTCAAGGTGAACATAACAGACACCAAGTAAATCTAGAGTATCATAAAGACATACTTTAAAAAC
The DNA here is from genome assembly GCA_026225945.1 of Cricetomys ansorgei. NCBI lineage: Eukaryota > Metazoa > Chordata > Mammalia > Rodentia > Nesomyidae > Cricetomys > Cricetomys ansorgei. The sequence goes on along the minus strand of JAMJFZ010004311.1, from coordinate 466,517 downwards.
CTGTATTCCACCAAACTGGAAAAGCTAAAAGAAATATATATATTATATTTTATATATAATATATATATATGGATATATCCATATCCATATATATATATCCTGCCAAAGTTAAATAAAGATGAAAAAACAATATAAACAGACCCATAACCCCTAGTGAAATACAATCAATACTTTAAAAGCTCAGGGCCAGATATATTCAGCACAGAATTCTACCAGACCTTCAAAGAAGAACTAATGCCAATCCCTCAAATTATTCCACAAACCAGAAAGAACACCACCTAATTCTTTTTACAAGGCCACAGTTACTCTGATCCCTAAACAACATAAAAACCCAACAAAAGAATTACAGATCAATTTTCTTTATGGACATAAATGCAAAAATTCTCAATAAAATACCTGCAAACCAAATTCAAGAGCATATAAAAAAGATCATTCACTATGCTGGGCAGTGGTGGCACACACCTTTAATCCCAGCACCAGGAGGCAGAGACAGGAGGATCTCTACGAGTTTGAGGCCAGCCTGGTCAACAGAGAGAGTTCCAGGACAGCCAGAATTACAATACAGAAAAGTTGTCTTGAAAAACCAAAAAAAAAAAAAAAAAAATCATCCACCATGATTAAGTAGGCTTCATCCCAGAGATGAAAGGATGGTTCAACATACTTAAATTAATAAATATAATCCACCATAGAAACAAACTGAAAGACAAAAACCACATGATCATCTCATTTGATGCAGAAAAAGCTGTTGACAATATCCAACACCACTTTGTAATAAAAGTCCTTGAAAAATTAGGGATACAAGTGACATATCTCAACATGATAAAGCCAGTTTACAGAAAACCCATTGCCAAATCAACTTCAACAGAGAAACTAAAAGCAATTCCATTAACATTAGGAACAAGAAAAGGTTGTCCACTCTCTCCCTGTCTATTCGATATAGTACTTGATGTCTTAGCTAGAACAATAAGACAACTGAAGGATACTGTCTTAGTTAGGGTTTCTATTGCTGCAATGAAACACCATGTCCAAAAAGCAAATTGGGAGGGTAGGGTTTATTTCATATACACTTCCATAGTACTGTTCATCATTGAAGGAAGTCAGGACAGGAACTCAGACAGGACAGGATCCTGGAAGCAGGAGCTGATGCAGAGGCCATAAAGGGGTACTGCTTACTTGCTTGAGTCCAGCTCCAGCAGTTTCAAGTACCTGAGATGGAGGCACTGAGTAAGGGAAGAAATAAGGCTCACAAAAGTTAATGCGATTCATTCTGTAGCTGCTGTTCCTTTTTTCTTTCTCTTCTATCCTGCTTCAAAACAGTTAACAGCTTATTTATATGAAAAGAAATACACCCCAGCACCCCAGGTGTTTACAACAGCTTACAACATTATTATCCCAAGCATATTTAAAGAAAATTTTTACAGAATCATCATGTTCTTTTCAGCCCCATCTATTTTTCCTAGTTAGTCCCAGACACAGTTCAGAAAGTTTCTGTTATACATACTACAGGAAGTCACATCAGCTCTAGCAAGTCAGCAAGCAGGAATTCAAGCCAAGAGTACTTGGCTGGCAGCAATTGTGGTTGCGAAGTGCCAAACAGTTTAAGTCATCAAATCTATAACTATATAATCTTTTCTAACAGCCAGTGTTTACAACAGGGGTAAGTTTTCCTATCTTAATCTTATAATTGTTTTTAAAAGACAAATATTAATACCTAACTCTTTTGCATCACACTGTACTTTCTTGTTTTTGTCTGTTTCTTTCTAATTCCTATTAACCTTAGGCCTCTTGTGGCTGCTTTGTTAAAGTTTTATCAACCATGGAAGAAGTGAGAGTCTCAGAAGTCTGAGAATGAGTAACTTTTACACAGAAAACTGAATTAGATTCTCTCCCATACATGACCTTATTTAATTTTACTATCTGTGCACACACAAGAGAAAGCAAAAGAGCCACAGAAAAAAAAGAGAGAGAGTAGCAGGTGAATCACACAACCTTCTAGGAATTCACAGGGAGCTCACTGGGATTGCCCAGCTAAGGGCCTTGCCACATAGCTTGAGACTCAATGACACCTTGCTAATCAGAGAGCAGTCCCTGTTACATTCCCACACCCGAATTTGCATGGTCACCACTGCTTACTGGTTTGCTCCACATGGTTTGCTCAGCCTGCTTCTTATAGAACTCAGGACCATCAGCCCAGGGATAGAACCACCCACAATGGGCTGGGCCCTCTCCGAATGATCACTAATTAAGAAAATGTCTTACAGCTGGATCTTATGGGGGCATTTTCTCAACTGAGGCTCCTTCATGTCTGATGACTCTAGCTTGTATCAAGTTGACATAAAACCAGCCAGTACAGAGACCAAGGTGATACAAATTGGAAAGGAAACAGTCAAAATATCTTTATTGGCAGATGATATGATGGTATACATAAGTAACCCTAAAAATTCCACTAGGGAACTCCAACAGCTGATAATCACTTTCAGCAAAGTAACTGGATACAAAATTAATTCACAATAATCAGTAGCCATCCCATATACAAATGACAAATGGACTGAAAAAGAAATCAGGGAAACAACACCTTTCACAATAGACTCAAATAGTATAAAATATCTTACAGCAACTCTAACCAAGCAAGTGAAAGATTTGTATGACAAGAACTTCAAATCTTTGAAGAGAGAAATTGAAGAATATATCAGAAGATAAAAAGATCGCTCATACTCATGGATGTAGAATTAATATAGTAAAAGTAGAATCCTATCAGCAGCAACCTACAGATTCGATACAATCCCCATCAAAATTCCAACACAATTCTTCACAGATCTTGAAAGAATAATCCTCAACCTCATATGGAAACACCACATAGAGAGAGAGAGAGAGAGAGAGAGAGAGAGAGAGAGAGAGAGGGAGAGAGAGAGAGAGAGAGAGACCAGGATAGCTAAAAACAATCCTGAATAATAAAAGAACTGCTGGAGGAATCAACATCCCCTACCTCAAATTGTACTCCAGAGCTATAGTAATAAAAACAGCATGACACTGGCACAGAAACAGACATGTTGATTAATGGAATCAAATTGAAGACCCAGACATAAATCCACACACCTATGGACACCTGATCTTTGATAAACAAGCCAGAAATACAGACTGGGGAAAGAAAGCATCTTCAGCAAATGGTGCTGGTCAAACTGGATGTCTGTACGTAGAAGAATGCAAATAGATCCACAATTACCACCCTGCACAAAATTCAACTCCAAATGGATCAAAGACCTCAACATAAAACGAGATACACTGAACGTGATAGAAGAGAAAGTGGGGAATTGTGGGTTGTTTCTCTCTCTCCCTCAGGACTTACTTCTTTCCCACTCAAGTGGCTGGACCACTGGCCCTGCAGTCTGGGGGATGGAGGTGGGATGTTGGATGCCTCCAAATGGGTCCTTGGTTGAGGACCCTTAAGAGTCAGTGGAACACACTGAATCTGAGAGCACCATCAGAGGGGGGGAAATACCTTCTTTATTGCAAGGGTTTGGGTCTATTCATCGGGGATCAGGGGAGGGTAGAGCTCCCAGTACCCAAGGGGCAATGCATTGGTTAAGACAGGTAAGCAATTCTGCCAATCACAACTGGCTCTCCGAAGGGGGCAGCTACTTGGGCAGAACCCCGGTCTGACAACACAGGAGGGCCCGAGCTTTGTCCTGCACTCTGGGATGAGAACAAAATGGTAACAGCACCCTTTACCGATGCTATGCGGCTTGACCGTTCCACGGGGTACCACAGGCCCAGCTTTGTTTTTATGTAAAAGGTCAATAAAAATTGTTTTTAAATTATTAAAGGGAGATAATAATAATTTGATTGACAGCAATATTGGCAGGGTTGTTTACCTGTTGCTGTAACAGCTAGGTTTAAGCTATTGGGGTGCTTGACTATCAAGGCATATAGGCATTGGAGGTGTAATGGACTTGTATGTCCCGTTTTACCAGCCCAGAGTCATTAACGTAAAATAACATCCTTCCCACAAGTTAGCAAGTCCAGCACAGTCCCAGTACAGGGGGTTTGTCTGTCCATGGAGAGATGTGGAGCTATGAAGTTGGCAGCAGTGGAGGTCATCGCTCTATCTGGTTTGTCCTGGAGGTCACCAACAAAATGGTGTGTCTCTGGATAGGCGTGGCTTCAGCAGGAATCCATGGGTGAGGGATGGAATGATCTTTCTTCTTTTTCAGTCTTCTCTCAGCTGCTGGGCTCATACAAACCTGTGGATAATCTGAAACCTTGGCAGGAAGGGCTGGGCACAGCAGCAAGCAGTGGGCTGGAAGGCAAGGTGCAGCAATGAAACAGAGGCGTTAGTGGGAACTGGGATTTGGGATTCGGGTGGGACTCAGGGAAATAGATGTCTCTGAGTGGAGGTCTCAGGGGACCATCTCCTTGTCCTACAAAGAGGGGTTAGGCTTGTTGTTAATGGAGGAAATTTCACTGTGTACCAGATCTGGAATCTCCTTTTGTTCTTGATTTCTCTGTTAGGGAGTGAGAGAATGAAGTGTCAGGTTGGAATAATTGTCCAGTCATTCCTGTCCTCCAGTGTTCGTCTGGGATGCTTCAGTGAGAGGTAGCTGAGTTAGAATCAAGAATGACGAAAATGGCTGTGAGGGGTATTTTTAATCCTAGGGAGGACAGTGAGGGTATTAATTGATCTTTGAGGTGGGAGGGGAGGTGGAAGACTTCCCCTACACCAAGATGTCATCGACACAATGGTAACTGTGGAGGCCTCTATCTAAGAAGGGTCTTAACGCTGTGGCTACGACCTCTTGGCAGATGGTAGGGCTGTTTGCCATCCCTTGAGGAAGGACTGTCCATTCATATCTCGGGGCCGGCCAGAATTATTAACAGGTGGTACTGAAAATGCAAAACATTGACAGTCTCGGGGGTGGAGTGGGATGGAGAAAAGGCAATCCTTGATGTCTATTGCTAAGAGGGGAACAATGGCAGGGATTGTTGAGGCAAGGGTATCCCTCTTTGGGGGATTCCCCAGGCCTGCATGATCTTATTAATCACCCTTAAATCCTGGAGCAGCTGCCACCCTCCTGAGTTCTTTTTCATAGCGAACACTGGGGTGTTCCATGGGCTGTGGGGTGGGTGATATAGTGTAGTTTTAGGTGTTCAACTAATTGCATGAGCACTTCAAGCTTCTCTCTTGACAGAGGCCATTGTTCAACCCAGATTGGCTCATCCAAGAGCCAGTCTAGGCAGGGAGTTTTATATTTAACAGCGGCCCTTAGGATTGGGAGTGATCTGGGGGGGCTCTGGCGGGTATACGGTGGTCTCTGCGGGCATTGGCATCTATTTCAACATAATCTTTTTCGGCTGACTAGTAATAACTACTTCCAGGGCCTCTAAGATGCCTCTCCCTAAAAGATTTGTAACGACGTTAGCTATGAGGGGGCGTAGCTTGCCTTTAGATCCATCTGGGTCTTCCCATCCATAGGCTTGCTTGATAATGAAGGGTACAGCCTCCTACCCCCATAAGTTGGGGGCCAGGGATTAATTCCTATTCCAGGGGGACCTCCTGAGTTTTAGAATCGTTTTGTCTACTCCAGTATCAGTCAAGCATTTGAAAGATTTGCCTCCTATCTTCCTGGTAACTTTAGGGTGGGAATCTTCTGAAATGTCAGAGACCCATAAAGCTCCTACAGGTGTGGTTTTCCCTCTTAGTGATGAGGCCGAGGGTCACCCCACTGCGAGTTTAAAGGCTCTAGTGGCTTGCCATCTTTATCATAATGGGAGTGACAGTTGTCTCTCCTGTGAAAGCCTTTGTGGCACTGGGGTTGTTTTAAGGGCAGTATGTCTAGCTGTGGGGGGCAGAGCTTTCGGGGGCATTCACTTTTCCATTGTCCTTTCTCGCCACAATTAAAGCAGGTTTCCTGTGTTTTAATGGCCGTGGCAAGGGCTTGTGGCATGGAGAAGGCTGTATGTGATGATGGTGTCCCAATGTCTTGGGGGCTACAACCCATCTGTGAGGATGTTCATCCTTTAGTCCTTGACAAGATAGCCTGGCTTCAGAGGACATGCCTTCCCATATAATACTTTTAAGAAGGTCACGAGCTGGGGTCAGGAATTTTTCTCTCTAGGCTTGTTTTGGTTCTTAAAATATAGTCGATAACGGTTCTTCTAGCTTTTGGCAAAGGGAGGCAAGGACCAGATGTTATCTTGTGAGTCAGAGGGCGGGGTAATCTTATCCCATGCCTGAAGCACACAAACGAAGCACACCTGGTCATAATACCCTGGGCGGAATCTGGACTGTTGAGCTCCCAGAGCAAAGGCTCCTTGTCGGAAAAGCTCCTCATAGCCCCACGTCATATCCTCCATGACATGATTCTGCTTCACTTGCTATGGACATTCATCCCTAGAGAGAGTTTCCCATTGCAAAAAGACAGGAGCTACTAAATCTGAAAGGCAAATATCATGCCAATCTTGGGGGATATTTAATTGACAGATCGATCTGGCTTTGAAGGAGGGATTTAGTCCAAAGGGCATTGATACCATCTTCCTTGACTGCCTGTCTTAGTTCTTTAAGGTCTGTAGCCTGGTAAGGATACTAGTATAAACGCCTTCTAGAGTAGTCATCATGTTTACTGGGAGGGCTTGTAATTCGAAATTATGATCTTGAATGGCACAAAGCCTTTGGGAAGCCTGAGTGTCTGTCAATTGTTGGGTCCCTGTGGGGAGCTGGGGGGAGGCTATTCGGTTTGGGACTCTAGGGAATTCATGTATATACACTCTGGAGGAAGTTGGGGGTTGATTTTGAGCCCTAGAGAATTCATAGAAATCCTCTCTGGAGGAGAGGCTGGTGGAGCCGAGACTGACCAAGCTGGTGGACTGGAGCAGACTAAACTGCATTAGTAGATTGGGAGGGAGGGGATAATGAGTTATCCATTTTGAGGGTAAAGTTTATGGTATTTTGAAGTGCTGGGGGATCAGAAGCTGTGCGGGCCCCAAGGACAATTATTGCCTTCTTCTCAGGAAAGTAAGGACTCTGATTTAGAGGAGTCTACACATTGGTGAATGATTAATAATACAATGTGCAGAAAGTTTTGGGAGGGATATTACTTTTCTTGGGCTTCCCTGTGATGGATTTCAGAAGTAAGCCCAGTCTCAGCCTCTTTTAAATTTGCCTTCTCTATCCAAGGGGCTATTTTAAGAGCCACTTTCCAGAAGGAGGTAACATTCTTATGTGTGAGTTTAAAGCTATGGTCTCTAAGCATTGCCTATAGTATCTTGACTTGAGATTCCTTTTTGTGTGAGGAGCTCTTTCCCAGGATAGAGAAAGTTTAGAACCATCACAGAGCTAAGGAGAATGTTCCAGTGTCACGTGGACACGGGGATTTTCCAGAGCCTGGAGCAGAAGCCTGACCGAAGTTTTAAGAGTTCTAGTGACAGGCTCTAAGAGCCTAAAAGTGGTCGTTGTGTTACCAGTCTGAATTTTGATAAGAGAGTTTTAAGATAGAGGCTTTAGCTGACACCAGATAGGCCTGTCAAGTCCAAGTAGGGAATGGAAAAGCCTTGGCTAATGCCAGGGTGTAGCTCTGGCCAGAAAGCTGCAGTTGCTCTGACCACCATGCCTGGTCTCTCCAGACAACTTAAGCTGAAACAAAAGTAGGAAAGAGAATCATCTGCCCCATGGGTGGGGAGACTTGCTAATGGCTACCTATTTCAAGCCAGAAGTGCTACCCTTCTGTTTGCTTACTCATTTCTAGTTTTGAGAAAGGGGAATCTTACCACACTCACCACGTACTAGAAGACTGATGATTATGTCTTGACCACATAGGGCACCACTTGTGGGTTGTTTCTCTCTCTCTCCCTCAGTCTGCAGCAGGTGGGCCTTGCTTCTTTCCCACCCAAGCGGCTAGACTACTGGCCATAAGGTCCAGCTGCCCACAGCTAGAGGGGAGGGAGGAGTGGGTCGGATGCCTCTATGTGGGTCCTTGTTTTGGGAACCTAAAGAATGGGTGGAACACACTGAATTCTAGGAGTACTGTTGGGGGGGAACCTCATTATTGCAAGGGTTAGGGTATACTTATTGGGGTTCAGGGTAGGGTAAGTCTCGCAGAGGCAATGCATTTGTTAAGATAGGTAAGCAATTCTGCCAATCACAACTGGCCCTTTGGAGGGGGCTGGGACTTGAGCGTAACCCTAACCCGGTCTATCAATGCAGGAGGGTGGGGCCAAGCTTCGTCAGCTCTCTGGGATGAGAACAAAATGGTATCAGCACCCTCTACCAACACTCCACAGCTTAACTGTTCCACGGGGTACCACAGGGAATAGCACAGGAAAATTCAATTCAATAGCACAGGAAAAGACTTTTGAACAGAACACCATTAGCAAAGGCACTAAGATTTACAATTAATAAATAGGACCTCATGAAACTGAAAAGCTTCTACAAGGCAAAAGACACTGTCAGTAGGACAAAGTGATAGCCTACAGAATAGGAAAAGATTTTTACCACCTACATATCTCATAGAGGACTAATATCCATAATGTATAAAGAACTCAAAAAACTACATATTGAGAAAACAAATAATCCAATTTAAAATGGGGTACAGATTGAATTAAAAATGGGAAACATATCCAAACAGAATTCTCCAAAGAGGAAACAGAAATGGCTGAGAAACACTTAGAGAACTATTCAACATCCTTAGGGATGATTGGGGAAATGCAAATCAAAACTACTTTGAGATTTAATTTTACACCCATCAGAACTGCTAAGATCAATAAAACAAATAACAGCTTGTGCTGGAGGGGATGTGTAGTAAGGGAAACACTCATTTACTGCTGTTGGGACTGCAAACTTATAAAACTACTGTGGAAATCAGTGTTGCAGTTCTTCAGGAAGATACAAATCGATTTAAGTAAAGATCCAGCTTTTGCACTCTTGGACATATATCCAAAGGATGCTTCATTCTACCGCAGAGACACTTACTCAATCATGTTGATCCAGAAAACAACCTAGATGCTTCTCAATAGATTAATAGATAAAAGAAAATATGGTACATTTACACAATGAATTATTACTCAGCTGTTAAAAAGATGAAATCAGGAAATTTGCAGTTAAATGGATGGAACTAGAAAAAAATCATCCTGCGTAAGGTAGCCTAGACCCAGAAAGACAAACATGGTATGTGTCCACTTATATGTGGGTATTAACTATTAAGCCAATGATGAGCAAACTACAATCCATAGAACCCCAGAAGTTAGGTATAGAGTAAGAGACTAAAGGTTACAGATAGATCTCCCTAGGAAAGAGAAATAGAATAGATAGTTATGGATGGATGGGGAAGGGGTGCTGGAAAAAAAAGGATCAAATGGGGAGGAGGAGAGAGAGAGATGAGGGAGAGAATATGGGATAGACAACTAAAATCAAGGGATATATATATATATATATATATATATATATATATATATATATATATAACAGATTTTTATGCTACCCCTCAAATATATATATATATATATATATATATATCACCAAATAATAGGGGAGATGGAGTCCAACTGGCCATCTCTTGTCACCAAATGAAACTTCTAGTATTAGGAATGAGTTATATTTAATTGAGTTGTTAGCCAAAGGGGTCTCATGGGAACTCCCAAACTACCCAAGCTTCTGCCAAGAATATAGGTTGCTCTCAACAAACTGACAGCAAGGTCCCATTGCCAACTCCTACATAACTCATTGAACATGGAGAAGTCAAGCTGATACCTACCTAGAGCCTTCACCCTACGTTCTATTATCTTTGGTACAGAAAGGTGTTCTTTATGCTACTAAAAGAGAAATGTAGATGTTAACCCAGCCACAAACACTTTGATCTACAGTGGTGTCTTCCCTGCAAGATAGGCTAAGGCAGTGGTGGCACAAAACTTTTGGGAGTAACCAACCAATATCTGATTTCACTTAAGGCCCACTCCATGAGATGGAACACATACTCAACATACTAAACATACTCAACATACTCAACACTGCTTGGGAGACCAAGAACCAGATACTAGTAGCCAGGGTAAAACAAAACATTTTTACTAAAAGAATGTAGAAATAAAATAACCCCTAATGACATTTTGCTATACTCATAGATCAGTACCTTGGTCAGCCATCATCAGAGAAGCTTCCTCCTGCAGTAGATGGGAACAAATACAGAAACCCAAGCTGTAGGACTCTGGGCTAAAGAGTAAGTGGAAGCAAAAAGAGAGGTCCTCGCCCTCCCCAGGGCTTGTAGGATTCTCTGCAGACTCCTTCTCTTGAGCCCTGGAAGCTGGCTACTCACAGTAAACGGACTGGCAAGCTTTCTGCCTGCCCTGTGGCGAATTATGCACCTTTGTCTCTGCAAAGACCATGAGGCCAGGTGCCTCTGCCCTGCTATGCTAATCAGGCTTCCCCACCCGAGGGACAAACCCCGCCCTTCCCTGGGAAAGATGTTAAAAGAGAAAAAAGCCCTTGGAATAAAGGAGTTCGTGTCCACCAGATTTTGGACTCCCGGGATTTCTTCTCGTGTCGCGTTCGTTCTTGGCAAGTGGGGATCACAGCCCACGCCCGGTCAGCTGTGGCGAAGGCGCAGGAAGACCGAGCCAACACCAAGCCAGACATTATGCAGATAGTGAGAGACCTTGAAACACTCAGCCTTAAACACGATGTCTCCATCAAATCCTTCCCCTCAGGGAACCCTGCAGAAGAGAAGGCAAAAGAGTATCCTTTGGATATATATTGTGGCTTCCTGAGTGTGAAAATGAATGGGTCTCTGCATCTATGTCTCTTGTGTCTTTACTTGGTCTCTTTTCCTCCTGTTTCTTTGTTTGTTTGTTTTGTCCTATGCCTATGTGATAGGTTTTGTTTTATTTTCTTATTATCCCTTAGAAGTCTGTATTTCTCTAATGAGATACAGAAGAAAGGGAGTGGATCCAGATGGGAGAGGAGGTGGGGAGGATCTTGGAGGAGTAGAGGGAGGGGAAACCATAATCAGGATATACTGTGTGAGAAAAAAAAACATCTATTTTCAATAAAAGGAGAAAAACTAAACAAAACCTGACCGAGTGACACATGTTCTCTAACAAGGCCACACCTCCCAAGCTTACTGTCCAGGCTAATCTTATATCAACTTGACACAAGTTAGAGTTATCTGAAAAGAGGGAACCTCAATTGAGAAAATGCCTCCATAAGATCTGGCTATAAGGCATTTTCTTAATTAGAGATTGATGAAGTAGGGCCCAGCCCATTGTGGGTAGTAGCATCCCTTGGCTGGTGGTCCTATGAGAAAGCAGGCTGAGCAAGCCATAGGGAGCAATCCAGTAAGCAGCACCCCTCCATGGCCTCTGCATCAGCTCCTGACTCCAGGTTCCTGCCCTGTTTGACTTCGTGTCCTGACTTCCTTCAATGATGAACAGCAATATGGAAGTGTAAGCCAAATAAATCCTTTTCTTCCCAATTTGCTTTTTGGTCATGGTGTTTCATTGCAGTAATAGAAACTCTAAAACATCTGCCCTAACTGGGCCATAAACTGGACATCAAGTATTCAAATACCCAAGAACATGGGTTACATCTCATTCAAACCATCACATTCCCCTCCTTGACCCCCACCCCATAATCTCATGGTCATATCATAATGCAAAATGCATTTAGTCTAACTTCAAAAGTCCTTATGGTTTTTCAGTCTCTAAATTGTTTAACAGGTCAAAGTCTCTTCTAAGTTTCAAACCAATCTCTGTCTGTAAATACCTGCAAAATCAAAAAGCAAATTACATCCTTCCAACATACAATTCCACAGAATATATATTACCATTTGAAAAGCAAGGAATCTGGACAAAGCGAGGAAATACCAGACCAAAACAAGATAAAACCCCAGCAAGGCTAACTCCAAATCCTGTAGCTCCATGTCTGACGTTAAAGGGCTGAGATGCCTCTGTCCCACCATCTTTGCTGCCTGCCTCTCTTGAGCTGGTTTCATTTGCTCCAAGCAGCTCTCCTTGGCAGATATCCCATGGCTCTGTAACCTCCAAAATCTTAGGGTCACCTATGAAACCCAGATTTTATTTCAAGCAATGGCTTCTCAGGGCCTTCATGCAGGGGACTCCCCTGTCACATGCCTAGACTCAGTAGCTCTCTGAAACTGTAGAGGAAGATTCTATGACCTCTTTATACGTATATCATTCATGACTCTAAAGCCATAACCACATGGATCACACTGTCCAGTTTGGCTGCCACCTTAGGATAATTCTTAGTCTCTTTTGTCCTTTGTTGGTAGAAACATTTGTTTGTTTTTACTTTTGAGGAGAAGAAATTATTTGGGCTTTTCCTTTCATAAGTTTGAAGCTTAGCTAGGTGGGTCTTACCCTGAGGGTACATGATGTGGTTTGAATAAAAATGGCCCCCATAGGCTCATATATTTGTATGCTTGGTCCCCAGTTAGTGGAACTGTTTGGGAAGGATTAAGAGGCACGGTCTTGTTAGAGTAGGTAGCTCCTTATTGGAGGTGGTGTGTCAGTGGGGTGGGCTTTGAGGTTTCAGAAATCCATACCAGTCTCTCTCTCTCTCTCTTTCTCTCTCTCTCTCTCTCTCTCTCTCTCTCCCTGTCTCTCTCTGTCTCTCTCTCTCTCTCCACCCCCTCTCTCTCCCTCTGCCTGCTGCCTGGGGATCAGGATGTAAAGTTCTCAGCTACTGCTCCAGCGCCATGCCTGTCTGCCTTCCACCACAATTATCAAGGACTAACTCTCTGAAATTGTAAACAAGCCCCCAATTAAATGCCTTCTTTTCTAAAAGTTGCCTTGGTCATTGTATCTCTTGACAGCAATAGAACAGTTACCTAGACAGCACCAATCCCTTTATTCCAATGCAGAAGTGGCATCACCTTAATCTCCCTATCTCTTTCAGCACAAGACTCAGTTGTAACATTCTTGTGGTGCTTTTTCTCTTCAAACTGTACATTTTGTATTTCTTTTTGTCCTCTTTTTCACTGTAGACCTGCATAAGATTAATTACTAGTAACCACATAACAGAGTCAATATTAGACTGTCTTGAAGTTTCCTCTGCCAAAGAAATTAGTCCATTAATTTCAATTTAGCCTCAAGCAAATTTGTAGTACAATGGCAAAAAGTAGCCACATTCTTTGCTAAACAATCACAAGAATGGTCTTTAGCCAGTTGCAAATATTGTCCCCTTCTGAAACCTCTTGAACTGGGCCTCCATAGTCCACATTGCTCTCAGAACTCTGTCTTCCAAGCTCCTGCTAGGATGGTCTATCAAGCCCTGCCTACAGTGTTCAAGCATGTTCCCAGGCCAAACTCAGCATGGTCACTCCCTGGTACCAACTTCTGTCTTAATTACTCTTCTATTGCCGTGATAAAACACTGTGACAGAGGCAACTTATAGATAAAGGGTTTATTTGGGCTTATGGTTCCAGGTGGTTAGAGTCCATCAAGACAGGAAAGTGTGGCAGGAGGTGGCAGACTTGGTGTCAAGAACAGCTAAGAGCTCAACATCTCAAACCACAAGCAGGAAAGCAAGAGAGTAAGCTGTTGGGGTCCAGGTTACCCAGACTATGAAAGCTTCAGCTTGACAAGGGTCCTGATCATTCACTGTGGGGAACTGGAATTCCTTAACGGCCTTGCCCCTTTCTTGTCTTTACTGTACGGTGGCATATGTTCTCTCATCAATAATAAAATCTGTATAAGCCAATAGTAATAGCAAAATTAATCCCTGAGCTGGCTACTGTGGGCTGGAATGAAACACAGCCATGCTATTCAGAAGTAAATTGCAATAGAGCAACCCAGGTTTATTGCAAAGATTTAAGAAATATAAAACCTAGGAATGCACCTGAGTGCTAGCAGTCAGGTGAATATCTGGGTTTCCTGAATGCTAGCAGTCACGTACAGGCAAATTCACCTGGGGAGATTTGCCCCCTCTCCACCACCTATCAGCAGGAATTCTTCCTTCACCAACAAACCAGGCGCCACCCGGTCTCAAGGGGCTAGTCTAAGGGCACGGGGCGAGAACACCTGACCAAGGAGGTTAAGGGACACAGAATTTGGGAACTCTGAACCAATCAGAGCTGCACAAAGCTCTGTTCCTGGGCCCTGGCCCCAGGACTCCGATAAAAGCCTTGGGGTCCTCTCTCTCTCTCTCTCTCTCTCTCTCTCTCTCTCTCTCTCTCTCTCTCTCTCTCTCTCTTGCCTGTGGCTCTCTCCCGCCCCTCCAAACCCGCTGCAAGCGCCAAGCTTGACCTGTATGCCCGCCGGTTAACAATAAAGCCTCGTGCGGTTTTTGCAGTGACCTGGAATGTCTCGTGCTTCTTTGGAGGTCCGCCAGGCTAAGGAGTATTAAGCTTGCCAGTTAAGGGTCCCATAGAAGACTGAGATACAGATTCTCACTCGTCGTTAATTTTGATTGTTTACCATCCTTTGTGGAAGCTGAAGAACCCATTCTCGGGGGCTAGAGCTGGACTCAGACCCCCGCAGTAAGCTTGAGATGACACATGGGTTTTAAACCTCAAAGCCCACCTTCAATGGCATATCTCCTCCGGAAATGCCACAACTCCTAAACCTATCCAAACAGTGCTTCTAACTGGGGACAAAGTCTTAAAATAGCTAACCCAGAGTAGAGGACATTCTCGTTCAAACTGCTACCATCTTATCTTCAAGTCCCTCTGGGGTTTTTTTCTTTTTTTTTTTTCTTTTTCTTTTTCTTTTTCTTTTTCTCTTTCTTTCTTTTTTCTTTTTTGGTTTTTTGAGACAGGGTTTCTCTGTTGTAACTCTGGCTACCCTGAAACTCACTCTGTAGACCAGGCTGGCCTCAAACTCACAGAGATCTGCCTGTCTCTGCTTCCCAAATGCTGGGATTAAAGGTGTGTGCCACCACTGCCTGGCGTCCCTCATATTTTTAACTTTATCCTTTCTGACAAATGTTTGATGAACCCATAGTCCCATGCATGGTAGCTAAGTGCTGTATCATGAGGTAGTCTGTTCATTTGATTTACATATATATATATATATATATATATATATATATATATGTATGTATGTATAATATCAAATGATATTGAAGCGAACTTTTAACATACTTATTATCCATCATAATTTCTGAACAATATTAATCAAAGAAGAGAATTTTTAAGAACTTTTAAAAGACTGGGTCTCATATAACCCAGGCTAGCTTCAAACTTGGTATGTTGTTGCAGATAGCCTTGAACTCCCGATCCTCCTGCTTCCATCTCCTAAACGCAGAATTACAGGCAGATGCCACCATTTCCAGATTCAAAAGAGAAGAAAAGGGGAATTGGCAAAATACTCTGTGAAAAGAAAAGGCCTTGAAGGTACTCCATGAGCAAGAACATTGAGAGGGACCCTTTCATATAATGGGTCAATGTCTTTCAGTCAATGGTGAATCTATCATTCAGTGTTTTTTTAAATTAAATTTTATTGTTATCTTTTATTCTGTCATAAAAATCAAAGCAATAGAGAGATGGTTCAGTGGATAGAGTGCTTGCTGTGTAAGCATGAGGACATGATTTCAGATCCCCAGCACCCACATAAAAAAAAAGAAAAACAATAGCAGTGCACATGTGTAACCCCAGAACTGCAGGGAAATACAGGAAGATTTCTGGAGCTTGCTGGCCAACCAGTCCAGCCAATTGGTGAGCTCCAGATTCAGGGAGAGGGTCTGTGTCATAAAATAAAGTGGGTAGTGATAGAGGAAGACACTGACATCGACCTCTGGTCTGTATGTGTGAATGTATGTTCACACACACACACACTCACACACACAGACATACACACCATTCCAGAGATTTTTAAATGCATCCCTTTAATTCCAGTACAGGTAAGACCATTTCAGGCCACCAGGTGGCACTTTTGTACAATCTGTTAGGAGATTGGAAATCTGCCTCCCACCAAGGCACTGTTCATTTCACTCTAGTTTGGAACTGCTCCTGTACAGGGGGCTAATCAGGCCTGTGTCTGCCTCCCTCGAGAATAGACCAGAAGCCCCATCTAAACAGTCTTCTTGTGACAACTCTCTCTCAGGCAGCTTGACGGGAGTTCCAGACCAGTTTTGTCTCCTGGAACTTTGACACTGCAGCCAAGTTTATTAGTACTGGGCCACCGCAGTTGGTGTAGTCATATTAGAGGCTGGCATGGGAATTATGGACTGTGCCAGGGGTCTGTCTCTCAAGCAACAGCTCTTCTTCTGTCTCAATCTGGGCTTTGCCCTATGTGAGGTCATGGACTCTTCTGTTTGATGGACGCTTTCCTCATCCTCTTTTCCTTGTCAAGACTCTGGTGGGATCACCATCACCCAGCTGTCCCCAGTGCTTTGATTCCATGCTAGTCTCACTACTGGAGTGAGCAAAGCTTTACTATTAAACACAGAAACAAACAAAACTGTTGCCTATCCTTGGTTGCAATTAGAAAAAGAGAACAATGTCTCCCTGGACTTAATGCAAGTAAAACTTTTTTTTAAAAAACCAATAACTAATTCTTGCCTTCCATATTTCTTTTACTACCTTTGTAATTGCTTTAATTTTGAGACAAGGTTTCCCTGTGTAGCCTTAGTCATCCTGGAACTCACTCTGTAGACCAGGCTGGCCTCGAACTCACTGAGATCCCCCTGCCTCTGCCTCCTGAGTGCTGGGATTGAAGGCATGTGCCACCACTGCCCGGCTTGTTTTACTACTTTTGAAAAATTCTCAATGACACAACTTTATTGAACATCTTTAAAAATTTTAGTTCCAATATATAAAAATTTTAATTAACAATGTAAGTAAAATGTATGAATATATAGGCAACTATGAAAAGTTATCCCCAAATGACTTATGAGACATTTGGGTTATATAACAACCAGTAAATTAGTGAGTTTTGTCTGTTTTTACTTTCAGTACTCAAAAATCAGTCATGTATCTATCCATCTATGTTGTCACTTTCATTGCAGTTTCCTAACCAGCCCTTGAAACTAAGCAATAACTCTGTTGAGTGTCCAAAGAATGGTAAAGCATGGCATACTTTCATTTTCCAAATAGTAAAGTTCTCCAAATAGCAATTTTGTATGTTTTAAAATATCTATAGTTATTTGATATTTATTGATGCTATTTTTGTTTGTTAGGTAGCTTTTTTATGTTTTAATAAAGGGAGGTTTCCATCACCAATATTGAAGAATAGTCACATAGTCAGTAATATACAATGGTAATATTCAAAATAGAAAATGCCAAGCCTTTTTGGCTACAGGATAGGGAAGTTGGAGGAAGCATAGGATAAACAAGAAGTGTATTGTTGCAATGGAGGTGGGGGATGGATTCTGGCTTGGGAGCAAGTACAAGGATCTAAAGGTGTAGGGATCCCTGTTCACTTCTAGTTGCAGTGAATCTCAGAATTCAGGTGCCACGAATGACATGTATTCAGATTTATTTCATTATAGACTTAATTTCATCCTTAAACCTTTGTTCTGAGATGAATTTAATAGAACAAGCACTGGCAATTTCCAGTCCAACAGAATATAAATAACACACACCATTTCCCAACGTGCATTGATCTGACCCACAACAGCCCCCATCGACTCTGTACAAGAAGCTTACATCTCTTCCCATAGGAGAGGCACCTGCTGGAGAAACAGACAGGAGGGAAGCCCCTGGAAATGTCAGAAGACACCAACCAAGAGACACTGAGGTCTCTGAAAATCAGCTGGTGCCACTGATTTCTAGACAAATATTTGAACTTTGTCTTTAGTAACAGTTATAAGTCTAGGTACAGTAGCACACACATACAGCTCCATCTATTCAGCAATTGAGATAAGAAAATCTCAATTTCAAGACCAGCCTGGGCAACTTAGTGAAATGCTATCTGAAAATAGAAATAAAGAGCTAGCCATGTAGCTCAGTGGCAGAACAGTTAATCCCCAGAACTGCAAATAAATACATGTATGCATGCATGCATACATATATACATACATACATAAATACATAGTAAAATATTCCAGGGTCTGGGACGATATCTCAGTCAACAAAATGCTTGTATTGCCAGGTTGAGAAAAGAAATTCAATCACCAAACCATACATTAAAAAAATGAAAAACCCAGGAATGGTCATGCACATGTGTAATTCCAGCACTAGAAGACAGAGATATGGAGACTCCTGGGGCTCATTGGCCAGCCAGCCTAGCCTACTTGACAAGTGCCAGTCCAGTAAGAGACCCTGTCTCCAAAAAGAGGTGGACAACACCTTAGGGAAAATACCTGAGGTTGTCCTCTGGCTTCCACACATTTACATGCACACTTGTGTGCATCTTCACAGGAACATGCACATTAATACACACA
Source organism: Cricetomys ansorgei (assembly GCA_026225945.1). Classification (NCBI taxonomy): domain Eukaryota; kingdom Metazoa; phylum Chordata; class Mammalia; order Rodentia; family Nesomyidae; genus Cricetomys; species Cricetomys ansorgei. The sequence goes on along the minus strand of JAMJFZ010004311.1, from coordinate 448,195 downwards.
CACAGACACACACACACACACACACACACACACACACACACACACACACCGTGTTAAAGGAAATCATGACTCACACAGATCTAGTAATATAAATGCAATTCTGAATTTTAACCAGTTTCTCATGGTAACAGAATATAATGGAAAAGGGTCATATATAGGTTTCAAGCTTAAAAGTCATAATATATTTACACCGTTGACTCAGGAGGTATTAAAACTTGTTGCAAAAATATCCTTCATTTAAACATTTAAAAATACAATGCAGCTGGGTTCAATGCACACCTTTAATCCCAGCACTCAGGAGGCAGAGACAGGGAGATTTCTGAGTTTGAGGCCAACATGATCTACGGAATGAGTTCCAGGATAGCCAGGGCTTCACAGGGAAACCCTGTCTTAAGAAAGAAAGAAAGAAAAGAAAGAAAGAAAGAAAGAAAGAAAGAAAGAAAAAAAAAAAAATAAAGAAAGAAAGAAAGAAAGAGAGAGAGAGAAAGAGAGAATGAGAGAGAGAGAGGGAGGGAGGGAGGGAGGGAGGGAGGAAGGAAGGAAGGGAGGGAGGAAGGAAGGAAGGAAGGGAGGGAGGAAGGAAGAGAGAAAGAAAGAAAGAAGAAAAGAAATATGCATACAATAACAATGTAGAAAAAGGTCATGAATCTGAAGGGGAGCAGGGAATGTACATGTGAGGGTTTGGAGGGAGGAAAGGAAGGGAGAAGTGTTGTATGTATATTACAATCTCAAAAGTAAAAGAAAAAAATTAAATTAAATATAGCAACTGTGATTGGTTGAGCTACTAGTTTGTAATGTGGCACTGGAGTGTATTTATAGAAAAGTTTATTCTAACAGAATAACTAAAAAAAACCCTGAAAAGTATTTAAAAAAAACCCACTAAAATCATATCTTAAGACAAAAAGGTTCCCAAAACACATACAACTTTAAAAAAAAAAAGTCATCTGTCTAAATTTAACTAAGGTTTGGTATGACTTGTCACTCTGCCATCCTCTGTGATGGCTGTAGCTGGAGCACAAACAGATTCAGGCTGTCAGTTGACTGAACACTGACTAGCTTTCTTGGGAATTTCCAGTTCCAGGTGTGACCTTTTGCATTCTGGCAACAAAATTTCTCTGGCTGGCACTGCTTCCTGAGGGTGAAAGTTTAGTTCTTCCCTTGGCACCAGGAACCTCTTTGGAAAAGCAGAATGTAGATCATCACTGCTCCTCACTGGCTTGTTTTTCCCCGTTATTGCTAACTGGGATGGGCTGGAGGAAGTTTACATCCTTACTTGACTTGACTGGCATTACTGGCTTGGAAGGTGTAGAAGACAGTCCTAGATAGCAGCACTTCAAACCTCCTTCTACTTTGATGAGGCCATGTGAGCACACAAGATTAACATCTTCCTACATCCATTGATGTCAGGGCAGGAGACCCAGCCAGCTGACCTGCACCATTCTGCATGCCTCGGGCTGCCTCTTTGCAAGATGGTGGTAGTGAATCTCATCTTCCATCTGGCCTTTATTGACATTAGGTCTGCAGAAGAGCAAGTAACACCATCTCCCTCCCCTAATCACATTGTTGCTAGGTGAGGACAGAAGTTGGGAACTCTGTTGGGTATGCTAACTCCCAAAAGGAGTTCCCACTTACACTCCTCTGCTCTGCCCCATGTTGCCTTTTTGACACTTCATTACCACTGGGCCAGGCTGTATGCTCTGCTCCCCACTGGGCCCCAACTAACACTGAAGGGGAAGCAAAGTGCTAACTAACTCTACTTTGCTCCTGCTATTGTTTCAGGGGAGGAAAGCTGAAACCAGGGTACGGGAAAGCATCTTGCCACCTAATGCTTTCTATGTTGTTGCTGTTTACAAGGTTTAAGTTCAATCTCTTGCCAAAATGCACTTAATACCATCTCTGTAGTTGCAGAGATCTAACTCATACCCCTGGTTACTTCTAAGAGGAGGTGGCAGTTGCGCAGCTCACTGGGCCTTGCTAACGCCTGAAATTGAAAACTCTGTGCGCTGGCTAGTGGCATTTCATGACTATCTCATGGAGATAGATTCCCAGTTCCTCATTGGTACCCACTGAAATATAAGGAGAGAAATTACTGGCCAGCCCTGCCCCTCACTGCCACTGCCCATCTGCTTTAGTGCTGCTCGGTGAAAATGGAAGCCCCACTCCTTGCTTGACCCCACTGGCACACACAGTTCTACACTGCCTTAAATAGGCTGTTAATTGAAATGCGAGTGTTAATGATTCTGCTAGTGTGGACTTCGAAGTAGGGATGCTATGGGAGGAGAATACCATCTTCAATTGTACCTAAGTCATCATGAAAAGACTGCTGCTGGAAATGCGGTTATGAAGGGCACCCTGTGAAGGACATAGATAGTAACTCAGTTAAAATGCGGGGAGGAAAAAAAAAACTGGAACAAGCCCTTTAGAAGAAGAATTTACAAGTGGTCAATAAACATATGAAAATACGTTAAACAGATTTAGATATGGAGAAAATCCATAACTAAAATCATAGTGTGTGCATACACACGATTGTATAAAGTTAGAAATTTGAAAATCATAAATTTTGGCAAGCATATGGAACAAGGTGTATATTGGTGACAGAAACGCAAATAGATTGTCTTTGGAGATTTGATTTGCTATCTAGAAAATTTCAATATAAAAACTCAATTGCTTTACAATTCCAGTCCTGTGTATAGAAATGAATGCATATGTCCATCCAAAATGTTTATAAGAATTTTATAGAAGCCTTGTTATTAATAGCTGAAATCTGGAGAAAATTCATCAAAAGGAGAATTAAAACCCTTATTTTGTGTATTCATACAATGGGATAAAGTTCATCAATAAATAAAAAGCAATGATTATTCAATAAGACAGATGTATCTCACAGGTGTTATACTGAACAAAATAAAACAATACACAAATTTTACTTATTGTATGATTGCTTTCATGCCATAAAAGTGATGGCAAAGTTTACCTATGATAATATATTTTAGCTCCAAGATAAGTAATAATTGTGTGTAGAAGCTTCTGGGTGATAGAAAATTTTACACTTGATCTGAATAGTTGTTATACTTGGTGCATACACAAATAAACAATTAAGATTTATGCACTTCATTTAATTTCATGTCTTTATTTCAAATTCTGACTATGTACTAAAAGAGGACAAGAGGATAAGGAAGGAGCTAGAAACATCCTAAGAAAATGTGGCACTCAGTCTGCATTTAGGTCTCCCATACTGGAAAAATGTGAGCACAGAGGGAGTATTCATCTCTTTTCAGTTGCAATATCTCTGGATGACTTACTGTTTCAGATACAATGCATCACTTAGCTAGCTTTCAAGATGCAACTACAAATATTACAGCTGTTTCTGGAAGTCTTTCCCCAGGAACATAATTAGCAAACATTTTCCTAAGAAACCTTATTCTTAAAAACCTCTGTCTTGGAATTTTGACTATGGGATACTTACTGTTCTTGAAAGTACTGCTTCTTGGAGCATTATTCCCAGAAACTAAACTACAAGGTTGTTGCTCAGAACATTGCTCCTAGAAGCATTTATCCTCAGAGTTTTAGCCTCATGAATATTGTCCCTAGGGTTGCTGATGCTGGGAACAATCTAGGGAGCTTTCTTCCAGGTATTGTTGTGGATGGAAAAGGATTGTCAGATGAAATAATATGATTCCTGGTTAAGTGTGAGCTTTTCACAAGCACCATTTCCAAAACTATACCTTCATCAGCACAGAAGTAGGAGATATGGCTTCCCAGTCATCTCTCTGATGGTTACTCTACGTGACAGAAAGATGAAAGGGACAAAAAATACAGCAGGCCTTGGATGTGTTTTGTTAATTGTTTGTTTTTTAATGTCAGAGATTCTGATTCACAAGACTACATTGGGGCCCAGGAATGTAGGCTTTCAAAATTCCTCCAATGTATCTATCAAGTTTAGGAGCTCCTAAACCCTTATCCTACAGTGTGGTACAGGGGCTAAGAATGTTGCTAAGTGAATGAGTATTTGCCAAGTATGCGCCAAGCCCTGAGTTCGTCTCAGCAGAGCTCCCATGCACACATATAAATTATCCAGCCTGAGCTTGAAGTAGTAGTGTAGTAGTACATTGCTATGGTGTCTCACCACAGGGACAAGGAAGCATTTTCATATGTGGAAATCCTACCAGACCTCAGCAGAGAGAACCACTATCATGGCAAGTGCCATCCTCACAGTGGAACCCTGAGCATCTCAGCTCAGATGTTTTTATTGATTCAGAACTCCTTAGGTGTTCTCCTGATACTGATACTGATCATAAGCAATTAAACATTCCCCACAGAAATCCAACACCTGCAAACAATACAGAGTACCAAGGCCTATGCATCCCTTTTTCCAACAGTGCACAAAAACAATTATTTTAAACACAATTAACAATAAACTTCCATAGCATAGTCCTTTAGTCCCACCAGTCAGGAGGGAGGGGCAGGTGGATCTCTATGAGTTTGAGGCTAGCCTGGTCTACAAAGTAAGTTCCAGGACAACAACATAGTGAGTCCCTGTCTCTAAACCAAACAAAACATAAATTAATTAGCCAAGTAGGTCTCTCTTTATGTATTTGAAAAACGGACACGTGTATTTAATAGTAGACATAGCAAGCAGTAATAGAAAAAACACTTTCTCAGTCTTTTTTAGATGTTTCTATGGATTACTCTACACAGCACTTCAGTATTTGCCCATGCTATTCTGATAAATCTCTACATATTTAAAGACTGCTATTAACTCCCATCTCCCACATTAATCATCTACTAATTCTCTAATGGCAAATAATGTTTTACTTCCTCTACTTCTCGAAAAGCCATGGAATAGTAAGTTGTTCAGTCTTCTTTGCTTAAGTCATGCAATTTTTAAAAATCCTTTCTCTATCTGTAACTTTTGGTATCACCTCTCAACCATATATTTAGAGGAATAGTTACATTTGCCTTTCTAACATTCTATTTGATTGATCCTGATTTTTCATTTTCTTCACTTAGAGAATACCTAACTCAGAATTACAGACTCATTCAATATCCATTTGCACTGTCCCTTTGAGGTTCAACAGTCTTGCTTTTTATGTGAGGAAACTGATTTTGTCCCATTGGCAATACTTAAGCTGGACCTTTCTTGAAGGCTAGTGGGAAGCATGAAGAACTGAGCAGTGTTCGTGGTATAGAATTAAGGATAGACGGCAATAGAAAAACAAAGTCGTGCTCATAATTTTTTTAGAAAATTGATGGACTTAGAATTTATAATATTAAGTGAAATCACACAATCTCAGGAGAAAAAATTCTATATGTTCTACCTCATATTCAGAATCCAGTCAATAATTTATACATAACAAATGTACACGTATGTATGGAATAACATGAAGAAAAAAGAACAGGAAAGACTAAATATTATGGGATGAAGAAAGTCTGAATGCAGGTAATGGACATGAGTTATGAAGGGGACACAAAGCTAATCGTTTTTCCAGTTCTAACTCTGTCATGGATTTCTTTTTGTTTTGGTGGTGAATAGGTGCATAAATATATATTCAACAGTGAAAGTAAAATCCAATGCAAATGGAAAAATCCAATGCAAAGCTCCACATCTTCTGTTTAAAATGGCTGCTGTAACTGCATAGATGTTCATTGAGTCTTTGGGTCTGGCTAATTTCAGTGTGTGACTTTTTTATTTGCAATATTCTTATAATAAAGTTTAAATATATACACCAACATATATATATATATATACATATATGTATGTGTGTGTATATAGATATAGATATATAGATACACACACACACACACACACATATATATATATGCTTTTTTAAAAGCTGCTCAAAGTAATAGAAGTGAGGAAAGGAAATAAACCAACTTCTGCATTACACTATCACTTCCTTCTCTTTCCTTCCTACAGCAAGCCATTGAAAGGTGAGTCTCTGATTACTAAGGAAACAATGCAAGAAATGCAGCACAAAGTTTTAAGTTACCTAGCTGAGTTGTCAGGTTTTTCGGGTCCCTGGATATAGGAACTGATTATTTAACCTATGATCACTGGGGTTATTATATTTCCTCTTTGGTGTCCTCTCCCTAAACTTTTTGATCTAGGGAAAATGTTTCTTTTGGTTTTGCTTTGTTTTTAACTTAAAAGTCCTGAACTTTCTCTTGGATCTTGAATGTTATCTCTCAATTTTAATGCTATTTGCACACATTTGCAAGCAAGAAAACTACTCAGGGAAATATGAAAAATCCACTCGCACTGGGATTCTCCATCAGCTGCAAGGCTCTGCTCAGTAAAGCACAGCAATGGAATTGTGGGGACAGGCACAAACAACAGATAGCATTGCTATTGTGTGGCCCAGCTCTTTTTCTCACTGATCTAGGGAGCTTCCTCCCCGACGACCCATCCTCCCTCCTCTCCCTGTTCTTCAGATAAAAAGAAGAGACTCCACTTCTCCTGGAAAGATTATGAGACCTTCCTCAATTATATATCAACCGGAGGCCAGACTCACATTGACGAGAGAAAGGAACTGGTAAGGTTTATTCCAGTGTAACCAATGGGTCATAAACACCTCCCTTCTAACAGTTTTTTTCCCCCCTAAAAACAATAAAGACTAGGATAGCCCTTTTATTTGCTGTGAAAATCCTCACCTTTCCTTGCAATATAACCCTTGAGGAAAGGAGAGCTGAGGAGGAACCCCTGCTGCATATCAAAGCCATGTGAAATGTTAAAAGGAGCAACAGACCTCAAAACCCTAGACAAAGCAGGAAGCTCTTTTCTTAGACCTCATAATTCCTAGACAAAAAGAAAAGTGTTCGCATCCAAGAAAAGCTAGTCTTGGGCTTCTCTCTTGGATCTCTTTAGTGGATGTGGGTAAGAGTATCACCTTTAGATTGATTAAATGAGGAAACAAGAGGGGCAGGGTAATGAAGTGACACACCAGTGGAGAATATACCTTCTTCCCACCAGGAGGGCCACATGGTGATCAACAAAGTCTTCTTACAAGGACTCCTGCAAACTGTAGTGGAGGACACCATTTTTTTGCAGATCTTGAAGCTGAAACACTGAACAGATGTGACTTGTTGCTAGACAGTAAAAATTAAAATGAATGCCACATTCTTCTCAATCTAAAACAACAGACCTGAGTCCTGTCTCCAGAAAGCCAGCACTGTAGGCTCATCTTCCAATACACCATCCCCTGGCTCAATATTATTCCAAAGTCCTCTCTGAACTCAGGATGGCTCTCACAGAATCTTGAGATTGGGAAATGTCTTAAAATCCCTCTAGCTTCAACACTGAGTAGGAAAGAGCTTGCTAAATTGATGATGGTGGTGGATGTTGGAGTTTACTAATATTGTTTCGTATTTGTTTAAAAAAATTTGATTTCTGCATAGAAACGGAAAAAACAAACAGAATGAAGAGTTAACCTACAGGGTTACATAAATGTTTAGTACCTATACATCTGCCTAGGAATAAAAGCATTATATAAAGAATAGAAACAATTCAATAGGAAAAAATGTGATTTTATAAGTGGTGGAAGAACCTGAATATGTTACTCAAAAGAAGACACACAAATGAATGTCAAGTATTTGAAAAGTATACCACATCATTTTTCATCAGGAAGATAAGAGTGACAACCACGGTGAAATATCACCTCACTCGGTTAGGAGGCCCACTAGCAGACAAAACAGAACAAAGAGGCCAAGAATATAGAGAAAAGAAAACCTTTCCATATGTAAACATTGTTGAAGTTCCTGCCACAAAAAAATAAAAAATAAAAACAATACTAGCATTTGATCCAACACTTCTGCTACTGGGTATAAAAGGATACAAAATCAGTATGTTAAAGAAACACTTGCATTCCCAAGTACACCTAAAATTTTTTATTTTTACATTTAATTATTTAATACATATCAAGTTTACTTATTAGTAACTTTCAGTGTGATATTTCAACACAAAAACATAATCTGCTGTGATCAAATCCAGCCAATCCTCTTCTCGCCACACTTTTCAACCTCTAATGATCACTAATCTACATTTAAGTTGCCATTTTGCTCCCGCATATGAGAAACACACGTGGTACTTATCTATCCATGCCAACCTAATGAACGGCCATGTGTCCTATACATTTTTTCTGAAAAAAAAAACAAAAAACAAAACTAGGATTCCATTCTTATTTTATATATACATATTATATATATATGTATCACATTTTATTCATTAATCTCTTGATGGACACACAAGTTGAAGTTAGCTATTATGAAGTGTTGCAATAAACTTTAGTGTATCTATCATTTTGACATACTGATTTCATTATTTTTGCATAAGTATCCAGATAGCTGGATCATACCATAGATATTTTTAAATTTTACAGGAACTTCCATAATAGTCTCAATAATAACTATAATTTGTATTCCTACAAAAAGTGTAGAATATTTTTTCTTTATATCATCATCCTCAGTGTGTTTTTGTTGTTCTTGTACCTTTAACAGGGTATTATGATCTCTTATTATAGTCTTGACCTACATTTTCTCAGCGTTAATGCTATTGGGCATTTATTTTTTGCAAAGATTACTGTTATTATATTGTCGTTGTGTGCACGTCTATGTGAGTGTATATCACACGTGTGTGGATGCTGTTCAGTCCCCTGGAGCTAGAGTTAAAAGCAGCTGCGAACCTTGCAACATGGATGCTTGGAACTGAACTTGTAGAGTACACATTCTTTTTTTTTTAAGAATTAATTTTTAAAAACTATGTGTATGTGTGTACCTATGGGTATTGGTGTGTGTATACAGGTGCCTATGGAGGCCAGAGGTGTTGGATCCCTGGAGAGGGAGTTATAGGAAGTCACACTGCCCAGTGTGGGTGCAGGGAACCAAACCCAAGTCTTGTCTAAGAGCAGAAAGTGCTCTTAATCACTGAGCCATCTTTCCAGCCCCACAAATACATTTGTGATAAAGAACATTCACTACAAAACTTCAGCTACCTGTCTTAATACTGAGAACTTTGACTATTTCCTAACTGATGCAGTAAGACTTAACTAATACCCCAGTTTCAACCTGTCACATAGAAACAATTTTCTCCTGGTCATTGAGAATAAGGCTTTCCAACAATTTAAGTCTTCAACTGAATGGATGAGCTTAGTCCGTGCTTTGGAAGGAAAAATACTCAGAATAGCATTCTACCCATTTGTATGGATGCATAGTTCTTTTTTTATTTACTCTGAGTATAAACAAGATGCCATGGTAATGGTAATGGAGCTATGGCCATTCAATAGGAAAGACACTCCCTTGGCATTCCAGCTATTTCCTTCCCAAGCTGCAGGTCATCTTGAAAGCTGCTATAATACACATAGGAAGTCAAAAGTTAAAGAAGGTCAGAGCTCCCGTGATGCAGCTTCCTGGGGATTACCCACACTCCTATGAGTAACCCCTCACCTGATCTCTGTAAGAAAGCCCAATAAACTCATTGATCTCACAAAACTGGGTTTCAGTGAAGGTGAAATTGAACTTTGGTCTGTCATTGGTGCTCATCTGGGGTGATTGGATCACTTTAAAACATACTTAATTCAAAATTAAGACTATAATAGGATCATAATTCCTCTTAACATGATACATCGATCTTGAACAATCAAACATGCACTAATTTATTCTCCAAAAGAGGAATTAGTCTTTTATATTTACTCATCTTCTTCTCATCCCATAAATTAAAATACTCTGATATAATATATGTTAACACACTTAAATTCAATGATATAGTCAATACCTATAATATTTCAGGACAAAGGGATAAAAATTAAAATAAAATGATAGACAGATAAATAGATGGTAAACACACAAATACATTCTTGACAAAATAAAGAGAAAATAGGTAATATATTCATATATCAGTGAGTCTAAATGGGGAGCATGTATTTATTTGACTTTAAAAGCAACCTGCTGTTAGATAAGTCTCAAAAGAAAAAATACAATTAGCCAATAAATATTTGAAAAATATTTTAATATCCTTAGCCATCAGGGAGCTATAAATAAAAACTGTTTTGTTTTGTGTCTTACCTCAGTCAAAATCGTTGTTATCAAGAAAACAAATGACATGGGCTGAGTATGTAGCCTGGTGATTAAGGCCCTGAGTTCAATTCTCAGTACTACATAGATGATGATAGATAGATACATAGATAGATAGATAGATAGATAGATAGATAGATAGATAGATAGATAGATAGATAGAAAGATAGATAGATAGAAAGATAGGCAGATGATAGATATAGATAAGAAAGGTAGGAGGGGAAGAAGGGAGTGAGGGAGGGAAAAAGGGTGGGAGAGAGAGAGAAAGGAAGAAAGGAAAAATAAAAAAGAAACTCTTGCTATCTGACCCTTTGTCTTTCATTCTTAACTTCTACTCTTAACATTCTTAAAGGCTTTCAAATATAATAAATCTCTCCCACTTAAAAAGAAGGTGGAGAAGGAGGAAGAGGGAGAGGAGGAGGAAGAAGAAAAGACATGACAACAAATGCTGGCAAAGACATGGGGAAAGAGAAATCCTTATACACTGTTGGTAGGAATATAAACCGGTGCAGCTACTATGAAAAACAGTGTGGTTTCCTGAAAAAAAAAACTAAAGATAGAACAACTATATGAATAAGCTCTGCTACTCAAACAACTTTATAGCCTACCATAGAGATATTTACACATCCATATTCATTGCTGCTTTATTCAGAATAGCTAGGAAATGGATTCAATCTAGATGCCCATCAATATATAAATGGATGAAAAACTGTGGTTTATAATAGGATTTAAAGCTGGGTGATGGTGGCCTTTAATCCCAGCATTTGGGAAACAGAGGCAGGTGGAGCTCTCTGAGTTTGAGGCCAGCCTGGTCTACACAGTGAGTTCCAGGACAGCCAGAGTTACAACAGAGAAACCCTGTCTTGAAAAAATAATAATAATAACAACAACAACAACAACAATATTTAATTCAGCATTGAAGAAAAACAAAATCATGACATTTTGTTTTGATCGAACTAAAGATTATTATGTGAAAAAATAAATTACATGTAGAAACACAAATACTGCATGTTTCTCTCATATGCAAAATTGTGGGGGGGCTGTTTAACAATAGTAGAAAAAAAGACTATGAGAGGAGAGGAAGCAGCCTAAGAGAAAGAGAAAGAAGGAAGAAGAGAGAGAGAATTGGAATATATGTGACATAAAAGCAGACAGGGAGGCTACTTAGGAACTTAACAAGAAACTAAGAAGAGACATGGAGCATGGGAGGCAGTTGGGGAGGGGAATGAGTAAGAACAAAGTAGAATAATATGTGTGTGACAATACTGTAATAAAATTCATTATTTTGTATGTTAATTTAAAAAAGCAAAAATCCTGGGGCTGGAAAGATGACTCAGCAATTAAGAGCACTGGCTGCTCCTATAAAGGACCCTGGTTCAATTCCCAGCACCCACATGGCAGTGCACAGCTGTCTGTAACTCCAGTTCCAGGGGATCCACGGCGTCAGGCATCCATGCAGTGCACATATATGTGCATGCAGGAAAAACTACCCATACAAATAAAATAAATAAATATTTTTTAATGGAAAAGTAATCTGCTGGGGTAGAAGCAACACAAATAATACATTTTTTATTCAGATCTGTCTTAATCACCCAGCTTCTACCTTTGCTCTAATTTTAGATGCTGAGCAGAGAAAATCGAAACAGAAAATGCCCTACAGTCATTATAGCTTTATTCCATGAAAGTGAAGATTGTGAATGTGATGGTAACAGCTACTGGTAAAATTTATTGAAACAGTAATTTATAGTTTCAATAAATTTTACTCTCACTACTAACCCACTAAGTGAGATTTAACTTTTCTCATATGTTGAGAAGATGTACATTTATTTGGGAAGAGGCCATTTCTAGGTCTGAATATAAAAGCAATAATAAAAGCTTTGCCCAGAAGTGATCTTCTGGTCTTTGTATTTCTTCTTTTAAATATTTTACTTATTTTTATTTTATATGTATGGGTATTTTGCCTGCATATCTGTACAATAGGCATGTGCTTGCTGCATGTAGGCACCAGAAGAGGGCGCCAGATCCCCTGGAATTAAAACAGTTGTGAGCTACTATATGGGTGCTGGGATTTGAACGCAGGTACTCTGGAAAAGTATCTGGTGTCCTTAAACCCTGAGTCATTTTTCCAGCCTTGGTCTTTGACTTTCTTAAGATTGATTTTATTTATGTATGGGTATGGTGTGTCTGTGTGAGTGTATGCTCACATATGTGGCAGTGTGGATGCCTGTGCATAGACAGGGGCTATAAGAGGGCACTGGAGCTGCATTTACAGGTATTTGCAGAATGCTGGGCTAGTTACACACACTCCAGTCCTCATGAGTGAGCAGCAAGCACTCCTAGCCTCAGAACCCTCTCTCCAGCTCCCTTGTGTATTTGTTCTTACACCTCATCATTGTATTTCATTATGTAAAAGATTTAATAGTGAATATAAGCTAAGTAATGTAATAAAATCTGCATATATTTAATATCTGCCTCATTTTAATGGACTAGTTGTTAATAAAATTGTCTACTTACACTGCTATTTCAAAACCTTACTGACACAATTCTGGTAGATTTCCATTAAACTTGGGTAGCCATATCCTTTACAATGTATAACTTCTATGCTCTTTTCTCTCTTCCTGGATGCCCCTATATAATTGTAGAGTACTTAAAAATTAATCACATTCCTTTAGCTACAGCCTTATTTTACACACACATATATATATTATGTGGGTATATATATGTATGTATGTATGTACATATATTATGTATATATATATATATATATATATATATATACATATGCATGTGTGTGTGTGTGTGTGTGAGTATATATAAGAGCATATCTTCTATAGAAGATTATCAATTGTGATTGAAATCATTCTACTGGGTAAATAAAGGAGGAGAGCAAAATTAAGTTTTTCCAAGTATCTATGATTTAGAAATATCCTTCCCTATGGCAGTAAAATCCTGATAAAGTGTTCATTCTCACACCATTAGTGTTTAATAAAGTGCTAAAACTAACTTTCAGTCAGGATTTGTTAAATGGCAAAACAAAAATTAAGCCCTAGATATCAGCCTCCTACTTAATGTCTTTTAAAACCATGGTCCAAAATTGAGGATTATATTGGTTCTTTTCAAGGTCAAGTTCCACTTCATCCAAATATCTACAAAGTCTGCCATTATTTCCAGAAACACAAAATTTTGACATAAGTGGCAAGCATTTGATCACACAGCATTTTGTGAGCTCTTTTTGGCCTGTAATTGTCATAACTAAGCTATAAAGAGCAATTTGGCAAGCCAGGTAAGATTCAAACAAATCAGACTGGCAAGATGGCCCAGTGGTTAGGAGTACTTGTTATTCTTGCAGAATGCTGAGGTTTGGTCCTCAGCATCCACATGGTGGCTCACAACTGCCTGTAATTCTAGTACCAGGGTAACCAATGCTCTCTTCTGACCTCCTTGGGCACCAGGCACAAGTGTGGCACACATACATATATACAGGCAACACACACACACACACACACACACACACACACACACACACACAAAATAAAAGTAATTCTTTTTTTTTTTAATGATTCAAACTGAGTTACTATTCTAGATTTTTTAAGTAGGCCAAGTTTTAAGAAAAATGATAATGATGAATTACTAATTGCCAACAATGGATCAGGACCTAGAAATATTTTTTTCTTTTATGAAACAATTTGCTATTTTTAAACTATGTTCTAATATAAATAGAAAAAAATGTCTATACTGCAGTATCAGTTGTTTTAGGAAGGAGATTTGTGCAAACATAAGAAATGATAAAATTGCCATCTGAGAACTCTCTTGAAAGTCCAGATATTCTACTACCAAATCCTGGCTTTCTTTGGATTTACACAGAGATTGCCATCAAACTTGCCCTAATCTTTAAACAGTTCTGCTTAGAATGACTGATATCTTTAAGCAATTCTGCCTAGAATCACTGTTATCTTTAAGCAATTCTGCCTAGAATCACTGTTATCTTTAAACAATTCTGCTTAGAATCACTGTTATCTTTCTCCACACTGATAAGAATTGCCACACAATTCCTCTAGTTCCCACAGTTTGCTTAGCTCCTGTGGCAGTACAAGGGAATGACAGCGTCCCTGTCTTCATATAGTCATGGGGCTATCCTAGTGTCTTTTAGGACATTAAAGCTGTCATCCAAATCCTATGCTTATGTCTTTATCTTGATAGGCCTTTAACCTCTCTGAGTTGCCTTCTAGCCAGCAGACAAAGGCCCTGGAAATCACATGCTCTGGCCCTCCTACAAAGACAGGGGAAGCCACTCTGGGAACTCCCAGTTCCTGTCACTTTCCAATTCTATCCACTGCCCAATTCAACATGAAAGTTCCCCATCACAAATTAGACGAAATCCTTGGGCAAGTCTCTTGAATACAATTTCTAAGTCTATGTGACAGACCTCATCTGTTTTCAGCAACGAACCAAAGCTGGTAGTTTCCATGATTCATCTATAGAAGTTCAACAATCTTGTAGGAGCATTTCAATGTCAACACCTACAAAGACAATGCCATCGAAGAGGCAGGTCTCTCTCCTTCACTAATGCACATTGCTGACAAGACTGTTAGAGTAGCTGTAAATGCCCATTAAGAGAAAACTCATTCTGGTCAAAAGAATAGAATCTCTGGCCTGGCTGGAGATACAAAATCCCAATTGTGCTGAGTCAATCACCCAGCCAAGGGGCCACTCCTAGGAAGGCAGGCTTACTTTAAGGCATGCTAAAGAAATATGTAGTAGTACAACACTATGACAGTTCACCAAGGATGACAAGCAGGCATATTCATAGGTGCCAACCCTGAACAGACCTCAGCAGGGGAACCACTATCAAGGCAGGCACAATACTAGAGAGTAGAACCCTGAGCATCTGAGCTCAGGTGTTTTTATTGATCCAGAACTCCTCAGGCGCTCTACTGATAACATGTGCTGATCATGAGCAGTCAAACATTCCTCACATAAATCCAACACCTGCAGACAATACAAAACGCCAAGATAATGCCCTTCACCTAACAGTACACAAAACAATTATTTTATACATAACTAAAAATAAACTTCCACAACAGAAATAGGCTAAATAATTTTTTCCTTTAATGAAACACTGTACTTTTCCTTTCCAGAATTCCCACCCCCTTCCTTTCAGAGCAATCCCTATGGGCCAGCATGACCTTCCATTAGGTTTGGCCACCATTAGGCACAACTTTTGGTTTTTATTTTTTTCTGTCTCTTTCAGATGCTGGCCAGAAGCTAAGTATGCTTTTTCTGACACTTTGGGCCTCCTCACTCTTTCTCTAAAGCCCCCTCTTCCCACCATGTATCTGGCCTCCATACCAACTTCAATCACATGACTTTTCCCCTTCTTTCCTCCATTCTCCTCCTGGAGGTAGCTGCTGCGGTTTCCTGTTTGCCTGCCAAGGAGATTTTTTTCTTTTAAATTGTAATTACATTGTCCTTGAGCTTCCATCTGAGGCCATTCTTAAATACTTTTATTAAGGAGAGTAAAAACCCCAAGAGGGGCCCCCAGTTTCCTTTGTATCATCTCCCTATATAATCCGTAAGTCTCTAAAACCAAAAACAGAAGTTTCCATAACAAAGCATTGCCTTCCTGAATATTGTAGATAAAACCACCTGCAATTCTTTCCACACTTTGCATGAATTCATGAGGCACTGTACCCTTGCCAGCTGTAATGACTCTGAGAACTCCCCCACCCTCATTGTCTGTCACTTTGTAAAGGTTTCTTAACAGGGGGCCATGGAGGTGCTGGCTCTGCACATGATTACACCCTTGAAGCTTCTGGTAAGAGGAAGTGCAAGCTAGGGTGTAACACAGCTGGTACCTGTAGGCCACAATTTGAAAGACTAAAGCAAACAAGACCAGTAATCAGGATCAAGTAGAGAACCTCACACTGGCAAATGCAGAGAGCCCTAATGAAACATCTTCAGGAAGACAGAATGCGTCATTTTCCTGATGCAAAACTGCATTATTGATGGTGAATAATCTGCAGGAGCATAGGTCTTCCCTGACTTCCATGGGCACTTCACAGTCGCCAGCAGCTATTGAGAATTTCACAAGCAGATGTTAACTTCAAATGTTTCAGCCAGATGTTTCTTGCTACATTTGGAAGTGTGCTATTGTTGGGAGGGGACAACACTCCAGCTGCTATTGCACACCGTAGTTACTAGATTTCCACCAAGAAATCAAAGTCGGTGGATCTGCAGGGCTGGCCCAGCGGTGCTGATTGACGGCTGCAAGCTCTGCAGCAAACACTGCAGTAGCAGGCAAGCAGACATTACTGGGTGACTGCAGCACTCAGTGATAAGCTACATTGGTTGCCCTGACAACCTCACCTCGCACGGGAGGGGGGGGATATGACTCAGCAACAAGGTCTAGAGCGCTGCCACCTCATATCAGAAGGCACAGAGGCGCCAGCATTATGCCAGTATTCACACAATGTGGTCTTTCAATCTGTGGGTACAGATTGCTTCTCTATTTACTTATGTCATTTAGGTTTATTTAAGCATTGTTGTGTAGATTTTAGGGCTTGTGTTTTTCATGTGTGTTTCTGTGTGTGCTTACTGAGGCCTTAAAGGAAAAATTGAAGTTTCCCTGACGAGAAAGAAATTGTTCCTGTGGACTGCAGTGCCAGCTTCAGAGCTCTGCTACTGATTTTGGTGCTGTTTTCGGAGCTGGTTCTGGTTTTTCTGGAATTTACTAGCCTCAGTGCTAATGAGGGAAATCGAGCATCCAGGCCATGATGTGGCAATAGAGATATTCAAAATAATCTTAGTCAAATATTAATAAAAGGCAAGACCTGGACACTGATGTATCTGATAGCTTGAAATATCTTTTCAGAAATAATGATTACAGTGAGATTTGCTTTCTACTCCTGGCTGCATTTGGAAAAGTAAGGGAAGAAAATGATGAGCAGAGCTACTTGATCATCTTAAATAATGCAGCAAAGGTACTAGGCAGGCAGGATTCATTGTCCTCTTCTCTAGAGAGAAAAAAAAAACTCAAGAAATCAAGCGAACAAGAAATGTAGCTTAACACAATAAAGGCCACATAAGACACACCCACAGATAATATCTTAAAGAAAAAAAAAAAGAACAAAGTTTGAAACTATTATGTTTTCTATATTCAAAATGGTAGTAACCATAAAGCATGCCATTGGTGTATAAATAGATGCACAGACCAACGGAAAAGAATGAAGATCCTAGGAATAACTCTGCATTTATAACCAACTTATCCTTAACAAAGATTTCAACATGGTGTTGATTCATGTGTAATATACTGAAACCTGATCCCGTCTCTCCATACTGAGATCAACACAAATGGATAGATATCTTAATGTAAGATCTGAAACTACCAGAGGAAAACATGGAGGCTCGAAATCTCAACATATGCATTGGAACAGTCTCCTGGATGGAACTCTAAAGCACAAATCACAGAGCAAAAAATGATGAATGAGATTGCATGAAGCGGGAGCTGGAAAGATGGCTCAGTAGTTGAGAGCACTGGCTACTTATTCTTCCAGAGGAACTGGGTTCAATTCTCAGCACCCACATGGCAGCTCACAACTGTCTGTAACTCCAGTTCCAGAGGATCCAACACCCTCACACAGACACACAGGCCAAATGCCAATGCACATAAAATAAAGATAATAAATTGTAAAAAAAAAAAAAAAAAATCGCATGAAATTACAAAGTACCTACACATCAAAACAAAGTATCATTGCTGTGAAAAGACAATTGACCGAATGGAGAAAGTCTGTGCTGACTAAACAACTGACAGATAATTAATACTCAGAGCATATAAAGATTTTTTAACAGAATAACAAAAAAAAAAATATCAAGCAATGAAATTTAAATTGGACAAATCCTCAAAAGAGATCCAAATGACCAGTAAATGCATGAAAGTGTTTAGAAGTGAAACAAAGCTATAGTAACATCCCATCTTACCACAGTTAAAATAACAATTATGAATTTTTTGAAATTATTTCTGAGACAAGTTCTCAGGTAGCTCAGGTCGGCCTTGAACTTGCTATATAGCCAAGGATAAGTTAGAGCTCCTAATCCTCCTGGTGCAATACCTTCCAAGTGTTGGAATTATGATTCATGCCTCTATCCTCAACTTTGTGGTATTGTTTATTATAGAGTTTGGGGGCGGGGGTGGTTGGTTGTTTTTCGAGACAAGGTCTTGATACATAACCCAAGCTGGGCTGGGATTCACTATATTGCCCAGATTGGCTTCAAATTTGTAATCTTCCTTGTTTGGCTTCCCTATTGCTGGGATTACAAGTGTATACTGAAAAATATTTTTGTGAAAAGAACAGACGCTGGCAAAAAATCTCTTACGTATTTCTGACAGAAATGTCAGAGAATATCATCTTAAAGTTTCCTAAGAAACTAAGAGTAGATATATCATCATATGGCCTCACTATATCACTTTGAGTATACATCCAAATTAAATATTTGCATATCAAAAAGATACCTCCATGCCCACTTTGCTATTATACTATTCACAATAGATAAGATATGGAAACAACCCAGATGTCCATGAACAAATGAATAAGCAAAGAAAATGAGGTATATACCTATACAATATAATATAATTTAACCATAAAAAGCAATATTCTATCACTTGTGGCTAAACGGATACAACCAGAAGACATTACATTAAATGAAATAAATCAGTGGCAGAGATAACTGGAATATGCATTTGTTATTATTAGAGACCAAGGAGGGAGAGGCTAGTGAGAATAACAGGAGGTTGGATAATGGATACTCAGAGACAGTAAGATAAATTTAATACGTTCTAGGGTTCCAAAACTCTACAGAAACAGTTCACATTTTATGAATAACTGGATGTTAGGAGCTTACAGACTCCAAACAAAAATAATAGTGAGGAATATGTTCATTACCATGATTTGATCTTTACGTATTGTATACATGTAACAAATTATTATATTACCCTATCAATTTATAGAAATAAAATAATAAGCATTTAAATGCTCATTTGTATACTAATCTATAGTTCACCTACATACAGGGCATTTTACATTTATAGATAATATAAATTGATAACTGTATAATATAACTTCCTCACAACTAACTTCCCCAAAAAGCCATCTTTATAAGATAAAATAAAGTAGAAATAAATTAAAAACTGGAAAATACCCTAATAAAACTTGCTTTTAAAATGACACGCATCAGAGTAGTGCAAGTAAAAACCCACAAACAAGCCAGGTGGTGGTGGCGTGCACCTTTAATTCCAGCACTCAGGAGGCAGAGGCAGGCAAATCTCTGTGAGTTGGAGGCCAGCCTGGTCTGCAGAGTGAGTTCCAGGACAGCCAGAGTTACAACAGAGAAACCCTGTCTTGGGAAAAAAAAAAAGGAAAACCTACAAACATGTTAGGGTGGCTGTTATCCAAAATATAAAGGATAAATGTTACAGAGGATTTGGAGAAAAGACAGCATTACCCAGTGTTGAGGGGTCTGTAAGTTAAAATAGTCATTGTGTGCAAGCAACCCTAACTCAGCTCTATGGGTCAGTCTCACACAGAGAGAAAAGAGTAGGAGGACTTGTTAGGAAGAACAAGAAAGATAAGAAAGACCAGTAGAAGATAAAAATGACTAAAATTCACTCAGATTATGGAACTATTAAAGAATTTATTAATTTTGTTTTTTTAAAAAAAGCCATTGTGAGCCAGGCATGGTGGCGCACACCTTTAATCCTAGCATTAAATCACAGGTGGATCTTTGTAAGTCTGAGACCATCCTGGTCTACATCATGAGTTCCAGGCTAGCCGGGGCTGCATACTGAGACCTTATCTCAAAACACACAAACAAATAAACGTTCAAGAAAATATATCCATTTTGTAAAACAGTATGGGGGTTCCTTTAAAAATGTAAATAAAACTACTATATAATCCAGCTTTCCTTGGTATATAGGCAAATGATATGAAATCTGTGTCACCAACTGATACCTGCATATTCATACGTATTACTATTAGTCACTATAGCCAACATGCGGATTAAACCGAAGTGTCTATCACTAGATAAATGAATAAAGAATGTGTATGGAGATGTAGCCTTCAGGAGGTCTGCAGCCATGGGAATTGTGTTCTTTCAACAGCCTGAATGAGCACTAAAACCCCAAGAACATAAGCTGCAGGGAACACTGGCTCCCACTCACCTCTCCTGCATACAGCATCATGTGGAGTCTGCTAGAGCCAGTGGGCTCTGAGAATATCACTTTTCAGCTCAGCATTGCTTTGCCAGCAATGCACTCTACAAATTAGTGCAGCTCTAAACTTTGGCCACAGAAGCTTCTTTCTGCAGTTGGCAACAGTTAATGCAGAGACTCATCTGAGACCAGAGACTGGTCAAATGCCTGAAAATAAGTGACCGTTGAGTGTTGAGCCCTAAATGGGACCTCTATATCAACCCACTCTTCAAGGGTCGGGGAATGTTTCAGAAAGGAGTAGGAAGAATTTCAGAATCCGATGTCAGGGAGGAATGCTGTGGAATGCTATCTTCTGGTCATGTGATGTCTTTTAAGAGGAGAAGAAGAAAGAAGGCTTGGGTGATGGTTCAGATGGTAAAGGCACCTGCTGTCAACCGTGACAACCTGAGTTTGATCCCCAATACCCATATGGTGGAAAGAGAGAACCAATTCCAGCAAGTTGCCCTCTGATTTCCATATGCATACTATGCATGTGTCTGCTTGTCTGCATGCATGTACAATAAAAGATAGATAATAGATATTTAGATAAATATTTAGATAGATAGATAGATAATGGATAGATATAATAAAAAAGAATTTTAAAGGAGATGACGTGAAGGTAGGAGGGAGACTTGTTGGAGGGTGCCTAGGAGGAGTCAGAAAGGGGAGATGGGGTTGATATGATGAAGATACAGTATACACATGCATGAAGTTGTTAAAGAATATTGTCTAAAAATAAGTATATTTATATGTGTGCACATGTATAAGTGTATATATATACATCACAGTGAAATATTTAGCCTTTAAAAAGAAAGAAATCTTCCTACATACACATGCAAATAATAATAAAATAATTTTAAAAAATTTAACTGGGAGTGGTACAAATGGAACATCTATATCACCCTCCCACACACCGAGACCCTGGAATCACTGTGGAAGAAGGGAGCTGAAAGATTGCAAGAGACAGAAGTTGGGGAGGACCAAGAGAAATGCTGTCAGGACTGCTGCACTCATGAACTCACAGCAGCTGTGGCTGCCTGCTCAAGATCAAGCCTATCAGCATTGCAGTATGTAAAAGGAAGGTTTTACAAGCTCTCACCTGGAACTAAGGAGCTACGGACAGTTGATGGCTTCTAGGGCAAGGAGAGTCAGTTTTCTTTAAAAAGTAGCTCCTTAGCTGGGCAGTGGTGGCACACACCTTTAATCCCAGCACTCAGGAAGCAGAGGCAGGTGGATCTGTGTGAGTTCGAGGACAGCCTGGTCTACAGAGTGAGTTCCAGGACAGCTAGAGTTATAACAGAGAAACCCTGTCTCTAAAAACAAAAAGAAAAAACCAAGAGCAGGGTGACCATTCTCCAGTGGGTGACCCTGCATCCTGGAATATATGGACAGCACAGATTGGAGTTGGTGCATTATTTTTTAAAAGGACATGAGGTTGTAGGGTAGGGAGGCAGGGGTGGATCTGGGAGGAGTTAAGGGAAGAAGTGGGCAGAAGGGGTGAATATGAGTAAAATAAATTGTTACGACATTTTTAGAGAATTCATTAAAATATTTCTTAAAATTGGAGCTGGCAAGATGACTTACAGGATAAATATGCTTCCCATGCAAACTTGATAACCTGTGTTAGATCTTCAGAACTCATGGAAAAATGGAAGAAGATAAACACTGTGGGACCCCAAGGCTGGAGAGCAGTAAAAGTTGAGGGGTGGGGCGGATGAATAAAGTGACTCTGGGCTGGGAATTATAAGGCACCTACCCAACTCCAAGAATCTCCATAGGATTCCACAAGCCCTCAGTTATACCATCCCTACAATGTAGATAAACATGTCCAATTTTGCCATCCTTGGGCTATAATCCAAGGTCGAAATATCTCTCAATCAGGGACTAATAATGATATTATATTTCCCCTTTAAAATAAAAACAAAGGAGGAGATGTGGGACCCCGGGGCTGGAGAGCAGTACAAGTTGAGGCCAGTGCCCCTGCCCCCTGAAAAGGTGAAGCAGGACGAGATGCTTGGCAAACTCCTTCTCTCCTAGTCCGGGAAGGTCCCCAGCCAAAATATTAGTTATAACTTGCTTGCTTCACAAGAAGCTAAAGGAACATGTTTATCTGCATTAGGGCGGGTCCCTTGCTTAGGAACGCCCCGCCTGAGGGAGAAGCCACGCCCTTACTGGGAAAATTATTTATTGGGGAGAGCCCCTTGAATAAACGAGTTTGGAGTTTCGTGTCCATCAGACTTTGGACTCCCGGGATTTCTTTTCCCGTTCGTTCTCAGCAAGTGGGGTCAGCAGCCCACCGGTCCAAGGAACCCACGTCCTCGCGGCTTCCCAGCGCTTTCCCACAGCTTTCGGCTTGAGTCTATCACCCTGGCTAGGGCAGGAAACTCGCGGCTTCCCAGCCAGCTCCGGGCTGGGATAGGGCTGTGGCGAAGGCACGCGGGAAGACCGAAATAGCAACAAAACTCCATAAAGCTGTCCTCTGATCTCAACACACACGGCACAGTATGTACAAACACACACTAATAATAAATAATATAAATTTTAAAACAAAGAAATCTTCCATTTGCAAAAACTTGTGTAAATCTGAAATTATCACAAATTAAGTGTTAAGTGAGATAACCTAGGCACCCAGAAAGAAAAAACTGTATTGTTATAGTTTCATTCTGTTGCCGTAACAAAATACCTGAAAAAAAAGCAGTTTGTGGGAGAAAGCAGTTTATTTCAGCTTACAATTTCAGGTTACAGTCCATCATAGCAGAGAAGTCACAGCGAGAAGGGCTTGAAGTGATTGGTTATATCACATCTACAGGCAAGACTAGAGAGAAACAAATGCATGTGACTTACTTCCTCTCAGCTAGGTTTTGCCTCTTATATTACTCATTACCCACTGCCTAGGGAATAGTGCTGCTCACACTGGGCTGGATCTTCCTACATCAATTAACAATCAAGACAATCCCCACAGACATGTCGTGTCTTGCCCACAACCTGAACTTAATTCTTCATTAAGACTCTCTTTCCAAGCACAGCATTAGTGGTGCCATGCCCTTAAACCCAGCCCTTTCAATGCTGACACAAGCAGATCTCTATGAATCTAAAACCAGCCTAATCTACAGAGTGAGTTCCAGGACAGCCAGGGATATGCAGAGAAATGCTGCCTAAACAAACAAACAAACAAACAAACAAAAAACAACAACAAACAAAACAAAACAAAACAAAAGTCTCCCTTCCCAGGTGATTTTTAGGTTGTGTCAAGCTAAAATTAAAATTAAAACTAACCAGCACATGAAATCTAAAAATGTCAAATTTATAGAAATAAAGTACAGTTGTGATTACCATGGGACAGGGCTGTGGAAGAAATTGGTAAAAATTGATCAAATAGTATAACATTTAAGTTATTAAATGAATAAGGTCAGAATATTTAATGGGCAGCATGATAACTATACTTAGCATTAATGTATTATATACTTGAAATTTGCTAAGAAAAGAAACCTTTTTTAAGATTTATTTATTTATGCATATGAGTGAGTGCTGTATCAGCATCAAACCCTGGTATAAATTGTTATGAGCCACCATGTGGTCGTTGGGATTTGAACTCAGGACCTCTGGAAGAGCAGCCAGTGCTCTTAAATGCCAAACCATCTCTCCAGCCCAAGGAAAAAAGCCTTGATCATTCTCACCACACCAAATATAAATATAATTACAATATGAGGTGACAGATACATTAATTGGCTAGACATTTCGCAAAGTATGCATATATCAAAACTCACATTATATACCTTTCATGTATACAGTTTTTATTTGTAAATACTATTTCAGAAAAGCTGAAGAAGGCATATGAAAAAAGAAAATACTAGTAGAAAATATTTGCAAAATTATATATTTGAAAAAATATATACAACTAAATTTTGCCAACAGTCCCAGTGAAATTGAAAGTAATGTTCTTCTCAGAGATTTCATATAGAAATGAGATCTAGCTAACATATTGATATTGATATATATATGTATATATATTAAGTTGACAAAAATTTTAAAAAAAACACATTAAGTGCTGGCGAGGAAAAGGAGTAGGTTTAATTCTCACGTATTATTACTGCGAGGAGGCACATAGCACAATGTCTTCTGAAAACCATTTAGAAGCTTCTTTTATAACTTTTATTAATTAAATAAAAATGTACTCTGTGATCCAGCAGTCCTACCCCATCTATTTATGAAAAAATAACTTAAAGTTTACATTCACAGTAAAATTCACACATATCTTTCATTGAAGTTTTATTTTGTAACAACCAAAAATGGAGGCAACATTGTAAATGGACAGATAATCTATAATACAATAGAGTGTTAATTAAGAATGAAATTGAATGCACTTGTGACATATACAATGAAGGTGAATTTAAAATTATACTGAGCAAAACAAGCTAAATTCCAAGGGCTATATCATGTAAAGCTCCGTTTATAACATTCTACATAATGCAAAACTATAGAGACAGAAAAACAGCATCGGTTGTTTCAATGGTTGGGGTAGGGTTTGACTATAAGAGAATCAAGAAATTTGGGATATAACTTGTGATATAACTTTTCTCTGTCTTACCTTGATGATCATATTTTATAGAACTATAACTCTATTTGCACAAGCTCATAGGACTGTACTCTTTATTTTGCATGTGGATACAGGGGTAGTATGTATATGCATGCATAATGATATATATGAGTGTAAGTACATGACTGTTTGCTTATGGAGGTCAGAGGTTGATGTTGAGTGTCTTTCTTAGTTGCTATCCATCTTATATTTTGAGGCAAGATCTCTTAATAAACCTATAGCCAGCCAATTCATCTTGACAGCTTGCTCCCACCAGGATTCCAGGAAGGCTGCCACACTTAACTGGCATTTATGTGGGTGCTGGGGATCCTAACTTCAGTCCTCAAACTTGGGGCTCATATCTCCAACATCTCTTCAACCCACAATGTTGTTGTTTTTAATGATTTATTTTTATTTATGTATATGACTTTTTTGCTTGTGTATATGTATGTGCAGTACTTTGCATGCCTAGTGTCTACGGAGGCCAAAAAATTGTCTTTTAGGTACCCTGAAACTAGAGTTACAGGTGTTTAAGAGACAGAATAGGAGCTGAGGTGAACCCAGCTTCTCTTGAAGAGCAGCCACTGCTCTTAACCACTGAGCTATCTCTCCAGTTTCTGAAGTTTAATCTTAAATATGAAGAGCTACCTTTCCCCTTCTCCCTGTCTCTCTCTCTTCCTCTTTGTCTCCCTCTCTCTCTCGTTCTCCCTCTCCCTCTCCCCCCTCTCCCTCTAATGTCTCACTTTATAGCCCAGGCTTGCTTCGAACTCGAGATACTTCTGCCTCAGTCACTCAAGTGCTGGGATTCAGGCATACACAACCACTCCCAGCCCCACGTTTTATGTCCATACTGTAGCTCAACAATCCTTACCAAGAGAAGGGAAGGAAATGGGGGAAAGAGTATATGTTTAAAAGGGTTGTAGTCTATGAGCTCAAAGCAGTCACTGAGTTCAACAATTAACAATGATTTGCAACTCTTCACATGATTTCTCCTCTACCAGGAATTTCCTTTCCCAATTTCTCTGCTTTGACATTTATCATGGATGCTATATGCTTGGCAAAGCATTCCCTACCTTTCCCTATTTCTCTATCCTGTCCTTCATTTCTCCCATCACACATTCACCTCACTTAACCATTCCTAATGGTTTAGTTAGGAATAATGGATTAATACTTAATCCATAGCCAAAGTTATCTAATTTTATCCCTGTTACTTCTACAGCATCTTACATATCTGTGTATTACAGCCATTCTGGCATTAATTGCGTTCACTAGCCAGTCTTTCACATTGGACCTGTGACTCCTTGAAAGCATGGATTATATCTTTTTTTATCTTACAGTCTAATAGAGAGGATGGTAAAAAGAGCAGTCAATAAAGGTTTGGCAAATGAATAACAAATGAGGCTTCTAATCTGAGCCTAAGTTTTTTGAAAAGACACTAATTGCAATTGTGGAAATAACTATATACAGGGACACAGTGTACCTTGACACAATGTAAATAGAATTCCATTATGAGACATTTTTGCTTTCATTCATTAATCAGTTAATTAGTCCATGCAAGTTGTTTATTTTTGTCTTAAACAAGAACACAGTATCCAAGGAGCAGAAGGATCTATTTACTAAGGACATTAAAGCATATCCTAGCTTGAAGGGAAAGATGACTCATGAAAGAAAAAGAAAAACAAAACAATAGCTGAAATAGAATGAGTCACCTTTAATACCCTCCTACTGAATTGCAAGAAACAAAAATGTTACATATAATAAACAAGGGAAGCAATGACATTCTCTATGATAAAATGCAAAATACTTGAGATACAAATCTACAAAAAAATACATTCCTTTTAGCTTGAAGTGGCTCAATCAATGCCAGTGGATATCTGAATGTCTCCTCATTTACCCATACACTATTGTAGAATACTTTTACATCTTCTCATTGTTTACCAAATATATATATATATATCTTTGAAAGTGAACCCCACTCTCCCCAACCTACAGGCACATCATATCTAACCTCTCTGTCCAGCCAGACTCTACACATTGATTGCCAGGGTCTAGCCAGGTGAGTCTCCTTTACCCTTCCTCCATCTACACACCCTCCTCAAACCCCTAGGTCTAGTCCAGGTCCCACATCTGTGCCTTGGCCCAGTCTGGCCACCCCTGCTTGTGATGCTCCCCAGCTACAAGCCCCTCGTGTACCACAAGTAATCTCTCTGCCTAGCTAGGTCCTGCATATCTTGCACCAGGGTCTGACCTCGTGAGTCCAACAGATCTTTCCACATACAAACTCTCCTCATCCCATAGACCCATCCCCAAACTCCAGGCTAGAACCTTGATGCACATCCTACATGCCAATTCAGTTCCCTGTGTCCACCTGACTTCCTTCCACTTAATCTACATCCAATCTTTAGGCCCAACCCAGCTCACACACTCTGTTCTCTGCCCCAAACTGTTGTGTCCATTTCAGACACAGAATTAACAGAAGTCTACACGCCCAGATCTCATCACAAAAATATTATCAATATGAAAGATAAAGGCAGTATCTCTCGCCCCAAATCCACTAGTCCTATCAAAATGTTACCCCATGAGAACTACCTAGATAAAGCCAAGGACACAATTTAAAAGGACAATCCAGAGGACCTGGGTTCAATTCCCAGTACTCACATGACAGCTCACAACTGTCTGTAACTACTGTTTCAGGGGATCTGACACCCTTATACAGATATACATGAAGGCAAAACACCAATGTACACAACATAATTTTTTTAAAAAGGACAATCATAAACTTCATCAAAGAATTCAAAGAATTTAAAGAAAATAATTGAGAAAAATATGAACTCAATGGACTTAAAGAAAATAATAAATGCCTGCGTGATGACCAGAAATCACAAACATAAGACTGATTGAAATGACAAAAGCAATCCAGAGTTTGAAAATGGAATTCAATAAAGACATAAAAACATTGAAAAGTACTCAGGTGAAATAAAGATTGAATTGAAAAACTCAATAACGCAACTAAAAATCTCAAGGGCATGCCTTACAAGCCAAATGAATCAGGGAAATGATTGAGATCAGGACTTGAAGATAAAGTTGAGGATCTAGGCCAAAGAAGCAAGGAATATGAAAAACCTTTTTAAAATACAGCAAAGGAACATTCAGGAAATGTAGGACACCATTAAAAGACCAAAGTTCCAAATCATAGGCATAGATGAGGGAGAAAAATCCCAGGTCAATGGCTAGACCAAATCTTCAACAAGATCATCTAAGAAAACTTCTCTAAACTAAGCAAATGTACACTCATACATATACAAGAAACACACATAGCACCAAACAGACAAGACCAGAAAAGAAAAATCCCCACAACATATCATAGTTAAATCAGTAAGTATACAGAACAGAGAGTATTAAAGCTTCAAAAAAAAAAAAAGAACACAACTCACATAGAAAAGGAAAACCCAACAGAATAATAGCTAACTTCTCAATGGAACCAGAAGAGTCTGGAGCAAAGCATTCAAAGTCCTAAAATACCACAAGAGCCAATCTAAACTACTGTACCAAATAAAACTATCTGCCATAGTTTAAGGAGAAAGAACTTTCCTTAATATAAAAGCAGCCTTTAAAAAATCGTATCCAACAGACCAAATCTAGAGAAAATACAGGAAGTGATACTTCTGGATGAAGAGAGGAATAAGCATGGCCAAAAAACTGTAGAAGGGAAACAGATGAAGCCGTAATTACTTAAGCACAAAGTACTCTGAGACCATAATACCAAAAATCAACAACACAATGACTGCAATCAAGATACACCTTCCAATAATAGCTTTAAATATTAATGCCTCAATTCTCCAATCAAAAGACACAGACTGAATAGATCAAGAAACAATATCTATTTGTTGTCTAAATGGAGAAAATCTTAGCTGTAAAGATAGGCACCACTTTAGAGTGAAAAGGTGGACAAAAGTACTTCAATCAAATGGGACCAGCAAAGCAAGCAGGCACTGCTATCCTAATATCTGATCAAATAAATTTCAAACTAAACCTAATCAGAAGAGATAAAGGACATTTCGTTAGATTTCTACCTCCAAATATTCAGAATGTTAGTATGCAAACTGGAGTAACTGAAGAAAACAGGAAAGTAAAAAGGAATCATGTTAGGGAGCAATAGAGAGAGAAATATCAGTGTATAAGTTATTTGAATAGGGAAAATGAGGTGTCTTTAACTAGGGAGAGGGAGGGTGACAAATACAGAAGAAGGAAGGAGGAGGGTAAACTAACTGTAAGGATGTCTAAAAAGATCATAAAGAATCATTATTATCTACTTACCTAAAATTACATATCATACATACACACATACATACTTGTATATATTGTTTATTTGTTTTCCCATTTATACTAATGATGGTCTGCCCAAGAGCCACAGACTAACCAAAAAACCCCAACACCAACTACCCAGGGCTAGTGAAGTCATGGATCTTGGAGAACTTACAACCACTACTTTACTAAACCAGCATAATACTTAACTACATTATAAATATTTGTCCTTATACCCACAGATAAGTATAGCTCTCACCTCTCATCAAGGAAGCATCTCTTTGCAACAGAAGGAGAGCATCACAGAAAACCATAACCAATTAAAATTCAAACAAGTGATTGTGTGGGGCCCAGCCTCAACTGATTCATCTACAATACAACTCCTGTGCCTAAGGCTTGGAGAACAGTGTGGAGGAATAGTGTTGTTGTATGCTTACTGTGAAGTGGCAGCTCACCAAGGAAGACACGGAAGCATATTCATATGTACAAACTCTGCTAGACCTCAGCAGAGGAAACTGCCGTCATGGCAAGTGCCATCCTGAACAATGGAACCCCGAGCGTCTGAGCTCAGGTGCTTTTTTTGATTCAGAACTCCTCAGGTGCAGATCATAAGCAATCAACTTCCCCCACCTAAATCCAACAATATGACTGCTTACACAAGACATGAACAAGGATGATAAAGAACTATAGGCAACTAAGAAATGCTGAAAGCAAGTGAAATAGTCTTCTCCAGGGAAGAGTCCCCTAATTGGTTATCCAATACCAAATGGTTAGTCCTGAAATCATATATATACAAGTAGCATGATACAGACTGAGAAGGTTGGGATTATATATTTGTGTTATGCTATAAAACACAATTAATGAAAAAGAAGCCATGAATTTGAGAGAGAGCAAAAGGGTTACATAGGAGGGGTTGGAGGGAGGAAAGAGAAGAGAAAATATGATATTGTATTTTAGTTTCAAAAAATAAAAATTATTTTTGAAGGTATAATTTAATAAAGTAAAACTATGAGTATAAATAATCATAAGGATGTAGGCTTCTGTGAAATATAGTGGCCAGGAGGGACAGTAACACAAGGACCTACATGGTGGAATAAGAGGACTGACTCCTGCAGATTGTTCTCTGACCTCTACATGTGTGCCGTGGCTTGTGTGTGCTCCATGCCCCGGTAAATCATGACTATGTGAAGGAAGAGGGAGGTCTTCTTGAAGATGAGGTAACTGAGTTGAAAAAAAAAAAACTTAACCTTGGTGAAAGAGTTGCATGTCTTTGCCAAGACTCCTGACAGCTATGAGCTATGTGGAGATGTCAGTCAGTTGGGGGACAGTTTATCTAATAGTATTTAGCACTATGGATTTATTAACAATAATGAAATTCTCAGTGTGTCAAGATACATGGCTGAAACATAAATATGAAGTAGACAAGGATTTTTCTAGCAAGTTGAGAATCAGCACAGACACAACTGCTGCCCTTGAAATGTTAGTATGTTGGAGCAGATGTACTGGATTTAGCAGAGAAGATGGTTGCATCCACAGATGATCTAGTTCATGGACCAGCAGTATTTGACCTTTCATCACAGCAGAGAGCGTGACAGAGGATGTTGCAGTTGACACAGAGTAGGATGCAGACGAGCATTCCTTTCAAGATGTGATATTCAAAAGTGCTTTTTAAAGTGCATCAACAGCACTCCCACCAAGGGAAGATGATTCGTCACTCTCTCCAGATGCATGCAGAATCCTTGGTCATCTGTATACCAATAAAACAGCAGGAGATTTTCACGTAACTGTGGGCAAGGCAATCCCACTTCCTTGAGGGTATGCACATTGGGCAGCACTTGTCAAATATGATTCTTATTTTTTCTCGCAGAATACATCATTTTTCTTTTTGGAGCGCTTGTTTCAGGAACTATTAATCCTTTGGATGAACTTGAAAAACTGGCTGTAGATCACAACCAGATGTTGCAATATTTCATTGCAGTTATGTCAACAAACCTATAAATATACAAGATTTCAGCAGCCATCCATCGGTTCTCTTTGATAGAAAGGGAACAAGCATACTGCAGGCAGCCGTGGAGTCTCTGGAATATTTATGGGGCACTAGCTCAGTTCTCTCATGGTGACAGTCACTGAGGAGCACATGCCATTTTGGTATTTTTTTGTCATGCTCTGTGGTATTATTTGGAGCAGTCTTTTCAGAAATAGGCATGTTACACGGAATTAGAAAAATTAGAGTAGAAATAATTTGTTGTCATTTCATACTTGGATCCTACAAGCTCATCTGTTCTGTTCTTTTTGATGATGGCCACACAGACAACCACTTATCTCTTTTAGAAAATAATACACATTAGCACCTCCTGGGTGGAGAAAAAAAAAGCTTTATGCCCGAGACATACTATCTTCTGAATAATAAAATGCTGTGTGATATATTCAAAGAAAATATGAGAACTGCAAACATGCTTACTTTAAAAAGAAAGGGAAAAAAAAGGCAAAAAAAAAAAAACCCTGAAATTATGCAGTTAATGGTGAGTCAGCTCAGCCAAAGTGTCTGGTGAACTCAGCACCTCTGATACTCTCACATATGGACAGTATGAAAAGCAGAGCCTTGAGGATAGATGTGAAACCATATTTAAAGGAAAGGTCATTGATGAACACAAATGTGTGCATTTTTTGTTTTGTTTCTAAAAGATGATGTCAGAATAAAATGTGTAAAACATTTTAAAAAATCACAATGACTACATGGGTTGTCTTCAAGAAGAATCAGGCCAGTCGTTTCGATGTCTGGGGACCTGATGAGAACATTTTCTATGCCTCCATAATCAATTACTAGGTAACTTTTATGTCAGAGGTGTTATTAATGAATGTATGGGCTTTCAGTACGTGAAGGGGAAAGAGACATCCCAAACAGAAAAGAACAGTGTATAAATAATAAGAATTACACAGACAATGTTTAGAGAGCCAGTTTTAGGGACTGGCATAGAAAATGCATGTGGCAGATAGACTTAAAACTATAACAATTTGGTACCATTCCAAAATAATCATGTGCCTTTCTGAGAAGCCAAAGATCCACAAAAGCAAAAGAGATCAAATTTGATGATCTCTTATTAATCTGTTCCAGTCTACTAAGAATTCTACATATGCCAGGCAGTGGGGCACACACCTTTAATCTCAGCACTCAGCAGGCAGAGGCAGGCAGATCTCTGTTAGTTCGAGGCCAGCCTGGTCAATGCAATAGTTACAGGACAGCCAGAGTCACAACAGAGAAACCCTGTCTCAAAAAAACAAAAACAAAACAAAACAAACAACAACAAATTATATGTATACTCCAGATTATTTGGTTTTCTGATCAACAAATGATAAAAAATATATAACCAGATGACTTTATGAAAGACATAGCTAAATATTAAGACACATTTGACATTCCTTAACACAAAATTATCTTCGTTAACCTGACTAAATCCACAAGAAAAGAACAATTGTCCTTCAAAAAATGTATATGCTTCCACGGAATAAGTGTAGACATATCTGGGCAATATTCACAGCTCACAAGTTCAGCTGGAGATAAATCCTGCTTGCCCCTTTCTAAAACATGCACATGGGCTAGTGACATGGTTCAAACAGTAAAGTTGACTGCTACCAAGCCTGATGACCAGGGTTTCATCCCCAAAACCCACATGGTAGGAGAGAACTGATTAATTAATAAATTAATTAATTAAATGCAATGAAATTAAAACATGTGTACTTGCTAGTTGATATAGCTTCTTTATGGAAGAAAAGAGACAAGAGCATAATTTGATGTCTGCTAAGTCTCCACTCAATCCGTTTATCCAGAGGACACTACTTAAGAAAGCAGATTCTACCACTAGGTGGTGGTCGTACACCACTCGGGAGGCAGAGGCAGGTGGATCTCTGAGTTCCAGCCAGCCTGATCTACACGGCCTACCTCTACCTGTGCCTCCGGAGTGCTGGAATTAAAGGCATGCGCCACCACACTGGGCTGTTACCTGTTTTTGTTTTGTTTTGTTTTGTTGTTTTGAGAGCCCTGGCTGTCCTGGAATTCAATTTTGTAGACCAGGCTGGCCTTGAACTCACAGAGAGCCACCTGCCTCTGCCTCCTGAGTGCTGGGATTAAGGGATTATAGGCACGTGTCACCACCACTGCCGGACATGTTTTCTTAAAGACTGCCATTGTGATTACAATTAGGTGGAATCTCAATGAAATTTTAATTTGCATTTCCATTTACCCCAATGGCTAATGTGTTAGTTACTTTTCTTGTTGGTGTGATAAAATGCATGACAAAAACAATTTAAGGAAGGAAGGATTTAGTTTGGCTCACAGATTGAGGAAGGCATGCCAGCAGGAATGGGAGGCAGCAGGTCACACTGAGTCCACAGTCAGGACACAGAGATATGAATGCTCACTCACAGTCAGCTAGCTTTCTCTTTTTATGAGACCAGGCTCCCAATCCATGGGTAGGTTGGATCTTCCCATCTCAGCTAACCTAATCTACATAGTTCTTCACAGACATTCTCCAGGGGCTTGTGTCCAGCTGATTTTAGAACCTGTCAGATTAACAATCAATATTAACCATCACAGCTAGTGAGTGTCGATATTTTTTTCATATATTTATTGGCCATTTATACTTCACCCTTTGAGAACTAGCTGTTTATTTCATTGATTGGGTTGTTTGGTTTCTTCTGTTGCTTTTTTCTTTGTTTGTTTGTTTCCGTCCTTTGTGTATTCTAAGTATTAAATCTCTATTTACAGCTGGCGAAGAATTTCTCTCATTTTTTCAGACTGCCTTTTCACTCAATTGTTTCCTTGGCCATACAGGACTTCATTTTATGGATTCCGATCATCAATTGTTAGGCTTATTTCCTGAGCAAGTAGAGTTCTATTCAGGAAAAGGAATCCTTGTTGTGCTAATACATTGAAGTGTTTTCCTTGTCTATTTTTTCTTGTAAGAATTTCAGAGTTTTAAGTATGACATTACAGACTCTGATCCACTTGGAATTGATTTTTGTATAGGCTGAGAGGTACGGATCTAGCTTCATTCTTTTTTATGTGGATATCCAGTTTATATGGATATCCAGTGTCATTTGATGAAGAAACTGACTTTTCTCCGATGTATTTTTTATATATTACACATATAAAATAGATATTATATATATATGTGTGTGTATATATATATATACATATATAGGAGTACATAAGTTGACTATATTTATATGGACTTATATCTTGGTCAAATCCTTAAATAAAGAGTAAATCTCCCTCCACCGACAATTATCAACTGCCAATAGCTCCTCAATATGGAATGGAGCCTAAAGATCGTCCACCCCATCTATGCCAGAATTTTGAGTGGCTTGATCTTGTCCAAGTCTTGTGCAGGTTACCCCAGCTACTGTGAGTTCATGAATGCAATAGCTATGTTATGTGTGAATAATGGCATTTCACAGCATTCATTCCCATTCTTTGTCTCTTGCATTCTTTCTGCATCTTCTTCAATGATGTTTCCTGAGCTTGGCAGGTGGGGGGAATATCCTTTCTATGGCTGAGCACTCAGTCTCTTAATCACAATACTTTGACCAGTTATGCATCTTGCCGTTGACTGCTGTCTACTGCAAAAGAGAAGCGTTTTTGACCAAACATAGGAGTAGCCCAGGTCTATGGGTATAAACAGAAATATTTATAAGGCACTTTGACAAAATAACAGTAAGAGATTCTATTCTAGAACCTATGACCACCCCAGTCATGGACTTTTGACCAGAATTACAGTACTAGGCTTGAAATTCCCTTTTGTGGAACAGGACATTTGCTTACAATATCCTTTTACACTCTTTGAGCTTATGGTAGTATCAATATTTGGTCCTGAGGTGTGTTTCTTAGAGACATCAAAAAGATAGATACTGTTTTTTAATTAAATATACTTGTCTATATCTTTTTATTTGGAAAAAGAGATAGTTAATATTAAGAGTCATTGTTGACAGTTGTGCCTTAATCCTGCCATTCTGTTGGTTTTGTGGGGTTTTCTTAAACCTCTTTTAATTAATTGTCCTGGTTTTATTTACTTATTCCTGTGGCATCTTTTTGTGGTTATCCTTCCCTTCAGATTGACATATTCTGTCCAGTATCCTCTGGAGAGCTGGCTTAGTGTTCATAAATCTCTTTAGTCTATTTTTATCATGGACAGATTTTTATTTATCCTCCAATTTCAGCACACAGTTTTTCTGAGTATAATAGTCTGGTTTGGCAGTTGTTGGCTTTTAGATCTTTGAATACATCTTTCCAGGTCCTTCTGGCTTTCAATGTTTCTGCTGAATAATCGATGTTATTCTGATGGGACTGCCTTTATATTTATAAGTTATTTGACCCTTCTCTATAGTCATAATATAGATGTATTTATTTATTTATTAATTATTCTTGTGGGTTCATTGCAGAGGACAATTTATTCTTGCTAATTCAATCCCCAGTCCTAGAGGGTTTCAGCCTCTGTACAATCTAATCTTAAATCTAGACTACAAGGCTTTAGCCTTCGCACAATCTAATCTTTGAACCTAAACCTAGAACATTTCAGCCACCAAGACTTATTGCTAGCTGAGCACACTCTGACTAGCTGTCTTCTGAAATCTGAACTGTAAATCATAAACTGTCTGCTTGTGATCCTTCACATTCTCTCTCAGCTTATTCTGGACTGGCTCTGCTCTTCTCAGCTTTTGCTTCGGAACTGAGCTGTGAGGTAACTGCACTCAAATTGCCTGACTGAGTTAACTCTCTGCTTTTCTTTGAGCTCTGTCTCATGTCTGCTTCCTGCCTGTTTTCACCTTGCTTCTGGCTGAGCTCTGCTTCCTGTCTCTGTTTCTACTTTACTTCATTCTCTGAACAATGAATTCTGCCTCTACTCTCTGCTTCTCCCTCTGAGCTCTGCCTCTGCCCCTCAAGTGCTAGGATTAAAGGCATGCACCATCTGCCTTCTGAATTAGGATTAAAGGCTGTGTTACATTGGAATTAAAGGCATATACTAACATTTTTTCTACCTAGAACAGTCATACTGCCAGATAAAAGGAATAAAGGTTCCTCTATACTTCTCTCTTTCAACTTTCAATACATTCCTTTGTTTATATGCTTACTATAATATGTCAAGAAAAATTTCTTTTCTGGTCCTGTCTATTCAATCTTCTGTGTGCTTCTTTTGTCTATCTGGGCATATCTTTCTCTAGGTTTGGAAATTTTTCTTCTGTAATTTTATTGAGATTTGTCTCTATGCCTTTGGTGTAGCATTCTTTCTATGTCCATAATTCAAAGATCTAGTGCTCCAGAGCATTCACATGTTCTAGTCATATTTTTTAATTCCTCGTTGATCTTTACTGAATAATCTAATTCCTCTACATTTATATTCCAGTACTGATACTGTTTTCCACATGATCCATTCTGTTAGTGAGGCTTTCCTCTAAGAATTTAATTTGGCTTATTGAGTTTTTAATTTCTAGCATCATTTCAGTTTGTTTTTTCTTCAATAATTTCTTTTTCTTAAATCTAAGTTTTATATCTTGGACTTGCTTTTTTATTTCATTCAGTTCTGCTTTTGTTCTCTTGTGGTACATTCATGTCTTCTTTAAGTTCTTCAGTCTACTTATAATTATTTTTTAAAATTCTTTTTCTGTAAACTTTTTTCAAATTGTTACCATTAGGAGCCATTACTATAGGACTAGTGATTTTTTTAAAATGCTATCTTGTTTTTTCATATTGATTTTTTTCTTTCTTTTGTATTTTGTTCTTTTAATTTCAAGCCCTCTTTTTTCTATTAGTGATAGTTTTTTCAATGTTCAGAGGAAGACTAAGCTGTGGTAGGGTTGAGGTATAATTTCCCTCTTTGGGATTGGTATTTAGGGCCAGAGATTCTGCCTCTTGTCTTCCTCTGAAGGTCTGGTATGGCCCTGTGTCAGTGCAGGCCTCCTGTCTGGGTCTGCAGCTTTCACTGTAAATTGTGAAATACCCCATGTATCTGTGGGCCTTACTCTTAGTCAAATTCAGTCTCTATCATGTGTCTGCAGTTTCTGCTGAAGCCATTAGTGTAACACTTGCTTGTAAACCTAATCTAGAGTTCAATCCTGTCTCTACTCTGGGTCTGCAGTTTCTGCTAAAGCAGCTGTGAGATGTCCAAAGCAATCTTGATAAAAAGAATACTTCAAGAGGTATCATCTTATCTGATTTCTAATTATATGTCTGAGCCACAGTAAAAAAAATCATCATGGTGTAGGCACAAAAGAGAACTCATAGATCAATAGAATAGAAGGCCCAAATACAAAGTCTGCCCAATTATAGCAACATGATCTTTGACAAAGATACCAAAAATGTACATTGTAGAAAAGTCATCTCTTTAACAAATAGTACTGAGAATTCTGAATCTCAACATGTAGAAAAAAAAGAAACTGGTCACTTGTCATTCATACTACACAAAACTCAACTTCAAATAGATCAAGGTTCTTAATATATAACCTGATACTATTAAACTGCTAGGACAAACATTAGGGAAAATATTTTGACTCATAGGTGCAATAAAGGACTCTCATTGTTCACAAAGGCCAACAATTGACAAATAGTATCTCATGAAATTAAAAGGCTTCTATGTAGAAAAGGAAATTGTCGATCAAGTGAAGAGGCAACCCACAAAATGAGAGAAGATCTTTGCCATATGGTCATTCAACATCAGTGCCTAAAATATACAAAGTATCGGGGGCGGGGGGTCCTAAACATCAAGGAAAAAAAGCCAATTAAAAAGTGGGCTATAGAACTCAACAGAAACTTCTCAAACCAAAAAAATACAAATGAACAATAATCATAGATTAACAGAAACAGGCTGATTTAAACCATCTTAAGATTCCATCACCATAGTCAGAGTAGAGATAACCCGTGATACAAATGACAACAAATATTGGCCAGGATGTGAGGAGGAGAGCATTTTTACCCTGTTAATAAAAGTATAAACTAAGGCAGCCACTTTGGAAATCAGTCTGGAGGGTCCTCAAAAAGCTAGAAATAGATCTAGCGAGTGACCCAGCTATACCACTTCTGAGCACATACCAAAAGACTTTATACCCTACTACAGAGATACTTGCACATCCATGTTTATAACTGCTCTATTCACAATAGCTTGGAAATGAAAACAACCTAGATATGCATCAACAGATGAATTGATAAGAAAATGTGACATACACACACATACATACACACACACACACACACACACACACACACACACACACACACACTGGAATGTTGCCCAGCTGTAAAAAAAAAAAAATCATGAAATTTGTAGGCAAATGGATGGAAATAGAAAAAGAATATACTCAAAGAGGCTACCCAGGTTCAGGAAGAGAAATACCACATGATCTCTCTCACACATGTGAATCATAACATTACCTCTTTTGTTTTATATGTTTAACTTGGAATGCATGCAGAGGTAAGATAATTAGAGATGGGATACTGAAGGTAAGTTCACTAAGAGAGGGAAGATGGTAAAATACGGCAAAATGAAAATAGGGAGGGAGAATACTGGATGCAGAAAGATTCAAACATGGAAAGAGTGGTGGTGAGCAAATAACGAATCGATGAAAGTTTAATCAAAATAAAAGGTAGATGAAAAAGCTATTGTAAGAGCAAAAGTTACATTTTAAATTTTAATTACTCTGCCTAAGAGATCTATGGAACAAGGACACAACTTCCTGGAGTGCTAGGTGGAGCTGTTCAGGTGAGATAGTCCTGAATCTCCCTTGTTCAAGGAAATAAACTCTTGGAATGTTGGGTAGGAAGTGTTTAGATCCCATTTGGTTAGTCCTACTGAACCAGATGTGCTTGGTCGCTTGTAGGGGGGAGATAACCCAAATAGGAAGTACGTCAGGATAGATGCTTGCCACTGATTGGACCTAGTGAGAAGAGCCTTATGGGTTCTGCCTTTTTAAGCACCTGTGCCATGTGAGTCGGGGCCATTCTGTGGGAGGTCTAGAGGTGACAGATTCACTCCGTGGGTATCTCAGAATGGACCTGGTCAGGGTCCATCTTCCTGGCCAGTATTTAATTAATTTAGTTAAAGCTTGCTTGCTTTAAATTTGGCTCAATTGTTGTGGTCTTATTCTTGACCAGATTTGGGATTTACACTACAGGAAAACTTCCATCTTGCAACCAAAATAACAAATCTAATTGGAGGCAATGGTACACAAATGGCAAGAAAGAACAAGGAAGAAACTCTGAATTAAAGATATTATAAGTAGGGACCAGGCAGTGGTAGTGCACTCCTCTAATCTTGCACTCGGGAGGCAGAGGCAGGTAGATCTCTTGAGTTCAAGACCAGCCTGATTTACGGTTTACAAAGCAAGTTCCAGGTCAGCCAGGGCTACACAGAGAAACCTAGTCTAGAAAGAAAAAGAAAGAAAGAAAGAAAGAAAGAAAGAAAGAAAGAAAGAAAGAAAGAAAAGAAAGAAAGAAAGAAAGAAAGAAAGAAAGAAAGAAAGGAAGGGAAGAAAGGAAGGAAGAAAGAGAGAAAGAAAGAAGGAAAGAAGGAAGGAAGGAAGGAAGAAATGTAGTTGTAGATGTCGATGTAGATTCACCAGATATAGCCATTTGGTTCAGGGCAGAGGACAGTTTATTCTTTTGTCTAATTAAGCCACTGTTTCTTAGCCTGGAGCCCTAGAGCATTTCTGCTTCTTTACAATCTAGTCCTAAGCTTCCATACAATCTAGTCTACCTCCCAGATGCACTACTGACTGAGCCACTCTGATTAGCTCCTTCTGAACTCTGACTCTTCTGGTTCAATTCACTCTGTTCTGGACTTCTGCGGAGCGCTGCTGTGTCTGTGTGTCTCTCCCTGAGCTCTCACTGTTCCATCCTGTCTTCTTCAATTTAGTCTCTTAACTGCTTCTCAATGGTCTCTTCAGTCAGCTTCTCAACTGGCTCTTACTGACTCCTCTGCTTCTCAACTCACTCTTTCAACTAACTCTTCTGTAACTCTCTTTAACTGAACTCAGAGTCCACCTTTTCCTGTGAGAGTTAGGCATGTCCTTACTCTGCTAACTCTTCCTCTGATTAGTCACTTTGTCTGCCATTCACTCTGACTCATCTCAGACGTCTGCAGAGAAAAGGTACAGAGAATGCAGCTTAGGGCAGGGACCACGCCTAGAACCTGCCAGAAAGTTAGAAAGGAAAGAAATCTTTGCAGTAAAAGCTTCCACTACCAAGAAACCAGTCACTGAAAAGAAACCAACCAGCATAAAAAGAAGGCTACCACAGGGGATGGGATGGGGAGCTGGTTGCACAAACTATTAAAATCTGATGTCATAAGGATAAAATAATTGTGGACAGCTTATTTGAATAAAAACTTGACCAATAACGCTATCAAAAATGTATTTGATGGATAAATGAATGAGAATAGCAGTCAAGCTGGTTACATG
Organism: Cricetomys ansorgei; assembly: GCA_026225945.1. Classification (NCBI taxonomy): domain Eukaryota; kingdom Metazoa; phylum Chordata; class Mammalia; order Rodentia; family Nesomyidae; genus Cricetomys; species Cricetomys ansorgei. The sequence continues at coordinate 407,564 of JAMJFZ010004311.1, read as the reverse complement.
CTTCCTCTTCATGAATCTATAGGTGGGAAAGTACTTGCTTACCTAACTAGTACTTTTGAAAGGAAATTGCAAGTCTCCTGCAGGTACCATGGATTTCAGACTGCAAGAATTCCTGTCCTGACTTTTCTGGGCACTGACTTTGAAGCAGAAAGAAATACTTAAATTAGTACATTAGCATGCATTTCAGACTATGCACTATCCACTTGCTTTCTCCTCACCCTTCCTTTTTTCATAGCCTATCTGCTTCATTATTCTTTACTGTGTGCATATTTGTTAAACATCCTATATAACCCAGACTTCCATCCAACTGGAATGTAACTTTAGGAAGCCAGAGTAGAAATGCTTGTCTGTTAGGGCTGTACCTCCAATGCCTACACCCTCACTCCTCACACCCAGTTCCTGACACACTGTGGATACTGAATATACATTTGTGAAACCAGTATCTGTCCATAGAAACAAAGCTCTCTCCATGAGAAGTGTGTGGGAGAAGGGAAAATCCTTTGCAGTGGCATGATGGGTCCGTACCAAGAAGAAAATCCATACCAGGGTAGTATGGACAGAGGGGAAACCCGGAGAGCAGGCTGAGCTCTGGAAGATCAGTGAAAGGCAGGCCTCCATGTAAAGAGAGCAAGACCTTGTCTGTTTGCGTGTCTTAGTCTCATTTTGAAGAAGCTCGTCAGAAATCTCTTGAGGAACAACTGCCTCCAAAATAGCAAAACTGGTGCTAAGGAAGCAGAAGAATCCCGGAAGCGTCACAGAAAGACCGGGAACCAGGGGAGAAAGCGCGTAGAGTGAATGAGCTCCCGTGGAAGTGAAATGGCCCTTCATTTGAATGCAAATGCTATGTAAAAGCCTGGAACCCCTTGACGTCAGCCCAGCCTTTGGTGGCCCTCCTATGGCCCGCTACCAGTCACCTGGAAACCTAGGGTAAGAAAGGAAGGATGCAATAGTCCGAAGCGCACAGAGGAGCTAGCAGCGAAGCGGCTGACCCATTGATTCTCTGTCGTAACTTAAACTCGGGTTGGTGCTAAGCTTACAGGGACCTCAGAATGGCTTAGGGGGCAAGTTCTTCTATTCAAGCCATCATGTATGAAAGCTGCCTTTTGGAAAAAGAAGCGGGCATGTACCCAGGCACTCTAAGGAGCCCTGGAGGAGGCAATACAGCGGGGGTGGGCAGTTCTGGGGGCAGTGGTAGTCCGCTGCCTGCCTCCAACTTCACTGCGGCCCCAGCTTACCCACATTACATGGGGTACCATCATATGCCCAACGTGGATCCTCACTGGCCTTCCTTGGGAGCCTGGAGCTCACCCTACAGCCCACCCCGGGAAGACTGGAGTACATACTCTGGGCCGTCCAGTACAATGGGCACAGTGCCTATGAACGACATGACCTCGAGCTCCCCGGCTTTTGGCTCTCCAGACTACAGCAATCTGGGCCCCACCGGAGGCGCAAGCAACGGCGGTAGCTTGCCAGCCCCGGGCAGCGAGTCACTGGTCTCCATCGACTCAGGCACTCCGGGTGCCAGTTCTCCCAGCAGGAGCCGTCACAGCCCCTACGCGTGGATGCGCAAGACTGTGCAGGTGACCGGTGAGTAATGGATCCCCGCACTGTTCCTTCTCTCCGGTCTCTACTCTTGGTCCGGCTGCCTTCTTATTCTTCACCTCTCAAGAGAGTTCCGCTAAGCAGTGCACAGCATAGCTGTCTGGAGGGATAAGCACTTCCTTCTTTGCGCCTAGGTTCAAAGATGGCTAAAAGTAGCGCTTGGGACTAAACCTCCTCTGCTGGTGTTGGGATTTTTTATTGGTTTGGTTTGGTTTGGTTTGGTTTTACCATTCCGGGATCAGTCAAGGGAGTAAGCGCATGGACAGTGTTCTGATGAACCACAAGGATCAGGATCCAGCTCTGTCGTTGCCCAGACCAGAAAACAGATGCACATGTGATGAGAGGACAGCTGAGGTTGTCGCGGTGCTTGCCGGCTCTGTCTCCAAATCCTTCCCCACCCTGGTGTGCAAACTCTCCAGAAGCTGGTGATTCTCAGCTTAGGAGGTGCTTAGCTGGCAACCGACGGCCAGTCTGTCTACGAAAGCTTCCGCGGCAAAGCGGCATCCTTACACGACTCTCAAGGAAGTTGCAGCTTCCTTCGTCCAAATTAGCAGTGTCTGAAGCCTGTTGCCTTATTCTAATGTCCCTTTCCACCGAGGGGAGCGTTGAGGTGGGCGAGGTTACAGTACTAAACTGTCATTTCCTATGACCCACACTCACACCTGCCAGACGCACAACCAATACGAGTAATATTATCCCCCTACTAAGGGTCTAAAGCCCTCATCGCTATTCCAGCAGATTTCTAAAAACTGCAGAGACAGAATGCAAGCCTCTGACAGTGACAACACACAGCATGGCATAAGGATTCCTCCAGTTTAAGGTCTAATGTCGCTGACCAGCAAGCCCTGGTGGACAACCACCAGCGGCGAGCTGGGGCGGGCGCGGGGGGGGGCATAGAGGAAGTGAGGGAATCCACTTTAATCTTGGACTAGGAGAGGGGTGACATGTTTATTTCCAGCTGTGGTTGTTCTCTTATCACTTTCTTCTTATTCCAATACTTGCTCGCTGTTATTAGAGAAAATTCGTGATATTTGACTATTGCATTCATCCCTCTGGGGAGGCAATGATATTTCAGTAGTGTTTGTCCACAATCTATGTTGTTCCCAATCCCGTGTCTTCTCTTTCCTCTAAAAAGTGAAGGTGGGATAGGGAGGTACCATTTCATCCCTTTAGGAGAATTTTTGGCTAAAAGGAGAAAGCTCCAGTTCCATTATTAGGGTGGAGAACCCAAGTTAAAAATAACACTTAAAAACTTGCTTAAAGGACTGTGGTGGTAAACAACATTAAAAAGAAAATATGGATGAGTCATAACTTAAAAAATGAGGTTAGGGTAGGATATTCAACTCCAGAGCTGTTGTTACATTTAATCTTGAGAGCAAAATTCACATGCATTCACCAAGATCTAATAATAAGCAAAATACACATTTTTTAAAGGACAAAAAGGTAGTTACTGTCTAGGATTATACTTTGAAACACTTTAGGAGGAAAATGTCACTGGTTTGTTGTTTAGAATAGAAAACAATGAGAAGAAAAGGACATGCTGAGAAAATTGTGATGAATTTTTGCTGATGGGGAAAACAATAGTTTTTTCTGTTTTGACTTTTTAATATATTCACACACACACACACATTCTTTGGGTAATTCTGATGCCAAGAGAAGTTGTTGAGAAGGAGCCTCCTTAGTCTGTGTACCTTCACTTGTTAAATCCTCAAACCTGACTTAATCATGCCACCTTTGCAAAGTTTTCTCTCTAGTGTTTAGGAGAAGCTTAAAACCTCAGAGAATGATATGCAACTCCTTGGACTCTTGGCAAGTCATCCTATTGATGAAGTTTTGTTAACTTCAACATTTGTTTCATTTGAATTCCTTATAAGTTAAGACCATCCTTTTGCCTATCTTCTTGTAGCTTGTGTTGTTATTTATCAACAATTTAAGAAGATGATGAATAAGAGCACCTCATGGCCACACATAAGTAACACTTTTCATAAATTCTGGCGATTCTAGACTCACTGAGTCTCTTTTATGATATCAGCTCATAAACTCCACAAAAATAAATGTCATCACCCCTTTGAACACTCTAAGCCAAAATGTGCCCTTTTATAGCCTCAGCAAGCAGAGCAGATGTTAAATGTTTGTTAAATGAATGAATGAGTCAGATTTCTTAAGCTTTCCATTCACCTAGTAGCACTGCACAATAACATATAGTGTAGGGCTGAGAGGAAAATCCATGGACAACAAACAATAAAGTCTCCCTTCCCTGAATTAAGGCAGTTCAATAAGGTTTTTTTTTCCATTAGTGATGATAACTGAAACAGACTTAAGTTAAAGTGTGTGTGTCTGTCTGTCTGTCTGTCTGTCTGCCGCACTCATTACAGCATGTGATTTCTAATGAACAAAAAGAGATTGACATGAACAATAAATTACTGCTTTCCAGATGATCTGGTTTAAGAGGGATATATTTGTATGTCTACATAGTTTTCTTAGTATTCTATTCTGAACACATGTCATTTCAGAACTTATATAACATGCATCTTATCCAAAAGTTTCTACGAATGTTAATATTTTCATACAGGTTCGTGTTTTAAACGATGCCAGTTCAGAGAACAAGTATTTTTTTCACTGTTGTTTTTAATACAGAACTGTGGCCCTGTATGAGCATTTTGGCCAGGCAGCATCCTGAGCAGAACTGGAAGGAGGCTTCCCTGTTTACAAAAGAAGGGGAAGTAATATTGATGGATTCTGATTATTAAGCCACTCAACACTAAAGAAATACTTTAAAAGCTGTATTCGTTTAGGACACTTCATAGATTGACTTGTTTGATAATCCCTGAGGTTTATCATTGTCTTCCTTGTTTTTTTTTATTTTGTTGGACAATTTCTTAAATGAACTTGGAAGTTATTTCTAGTTAAAAAGAAATAAAGGATTGCCACTAGGTGAAAAGTCATCATGGTGGTACCACCTGTGTAACAAACTGGCTTTTTCATCTTTGCTGGCCCCCACTGCCATCATCATCACGACCCAGAGGCTTTGAGAGGCCTTTTCTGCCTAGCATCACTTTGACTGCTAGTTTCTCCACTAAACACCATTTCAAGCACACTTATGTTGACAGTAAGTCATCCTATATGGTGACATTGCCTTACGGACTGTGAAGACACTGTCTCCTGGGTGATGGGAAGGACCACTATGAATATCGAGGTGTTTGTTCAAGTTTTTGTGGAAGAAGTAAGAAAATTCTCACTTCAGAGGAATGGAAGTAGCTCTTTAATAAATCTTAGATTCTTTTTCCCATTCCTAAATTAACTTACAATATCGTCTGAGAAGGAAATCCTCTGGTCTCAAAATGTCATTGTCTCGGGAAATAGAAGAACTTAAACAAGTTCTCTAATAAATAAAGACAAGTACTCTTTGTGCTTTGTTGGTGTTTGGTTTCAGTTATGGGAATATGGACATTGTGCTCCATAGAAAGTGTCCAAATCACTTCACTCATTTCAGGAGGAGAGACAAGCGGGGAAGTGGGGGGGGCGGGTTTGGGGTTCTGAGAAGGCAGCACTAGACGAGTGCCAGGAGGTTTCAATTGATTTCTCTTTGTAAACTGTGCAGGTAGTATACTTGCCTGTCTTCTTGGAGTTTTAGTTCTTATCTATCAGATTGGAGCTCCAGACCCTTTTTAACACTTGTTTAGCTTTGATATGCATCTAGGCTCTTCTCCCCACTCCTTTCTTCACAGGTTATATTGCCGGAAAGGGTGAGCATTTTCATGGCAAATAAAGAGGCCTGTTCTTGACATTATTGTCCTCAGAAGAAACTACAAGAGGGGAATTTATGACCAATGGGGGTGGGGAAAGACCACAGCCTTTCCAGAGTTCTTGAAGTCTGGATATATTTACTGATTAATTGACTGAACTGAAGACACAGACAGTGTGTGTGTAAGTTGAATTTTAACCTCTCTGCTTCAGGTTAAAATTTAAACTCAGTCCCTTTTTGATCAGGAATGGTTTTAAGAAATATATTTTGACTCTAAAATTTGAGGTCCTGAAAACAAATTAAATTTCAGGTTTTTGTTTTCATCCTTCATTATATATCCTGTGTTTGGAATATGCCAAAAGCCAAACCTCTGGTTTCCTATGTTTCTGTACAGATCCAAAAGTCTAGTTAGAACTTTGGGCCTTTGAGGAAAGTTAGTTGGCTGGGACTTAGGGCTCATCATTTCAAGGGAGGGAGTTTTCATTTATTCAGTAGCCCATAAGTTATCCAGCCATTTAGTTGAATCCTAAGATAGATCTGTTTCTACATCCATGCTCCCCCCTCTTCCTGGAGATGAAAGGGTGTCTGACATTTGTTTAGGGCTTGTAAATTCCAAGCCAATTGGTTGATGTTCCTGAATGTAAAGAGGGTTCAGGATGGGATCCATGCTATGTAGCTCCTTTGTTAGGCCTGTGCTGCATCTTAACACCTCAATGGAGTTTAGGGACTCACTTTAAAGAAGTCTTTGTCCTACAGGTCACCCCCCAAAACCTCACATAAAAAACAACCAGAGAAGATCAGAAGAAGTTTCTAAAAGCCACAGAGAAAAAGAGCAAGACCCTAGAGGGAGATAGAGAAACTGAAAAGACAGGGGAATGGCCTAATCACCTTCGGAAAATTTGAAAGGGGGAATAAAACTCCATTTGAAGGAGAGCATGAGAAATTAGCTAAATGTTGTAACACAAACCAAATGTTTGGATATCTTTTTCAAAGCACGTGGAATACTCACTTCAATCTGCTTAAGTCGACACTCCCTCTTTCCCCACTTCATTATCCACGTGGGAATAAAAAAAAAATGCCTTAAGACTCTCACAGGAAAAATATTACTTTTTTCTAGTAAGTAATAGGAGCTATTTTGAAACCTAATTTGCTAAGTAGCAATATGTATTTTCTTTTCAAACTATACAAATTCTCCTTAGGTAGTACATGTAACTATAATGTCAGGATTCCAGACTTGTTTGCCACACTTGGGATTACATGTCCCAACAGGTTTTAACTGGGAATAAATCTAGCATGCTGAACTGGGAGTCAAAGGTACATGCTTGGGTCTACACTCCTAGGCTCACGAGCACAAATTCACTTACCTCTACTGAACCTTGGGTTCCTTATCTATACAATGTCAATAAGACATTTTCTGCATAATTCAACAGAGTAGGTAAGCTGCTTAATGGAAAACAGTCATGAAAGAATTGCACTAAATGTAAGTCATCTGGATGCTGCCATTACTGTTAATTCAATTGTTATATGTGGGTGGGAATGGAATAAAAATCATGGGTTGAGTGTTTAAGTATTTTAAATGTTCTGATATAACAGTAGGTCAGTAGAAAAGTACCTGTAATTTGATTGATCATTTCAAGAGAAACATTAAAAAGATATTTCATATGTATGGTAGAATGATGAGTGTTTATATACACATCAAGCTAGATATAAATATCATGGCCATGGATGATAATGTATTTAATGGAGAAATAGGCATGACGTATTTGATTTAAAAATATATTTGTTTTATATTTTAAAGTAATAGATGAAAGTAGGAAGAGTAACTGGTTCCTTCGACCCAAATAATCTCCAAAGGAGCAGGGTAAGATGAAATGTCATGCTTTCTCCCTCCACAGGGAAAACCAGGACAAAAGAAAAGTATCGTGTGGTTTACACGGATCATCAAAGGCTGGAGCTGGAAAAGGAATTTCACTGCAATAGATATATCACCATCCGAAGGAAGTCAGAGCTGGCAGTTAACCTGGGCCTTTCTGAGAGACAGGTATTGCCAAACAAGTCCCATATAGTCATTTCAATTGGCTGGGGTTTGGAGGAAATAGCGAAACCGAGGACAGATGCTTACTCCAAGCACTCCTAAACTCACATGCACCCTAAATTGTTTCGCTGGCCAGTGGATTTATTAACTATTTAATGGGTGGGTATCGTATGGGCCTGGGAGCAAGAGGTGGAGCAGAGAGTTACACAAAGATTAGAATTCCAATACAATTCATCAATCAAGTGAAACCTTCATCTGGTCCCTCGAATAGTACTAACAAGTGTGAGAAGTGGAAAATTCACAATTGTGGTAGCTGTCTGCTCCCTATCAGTCAAACTACAAGAGGAACTGCATACCAGGGTAGCACCATGGAAGTTTTTCTGTCATTCATGATAGGAAATGTAATCTTCTCTGGTCTATGTGATGTTACAATGCCTGCCTTGAACTTAGTTTACTATGAGGACTTAATGAAAATCAAGTTACAGCAAAGGTCAGCAACTTCTACTCGTTCAGACTTTGCAATTACATGAACACTTTTCCCCTCAAGTTTAGAAGTGATGCTGGAATCATAGAAGTCTAGAAAGGTAAAGTACATTAATACATTGCCTTATCTCAAGCAGTTTGCATTCCATCTGTGTGTAGGCACATTAACACCACTCTGGTGTTAATTTACAACAAGAAATAAATGGTATTTCATGACCCTGTTCACCCAGTTCTAGGTGTTGTTAACCTTTTAATATAAGGAAGTTTCTCTTAATGACTGATTGCAATCACCTTTGCTATTTAAATCTTGCTCTTTCGTCAGCAGTCCTTGACATCACTATAAAACTATTTCTATTTGTGTAGAAAAGGATACAGACGAGTTGTAATACATAGAGCTCTGCAATCAGAGCCCGTCATCTTGGACTTAATTTCAGTCTCATTTCTTACAAAGGACCTGGCCTCTTTGAGCCACAGCTCTTTAGAACTAGTAAACCAGGCATACCTCACAAGGTCACCGTGAGGCTCAAATGAAGTGATGTGCATGAAGGGGTCTTGTAAGACCTGTGGTCCCTGTGTTGACTACACTTGGGGTGTTGTCCCCATTAAGTATAAAGCATTTTGTGTTCCAGGTGAAGATCTGGTTTCAGAATCGCAGAGCCAAGGAAAGAAAGATGATCAAAAAGAAAATCTCCCAGTTTGAGAACAGTGGAGGTTCCGTGCAAAGTGACTCTGGCTCCATCAGCCCCGGCGAACTGCCTAACACATTTTTCACCACTCCACCTGCTCTCCGTGGATTTCAGCCAATTGAGATACAGCAGGTCATAGTCTCGGAATGAAACAAGGGCAGAGAAATGGAAGTGCCCCTCCTATGGCAGTGTCTCTTTGACTTCTAAGATATCAGCAGGGCAGTTGAGGTTGAATGTAATTCCTTATAAAGCAGGATTCCAACTAGTGCACACACAATGAGTTGAAGATATTTCAGAAGACCCTAACACTCAGGAACTATCCCCAGAAAATTCCTATCCCATGCTGTTACATGGGGACTGGGCAGGAAGCTTTAAAGTCTAGACTCAGGAGCCCTTGCAACTTTGTTCACAATTTCAGAAACTTGCTTGTGAACAGATTGTAAAACACAATCCTACCCAGAGATACGTGTGTATATATGCTCTTGTGTTTATTTGGTTCTGAATGTCTTCGTGGTCTTTTTGAGGGATAGGAGTAAGGTAAGCCGAAATTTCTCTATCGCTAGATGCCTTTTCAAGGAATAATAAAAAACAACCAGTTTTCCTATCAAGCTAACTTCATAAAACAGCATCAGGAGGTAATTACAAATCTATTTTCACTGGCTAATAAAATGAAGATCATTTTCCCCCTTCAACCATACTTGCCTGGTTTCAATTACCTACTCATAGAACTTGGAAGATGTAGCCATTTCAGTGAACTCAGACTAGAACAATGCAGGCCAGGTTAACTGAGTTGATAACAAGGCAGACAGATATTCAACACACAGAATAACCCCACCCCCTACACTCTCAGAAAGCTGTAGCCCACCACTTAAATTCCCAGAATCCGGGTAAGCAAAAGTGCTACAGAGAGTAGGGTGGCCTGGAGTTCTTGGTGTGGGTACAGCACACCATTTACATCTCAAAGTGGCCAAAGATTAGGCCTCCCTTTTAAAGACAAGGTATCACAATCACCTGTTTGGGGATTGACAATAAGAACTGTATCTTCCCAATCCTTAAGGAAATCTTTAAAAAAAAAAGGGGGGGGGGGTTCAATGCTCCTCCTAAGGATACATCAATTATTGCTGAAAGATACAAGGAAAAACCTTCCACTTCTGATCCAAGCTCTTGGAAGTATTTTCCTTACAACACATTTATAAGGAAGGTATCAATCGCCTCATTTCGTTGATAAAGAAGATGAGGTGTAAGCATCAGGTCACTTTCCAAAGACATAAAATAAGACAATTCTGAATGCTGATGAGGACCTCTGCCTACAGAGGATGATCTTCCTCAGTTTGGAACAATAAGTCCAAACTCATTCCTGATACATGAAAGATTCATCTTTGGCTGTGACAGTCACATTTACCTGGCAGTCGCATGTTCTTGCTGTAAAGCTATTGATTGCTGTTGTAAAGCTATTGTAAAGCTATTTCACCAGACTCTAAAAAAAACCTGGACTTTTTTTTTTCTTAATAGCATGCATATTAAAGGCATTTTCTCCTAAAGATATGTTTATTCCTTCTCTGAGTGCTGAGAAAAAGATACACCCCCTACTTTTATGGCTACATTACAGTGGTATATACCGGAGGCGTGTTAGACAGAAGAAAGATAACAACACCAAAGCTCAAAGGTTGCACTCCTTTGAATAGGCTTCAATAAGGGAGGGGTAGGGAGAGGCAAAGCAGGAATGAAAAAGCAACAAATGGCCAGCAGTGTTCAGTCGGTAGATGGGAGTTGGGGGGGTGGTTCTTTTCATTACTTTTCAAATTTATTCATACTATTTTCACTCTGATTTTTTTTTAATCCTCAAGTAATTTGCAGAACTTAGAGAAGAGTCTTTGCCATTTATTCAGCTTTCCAGTCCTCAATTACTTTACTTAACACCCTTGATCTTATCTTAGAGTTTGTGTGCAACTACAAAGAAAGATCCTTGGGAGGACCTGGCTTATTTCCAAATAAAGAAGGAAGTAAGGCCCTAGGAAAGTTTTCCACTGTTGGCTCAGATCCAGAGAACTGGCCACTTCTCTGGTTGAAATGTTTTAATATTACCAAGCAAGTCAAGAAAGGAAAGGGAGTCAGAAAGAAAGGACTGGAAGAGAGGAATATATTAGAAGGTGCTGTGAAGAACACTTAAGAGGTAGTCATCAGTCTGTAGAGCATCATATGTGTTTACATATATCAAAACCCATCAACGTCTATACTTTAAGCAGGTAATTTTTTGTTTGTCATTTATGCTTTAAAAACACTACAAAAGGGATGAGAATGTAGCCCACTTTATAGAGTGCTTGCCTAGCACAAAGCCCTAGGTCCAATCTCCAGCACTGCCTAAATGGGGCATGCCTGTAATTCCAGAACTCAGTACATGGAGGCTAGAGGATCCTTGGCTATATAATGAGTTTGAAGACAGCCTCGGCTACATGAGACCCTGCTACCCCTACAAAAAAAAAAAAAAAATGCTGAAAAAATAATTACAACAGAGTTACTACAACTCTGATAAAAAAAAAAAAAAAAGGTGAGGAATCATGATTAGTCTATAGAGGTAGCCTGATTATATAATTTAGATTCAGTACTTCAAATCTGGATTACTTGCTTTCATGTTCATACTTGAATATGCTATTGAGGAGCGACACAAGTAATTAACAATCACTGAGTCTCTCGTATAATGTTAAAGATAGGGGCAGACCTGGATATGTGATCATTAGCTCTTCAGCATGGCAGTGCAAAGCAAAGAAGTTTTGAAGTGTGTGTCCTCAGGCACAATATTGTAAATTGATAGTCATATTACATATTTAGTAAGGTGGTATTAAAAAGTACTAGTAAACTGAGAAATAAGAGCTGGGTTTCTAGTTTTATCTGATTCTGTAACTGAAGAGCTGTATGATTTTTGGTTAAGTCACTTCACCATTAAGAGTCTGTTATGTCATTAGGATTTTTGTGTGTGTGCACACTTTGGATTGGCCTTAAAGGTTTATTCTAGTTTTAACTCTCTTAATGTGTTTGAGAAGGACCCATATGCTTTTACCACTTTTCAATCTTTCTCTCTCTCTCTTTCCTCTCTCTCTCTTTCTCTCTCTCTCTCCCCCTTTCTGTCTGTCTCTCTCTCTGTATCTATCTATTTATCTATCTATCTCTGTTTTTTTTCAGGCTTAAAATATCACTGTAGGAGATTTATCACTTTGGTCACAAAGACTTAATATCTTCAAGAGTGTACCATGGGGCCTTATCTTTTCAGAGTTCTCATCTCATCTTCATCTGTTAAATATATGGATTTTGAGTTGAATTTCATCAACCTTTGAAACTCTAGTCTGTAGCTACCTAATTAAGACACAAATGCCTTTCAAAGCAGAAAGGCATTAAAAAGGCCTTCTCTAAGTGGATCATATGAAATGTCCCTGAGCAAAAGGAAACCCCAGGAGATGAGAGATGGTCTCACCAAATAATAAACTCAAATTACTTAGCTTTTTGAAGTTTTTTGTCTTTAATTGTACTTAAGTATGCATTTCAGATAACTCTACAAGTCAAGTCTCTACCAGAGAAAATGTCTCCCCTCTTCTTCCAGTGTAACCTTGTCTGACACTGTGCTAGCCTGATAGAGGAGTTTAGAAATTGTACAAAAAGGTTTAGCAATTTAGCTCAGTGGCAGAACACTTGCCTAGTAAGTGAGAGGTTCTGGGTTCATTCCTCAGCTCCAGAAAGGAGAAAGAATACGACACAAATGAATGTTTTGAAGCTTTTATTCCTAGTTGATGGCTTCTGTCTCTCTCCCTCCCTTTATCTTCTCCATTCCTCTCCTCTAGATCATGTAAATCTGTCAAAATACTAACAGACCATAAATTAATGGAACATATTTTAGAGACCACCATGACAAATAATAAAGCCTTTACCAACGCACTTTAAAAGGAGCAGGCAAGATGGCTCAGAGGTTAAGAGTACTTGCTGTTCTTGCAGAGGACCTGGTTCAGTTCCCAGAACCCATAAGGAAGGTCACAACCATAAATTCAGTACTAGGGATACAACACCTTCTTCTGACTTCCACAGACTCATGCACACATGTAGTATACATGCATATACTTGGGCACACAGATAAGATAAATACTATAAAACAGTGGTTTAGAACAGTATTAAATAAATAGCAACAGTCACAGCTACTGCAAGGAACACAAGTAATGACTGAAGAGGGGTGGAAAATCTGATTTCCAATATTCCATGCATTCAGTTTTCAATAAAAATTACTAAACGTAAAATTATCAATCTTCATAGAAGAAAAAGTTTTTTAAAAAGTGTGCCTGAAGGAAACATAGGCATTGAACATACTAAACATACTTTAAATCCATTATCATAAATTTGCTTAGATATTAGAGAAGTATGCATAAATATCTAAAGGAGAGATGGGAAAGTGATATGTGGACAAATAGAAAACAAAAAGATGAATGATTTGGACTTCGGATGTGGCTCAGTTTATACTGTTTGTCTAGTATCCAAAAGGCTCTGGTTTTGATCTTCAACCCTGTATAAAACCCGTCTTAGTGGTACATACATGTAATCTCTCCATTCAGGTTGATAGAGGCAGAAGGATCAAGACTTTAAGGTTATTCTCAGCTACACGGCAAGTTTGAGACTGGCCTGGGCTACATGTGACCCTTTCTCAAAAACAAATACAACTTTACTGGAAGACTTTTTTTCTTGCAGTGCTGGGTTCTAATCCAGGCTGTGTGGTACTAGGCAAATGTTCTAACACTGAGCTACAACCCCAGCAAGCCACCCCTCACCCCACGCCCTTTTTAGTTGAAGACAGGATTTCATTGTGTAGCCTGCATTGGCATTAAATTTGCATTCTTCCTGCCTTGGCCTCCCAAACAGTATTATTATGCATATGCTACCATGCCTGGCTACTAGAAGGTTTCGACACCAGATTTGTAGTGTTAGAAAATGGAATCAGTGAACTAGACGCTAGATGTATTTAAATTATGTAGTCTGAGCTGGGCATGGTGATGCACACCTTTAATCCCAGCACTTGGGAGGCAGAGGCCGAGGGAACTCTGAGTTCGAGGCCAGCCTGGTCTACAGAACGAGTTCCAGGACAGCCAGGGTTACAACAGAGAAACCCTGTCTCGAAAAACTAAAAAGTAACAAAGAAAGAAAAAAGAAAAAAAGAAAAAGAAATCTTTTAAACACTAAGAATAAGTAGCTTTTCACATGTAAGGGACCCTCAATAAGATGAACAGCAGATTTCTCGCTAGAAATCATGGAGGCAGAAGGAATGAGATAACACTTTCAAAATATTAAAATTAAAATGTTGAATGGGTAAAGTGACTATCTCACAAGTCTGAGAACGTGAGTTCTGATCCCCAGCACCCAAGGCTGAGCATGGTGGCAGGTGAAGACAGATCCTTAGAGCTCACTCCAAGATTGGCCAGCCAGTCTAGCCTATCAGTGAGCTCCAGGTTCAGTTACAGACCCTGTCACATAAAAGCAGGTGGAGACAGATAGAGGAATACACCCAACATCAATCAAGCACCGGCTTATACACACACACACACACACACACACACACACACACACACACACACACATGCACGCACACACATGCGCGCTCACAAACTGAACCCAAGATACAGAGCTGGCAGTGCCTGACAGTGCATCTGATAGAGTATAGAGCAGAGTGGGTTATTGGGGGAGGGACAGCAAATCACTTATATATGACACAGAAACAAGACCTAAGTTGTGAGTTGGGGCTGGCCTTAGCATCTTCTTTTCTTTTTTTCTTTCTTTTTACTATTCCTTTAATTATTTAAAGGAACTTGCCTTACAAATGACTGCTTTCAGTAATCAACCACCTGTGTCTCATAATAAATGATTCTGGGGTTTTCAGTGTAATCTTTTAGAAATTATAAAATATACTACTTTGGAGGAAGAAATAGAAGCAAATGTAAATTAAATAATTAACTCCTATCTTAAGCAAGACCATAATCCCCAGACATATCTTAGTCTCTGTCATCTGAACTTATTCCATTTGTCTAAAGTCTAGAAGTAGATGCATCTTTTAATGATCTTGTATTTTTCTTTATTTTTTGTTTACTTGTTTGTAATAGAAATGGAACAGTTTTACAAAACATGAGTCAGACAGTAACAATTGAAAGTAGGAAGGTAAGGTTTTAATCCCAGTTGAGACAGACAAGAATCTCAGAGACCAAGTTTCTATACTTTATTTTGCTCTTATTTTCTTAAATTGTGTCCTGATAAGTGCTTAATGTTGATTTTCCATGTCTCCGATAATATATTACAAAACCAGAGGCCCATACATACTTTGAAACATTTCTTGTCTCATTCTGAAAGTTCTGAAAAGCTACTTTCATATTAAAATAAGAAAAAAAAATGATTGACATGCAATCCCACTGAAGTTGTCATAACTGTTAAATAGTAAATGGAGAATAATATTCCTACAATACTAAACCATCCCATGCAGCAGTAAAATTTATTGCCTGTTATTTTCTATGAGCTAAACAACATGAAGAACAAACAGTCATCTTAGGGGCACAGCTCAATGGCTCTGTCCAAAGGGTCTGTCCTTTCATCATTGCCTAATTCTAGAATAAGAACAAGGCATGTGTGTTGTAGGGTCTTTGGGCTCCTCCTGGTGGACCCCACTGGTCAAGGCAAACACTTTTCATTGCTGTCATTCTAAGTGTCTTCCCTCTGGTTTTTAAGAACACATAAATGGAACATAAATGGACTCTTGCATGTGTGTCTTCTTTTCATAAGAAAGATTTGTTAGAGAGTTGGTGGTAGCTCACGCCTTTAATCCCAGCACTGGGGAGGCAGAGGCAAGATGATCTCTGTGAGTCTAAGGTCAGCGCAATCTACAGAGTAAGTTCTAGGATAGCCAGAGTTACAACAGAGAAACCCTGTTTCAGAAAGGGGGTGGGGGAAGAAAAAGAAAGAAAGAAAGAGGAAAAATATTTGTTTATTTATCTTTATTTATGTGTTTGTGTATGTGCTTGCATTAGTTTATGTGCATGATGTACATGCAGGTGCTTACAGAGACCAGAGGGTGTCAGATCCCCTGGAACTGGAGTTACAGGCTGCCTGATGTGGGTGTTGGAAATGAAATCTGGGTCCTTCTGGGACTGCTGAGCCATTTCTCTAGCTTACCTTGGACATCTTCTTTACGAAGGAAAATATGTTAAAAGTTGACACAAAAATCCAATCAAGAAAAAACACTTCACAAATTACATTGGTCATTATTAAATTGCAATGGATATGTTCCAGAAAGCAAAGCTCTTAAATATGTAGACACTGATCTACAGAAACATATAACTTCAAAAGCCAATCAGGAGCAACACATTAAGAAAAAGGCAAGAAGAGCTGACCTAGGAAAGGATGTATATGGTCTGCAGTAGAAAAAAATGTTTATGTGAAAATACAAATGTATATTCTATTATTGAAAACCAACTGATTGACTACCAGCTTCACCAAAGCGGCTAAGAATATGCAGTGAGGAAAGGACATTTATCTTTGATAATTTTAGGGTCTCATGTTTTATATAAAAGTTAATTTAAAAATGAATAAATGATAAAAATGTAAAGCTTCAAGTTATTGTGGTGATTTGAATCAAATATCCCCCATAGTCTCAGGCATTTGAATATTGGCCCCCTGTTGGTAGCTCTGTTTGAATAGGTTCTGGAGGTGTGTGGCCTTGTTGGAGGAAGTATGTCCTGAAGGTGTGCTTTAAGAGTTTCAAGATTTGTACCATTTTCAGTTCACTCTCTCAGCTTCCTGTTTATGGTTTGAGAGGTGAGTCTCCAGCTGCTGCTCCAGATGCCATGCCTACAGCCTGCTGCCTGTGTTCGACATCATGGAATCTAACCCTCTGGAACCATAAGACCAAATAAAAGCTTTCTTCCATATGTTACTTTTGTCCTGATTTCATCACAGCAATAGAAAAATAACTGATATAGTAATACATGGAGAAAAACTCCATGACATAGCCTGGGTAATGACTTTAGGGCTATGACATAAAAAACACAGACAATAGAAACAAATAGACAAATGATGTTCACATCAAAGATAACAAGCTTCTGGAAAAGAAAATCAACAGTGTGAAAAGACAACATACAAAATGGAAGAAAATAATTGCGAATTGTTCACCTAGTAATGGGCTATGTTTAAAATATGAAAGAAACTCAACTCAATAAATAGACACAGGGCTTGAAGAGCTATTTCTTAAAGAAAGGCATACAAATAGCTAATGGATATATGAAAACATGCCGAGTATCACTAATGGTGATGGTTAGGGTTCATTGTCAACCTGACAGAATCTAGAATCACCTGGGAGGGAGATGGGCCTCTGGCCATCCCTGTAGGGAATTATCCCGATAAGTTAGAAGGCCCATCTTAATTGTAGACAGAACCATTTCCTGTACAGGGTATCCTAAAAGTATAAGATGGAAAACGAAAACTGAACATTGGCATGTATATCAATCACTCTCTGATACCTGATTTGTGAATGTGATGTGACCACCCTCTTCAAGCTCCTGCCTCTTTGATTTCCCCACCATGATGGACTGGCTTTGCCTTGAACTGTGAACTAAAATAAACCTGTTCTCTCTTAAGTTGTTTTCATCAGAGTATTTTATCACAGTGACAAAGAAAAGAATTAAGGCACTTACCATCAAGGAAATGCAAAGGGAAACCACAATAAGACACTTCTTTATCCTCGCTAGAATGATTACAGGAAAGACAAAAGTGAAGTGTTGGGCAGGATGTGAAACAAAGAAAGCCTTTGCATACTATAAGAATGTAAATTAGAAAATCCATTGTGCAAAACAGTATGGAAATTATTTTAAAGATTAAACACAGAAATCCTATGTAATCAGATGCATAATAAAAGAAAATGGTGTAGAGTTTGCAATGGAGTACTCTATTCAACCAAAATAAAGAAGAAAATCATGTTGTTTTTTGATAAGTTGTAAGAACTTGGAAGACATGTTAAGTGAAATAAACCACACAAAAAGACAAATCTCACATCATTTCACTTATATGTGGAATCTAACAAAGCTAATCTCACAGAAGCAGAGTAGAATAATGTTTATCTCATGCTTAAGGGTAAGGTGAGGAAATGATAGAATATTTCAGTTAAGTAGTAGGCACAAGTTGAAGAGATCTATTGAAAAACATAGTGACTTTAGTTAATTAGACACTGTATTCTTGAATAATGTTTCTAGTAGGTTCAAGAACTCTCTATACAAACATTTTGACTACATTATTGAATTTGACTTAGCCATCCTACCATTAATATTTTTTTAATTTATTTATTTTTATGTGTATGGGTGTTTTGCCTGCATGCATGCTGTGACTGGTACCTACAGTGGCCAGAAGAGGGCACTGAATTCCCTGTGACTAGAATTATAGAAACTGAACTGCCAAGTGGGTGTTGGGAGTCAAACCCAGGTCCTCTGAAAGATCAGCCAGTGCTCTAACTGCTGAGCCATCTCTCCAACCTCTAACTATGAATATATTTTTAACGAAACCTCATGTTTTTCATGATGAATATATACAATCTTATTTGTCAAGGTATTTTGGTGTGTGTGTGTGTGTGTGTGTGTGTGTGTGTGTGTGTGTGTGTGTGCTGCTGGTGGTGGGGACAGAATCTTGTGCATGCTAAGCAAATGCTCTACCAGGAGCCATAACCCCAACCCTTTAAGTCTCAACTTAAAACAATAAAATACAACAAATATTGTAGATAAATCATATATGTTGACCACAGCAAAAATAGATTATTATGGAGAGATTAAGATAAATATCATTATTTTCATGCTAACATTTTTACAAAGAATAATTAATGTTTCTTTTATTTTCTACCAAAAATGTGATCTTGAGAGGGTTTTTTTTTTTCACATAAAGCAACTAAAATATTTGCCTTAGAGGTTCTTTTATCCATGCTTACTAAGTACTGTTGTTCCCTAAAAGTCAAATTCTGAGCCAATAAACTTGAGCTGTTTTAAATTTATTCTCTGAGACAAGCTTGGTGGTTCACACCTTTAATCTCAGCATTCAGAAGGCAGAGGCAGGCAGATTTCTATAAGTTAGAGGCCAGCCTCTATATATAACAAGTTCCAGGTCAACTAGGCTACATAGTAAAACCTTATCTCCAGTGTGTGTGCATGCATGTGTGTGTATGTGTATGTGTGTTGTGTGTGTGTATACACTCTTTATTCATTCCATAATACAATTATCTGCTTTCTCATGTCCCCATCCACATATATGTATGCAACAAGCAATTACAGTTACTTTTTGACATGAGAGATAAGATTTAAATACTAAATTTTTTATCTTCAGTTTCTAAAAGCTGGAATCTTAATGGGCTTTTGTTTTTTACTTCAACATGTACTTCTGTAAGATTTACTTGGCATCATGACTAGACTAGACATAAAAAGAAAGGCATTATCCAATCTTTGAAGAGCTTATTGTTTAGAAAGTGAGAGCATCTTATTTTCCATAAGGAGGGGCAGGGGCTGAGAATAAATTATGTTGGGTAAATGCTAAGAAAGGCAAAGATAGAAATGGCAGCAATAAACCTCTATTAAAGGTACACAAAGACTGGTAAAGATAAGACATACACCTTGCTAATCTCTACACCTGTAACTGTAGATCCTTAGCTCCTAAAATGGGACCCAAGGAGAAGCTGCCTATATAACAGTCATAGCCATCCTAGCAGGTATAAGGTCTCATCTTCTTATGCTTTCAGTTTGTATTTCTCTGGTGATATTATTAGAATTCTCACATTTCAGAACTCTGCTTAAAGTTTTTTATTTTGGTTTTTTGAGACCTGGTATCTCTGTGTAGCTCTGGCTGTCCTGATACTCGTTCTATAGATCAGGCTGGACTCAAACTCAGATCTGCCTGCCTCTGCCTCCTGAGAGCTGGGATTAAAGGCACTTAAAGTCACTTGCCACCACTGCAAAGGTTTGCTGTTAATGCTGTCAAATCACCAAGGAAAGCCAGTCCAGAACAGAAGGATAAAAGTATAATCACAAAGAAGAACTCACAGTGTATACCACTAATTGGAATGAATATTAGGATCAATAATAGGTAGCAAAGGCAAATTCAGATAGCAATGTGGTATTTACTTAACATCTACTGTACGAAAAAGTACTAACAAATAAAGGTAGTGTTGCAGAAAGCCGAGTAGGATGCTAAAACTCATAGTGCAGAACAATAGCAAAGTCCTCCACACCAAGGTGTCACTGGAGACCACACAGGAAGCCAGGCTTTCCATCTTCACCTAACCATGTTAGCAAGTCTTCATACTCATAGATAGTGGAGTTTGTTTATTTTCTGCCATTTATAATAATATAATATACAAAATGTGTGTTGTTGTGTTGTCTGTGTTAATGGTAAAGCTTTAAGTGTACAGAGGGCTGCTTATTAAAAGTTAAGTTTTGGGGAAATCAAGTCACACATATGACTCAGAGTATACAATGACATAACACTTGCTCAGCATCACAAGCCCCTAGTTTCTTCTCCATGTAACACACACACACATGCATAACTGTGTGAGGTTGGTGCTCAAAAGTTCTACATTATTCAGAGTTCAACTGTATAGACATAGATGCGTGTGTTGTGTTAGTGTATGTAGTTGTGTCCATGTCCGTGTGTCCGTGTGTGTGTCCGTGTGTGTGTGTGTGTGTGTGTGTGTAAGGAGGGAAGGGGATGGAGGGAGAGAAGCAGAGAGAGCAAAGAACTAACATATGTGATTGTAGCAGTTGACTAGGGAAGTATAAAAAATATATGGTCATACTAAATGACACAGAAAATCATTTGACAAAATGTAGCATTCATGTAAAATATAGGTGCTTGGCAAACTGGGGAGAGCAGAGATCCTCATCAACTTAATAAAAAGACTTTCTAAAAAGTCAGCAGCTAATATACATACTTCATAGCTAAGGTTAGGAATAATCAAACAAGGCTGTTCTTCCTAGTTTTAAAAAATGTATTATTTTATGTGTATGTGTGTGTACTACACACATGAAGGAGTCTGCAGAGGTCAGAAGAAGGCATCAGATTCCCTGGAACTGGAGTTAAAGTAGTCGTGAGCTACCATGAGGATGCTGGGAACTAAACCAAGGTCCTCTGCAAGAGTCATAAGTTCTCTTAACTGCTGAGGCATCTCTCCAGCCTCTGTTCTTAAGATTCTTCTTAAGACTCTATTATTACTAGAAGCTCCAGTCAGTGTACCAGAGGACTTAAGGCAAACTTTTAGGAAAAGAAAAAGTAATAGTCTCCTCATTTCTAAATAGCATCATGGGCAATGTAGAAAATCCCAAGTACTCTACTGAAAACTCTTTTTCATTTGTTTGTTGTTTGTTGTTTTCAAGACAGGGTCTCACTATGTAGCTCTGGCTGTCCTGGAACTCATGATATAGACCAGGCTGGTCTCAAACTCACAGAGATCTGCCTGCCTCTGCCTCCCAAGTATTGAGACTAAAGGCACCACTACTCCCAGCTTGAAAACTCATACAATTGATAAATGAGATCAGCAATATCACAGGATATAAGATAGTCATCAAAATAAGTCACAGTTCTATATATTAACAATGAACACATGGAAACTCAAGTTAAAAGTACAATATCTGTAAAGGAATAGCCCTGTGTGAAAGCTAGGGTCTATATTCCAGGGGCTACATTCAGAGGCCTGTGTGGTCTGGATGGAATATAGACACACCTTTAATCCAGTATTCAGAAAGCAGTGATAGCAAACACCTTTAATCCCAGTATTCAAAAGGCAATGGTTATGCATGTGTTTAATCCCTAGAAAAAAGCAGTGGAAGCAGACACAGGAAGCAGAACTCAAAAGGAGTCAGTGCCACACAGGAAGTGACTTCTGAGATGAGTCAGTGAATGGCAGACAAAGTAACTAATCAAAAGAAGAGTTAGCAGAGTAAGGACATGCCCAACTCTCAGGAGAAAAGGCTGGCTCTCAGCTCAGTAAAAGAGAATTACATAGGAGAAAGAAGAGACAGTCAGTTCAGAAGCAGACAGAAGGGTCAGTAAGAAGTCAGTTGAGAAAAGCCTGAAGAGTCAGAGTTCAGAAGGATCTAATCAGAGTGGTTCAGTCAGGAATAGGTCTCAGAAGGCTAGGGCTGAAGCCAATGTTCTAGATTGTACGAAGGCTTCCAGTTCAAGGATTAAGACAAGATTGCAAATAGGACAAAACGCTCTAGGACTCCAGGGCTCCAGGGCTCCGAGCTAGAAACAGTGATTTAATTAGACAAAAGAATAAACTATCCTCTACCCTGAATCAATGTCTACATCTGGTGAATCCACATGTATATCTACAACTACAAATATCACAAGTGCACAGGACAAAATAGAGTACTTAGATATAGACTTGATACAGAGCTGTGCAGAACATGCATGTAGAAAATTGAAAACTGATAAGGAAAAAAAGTAAAGACCTAAGTACATGGCGAATTGGTGGGTTAAAAGATCAAACATAGTAAATGAAAACAGATTTCCCTTAATTGACTCATTGGTTTAACAAATGCCTATTAAAGCTCTGTGTTTTGTATATATATAGCTTATTCTAACATTTATATTAAAGATCACATGGCTTCAAACACTAAGCTAGACAAAGACTAAAGTAAAAACCCGTATAATGACGTCATTGTCAAGCTGTATACAACCGAAAGTGAAGAGAGCAATGGCCCACACAACAGCAGACTTCCCATCACAAACAGTGTAAGTAGAAGACTACAGAGCTACTTTTTCAATGGTTGAAAGTCTACAAACCCAGAATCCTGTGTCTAGAAAGAAATAGCTTCCTAAAGTGAAACGGTAATATAGACTTTCCTGAACAAATAAATTCTGAGATAATCCATTGCTAACAGTTCTGCTCTGTAAGATCAGAAAGTTTATCAGGTAGATCAAGAAAATTCAATGCAGGAGGAAAAAAAAAGGGATAAAGATAAAGTATATCACATTTCTGCTATTCTTATTCTTATTCTTCTGTCTTTTCCTTCCTTCCTTCCTTCCTTCCTTCCTTCCTTCCTTCCTTCCTTCCTTCCTTCCTTCCTTCCTTCCTTCCTTCCTTCCTTTCTGAGACAAAGTCTCACTGTGTAGCCCTGGCTGGCCTGGAACTGATAGAGATTAGCCTGCCTCTGCCTCCTGAATGCTGGGGTTAAAGGTGTTCATTTAGGCCTTTTGAGATGGGGTCTCACTATGTAGCCCAGACAGGCCTCAAAATCACAGTCTTTCTGTCTCAGCCTCCTTGATGCTAAGATGACTGGTTAAATGCAATAAATGTAAACGTTGACAAAGATTCTTTGTATCCAGTTATATAAATATTCCCTTTTGAGAGGGTATGGCTCAAAAAGTATTCAGATTTTTATTGTGATTTTTTTATATAAATATTCCCTTTTGGGGGGGTATGTCTCAAAAAGTATTCAGATTTTTACTGTGATTTTTTTTTTCAAGACAGGGTTTCTTTGTTGTAACTTTGGCTGTCCTAGAACTCACTCTGTAGACCAGGCTGGTCTCGAACCCATAGAGATCTGCCTGCCTCTGCTCCAGAGTGCTGGGATTAAAGGTGTGCACCTTCACTGCCTGGCTTGTAGTTTTTAAAAATTAAGATATAGGGACTGAAGAGATGGCTCAGTACTTAAGAGCACTGGCTGCTCTTCCAGAGCATCTGGGTTCAATTTCCAGCACCCACATGGCAGCTTGCAACTGTCTGTAACTCCAGTTTCAGAGGATTCAACACCCTCACACAGATATATATATATATACATACATATACACACACACATATTTATATATACACATATGCAGGCAAAACACCAATGTACATAATTAAAATACAATTACATCATTTGCTTCCTCCCTCCAACTCCTCTCATCTCTCCTTTTCCTCTCAGATTCACGGCCTTTTATATATATATATATATATATATATTTTATACACACACATATGCATATAAACATATAATTTTATGGGTTTGAGACAGGCTATTGCCATATATCTCTGGCTGATCTAAAACTCATGTCAGCTATCAATTTGGCACAAACCTAGAATCACCTGGGAAAAGGAACCACAACTGAAGAATTGCCCAAATCAGATTGGCCTATAGCCATATCTGTGAGACATTTTTTCTGTTATTATTATTACATTGTGCGTGCACATGTGTGTGTGTGTGTGTGTGTGTGTGTCTGCCTGTGGCGAGCAGAAGAATTTAATTCTCTTTTCACCTTGTGGGTTCCAGGGACCCAACCCAGGTCCTCAGGCTTGGAAGAAAATACTATTCCCCACTGAGTGATCCCACTGGCTCTAAGAAGCATTTCCTTAATTGCTAATTGATATGGGAAGGCTCAACCCACTGTGGGCAGTATTATCCTTGGGTACATGGGCCTGAGCTGTATAGGAAAGGTAGCTGATCAAGCCAGGGGAGGCTGGCAGTCAGTCCGTGTTCTTCCAAGGTCTCTGTTTCAGTTCCTAACTCCAGGTTTCTGACCTGGCTTCTGTTGACGATAGATTGTAACCTGTAAGCCAAATAAACCTTGTCCTGCCCAAGTTGGTTTTGGTCAGTGTTTCATCACAGCAATAAAAGACAAACTAGAGCAGGACGTGTGGGTCAGCAACAGAACACTTGACTAGCATGGATAAGGCCCTGGGTTTCATCCTCAGGACAAGAAAATAAATAAATAAAAATAAGAGGTAAAATTACAAAATTAAAGGAATCAATTCTCCAAAGAAGATATAATAATCCTAAAGACATATGTACCTAAAAAGACAGCATGCAAGTACATGAACAAAAACTGCTACAAATGAAAAGGAAACAAAGCCAGTTGTGTAGTCTAGAGAGAACACATTACTGTCAGTAATTGATAGAGTAGGCAAAAGTCAGCAAAAATCTAAGGAAACTAGATAGCAGTCAGCCTCTCCATCTCTCTCTCTCTCTCTCTCTCTCTCTCTCTCTCTCTCTCTCTCTCTCTCTCTCTCTCTCTCTCTCTCTTTCTCTCATTTTTCAAGACAGGGTTTCTCTGTGTAACTCTGGTTGCCTTGAAATTCTGTAGTCCTGGAACTCACTATGTAGACCAGGCTGACCTCAAACTTAGAGATCCACCTGCCTCTGCCTCTGAAGTGCTGGGATTTAAAAGAGTGTGCCTCCACACCCGACTAGATAGCAGTCTTAATCAACATAACAAAATCAACATTTATGGACCATTGAGTCCAGTAACAGCAAAATAGGAATGGATGGAAAGCACAAAGAGAACATTTACTAAGATGTGTCATATGTGGGTTATAAATATAGGATATATATAAAATATATCTTAATGAAATTTGAGAAAACAACAGAAATTATGTGAAATCTATGTTCACATTCCAAAAATATAATCTACACCATGAACAGAAAGTCGGTAATTTGGAAGTCTTTAGAAACTCTACAACATACTTTTAAATAACCCATGGGTCACAGAAGTCTCAAGAGAAATTAAAATGTTTTAACTAATTGAAAATAAAAGTACAGCACATCAGTTATGTGCTGTAGCTAAATCCTGAAGAGATAATTATAGGATTAAATGTCTATGCAACAAAAGAAAGATTTGAAGGGAACAAATTAAGGGTCCACCATAACAATTAAACCTAAAGCCAGCAAGAAAGAAAACACTGAAAATGAAATTTTAAGAAATCACTGAAACTGAAACGAAAAACACATTGACACAAAACTTTGATCCTTATGCTTGCAGCCACCATAACTGACATGATCAACCACAGCAGCAGTAAACTGCAGTTTGGATCAAGTCTTGGGCTTTATCTCTACTGTCAGGAGCCACTCAGACAGTGACTTGTCCTTTGATTACCCACCCCCAAAGCAGTTGCTGTGGTTACTCTACCCCAAGGATACATCTCAGAAACCTCCCTCTTCCATCTCCCTCCCCCGAATCATCTGAGCTATTCCTGCCATAATTGTCTGGCACAGGATCAATCCTATCCCATTGGCTCATTCTCTAGGTGCCTAATCCACTAACTCTCATCTCTACTGCTATCCTAGCTGCTGCCTCCATGGGTGCTCGGATCCAGAGACCCAGTGCAACCCTGTGACTGTGCCTTCAAACAGATACAGAAGGCTGCAAGCCAAATGTTCCATGCATCCAAGGCTGACTGCTGCAGGCTGACTACTGCATAACGATAGCCCTGGCCCACAGAACTGCACACATGTGTATGCTTCCAACTCATCCCAATAGCTGCCCACACCCATGCAGACTCTCTTCCTTGCCACCACTAGCTCCAAACATGACAAGATGAATAACTGAAGAGAGTCATGAAACATGCGTGGACACAAAGTGCCCATGAGGATACAGAGAGAAAGCAGCTATTTGCAAACCAAAGAGAGGGCCTCAGAATAAAGTAAACCTCCTGATATCCTGAGCTTAGTTTTTTTACATTCCATAATTACAAGAAAATTAATTTATTTTGTTTAAGTCTAAAAGTGACAAATTAGTCATTTTAAAATTGAGCAAAAACCTGAATAGGCCATTAGAAACACAAAAGGGGGTCAGGCATGGTGGTACATGCCTTTAGTCCCAGCTCTCAGGAGGCAGAGGCAGGTGGATCTCTGTGAGTTCGTGGCTATCCTGGTCTACAGAGTGAGTTCCAGGACAGCCAGTGAGTGATGCACAGTGAGACCTTGTCTCAAAAAGTAAAGACAAAAACAAAAACAAAACAAACAACAAAAGAACCCCACAAAAATGCAAAAAGGTGCAGGTAAGATAACTCAGCAGGTAAAGGTGCTCGCTGCCAAGCCTGAAGATCTAAATTCGGCCCCCAAGAAGGAGAGAACCAACTCCTGCAAGTCGTTCTCTGATCTCCACAAACACACTGTGTCACATACACACACGCGCACACACACACATACACACATAAATAAATAAGTATAATTTGTTTTGTTTTGTTTTTCAAGACTGAGTAAGATGTATAATTTTTAAAAACACAAAAGTCTTCCATATCATTATTCAACAGGGAAATGAAAATCAAAAGAAGAATGAAACGCCACTGCATACATATAACAAGGACTAGATACAGGATGACTGTAATGGAAAAAGAGCAACACAGACAATAGCAACTGATGATGATGCAACGAGAACACGGGAATCCTCAGACACAGATGGTAAAAAGGTAAAATGATATAATTGTTGTAGAAAAGTTAGGTTGCCTCCTAGTAAAGCATAGGTTTTCCATGAGACCTAGCAAATGTATTACTCTGTGTAACCTCTTTGAGAAAACGTGTTCATAAATGCTTGTATGGAATACTAAAGTATTCCCAGTACTTGTATTGTTCCTATCCTATTCATAATAGGAAAAGTAAAAGCAACCTAATGGCCATGAATTGATGAATGCAAACAAAATATGATTTATTCATAAACAAATTTTTATTCAGTCATGCAAAGAACAAAGTGCTAGCAAATATTTGTATCTTGAAAACATTGTGTCACACAAAACAAGCAAGCCCAACATAATACTACATGTTGTGTCACCTCTATTTCTATGAAATGTCTAAGATACACAAAATCCACTGAAACATGTGTAGATTACTGGTTTCCAGTGGCTGGACGAAGAGATGGATTGGGACTAGCCATTAATAGGGTGATAACAATGTTCTGGAATTAGATAGTAGGATGGTTTCAAATATTTGTGAATATACAAAACAATATTAAATTGTATACTTTAAAATAAAATGCATATTATATTTCAAAGATATAAGTCACAAATTTCTATTTTAAGGAATTTAACAAAAGAATAACAACATAACTTTTGGCCAGGCATGGTTGTGCATGGCTTTAATCCCAGCACTCAGGAGGTACAGGCATTTGGATCTCTATGAATTCAAGGAGAGACTGGTTTACATATTGAGTTTCAGGCCAGCCAGGGCTACACAGTGAGATCATATTACATTTGATCGTATTTACCCCATGCTCTCTGTTATCCCCCTTATATTACCACTGAACCCCTTCTTCTTCCCGGCAAGCCTCCATTCTCCCTTCTACTATCATGTGTACGTGTGTGTGTGTATGTGTGTGTGTGTGTGTGCCTCACTGTTTAACTGGGTTGATTGCATGAAGATGAGTGGGGCTTATTAACTTAAACAGAAAACTTACCGGGAGCTACACCACTGAGGAATATAACCCTTCTTCCTCACTGGGATTTCTTATTGCCTCATATATCCTACACTTAGGGATGAAGAAGCCAGAACCACAGCAATACTAGTTAGGACAGATACAAATTTACTCCCAGTTCAGTTCTTTCTAGCCAAAGGACCAGAAAAGGAGCAGCATAGCTAAATGGAAAACCTTTAGTTAGTTACCTGTATAGTAAGTATAAACACCACAGACAAGAACTCCAGTTCCACTTTCATTTACACAGCAAGGCCACATCTGTTGCTTTGCCTTCCATACTTCTGAAGTTGCAAAAAAAAAAAAATTGATGAAAAAGAAAGCCAAACAGATTACCAGGACTTCTCATTTTCACTCATCAACTACAAGGGACTTCTATGTTCAGGATTAGTAGAGATGGCATAAGAAGCCCAAATTCTTACCTCATCCAGCTATTCCAAGTACCCCTATTTGAGTGTCAACCAAGTCAATGGAGAAAGTGGACTTTCACCTCCAACAGGTAGTCATATAATGATAGAACAACCCAGCTTTCCCTAAGTGAGCAGAGCCAGCAGACATCAGTCAAAAGAGAAAGCTGAAAGAGTATCCAGGCTCTTATGAGCTAATATGAGGATACTCACATTTTACTTAAAAACTGTATATGGTGCTACATGACTTGAATCCAATACTCTGGAGGCAGAGGCAGGTGAATCTCTGTGAGTCCCAGGCCAGCCTGGTCTACATAGGAAATTCCAGGCCAGGCAGGACTACATAGTGAGACTCTGTCTCAAAAAAAAAAGGAGGAGGAAGAGGAGGTGGCTCAAAATAGAAGGGCACCAAACAACATAATAATTAAAATTTCAAATATTAATGACAAAGAAAAATATTTAAAGCATCCCTCAAATAAAATATCATTGACAACAGCTCAAAAACAAGAGATTGTTCCTTAACAAAAACATATGGACACATGAAACTACTGGCATAACCTTTTACAAAGGTGGAAACTATTGTCAGTAAACATTCAGTAAAAGGACATTTCAGGAATGAAAGATTGATATTTGGTCAGGTACAAGAAAAGTAAGGAAAATTATTGCCAATGGGCCTGAGGAATAATCGCAGGGGCTGGGGAAGGTATAGCACAGAGTTAGAGCGCTTCTCCCAGTGTGTGCAAGGCCCTGGGTTCCATGCCCAGCATTGAAAAAAGGACCCGAAAAGAGAACATGAAGCAAAGTCTAAATAGGAAAGACAACAAAAATGTGGAATATCTTAGAATATCAGTAACAAAGAGGGAACAGTAAGCAAAAAATATGAATAAATACCTTTTATATTTATAAATGGTGGTGACAGTTGAGTTGTAATAAACAAATCATTTAAAAGACAGAGAAGCTATGATTAAAACGACAGATTATAATAACTCATGAGAATGTCAACTGATAAAGCCACTCTGGAAAAATGCTCAACACCTTGTTAAGTTCAACACAATTATTGTAAAAAAATATTTTATTATTAACTGTGTGTGTGTACATGTGTGCATGTGCCTACAGAGGCTACAGGTATCCAATCTGCTGGAACTGGAGTTACAGGCTCTGCACTGCCCAGATATTGGGTGTTGAGAACCAAATCCAGATCTTATGCAAGAGCAGTATGTGTTCTCAACCTCTGAGCCATCTCTCCAGCCCCAAAGTTCAGCATGGTATATGTATAAGTACATGGCCCAGAATTCCACTTATACATATCTATTCAAGAAAAAATAAGACATGTTTCACAGAGACATATAAATGTAAATAGTGGCATTTTTGTAATATGCTAAAGGTGAAAGGAATTCAAATATCATCATCAGGTGTATGGATAAGCAAAATATGATATACTGCAACAATGAAATACTATTTATCCATTAAAAAGAATGAAGTCCTAATAAATGATACATTATGATGAACCTCTAAGACCCACTAAGCAAAAGATGGTGTCAGAGGCAACATATTTTATAATGCAATTTATTTGAAAAGCCCCACTAAAGTAATACCAACCCACAACACAGATTGATAGTTGCATAGGACTGGGGCTGAGAGTGGGGGAGTATTGAACATGAGACGATGGAAATGTTCTAAAATTAGTTTGTGCTGATGACTGTACAATTCTGTAAATGGACTAAAATCACTAAATTGCATACTTTAACAAATAAACAAAGCTATCGTTTAAAACAGTGAGACTCAGGGAGGCAGAGATGACTCAGCGGTTAAGGGCACTGGCTGCTCTTCTAGAGAACCCGAGTTCAATTCCCAACTCCCACATGGCAGCTCACAACTGTCTGTAACTCCAGTTCCAGGGGATCCGACACCTTCACACAGGCATTCATGGAAGCAAAACACTGATACACATAAAATAAAAGTAAATAAATCATTTAAAAAAAACTGTGAAATCCTCTAAGACCATTAAACCTGTGACTTTGTGCCTCAGGCCTCCATCTATTAGAATTACCCTCATGACCTCCTTAACACATTAGGTAAACAAAATCTTATACCACCTGCTTTCCTCTGTGTCCCAACCCCAATTTACTATCTTGAAAGCTAATTTACCATTTAAAAACCATCATGCTTCAGGTGTTCGCTGACAGTGAATACACAAAACATGTTTTTCTCAGCTTTCTCAACCTAAATCCTCCTGTCACTCAGCAGAACTGATTACCTTGGTAATGACATATGCTTTTTCAGCACAGTGTACATTCAACAGATGAACTGATATGACTGTACTTGCACACTTGGCCAAGTGTAGCACTCCCCTAAACTACTTTCTCTTTTTGACTTCTAACTAGATGTCAGCAGACTCTTTCCAATTTATTTAGTTTTTTTTTTTTTGTCTTATTTTGTTTGAGATAGTGTCTCACTGTCCCAGGTTAACCTCATACTTACCATGTAGCCAAGAATGAACTTTAACTTCTGATCCTCCTGCCTCCACCTCCCAACTTCTGGGATGATGATGATGATGATGATGATGATGATGATGATGATGATGACAACGATTGTTATTATTATTTTGAGACAAGGTTTCTCTGTTATAACCATGGCTGTCCTGGAACTCTTTCTGTATACCAGGCTGGCCTCAAACTCACAGAGATCTGACTGCCTCTGCCTCCTGGGTGAAGACATTAAAGGCAAGTGCCACCATCACCCAGCTGATATAATATGTTTAATATCACTTGGGAAAGCCAATGATTATTATGAAATATTTTTAGATTCTTTTATCCTAATCTCTGCCTAAAGTAAAGTTCTCTCTACAACAAAAAGGTACATTTGTTCCTTACAGATGTTACAACTTACTTTTCAATTTCAAAAGAGCTAAGCCTTTGAATATAATGGAAAAATTAATATTAATAACATCAATTCCTTGATATTTGAACAATCTTTCTTACAGAACAGATTTCTCCCTTCCTTATATACCTAAGTATTTTGCTTATTACCACTATGCTGCTGATGCAATTCTCATTCTAAATTCCAGACTCTATTTTCCTAGTTACACCATCTAATCCAGTGGTAACAACCTTCCTAATGATGCAACACTTTAATATAGTTCCTTATGCTGTGATGACCCCAACCTTAAAATTAGTTTTGTTTCTACTTCATAACTGTAATTTTGCTACTGTTATGAATCGTAATATAAATATCTGATATGCAGATGGTCTTTGGCAAGCCCTGTGAAAGGGTTGTTTGACCTCCAAAGGGGTCACAACCCACAGGTTGAGAACAGTGGATCTAATCAGAATGAACACTAGTGCAGCAAGTGTAGGTAAAGCCACTATTAATATAGAGTAACTAACAACAATATTCATTCAACTATGGAGCTGTATGACTTTATAGTCTTAAAGGCACAAATTCTGTGCTACTGCCAAGTATGAACTAGTTTGGTACATTACCTAGAAACTCAAAGTATGTGGTCTTTGTATTTTAGTGGTGTAGAGAAGATGAAGTAGAATGTTCAAAACCGGAAAGGGGGGGGTCACTATAGACCTGAATGCATTATTTAACCTTCCTGACATTCAATTCTTCATCTTTTAAAAATGACTTATCTATTTCATGAGCATTAGTGTTCTGCCTACATGTATGTCCGTGTGAGGGTGTCAGATTCCCTAGAACTGGAATTACAGACAGTTGTAAGCTGTGAGCTGCTATGTAGGTGCTGGGAATTGAACCAGAGTCCATCCAGAAGAGCAACTATCGCTCTTAACTGCTGAGCCACTTCTCCAGCCTGTCAATTCGTCATCTA
Organism: Cricetomys ansorgei; assembly: GCA_026225945.1. Taxonomy (NCBI): domain Eukaryota; kingdom Metazoa; phylum Chordata; class Mammalia; order Rodentia; family Nesomyidae; genus Cricetomys; species Cricetomys ansorgei. The sequence goes on along the minus strand of JAMJFZ010004311.1, from coordinate 375,568 downwards.
TAAAAGACATATAAAGATGCCTACCTCAGCAGATTGAATTAACTGAGCTATAGTATTTGAAAGAATATAGCCTAGAGTCTATAGAATAGGTGATGTTAATTCATGTGTTTCTAAACTGGCATGCCCTCTACAGGCTCTCCAGCTCCACTCCTCAAAAGCCCAACCCCCCCCCCATCTCTCTCTGTAATTCTAGCTGTCCTGGACTAGCTCTGTAGACCAGGCTATCCTCAAACTCAAAAATTCTCCTACTTTCTGCCTCTCAAGTGTTGGGTTTGAAGGCGTGCGCCAGTACACCTACCTTCCAAACATTAATTGCAAACCTGCATATTCTTTCTCATATTCTTATTCATAAGAACCAACCAAAATGCATCACTCCACCCAGCTTTCCCAAGCAACTTTAGACACTGTAGTTGTTTGGCTAAAGAGTACAGGGCTTTGGAGGTAGGAAGATTCCCGATTTAAAACCTCATCTGTCATTTACTAGCTCCATGACCTTGGACAAATTACTTATTCGCTTTGTATCCAGATTTCCCATGTGTGATATGAGAATCAATATGGTACACCCCTCATAGTGTTGTGAGAAGATTAAACGAAATACGTATTTAGCACTTAGCACAGTCAGTGACACTTAGCAAGTCCCCAGAGTACCATTCAGCAGAAGAAATTAATAGAAAGTTTCCTCTTTTGTAAAATGTTAATAAAAATGTTTACCCTTCTCCCAGGATTGAACAATCTCTGCGTAGGGAATTGACATAAGTGTACCTTGAGATACTCTGGGCAAAGTCCTAAACTCGATTTTATAGAATTTGCTTTCCCTCGACTGCCTGCATAGAGGTAAATGTATCCCGCATTAATTAACAGGCACTAAAAGGAGAACGTACGTCCCCTGCGTCCAAGAGACTGACGTCCGAGGCGCAGTCTGAAGATCAGCACCGGCGGACCGGACCTCGAGAATTCCCTGGAGTTCACCTCTACCGGCCCCCTCCCCTTGGAGCCGCGCAAGCGTACACCGAATTTACTGGTCCCTCATGCCCCCGCCTCCAACCCCCACTCGGTCTGCCCAACACGCAGGCGCGTCTCCTCAAGCGCTTTCCCTACCCCCTCCTCTTTCTCTTCAGTCGTTCCCCCTCCTCTCCCAGCAGCTCCGCAGGTTCAAACTCTTCTCCGGAGAGTGGCTGCGATCGCGAGGTCACGTGATGAGCATCCTGCTGCCCAACATGGCGGAGTTCGACACCATCTCGGAACTGGAGGAGGAAGAAGAAGAAGCGGCAACGTCGTCGTCGTCGCCGTCGTCGTCGTCGTCGTCGTCGGTATCTGGGCCCGATGAGGACGAGGAAGATGAGGAGGAGGAAGAAGAGGAGGAGGAAGAGGAGGAGGAGGAAGAAGAAGAAGAGGAGGAGGTGCCGCCCCCGCCTCGGGTAGTGAGCGAGGAGCATCTGCGGAGATATGCCCCAGACCCTGTGCTGGTGCGCGGCGCCGGCCACATCACTGTGTAAGCGACTGGGGCCGGGGGCTTGCAGAGGCTGAGATTTGATGTCAGGGGAATGAGAAGGGCATCGATGGGCCTGCGGAGTTGGGGAGGGCTGACTGAGACGTACTGTTAGCAACGGACACCTGGTCTAAATGGAGAAACCGCAGGCTGAATAAGTGTAGTGTAAGAGAAATGGGGAGAATGAGGCATCGACCCCGAGGAAAGAGCGAGTGTAGGACATGGAGTTGTGGGGTGGGAAGCCAGAGGCACTGGAGTAGGGGTGATCCGCTTGTACGTGTGCTGGCGCGTTAATGGTCTCTAAACTGCAGGATGTACTAGGCTTCTCTGCTGCCAAGATTGATGGCTAGTGGAAAACCGCCACTGCTGTGACATGTGACAAGATCTAGGCTTGGATTTTTTCAAAACAAAAATACGATGCATTTTGTGAATAATATAAATATACGTCCACCCACATATTTATCCATCCATTCTTTCTGTCTAATGCTTATATGAACGAATATCGTCATCCTTTCTCTGTTGAATGCATTACTCTGACGTTCCTTTAATATTACATCATTAGAGGTCCAGGTTGATAAGAAATCTGTGCAACGTAGAAAGAGCAATGGATAGAGAGGGTGAGAGATCCGGGTGGGTGATCTCAGTTTGCCTTCTTACTGGACCTATGACCTTGGTCAATATCTTACTTCCTGGCCTTGGGTTTTCCATCTCCAAAATTAAGGGTTTGAAATACGTGGTTTCTAAGCTCCTTTGGCACTGAAATAATTTAAAATGCGTTCAAACACTAAATGTACAAACATTAAATATACAGAGAAATTATCCCTTGATGAATTAGGAATGATTTCTTTAAAACTCATCCATGATGGCTTTTAAATTTAAATTCTGTTTCATATTTGAGAAAATAAAGTGTGCAAGGACTCATCTTGGTTGCACAGTAAAAGAAGAAAAATTGATCTCTGAGCTTTGAAGAGTGCTTCCTCATTTTTATTTGCTTGGATTGTAAATACTTGAAATTTTGGCTATGGTGTCATGTTCATGCTCTTAACTATGGTGTGTTTTACTGGATTTTCAAAATGGATTTGCTCCTTCCCATCATGTCATACTGTCTTTAATTTTGATCATGGCTCACCTAGTCCCCTGACTCAATTGAGTGCTTGCATGAAATCATACAGTATGTGCCAATTCCTCAATCGTGCTATCTTTTAATTTTTAATATGTTAACTATTTTGACTCTGATACACTTTTTAAATCATTGAGTGAACATATTAGTAAGTATTTTTCAAATGTGGAAGGCTTTGGGGGAACCTTTAGGCCTTATTTTTGATTAGGTAATTTTAAGACAGTTTTTCTCAGTTTAAGTTTTTTGTAGATAGCTTGCAATGTTGAGGTGCCAACTTAACTGCACTGTTTTACTTCCATTCCCTTGGTCACTAGGGAGACCATTATTCAAGCTAATTATGATTCTGGCATCCAGGGTTCTTTTTATATAGATTATTTTACATGACCAAACAGAAAAAGTGTGTTTTATACTCCAACCCATAATTTTATGTTCCAACTCCCCCCCATTATTTTCTAAACTTCAGTGAGTACATAGCAAGCAAACATAATTTAAGTTCTCTAAAACTTCCTTGTAGCTCCATCCTACTCTCCACATAGCCACTTTCCTCATTTAAAACAGAGCACTGAGGTTTGCCTTGTCTAGACTCTTGTAGGTATTAATTCCCTGTCCTCCCCCAACCCAGTTTAAAAATTTTGGAGTTAAGTGAAAAAAAATGGTGTGAATGGTATCTTGGTATTAATTATTTGAAGGAAAATCTGAAAAACACTAGACGTAAATATAGTTTGGAAATTGTTTAGTTTGTAGTTCATTTAAGAAGAACATTTGATGCTAAATATCTTACATTTTAAGAAAACGATTAACTATTTAGAAGGTCTGCTAGAAGCCAGGCATGGTGGTTCACGTCTGTGATGCCATCATTTGGGAAACTAAGACAGGAAGACTTCCATGACCCAAGGCCAACCTGGGTCACATAATGAGTTCCAGATCAGTCTGGGCTACAGAGCAAGACTCTTTAATACAAATACTTGGCTGTGATCTGAGATGTGAATTATGATAACAGAACCTTCTTTATGTTGAGTGAATTAAAATCCTTAAGAAATAATGTTAATCTGACACATCTAAAATATCAAATTTTGTTTCATTTTTTTCTGATATGGGCATGTATAAATTGCTGTAAATTATATGATGTATTGGTTTTGGAGGCTTTGTAGTGATGAAGCTCAAACTTGGGCATTGTGCATCCAGGCAAGTGCTGTATCCCTCACTGATATAGGGCCCTACCCTGGCCCTATACATACTATGTGAGTGAACTATTTCTTATTCTCTTACACCCTGACTTATTTCTATTGTCTGTGTAGTCTTCATTCTATAGAAGATTTTGCTTCTGTTCAAACTTTAAATTTGAGAATCATTACCATCGGCTGGATTGTTTTTTAGAGGGGGGAAGTATTTTGTAGCTTTTCACCATGAGTAGGAGATAAATTTTTAAGGCAATAGATATGCTTAACCTGATTATAACTCAGTATATCTTAAACTCAACATTTTTCCTCCCCAAATGGGTTGTATTTTTAGTTGCCTCATTTCTGGCAGTGACACCAACATTCTACTCTCCCAGGGTACTATTTGAAATCTTTGAGGCATTGACTCTTCTCCTTGAATTGCCCTATGTCTGATATTCCCAGAATTCTGTCATCATACATTTGGAAATTCGCTTAGATTTCTCATTTTCTCTATTTCTATTTGGCAGCACTCTTGTTTGAGTTATCATCATCTCCTTCTTGAATTATAGCCACAATCTGCTGCCTCTCCCCATTTCATCGTGCATACTTGTGCCAAACTAATTTTCTTAAAATTCCATTTAATCGTGTCACCATGTTGCTGCAGACCTGCACTGGACCTTTATTAGATCTGAATTCTCCCAACATCAGAATTCAAGGAGTCCCTCCTCTTCCCCCAACCTCATCTATTCTCTTCTGCCTTCTGTACCCTTCTCTTCTGGCCTGCTCCCAAGGTCTTATACCATAAGGCAGCCCCTGACTCCAATAGTACCTCACTTTGACTCTCTCTAGCTTGTCCTATAATTATATTCAATCCTTTTAAGACAAAAACCTGATACTCATATTCCATTTATCTGCTATCTAATAGCTCTTCCTCCAAATTTCTTCAAAGTGCATGCATGTGCCATATTTACTTCCTCTGATCTGGATTCTGACACCTTAACTGTGAAGTATCTGGCCTCAGTTGAGATCATAATGATCTCAACTGGGAGGGTAGTTTTGATAGAGTGTCTAACATGTATTTTTCATTCACGGTCTTCTTCCTGTCTTGCTTCTTAATACCGGTGATCGCCAGAATTTTGTTCTGCGCCCTCTACTCTTACTGTCTCCACATCCCAAATGGTCTTTTCTTGCTTCTTGTGGTCCCAGTTATCCAGTGTTTCCAAATATGGGTCTCTGGAACAGACTCTGCTCAGGCTCTTACCTGGGCTCCTTTACTCGCAAACATGCCTTATTTTTCTCTATTTCCATCTTGGTTGAGTGTACCTCTTGTAAACTACCCTTTCTTCTTCTCCTCACATTTCCCAATGCTAAGCAATTATTAACAAATGACTTTAAAGTTGCATGTTTTCCTCTCTACTGCCACTTCCCTGATTCGGGCCTCTTTTACCACCCTAACTAGTTGTCTTACCTCTATCCTTGTCATTCTGACATCTATCCTCCAGTCTGTTGCTTGATTAAAATACCAGAAGTACAGATCTAAATGAACTGCTCTCCTGCTTAAGATTAATCTGGTTTCTCCTTCACTATCAGGATAGAGTCTAAGCGCTGGAACACGGCATACAGAACTGGACCTAACCTGTCTCCATTATCTCCTTCCATTTCCTTTGCTGCTTGTAAGTTACTCATCATGGCGTGTTATTTCTTATATGTCTGTTCAAGCTAATGCTTCCATCTTAAATGCCAGTACACACCTCCCCCCACCCTAGCTATCCAAATGTCACCATTTTCTGTCAGTCTTCTTTGCCTCACTAAATTGTAAGATACGACAGCAAGAACAATCTCGCATTCCCTATGAATCTTCAATAGCTACCATAATACCTGTTTAAGTAAGTTCAGTGAATATTGGTTTATTTTAGTGGTACTCTATGCTCATTGTTGGGCAAACTACATTCCAAGCCCTCAACAAATGCTAGTTTGTTGAATCATGCCATGGAGAGGACTTTATTCTGAGCCTAGGACTTTATTCTAAGCAGTAGTAATATCATAATCCTAGTGATGAGGCAGACTCTCCAACTGATGCCATTGCCATTCCTCTATAAAGCTTTGTAACATTAGCTCCTGTGTGTCACAGTACTCTGGTTCACCTGTATCATCTTAATAGTTTGGCCTTCTAGTTATTTTAACAGAATATGAATTTTAACATGAAATTAATTATAATATCATAAGAAGCAAGAGTGAAGCCAGGTGGTAGTGATGCACACCTTTAATCCCAGCGCTGGGAGGCAAAGGCAGGTAGATCTCTGTGAGTTGGAAGCCAGCCTGTTCTATATAATGAGAGCCTGTCTTAAAAAAAAAGTAGTACTAAATTAACTCCCACAGGTTTGAGAAGCAAAAAATGATGTGTCGCTTACAAATATGAAGTATTTCAGAAATGCTGTATGTTTGAGTTATCCTTTTTTTAGGACAAATATTGGGGCATGGTATATTGAAATATAGAAAACAAATTCATCTGATGAGATTTTTTTCCCCTTGTGTTTATAAACATGACCACACTCTTATTACTTAAAATGTGTGGATGTCTACCCTTACATGAGTATTTGTATAGAAGTTAATTGAGGTGATTGCTGGATTACCAATTTTCAGGAAGTCTTACTAAATTATTAGAAATAGAATCAAAACAGATGGTTAAATTTACAAAGAGTTCATTTCTACACAAATTTAAAGGCACTTCTCAGATTAGAGAATGGCTTACATTTTCTGTTAACTGTCATTGAGAAATTACAGTGACACACTATTAGTCCGAGTTTATGAAAGGTGACTATTTGGGCTCAGAGAGAAGGCTTGACTAGAGTGAGCAAGGCCTTGGGTTTAGTCCTCAACATTGAAAACAATCAGGTGACTATTTTACACAGCTTTAGGCATCGTGTAATCTGATAAGACATGGTTATTTCCAGAAGAAAGATTCAAGAGATCTAAGTAGAGTCTTTAAACAAAAATAAGCCTCTGTTTGTGTTATATGGCATTCTTAAACCTGGTGCATGAACTTGCATTTATGCAAGGTTTTAAATGGTCAAAAATAGTCATTTTTACAAGCATGGAAAGCAAGGGATATAGGGAAGCAGGAAAAAACAAAGGAAAGGATCCATCCTTCTTTTCCTCTGTTGCCTATAATCCAAAGAATTGTTCCAAGAAATTAATATACAGGAGAATTAAAAACGCTTAAAAGAAAATTCAATCATTGACAACCCCCAGCTTGGTCAACTTTAAATGCATAATAGACTCTATATTTAATAAAGTCAATAAGATGACTATGAGTAGTTCCCAAGTGCCTCTTTGTCTAATGCTAAAGACTGCCACATCTTGGCTAATGTCTATCACTGATGAGTAATGAATAGACGCATTTGTGTAACCTCTGTAGGGGCATAGTTCTTAACTTCATAGTTTGTTTATGAAACAGATAAGGTGTGTATCCAGCAGCAGCCATTTCAATATTATATTTGTAGCTACTAAGTGAAACTCTCAGAATTAAGGTTATTTGAAGTAAGCACTCTTTTTATGTCCTCAGTGTTAAAGAAAGAAAAAAAAAAAAAAGAAATCCCTGGTAGGTGAGAACAGGATAACTATTTCTTGTTAGCCAAAATTCAGAGAGTATTGGGTCTGGTTTGCTTTTCATTACAATTTGTTGTTTGATTTTTTAAGATGGATTCTCGCTATATAGTCCAGATTGACCTTGAACTCACTATGTAGCCCAGGTTGGTCTTGAACTCAACTATCCTCCTGCCTCATCCTGGGATTATAGGCATGTGCCACTATATTTTATGGTGTAGATAAGCATTTGACCCTGTATACTTACAGGTTTTACACAAATCCAACCATTTGCAGATCAAAAAAATCTTAAAAAATTACCATCAACATGTATGGATATTCTCTTAACATTTTTCTGTAAACAATATAGTATTACAACTATTTGCATAGTGGTTGAATTATCTATTACAAGGATGATTTAAAGAATATTGGAGGATGTACATGGGTTAATACCATGCCATTTGAATATAAGGAACTTGGGGCTATAGAGATGGTTCAGCAGTTAAGAGCACTTGTTGTTCCTACAGAGGACCTGGATTCAGCTCTCAGTACTCACGTGGACACTCACAACCATCAGGAACTCTAGTTCCAGGAGATCTGATGCCCTTTTCTGACCTCCAAGGGTACCAGGCATGCACATGGTACATACACATACATGCAGGCAAAACATGTACATAATAAAATCAAATAAATATTAAAATTTTTAATAAAAATTAATATAAAGGACTTGAGTATCCAAGAATTTTAGTGTCCAAGGTGGGGCTCAGACCCGATCTCCCACAAACACTGAGAGATGTCTATATGTTGCTCATAAAGGAGGTTTTTAAGAAGTAAAACTGTACTTTCTTGACCATTTTTTAATTTTTTAATATTTTATTTTATTTTGGTTTTTCAAGACAGGGTTTCTCTGTTGTAACTCTGGCTGTCCTGGAACTCACTGTGTAGAGTAGGCTGGCCTCGAACTCACAGAGATCTACCTGCCTCTGCCTCCTGAGTGCTGGGATTAAAGGTGTGCGCCACCACTGCCCAGCTTAGTTTTATTTTTTATTTTATGTACATTGGTGTTTTGTCTGCATGTATGTCAGTGTGAGGGTGTCAGATTCTCTGTAACAGGAGGTAGAGACAATTGTGAGCTGCCATATGGGTGCTGGGAATTGAACTTGGGGCCTCTAAAAGACAGCAGTGCTCTTTACCACCGAGCCTTCTCTCCAACCCATCTTTACCATTTTTAATGTACTTTTTATATTTTAGAAAAAGATTCATTTTTATTTATATTAAAGGAGAAAATTAGTAACTTGCTAATTTTTAGTTCTCATTACTTCTTAACTAGATAGGAACTTAACTTTAGGCAAATCACTTAATTAATTGATTTTTAAAATGTTTTTGAGTACTAGGATTAAAGGCATGTGCCACCATGAATTTCAGCTTCCTTTTCCAAAGAATGGGAATGACAATACTTCTCTTGGAGATCTTAACAATTTGAAGTAATGTAGTTACTTAGCACAGTGTCTAGCCTGGTAAGTACATAGTTACTGGTATCTGTTGCCTGTCACTGCTTTCCTTCCATGGCGTTCTCAGCACTAGTCTAGTTTTCTTTTTGCTTACCTATCATCTACTGACATAAAATCATTAGTTAGTCTGATGGAATTGCCTGACATTTGGAAAATGACCTAAGTTACCCTACTCAATTCAACAAGTAGATAAGCAAAGGCCTATAAAATTTCTTTTGACTTCATTACACATTACACATACTGGAAGAGAAGACCTTAGAGGTGGACATCTCTTTATTCAAAATGGTTAAGCAAATGAAAAACATTTAAAAGGTCATTTAATATCTGAAGAGTGACTGGTCACAAGTTATCAAAGTATAGTTCCAAAGTTTACATTAATGGGAAAACAGTACCTTTTAAAGAATTTTTTTATACATGGAGAAAATTAGGAAGAATAGCATAATTCATTCTCACATATTATCCATCATCCAATTCCATCTATTATAAACTAAAGTAGATTTTAACAGAGAAATACTTTAGTCAAAAATTATAGCATGGGGCACTGGAGAGATGGCTCCATAATTAAGAGCACTGGCTGCTCTTCCAGAAGAGACCTGAGTTTGATTCCCAGCACCCACATATGGTGGCTCATAGCCACCCATAACATCAGTTTCAGGGGATACAGTACTCTCTTCTGGCTTCCAGGAGTACTACACACACACACACACACACACACACACACACACACACACACACACACAATTGAAATATAAGTAAAATCTTAAAAAATTAAGACTCCTGGCTACTTTTAGTCTTGTGTTATGGGTGTAGTTAAAATTCTAGTTTTATTTTTTTATTTTTAAAACAATTTTTAACTTTAAATATATTTTGATCATATTCTTCATCTTCCCCAAGTCCTTCCAGATCCTGTCCCCTTCCCTACACACCCAACTTTAATTTCCCAATACAACAAAAATTTTAAATTGCTTTCCTTAGATTTAACTGCTAATTTGGATAAACAGTCAAAAAATTTATTTTTGTAAGTATGTAAAATTTTATTGAGAACATATAGTTTCAATTCAATGTTATTTTTAGAGCTTATTTATGGATTTTTAAATTAACTTTGGTTTTGACTGGTACATCATAAAGTTGTGAATATTTAGGACACATTTCTATTTTTTATTTTTTATTTTTTTATGGAAAATAGATTCCTCTCTCATACATACATCCCAACTACAGTCTGAAGCCCAAAAGAAAACTGTATGGGTTTATAACTTATTGTGGGAAAGGGTTTAATATGCTGAATAGAATAGATATTGTTCTGTCTTTGTTTTTAAGGTTTGGATTAAGCAACAAGTTTGATACGGAATTTCCCTCAGTTCTGACAGGGAAGGTAAGTGAGTTTGCTTTGAGTTTTCCAATTCTAATGCACTGTGATATGGTTTATTCAATGTTATGACAAATGCTTTGACTCACTGGTAATGAAGCCAAATAACAGGAGGCCTCCCTACTTGGAAGCTGTGTTCACAGTGACTAAGTGGTGTTTCCATGACTACCAGCCTCTGGCCAGCTATTTTGTCTGTTCTTCCTAAATGTCAGCCATTGTTTATTTACCTGTTCAGCTTTTCCAGTGTTGCCTTTTTTGCCCAGCACAGGTAGCTGTAATTGTTTTTACTTAGAGCTTTAATGTTCAATGTTTCCTTAGCAGAGTTATCTTTTTAACTGAGTCACTATTATTTTTAAAGTATTATGTGGTATGCATCATTTATTACAAATGAAAAGCATCACATTTTTTGGTTAGATGTTTTTCTTCCTTTTAGATTGAGTTTTAAATTTGGGCTCACAGCAATAAATAACTACCTTTCTATTTCTAGGTTTCTCTATATTCAGTTGTATAAAAAAGCATTCATGCTCAAAATTCAGACTTCCCAGGCTTCAAACCTATAAGTCTAGATTTTACAGCATGATGATTATAAGTAATATTGTACTATATACTGAAAATTCTCCAAATGAACAGATTTCAGGTTCTCTAAAAGAAATAATAAATAACTATGTAAAGAGATATGTTAACTTGCTTGACTGTAGTAATTATTTAATTGTGTATGTACATTAAAATATCAGTTGAGCTGTTGTGGTGGCACAGGTCTGTAATCACAATACTAGCATTCAAGATATCATGAATTCCAGGCTAGTCTGGGTTACATAGTTAGAATAAATCTTAAAAAAAGAAGAAGAAAGAAAGAAAAAAAAGAAAGAACAACAAACAAACATACATCAGCATGCTGTACACTTGAAATATTACGTTTTTTTAAAATACTGTACTTGGAAAAATTCTCTTACAGAAATGCTAACTTTCAGGTTGGGGAGGTGGCTCAGTGGGCAAAAAGTACTTGCTATGCAATCATGAGAACCTGAGTTCAGCTCCCCAGCACTATATAAAAAACAGGTGCAATGATAGGCATCTGTAACTCTGGTGCTGGGTAGCAAAGACAGTCAGAGCCTGGGAGACGCTCACTGGCCAGTTAGTCCAGCGGAAACAATGAGATGCAGGTTCAGTGGGAGACCCTGTCCTAAAAAATAAGGTAGAGACTGATAGAGCTTCCAAGACAGCTGAAGTCGATCTCTGGCCTCCACACTGGTACAGGTGAGTGTACACACACATACAGAGAGAGAGAGAGACAGAGAGTGGAGGAGCAGGAGGAGGAGGAGGAGGAGGAGAGAGAGGAGAGAGAGACAGACACAGACAAAGACGGACAGAGACAGACTCTCTTTGATGTAAATGTTTATCTTTGGTCTCTAGTATGTTCTGCCTCTCTCTCCTAATCATTCAGAATACTTCACCAACTGCAGCAGCAGCTTCATGTTTTATAAACATTAATGATAAATGTTTTCTCCAAATGTATAAAACTAAGCATGGAGTATCTTTTAAATAATAAAATATGACTAAGATCATGGTAGCTTTAATATTAAAATTAAAGAAAAATGTAAATCAAAACATCTCCAATTGAAATTTTATTTACAGTTCCCTTATTGCTACTGCATGAGCTGTCTGGGAAATTACGTCCAGCTTTAATGCTGGCTTAATTTTTTTTTTACATGTTTAAAAATAGAGGTCTAGAAAATGAATGCCTTCAAAACTGTCAGTAAACATAGCTCACAGGCATAGCATTATCCATTTTTAAATTAACCAGTTTTATGTGCTGAAGTAATCTTTAGAATGTCTTTTTACACCTTTTCATTCCCTTCCAAACTTTCTGGAACTAAAAATTCCATTATCCAAAAGATAGTATGATTTTTTTCTTATCTTTATTATTTATTTATTTGTTTATGTGAGACAAGGTTTCTCTGTTGTAACTCTGGCTGTCCTGGAACTCACTCTGTAGAGGAGGCTGGCCTCGAACTCACAGAGATCCGCCTGCCTCTGCCTTAAAGACGTGTACTACCACCAACCAGCTAGTATGTTTTTTTTTTTTTAATCAGAGTTGTAAAAGTGGTATGCTGCTTTTGGTATCCATTCATACAACCTAGATGATCTGGATGGGAGCTGTTCTTGAAAACATCCATTCTTTTTTTTTTTTTTTTTTTAAAATCTGCCTTTTTGTTTTTTAGAAACAGGCTTTTGTTATGTATCCCAAGCTAGCCTGGAACTCATGAAACCCAAGCTGGTCTCAAACTTGTGGCAGTCCTCCTGCCTCAGCTCTCTAATTGTTACAATTACAGACATAAGTCACAATGTCTGGCTAAAACATCTTTTCAGGTGACTATTTTTATAGTACACATCATATTGATGTGCGGCTGTATGTTCAAGTATATGTTATTTGTATTGTACACATTTTCTCGTGTATTGAGTAATACAGAAATGATTGTACAGTGTTTTCTTAATGTGTGTTTGACAATGAAGAAAGCACTGAAAATAATTCTTAAAGTCGGATGTTCGTTTGCTTTGTTGCTGTGGATCAAGCCCAGGGCCTTGCTCATGCTAATAAGCATGTGCCCTACCACAGGGTTTCATTTCTAGTTCCTGAAGGTCTGATTTTTAAAGTTATGTGTTTCTGGCAATGTAACTTTAATACAAGTGTTATTTCCTTAATGAGAATTTTTTCCCCAGTAGGTACTATTTCACTTGTACAGATTAGTGTGGATTATTAAACCATTTCTCTAATAACTGGGGGAGGCCTTATATAAATATGAAAAACTAAATAAAAAAGTCTTAATTCCCAACTTAATACTCCTTGTATAAATTGTCTTAAGATGGATAACTGTAATACCTAACAGAAAAGAATTGCCCTTTATTAGAACCAGTCTTTTGGCATGAGTGAGATATTCTAGGTAGCTGGCCTGAGGTAAACAAAATTGCAATGAATTAAGAAAATCTAAAAGGCCACAAGTTGTAAGCTCCACAACTCAATATTAACTTTCTGCTTTTTTTGTGTCTTAATTCTTGTAAGTGCAGAAAAGATTGTTTTCCCTATTTTGTTAAAGGTAAGTTCATGATAGGACATATAATGTAGGTATGCATGTATATACACACATATATTCTGGTGACCAGAAAGTGAAAGACCCACATAAGTTTTAAAAAAAAAAAAAAACTGAAAGCTTCTGGTCTTTGGCTTGAAAGAGGTAAAGGGTGTTATGGGGAGATCAGTGTGTAGTGTTGGGAATGGTAAGCCACAAAAATTGACCTCCTCTATTGTGATCCAATATGACAAGTGATTGATAGGCTTGTGTTCCTCACAATGAGGGAGGCAACTCAGTCCTGCTGGGCTTCGCTTCAACTTTCTTCTGTTTAAAGGGTCTTCTGCATCCTGTTATAAAATACTATGACCCTTTCCCCTACCTTCATGATGTTTTCTTTTTTCTTTCCATGAGAGTCAAAAGGAATGAATGTTTCTTTACAACCTACTGTCCAACTAGAAAGTCAGAGGCTCCCAGGCGATGTACACTACTGGGAATACTCAGTCATATACAAGCAATTGCAGTTAAGCAAACATTTCTTTCCATGTTTAAAATTGAGAGTTAATCAGTTCTCTTTTCCTATCTGTGTTTTGTGACTTGTACTGTTACTAAAATACAGATTGTTGTTGTTTTTTCCCCAAAGCCAATCCTGGCATCTTTTTAAAGTCAAACTGCAGACTATAGTTTGTTGTTTGAGATTCTAGTGAAAGTTTTTCTTTTCAACATAATTTGATTTATAACCCAAAATTTGATTTCTCATTTTAAATAAGTTGAACATTTGAGCTTTAATTTGTGTATGGTAAGAGAATAGCTGTTAAAAGTAGAGCGTGTTGGAGAAGGAAAATTGCCAACTTTGAGGGGTATTGGTGTTTTCATTTTCAGAAACATGTAATGAAAGAGTTTCCTAACAATCTGTGTATACTGTGGTGTATAGTTGATTTCACTCACATGTTTCAAACTGAAAGCCAGCTTTCCCTTCCCTCCACCTTCTAATCACTGTTCTTCCCTGCTAGAAACTTCTTTTCTAAGATTCCTTATACACGGTTTTGTTCTTTGAATAGATTCATTTCTATTTCTGGTATAACTCTTTACTTTTAATTTTAATTACATGTTTTTAAATAAAGTTTAAATCATAAGGCTGGCAAAATGGCTCAGTGAGTAAAAGGTTCATGCCACCAAACCTGACAACCTGAGTCAGATCCTGAGAGCCACACGGATATAACCCAGCTCCTGCAGGTTGTCCTATATACTCACAGGTAGATAAATAAGTAAATAAATAAATGTAACATATTTTTAAAATAAGCAAAGCTTACAAAGACAACATCTCCTCATACTGCAAAGTGGTACCTGACATAAGAGTTGAAGTCAGGCTTAGAAAATGGTGAGGATGCCAGAGATGCTCTTATCCAGACAAAGGGGATGTGCTTCCATGCTGCCAGCATGTGCAGTGATGAACTGACTGAGCCTTCACTGAATAACCATTCTGAAATGAAATTATCTTCATCTGGGATAGAAAGGTTTTGTTTGTTTTTTGAAATTTATTGTCATAATATAAAAGTAAACAAAACAAAACAAAATCGCCTGAATCACAAAATGACTACCATTATACCAGTGTTTTTTTGTTTGTTTGTTTGCCTGGTTTTTTTTTTTTTTGTGTGTGTGTGTGTGTGTGTGTGTGTGTGTGTGTGTGTGTGTGTGTTAAGGTGGAGGGGATAATAGGGGAAAGCTGAGGTAAAGGGTTGTGTTTTTCAAAAATGTACACATGTCACACCAATAGCATTTAAGTGTTTAAAGAACACAAATTAAAGACTTTTGTTTTGCCCATAGTCACACCATGAAATATGGGCAATGGCTACATACCAGTGTATGCTAGGTATTGTGCTAAGTAGCTTTAGAATTGTTACCTCACTGAAGGAAAAAATGACAGCCTGTTCATAGAAGGAACCAATGTTACAGCGTTATGAGAGAGTACAGATAAATGTCCAAGGGGAAGAACTCTGGCCTCTCATGGAATTCTGTGTCCCTTAGCTCAGGTAGAAGGTGAGGATGAAAAATCATCTGAGATGCAAACTATCTTTCTTCAGCTATTATTACTTGCTTTCTTGGTGATTTCCTGCAATGAAAAGGAAGCTAAATATTGCTGTTTAGGACAGATAAATCTTTACATAGTAACTTGGCACCCTGTTTTTAAAAAGAACGTCAAAGGACTGCAGGAAGAGTAAGTGGTAGAGCATCAGCTTAGCATGAGCTAGCCCCTGGGTTCTCCATAGTTCTAAGAAGAAGGAAGAGGAAAGGAAGGGAAAGAATATCTCTGAAAAAACAGATGAAGAATCTTTGTTTAGAGATAGCAGGTTATCTTTTATTTATAATCGATGTGTAACAAAACCATGGGCTTCCCATGCCATTCTGATCAATCCCTTTGCCTTCAGAGAAGTCAGGCAATAGCTTTTCTTTCTCCAAATCTAAGATGTGATTTACAGACTTCCTTTTTCAAAGTATTCTACCCAGGGAATTTCTTCTAAGGTGGAACTTCCATTTCTAGTGACTATGTAAAACAAAGACTATCAGGTTTGGAGAGATGGATCAGCGGTTAAGAACACTGACTACTCTTCCAGAGGTCCTGAATTCAATCCTCAGCAACCACTTGGTGGTTCACAAACCATCTATAATGGAATCTGCTGTCCTCTTCTGGCATGCAGGTGTACGTGCAGATAGAGCATTTATATAATATATATATATATGTATATATATATATTACATAAATAAATAAATTAAAAAGAAAACAAAGACTATCATTTCACCTTATACATGAGGAACCAGAATTTAGAAAAATTAAATGATTTTACCTATGAGTTTCTCAGACATGGCAAGAACTAGAAGCCAAGTCTTCTGATTTGGCTAATTAATGTTTTTTATTTCAATCATAAAGTATGATTCTATAAATTTATTTCATATTTACCCCCAGAAATGTCAATTTATTGGAGTTCTTGGTGCACAGTGACTTCCAATGTGCCATGTTGTTAACGGTGTAGATAGAGAATGAAGTTCATTTTCCCCATATAAACAAAGTTTTAAGCCCTAAAGTTTTAGAACTGATCATTGTTAGCAAGAATACCTAGTTCATGGAGCGAGTAATTACCTTGTGGGTGATACAAACAATTCTAATAAAGCTTATCTACTTAATGTTTTAATCGTGGTATTGGATCTTTATAGCATCTATTAATACATGTGTTTGTATGGGTTCTAAGACATCCCTGTTAAAAGTTAAAAAAAAAATGTGACAAAGCGATTTCTTTATTATAACCTTTTATGTGGAAGAGTGAAGCTTTTAGATACATGATACACACATCATAGTGGGGCTTTTGTTTTACAGCAACTTATTTTTTCTATCAACATTCTAAGTTTTGCTTTCACAACCAGATGCTGAAATTTTTCCCATGAATTTTCCATCTGCTGCTTTCTAAATAGAGTGATATCATCTTGGTGATCCAGAAACATGATTTCACCCAAAACAGGCTATTTTTAGTGTACCTTTGAATCGTGTAACTTGCAAGGAGAATTTCTGGTTTAAGTCTTAACTACGTGGGTCATGCTCATGCCTTTGAATTTACTCTCATTGTTTATAGAAAGTACAAGCAATCACTTCCAGAAACAGAGGTAGTAACTAGAAATGCTAAATTTGTGTAAAGACTTTTCAACCTTCAAAACTCAAAGCAGTTATAAATCTGATGTGTACTGAATACTAACAGTCTGCTTTAAACCTAATTACCAGATGTTATCTTTTGTTCATGTCTTTCCCTGCAAACAGCCGCAAGTTTAACTATTACTTTGCAGATTTGCCAGGAAGAAAAGGTGTTAAGAGTTTATTTCAAAGTAATTTGGGATTATTATCAATGCCTAATTTTAATTCCATTTCCTCTGGTTAGTAGTTTGATTTTTGTTCTTGTTCTGTGCTTCTAACCATAACTCAGCTTTAAGTCGGGGTATCTGAAGACTGTGAGCACCAGTACCTTAACAAGAATATTTGGTAACAAAACTGCTTGATGGGTTTTCTTTACTATCAGTCTTGTTGCTTTTAGTTTATTGTTGGTCATTTCAGAGCGCTGTGAATATTATGCTGAGTTCTTCAAGCATGAAATTATATTGCTTTACTTGCTAGTGTCTTCCAAGAGTGTGTGATACAGATTTCTAGAGAGAATATATTGAGACATTGAAATATTTGGATAAGACACTTTCCTTAGGATTAGAGATAGTGGGGCACTGTCCACAAACACTTAAAGATAGTCCCCCTGTTTTAGGTGGCTCCAGAAGAATTTAAGACCAGCATTGGCCGTGTGAACTCATGTTTGAAAAAGGCTCTCCCAGTCAATGTGAAATGGCTGCTGTGTGGATGCCTCTGCTGCTGCTGCACCCTGGGGTGCAGCCTGTGGCCTGTTATTTGTCTCAACAAAAGAGTGAGTATAACCAGTCTATTGTATAACAATAAAAAGAGCTGACATTTAGTGGACACTTACTATGTGTTAGAACTGTTTCCATTTACTTTACATGATTTATTTAATTCCCATAACAATGCTGTCCTTATTTTAAAGCTAAAGAAACTCTGGGAAGAGAGAGTAAGCCTCTTGCTCAGCCTTTATAAATACTTTATCACTATGAATTTCCACCATTTGAAATAAATGCATTGTAATTGTACTCAAGTTAATATATCTGGTTTACTTTTTTTTAAAAAAAAAAGAAAAAAGAAAACCTGAAAGGATGACTTAAAATAGTTCTGAAGTATAGGTGTACTAGGAGAACATCTTTGACTCTGAAGCCAAGCAGAAGAACCAGCAATCCTTAAAGCTGGAGAAAGCCCTTAGCTTAGAATATGTCACAGTAAGATTCCAAAATAACTTTTCCAGTTATGCCATGAATTTAGGATACTGCCTTAATCTTGTCTTCTTTAAATTTTTATTTTTATTTCAGGACTGTTTTCCCCAATGGGAAGACATCTTTGAAAACTCTCATTAATGGGCTGGAAATACAGATCAGTGGTAGGGTGCTTGCTTGTCCAGCTCATGTGAGGCCCTATGTTCAGTTCCCAGCAGTGAAAAAAATTGTAATTAAAGGGCCTGGAGAGATGGGTAAAAGCACACTTCCTGTGCAAATGTAAGGACCTGAGTTTAAATCCCAGCTCCCATGTCAAACACCAGGCCTGAGTGGAGACAAAAGAGTCACTGGGGCTTGCAGGCTGTCAGCCTTCTCTGGGTTTAGCAAGAGACTCTGAGGAAGTAGGATGGAGATAGAACAAGACAAGACATTCTCCTCTGGCCAATGAAAAGCCTAGCGCCCCTGGTGGTAAAGGCACTAACCTCTCCACTTAGTGTAAGGACTCACTATAGTACTCACTATCCCATAAACCTCTCTGTTTTCCCAGAACTCCTTGTTGCCAACAAGCCAATCCAGTGCCTGGGTTCTGACCAGTCAGAGAGCTTCCCTGCTCCTTTTAAAAAGTCTAGCCGGAGTCTTGTCCTCCTATCCTGGCTTGCAGGATACGTGGGAGATGACCCAGTGCATTGGATAATAAAGCCTCATGTTTTTGCATGGATCTGGTGTCTCTCGGGTCCTTGGGGTTGCCTCTCAGACTAGGCACGCCGGTCCTTTCACCTCCATAGCACACACAGGCACAAGCACATGCACATGCACATACATGTGCATATATATATATATATACCACATGCATGTGCACACAAACACACACAAATTATGATTAAATCCAGTGAGAGAAATACACCCAGTTTACCTAAAAGTTCTTTCCATAGTACCTACTAATGTTTTGTTTAAATTTGTAAATAATAATTTGTCCATTAAATCAGATGCAGTATTATAAGTTGAAAATATTCTGATCAAGGGGCTCAGCGGTTAAAAGCACTGGCTGCTATTCCAGAGAACCTGGGTTCAAATCCCAGCACCCACATGGCAGCTCACAACTGTCTGTAGCTCCAGCTCCAGGGAATCTGACACCTTCACATCAATGCACATAAAATTTAAAAAAAAACTAAATACATTTAAAAAATATTCTGATGGAGATACATTGTGTGAAACTCAGGTAATTAATAAACATATCATGGAAAAAAGAAAATATTCACAAAAAATACTCATCTTGCAGTTTCTCTTAAGCACTTTCACAATTACTTAAAAAAGACAGATAATAAAATGTTGCCAACCCTATGCCTCATGCAAGGCGAGTGCTCTACCATTGAGTTATAGCCCCAACCCTTGTTTTTATTTTTATTTTTTAATTTTGCTACAGGGTATCATTGTATAGCCCTGGCTAGCCTGGATCTTGCTATGTAGTCTGGGCTGATCCTGAACTCACAGAGATCTGTCTGCATTTGCCTTTGCCTCTGCCTCTGCCTCTGCCTCCTGAATGCTGAGATTAAAGATTCTTACTGTCACACACCTGGCTCAGGCTGTTCTTAAACTCCCTCTGTAGCCCAGGCATGCCTTGAGCTCATGGTCTATCTTCCTCAACCTCCTAAGCAACTGAGACTATAGGCACGAGTCACCAGGCCCAGCTCCCCTATGACTTTTTGGATGGAAAAGTTAAACACTTTACTGATTCCCTTAATAACCACCAGTAGGTCAGAGCTTTGCTTTAAATACATTTTAATTTGTTTGTCAAAGCAAGAGTAGTATTTTCAACTGGCTTCCTATAAGTTTAAAAAAGCTGACTGCTTTTTAAATTTTTTAATTTTTAATTTTAATTTTTTTAATTGTATCTTTTAGAACTTACAATCAATGACTTTTACCCCATTGTTTTAAAGCCTCAGTGTGAATTAATCATGGTATGGATTTCCCATCACATAAATATAACCAGTCTCAATTACTTACAAACAAGGTTTTTGGTTTTAATGTTATCAGAGGTATTTTTTCTCTGTGACCTATTTATGCTTTGTCTATCTCAATACTTGCACCAGAAGGCCTGAAACAGAAACATTTTTTTCCACTTATGTGTTTCTGCTCTGCATATTTCTAGTAGAATATTCAATGAAAACTGAGATGATGCTGATTCTATGATATCCTTCTTTCTATCATTGCTTTGGTGAAGTAAGAGTTTATACTGGGGCCAGCAGGATGGCTCAGCCAGTAAAGGCGCTTGATGCAAAGCCTGATGACCTGAGTTCAATCCCCAGACCCACGTGGTAGAAGAGAGAACCAACTTCCAAATGTTGTCTCTGACCCCCACACATATGGTGTGCGCATGCCATGCACACATACACCTTACAATTTTAAAATGATCATTTATGGGGCTTGAGAGATGGTTCAGAGTTTGAAAGAGTTTACTGCTTTTTTGGATGACCCAAGTTCAAATTTCAGACCCACATCAGGTGGTTTGCAACCACTTGTAACTCCAGTCCCAAGGGATCTGAAGTTTTGTTCTGGCATCCATGGGCACCTTCACACATGTGGCATTTACACACACACACTTTATAAAATAACAAGCAAAGTAAATCTTTAGAGAAGACAATTCAGGGTAGGGATAAAGCTCAGTGGATAGAGTGCTCACTTTGTGTGCACAAAGCCCTAAAGTCAGTCCCCAGCACCCATGGTTAGGCATGGTAGCACATGTCTGTAATCCCAGCACTTGAGGTGAAAGCAGTAGGATCAAGAGTTTAAGGCTGTCCTTGACTACCTAGTGAGTCTGAGACCAGTCTGGGCTATATGAGACCCTGTCTAAAAAATCCTTTAATGTAGACTTGTAAACATTTACCCCAGCAATTCCTCTATGTTCTTGAACATTTAAAATAGTTATCAGCATTTAAAAATTAGAATACTGAAACTGGAAATATAGATCAGTGAGACAGCCCTTGCCTAGCATGTGTGAAGCCCTAGATTCTACCCCTAACACTTCATTAATTAATTAACTAATTTTAAAAGAAAATGTATGCTATCCAGCCAGCTAAAGATCTGAGGGGCCTGGACTTTAATGAGAGTTAATTATGGCTACATAGGTATGTGAGTCCTGTCAGTTTTGATTTACTTGCTCTTTCATGTACCACAGAAGCAACTCTGGTTTCATATTCAGCTTTGGGGCTTGGTCATGCTACCACCCTTACATACGAAATTACTTTAAACTTTTACCCCTTTTTACTTTGACCCTTGATAAATTGAGAAGGCTATTCAGAAAGGGGGAGGTCTATTCCCATAGTACAAGTATGATGATGTTTTATGAGGGTAGAGCTTATAATTCACCATTGTGCTTGATTTGGTATTTTTTTTAAATTTAAGTATTTTTTTTAAAAGAGAATAAAAATGAAAGCCTCGTTCATACATCATGTCATATAGAAAATGAATTAGGCTTTGTGGTAAAAGACAATTCTATCTACAAGCTGTATTCAAGTATTTTATTTGTGCCTTTCACAGAATACATTGTGTGTGTTCTTGTGCAAATAATACATGGAGCTCTTTCATACAGTGTTATAATGTAGATATAGCCTGCCTGCCTTTGAACCTTTTGGGAGATGTTAATTAATTTTTTGTTTGTTATTTGAGACCATGTCTTATATCCCAGGCTGGCTTTGAACTCACTTTGTAGGTGAGGATGGCCTTGAACTTCTGATCCTGCATCCACCTCCTGACTACTAGGATTATAGGCTACTACAGTGATACTATGCCTAGTTTATATGGTGCTTGGAATGGAACACAGGGCTTTAGGAGCATGCTGGACAAGCACCATACCAACTGAGTTATAGTCATAGCTCCATCTACTATCTTCTGCTGAACTTGAGCCATTTGCCTATAGCCATACAAAAGAAAATAATTGCATTTATAACATATAAATAATACTAAAGGCTAATGAGTATGTTCACCCACTCACTTTTTGGTCAGCTTTACTAAATAGCCATACTCCATAAGTTTTTGTTTGTTTGTTTGTTTCTGTTTTGTTTTGTTTTTAGAGACAGGATCTTATTGTGTAGCCCTGGCTATCCTGGAACTCATTATGGAGACCAGCCTAGGCTCAAATTCAGAGATCGGCTTGTGTCTGTTTAAGTGCTGGCATTAAAACTGTACACCACTATGCTCAACTGCATGTAAGATTTCCATCTGCTTTCCTAAGTACAGTAGTTGCTACTGAGCTAACTTGATACATAGTCAATTGGAGAGTCACCCATCCAGCTATTTTTCAAATGCTTTTTTGAGAACTAATTTGCATACCATGAAGCGTATCCATATTAAGAAGATGAAACATAGGGCTGAAAAGATGGCTCAGCAATTAGAAAGCACTGGCTGCTCTTCCAGAGGCCTCAAGTTCAATTCCTAGCAACTACATGGTGGCTCACAATCATCTACAATAGGATCCAATGGCCTTTTCTGACATGCAGGCATACATGCTATAGTTGTAGATGTAAATGTGATGCAGCCAGATGTAGATGTTGATTCAAAAAAGGGTTTTGTCGTCTTTTCAAGCTAGTCTCAATCCTTGAACTGGAAGGCTTTTCAGCCTTCATATAATCTAGAACATTTAAACTGATAGTCTGTACCTAGAAGCCTTAACCTTAGCCTTCTGAGACTTACTGCTGACTGAGCCAAGCTCCTTCTGAACTCTTACTCTTCTCATTCAACTGACTCTTCAGCCTGCTTTTCCACAGACTCTTCAGCCTGCTTCTCAACAGACTGATCTTACTGACCCTACAACTGACTTTTTTGTTGTTGTTGTTGTTTGTTTGTTTTGTTTTTCCAGACATGGTTTCTCTGGTCTGACTCTGTTAACAGACTCTCTTCAACTCCTATGTAACTCTCTTTTACTAAGCTGAGAGCCTGTTCTTGTGGTAGTTGGATGTGTCCTTACTCTGCTAACTCTTCCTCCAGTTAGTCACGTTGTCTGCCATTCACTGTGACTCATCTCAAATGTCACTTCCTGTGTGACACTGACCCCTTCTGAGTTCCGCTTCCTGTGTCTGCTTCCACTGTTTTTTTCTAGGGATTAAAGGCTTAGACCCCCACTGCTTTCTGAATACCAGATTAAAGGTGTGTCTACATTCCATCCAGACCATGCAGGCCTCTGAATGTAGCCCCTGGAATGTAGACCTTAGCTTTCACACAGGCTTATTCCTCTACAGGTGCAGACAAAGCACTCATATGCATAAAATGTTGACTGCTTGAGTGGTGGTCCCAGCACTTAGGAGGCAGGAGGCAGAGGCAGGTGGTTTTCTGTGAGTTTGAGGCCAGCCTGGTCTACAGAGTGAGTTCTAGGACAGCCAGAGTTACAACAGAGAAACCCTGTCTCAAAACAACAACAACAAAAAAAAAAGACTGGCTTTGAAACCATGAATAATAGCTTTTGTTGTATAGAAATACATACAAAAATTGCCTGTGAAGCCACTTTCAAGTGTACAATTCAAAGGCATTAAATATATTAACACTGTCATACAACCATCACCATTATGCAATTCCAGAACTTTTTCATGATCCCCAAGGATAAACCCCACCAATTAAGCAGTCATTCTCCGTTTACCTTCCTCTCATGAAGTTAAGAAGTGTTCTCTCCTCTTTATCTTTCAGAAAAGTTCAAAAAGGATTCATATTAATTCTTAAATATACTTGGGAAAATGTACTAGGGAAGTCTGGGGTTTACTGTGTTGGCAAGGGTTTGATTTGCATGCACTCTCTTGACTTGGCTTAGTCAGATTTACTCAGGCTTATTCAGATTTTGTATTTCTGTTTGAATCAATTCTAGGAATTTGTACACTTTGTCTAGGCTATCTAGTTAGTCTGCATATCATTCCCAGTACATTCCCATGCTCATCATTCCTATAAGGTTGACAGTAACATTTCTGACTCAGTCATTTGAATCTTCTAGTGCAGCTTAAATGTTTGTCATATTTGTCAGTTTTTTTCAAAGATGTGACCTTCCTTTGGTGTTTGTTTTATTCTTATTCTTTTTTCTTTTTGTCTTTCTTCTGCTGCCTTTGGATTTAATTTGCACTCTTTTCTAATTTCTTTAGGTGTGAATTAGGTTATTGATTTGAGGCCAGCCTTCTTTCTTACCACAGTCATGTATAGTTCTGTTCCCTTCTTATTATTGCTTCAGTTGCCACCTGTAAGTTTACCATGTAGTTTGTTTTCATTCAGTGTGTTCTGGTTTGCTTGTGGGTTCTTTGGGCTATCCATTGCTTCGAGCTGTGGTATTTAATTTCTTCCTTTGTGAATTTCTTTGTTGAGCTGCATAGTTTTCCTCTCCATGATTGAAAGTAGGATATCAAAGTCTCTATCATTGTACAATTACCTAATTCTCACGTCAGTGTAGTCAATATCTAAACATACTTTTAGTTTGTTGTTCATTGGATGTATGTTTATAATGATTAAGTCATCTTTATAGATTTATCCTCTGATTTTATCAGCTTATATTGTTGGTGACTGAATGTTTGTCTTCACCAAATTCATGATGTTGAAGTCCTAACCCCACAAGGATAAATTCTTTATGAGATTACTGCCCTTAAATGAAAAGACCACAGAGTTCTCTCTTCCTATGCTCTATGCTTTGCCTCTCCATTACTATCTCTGTCTCTCCTTGTGATATGAAGAGATACACATAGCAAGCTCTCAGCATGCTAACAAGAAGCCCCTCACCAGAACTCATCCATGCTGGCTTATTGATCATAGATTACTCAGGCTCCAGAACTATGAGATACAAATTTCTGGGGGTTTTGTCCTTTTATTGAAGATAGATAGTAGATTCTTTTCTAACATAATATATCCTGATTAGGGTTTCCCCTCCCTCGACTCCTCACAGTTCCTCCCCACTTCCCATCTCATTCAGATCAACTCCCTTTCTGTTTATCATTAGAAAAGAACAGATTTCTGGGAGATAATAATAAAATATAACAAGATAAAATATAAAAGATAAAGCAAAAACTATCACATCAAAGTTAGACAAAACTAACAGAAAGAAAATAACGCAAGAAAAAGCACAAAAATCAGAGACCACTCGTTCACACACTTAGGAATCCCATCAAAACACTAAACTGGAAGCCATACAAATTTCTGTTTTTTAAATCAATCACTGCATGTATATGTATGTATATATGTGTGTATATATATATATATATATGCACACACACATATACATACATATATATGTATATATATGTATATAGGTGTGTCTGTATGTATGTTTTGTCTGCCTTTTTCATTTGTATATTGTTCTTTTCTTTTTACTCAAAGTCTATTTTGTCCTATATTAGGATAGCTGCCAGAGCTCCTTTTTCGTTAATATTTATATCATAAAAATTCTTTTTATGTCCTTTTACTTTTTTCTGTTTTTTTAGATTTATTTTATGTGCATGAGTGTTTTATCTAAATGCATGCATGTGCACCACATGCAATCCTGGTGCCCTCAGAGGTCAAAAGAAGGTGTTGAATGCTCTGGAACTGGAGTTTCAGACAGTTGGGACCTGCCATGTGAGTGCCAGGTCCTCTACAAGAGCAGCAAGTACTGTTAACTGCTGAGCCATCTCTCCAGCCCCTGTCCTTTTACTATCAATCTATTGTGTATCAAAATCTAAGTTTAGTATCATGTAGACAATATATAGATCGGCCATACTTTTAATCCATTCTGAAAATGTCTACATTTTAATTGAAAATTTAATCTATTTACTTTTAAGTGACTAATGACAATATATTAGTTTGCTGATGTTTTAGTAACAAAGTACCACAGACAAGGTTGACCTGAAATGTATTTCCTCACAGTTCTGGAAGCTAGGAGCCCAAGATCAAGATCAACACCTTTAATCTCAGCACTTAGGAAGCTGAAACAGGCATATTTCTGTCAGTTCAAGAAAGCCAGCCAACCAGGGCTACATAGTGAGTGAGACCCTATCCCTTGCTCAAAAAAAGAAAATGGTGTCTCAAAGAGGATTATTTTTCTGAGATGTTTAGCTAGTTAATTTCAGTCTTGTCCCTTTATGTCCACATGTCTCTGCATGTCTGATTCTTAATCTTCTCTTCCTATAAAAATGTCAGTCATAACCAGGCATGGTGCCTTATACCTGTAATCTCAGCACTCAGGAGGTAGAGGCAGGAGTATCAGGAGTTAAAGACCAACTTCACCTACCTAGAAAATTTGATGCTGGCCTGATACCCTGTGTCAAACAACAACAACAACTAAAAATGTAAACCAATCATATTATACCAACCCATAACATCTCATTTGAACTGAACTACCTCCTTCAAATTCCTATCTTCAAATACAATCACTCTCTAAGATACTGAGGGTTGAGATTTCAACATAAATTTTCAGAGAACAGAATTCAGCTCATAAGACAGAAAGATATGGTCTTTTTCTATTTGGCTATTTTTTATCTGTCCTACTTGATTGTCCCTCAGTTCCTCTGTTATTTCCTGTGATGGTTTGAATGATAATGTCCCCAGATCAGATGTTTGAGTACTTGGATCCCAGTTGGTGGCACTGTTTGGAAAGCTTTAGTACAGCAGTTCTCAACCTGTGGATCACGGCCCTTTTGGGGGGTCAAATGACCCTTTCACTGTAGTCAACTAAGACCATCTGCATATCAGATATTTACATTACAATTCATAACAGTAGCAAAATTACAGTTATGAAGTAGCAGCAAAAATAATTTTATGATTGGGGGATCACAAGGGTCACAGCATTAGGAAAGTTGAGAACCACTGCTTTAGGAGCTGAGGCCTTGCTGGAGGAAGTATGTCACTGGGGTGGGCTCGAGGTTTCATTCTCAGTTCTCTACTCCATGCTTAAGGTGTCAGCCCTCAGCTTCCTACTCTTGCCACCACGCCTTCTCTTTGCCATCATGGAGTGTAGCCCTCTGGAACTGTAAGCCTAAATAGACTCTTCTTTAAGTTGCTTTGGTTATGGCATTTTATTACAGCAGTAGGAAAGTAACTAATACATCTCCTTATGTATAACTGACTTTTGTAATGAAGTATTTTTTTTTATTGTTCTGTGATAAAATACCTGACAAAGCAACTTAAAAAAGGAAGGATTTATTTTGGCTCATGACTTCAAGGAAAACAATCCATCAAGGCAGGAATGACATGTTGTTGCAACTCTATGGCATCATCAGAATTTGCAGGTCATTCATGTATGTCATGGTTGATCAGGAAGCAGAGACCTCAGGTCAGAAGCATGGCCAGGATATAACCTTCAAAGGCCTCTACCTCAGTGACTCACCTCCACAAGCCATGCCTCCTACAAAGGTCAAATATATGAGTCTATAGGGTTATTTCACATTCAACAACCATGTGTCTTCCCATTTTTTTGTGTGTGTATTTTTTGTTATTTTCTTGTTGGTTACAATTAATCGCAACTTTATAGCCACTAGTTTGACTAAATACCATTTGCTTCAGTAGTTCACAGACTGCTCCTCTGTATGTCCTCACCTCAGGCTTTATTTTGTTATTGTCCTAGTTTACATCTTGAATATCATGGGCCCATTAATACAGATACATAATTTTCATTTTATGATTTATCTTGTAAATCAAAAGAGAAGTTACCAACCAAAATTACAACAGTATTGGTTGTTTTTTAATATATATTTATGTACTTTGTATTTTATTGGTAGTGTCATTTCATTTCAACCTAAATGACTCCCTTTAGAGCCTCTTACAGGCAGTTCTCATGACAATAAATTCCCTAACTCCTTGTTTGTCTGGGGATTTTTTTAATTTGTCCCTTTTGTGAAAGGATACATTTTTCTAGACACAGAATTTTTGATTTACAATTTTTCTTTCAACACTTAAATGTGTCATCCCACTGCCTCTGACCTTCCTTTCCTCTGGTGTGAAATGAGTTGTTTATCTCATTGAGGCTCACTTGGAACAGATTACTTCTCTCTAGCTGCTTTCAAGTTTATGTTTTTGACTTTTAATGGTTTTCTTACATGTTGTCTTGGTATGGCTCACTTTGATTTTATCTTACGTGGAATTCATTTGGTCTCTTAAGAGTTATCTGTTTTTCTCAGTAAATTTAAATTAATGTCTACTGTCACTCAGTTTCAGCTTTAAAAGCTTCCTTAGTGGGGCTGGAGAGATGGCTCAGTGATTAAGAGTATTTGTTGCTCTTGTAGAGGACACAGGTTCAGTTCCCAGCACCCACGTGGTCTATCGCAACCTTCCATCTTCTTTAACTCCAGTTCCAGAAGATCTGACACCTTCTTCTGTCCTTCTCAGGCACCAGGCATGGATATGGTACACATATAGAGATGCAGGCAAAACACCCATACATAGAGAATACAAATCAAAAAACCTTAAAAAAATTCCTTAGCAGGACTGGAGAGATGGTTCAGCAGTTGAGAGCACTGGCTGTTCTCCCAGAGGACTGGGGTTCAATTCCCAGCACCAACGTGGCAGTTCACTACTGTCTGTAGCTTCAGTTCCAGGCGATCTGACACCCTCACACAGACATGCATGCAAGCAAAACACCAATGCTCATAAAATAAAAGTAAATTTTTAAAAATTCCTTTGCACGTCTTGTAAGTCTTTAGGCAGTGGATATTGTTCATTTTTGAATTTTTGTGTATAATTTTATTAACATTTATTTCATTTTTAATTTTGTTCAGGGGAAGTTAATATACCCATGAATACAGGTGCCCACACAGAGGCATCAGATCCCCTTGGAGCTAGTTATAGGCAGTTCTGAACTACCTGATGTGGGTGCTGGGAATCAAACTCAGGTCCTATGCAAGAGCAACAAGCACTCTTAACCACTGAGCTGTCTCTCCAACCCAGTTAGTATATTTGTTAAATGATATTAGGTTTACAGAATAAAATGAACAAAAGTGCAGAGTTCCTGTAAGCCTTTTAATCACTGGATGCCAACTTCCCCTACTGTTGGCATCTTGTATTAGTGTGATGACATTTTTATAATTGATGAGGCAGTGTTGCTATTTTATAATTAAGTAAAGTTCATGGTGTCCATTAGAGTTCACTCTGAATCCTATCTTCTATGGGTTTTGACAGATAATTATTGTATCTGTCATAATATTGTCATATATCATAGTAGTTTCACCACCCTAAGTATTTACTGTACTATACCTGTTGCTCCCTCTCTCTACTTCCAAATCCTGAGCAATCTCTGAACTTTTTGTCGCTAATGTTTTTGTTTCTTCTAGAAACATTATTAAAATTATACCAAATATAGTCATTTTATACTAGCGTCCTCCACTTACCAATATATATTTAAAGTTCTTTGACTTTTTTGGCTTAGTGTAGCTCATTTTACCAGATCTATGTCCTTGGTAGTCGCTGGATAATATTAAATATATATATATATATATATTAAATATACCATGTTGTTTATCATCTGTTCAGCTATTGAAGGGCATTTTAGTTGCTTCAAGATTTGGCAATAGCAGAGAAGATGAGTCAGCAGAACTTTGAAACTCATTTGAATATATGATGCCGAGTCATTCAGTAGGAGTATGTTTTTAGCTTGGAAGGAAACTGCCACGTTGCTTCCATAGTGTCAATACCCTTCTGCATTCCTACCAGCAGTAAGTAGGACTTCTGCTGGGTATCATCCCCAGCATTTGGTGTTGTTGGTATTTTAGATTTTGATCATTCTAAACATGTTTATGTTAGTTTGATTTCCAGTTCAACAAAGTCATATGATATTGAACAGATTTTTATGTGGGTTTTTTTTTTGCCGTTTGTGTATCTTCTTTGAAGAGATTTCTGTTCATGTCTATACCCTTTTGGTTTGGGAATTTGTTTTTTGTTGTTGTATTTTGTGGGGGTTGTTTTTGTTTGGGTTTTTTGTTTTTATTCTGATTTTTAGATATCATTTCACTTTGTAGTCTAGAGTGGTCTCCAATTCACAGAGAGAGGTTCATCTACCTCTGCCTCCCAAATGCTGGAATTAAAAGCATATGCCACCATGCCCAGTTACCCCATTTTTAATAGCCCAAGTGTGGGGATGCTTCCCCCCAAAAAAAAGACTGCATACCTTCCAGAGTATGCTCACCCACCTATTTCCAAGGGGACATCATTTTCTAACAAGACAGAGGGCTACAGGACCTATGCCAATTTTAGTTGTTTTTTCTTTTAATACTGTTCAACTTTTAAAAACAATTCATATACTTTAATATACCAGTGGTCTTAAAGATAAGTATTTTGCAAATATTTTCTCTGTGTTCACTGCTTACCTTTTTAAACTATCTGTACCAGAATTTTAAATTTTTATTGACTTTCAATATAACCAACTTTTCTACTGTCTTTCCTTTGTCACTGTATCTAAGAATCCATTGCCAAACACTAAAATCACCTCAATTTTGTTTTAGGTTTTAGTATAGGAGTTTTATAGTTTTGCAGTTTATATTTATGTCTATGTTTTTTGCATAGATTCATTTTTACATGTGACTATCTACTTGTTCAAGAACTATACATATAAGGACTATACTATTCTTTCTCCAATAAAATGCCTCTCATCACCTGTCAAAAATCAGATGGCTATAGATGTGTGTTTATTTCTAGCCTCTCTAATCAGTCCCATCGATGCTTTAATCAGTGCTTTTGTTGTTGTTTTGTGTAGTAGTAAACTGCAATATTTTACCTTCAATTTAGGGAGAGAGAATGGAAAGATAGAAAGAAATATTCACAGCTTTTGCAGGCGGCCTTGATATAGAATGAGAGAAAGGTAGAAATCTTCACAGCCTCTTTTTAGGCTGTCCTAAGCTCTAAGAGGACTAGCTGACAGTGAGTCAGACTAGCGTCTCAGCTCACTGTATGTAAACTCAGTCTCTCCAACCTTTGTTCTTTTAAGAATTAACACACTAATGACAACAACTCCACCAAGGAACCACCAACCAACACCTACCTCGGCTCTTGGGGCTTCAGGCCTTTTAAACCCTAAGCCAAAAGTTCCCATAAACCCATGCAGCAGACAATCCCAAGAACAAGTTACACATGCCAGAATGACTGCACCTGACCAAATCATAGCCACCTGCATCGAGCATTCCAAATCCAACTCATAATCATCTACCACAGCTGGGGTGGGAACACAAGTATAATCCAAATGTCATTTTTTGTTTACTTTTTTTTTTAATTATCAATAGCACACTGCTTGATTAATGTACTTTTATGGGGTTGGAGAGATGGCTCAATGATTAAGAGCACTCAGTGTTGGAAGAGCTTCCAGAGGTCTTGTGTTCAATTCCCAGAAACCACATGGTAGCTCACAACCATCTATAATGGAGTTTGATACCCTCTCCTGGCAGACAGGTGTACATTCAGACCGAGTACTCAAAATACATGATTTTTTTTTCCCCCAAGACAGGGTTTCTCTGTTGTAACACTGGCTGTCCTAGAACTCACACTTACGTAGACCAGGCTGGCCTCGAACTCACAGAGATCCACTTGCCTCGGCCTCCCAAGTGCTGGGATTAAAGGCATATGCCACTATCATGCCTGGCTTTCCTTGTTTTTTTCAAAGAATAAGCTTTTGATTTTGATTCTTCTCTATTGGTATTGGTACTTTGTTTCTTATTTTTTCTTTTTCTAAATATTCAGGTTCAAAAAAAACGAAGTAAACACATTAATTGCTGTGTCCCTCTAAATCCTTTTGTAACAGTATCCCCAAAATTTTGATAGGTTGTATTTTCATTTAGTTCAAATTATTTTCAGTTTTATCTTTTTTAAATTTTTATTTATATATTTTATGTATATAACTTCTGTCTGCATGTACACCTGTATGCCTGAAAAGGGCTTCTGATCCGTTTATAGAATCTGGTTGTGAACCACCATGTGGTTGCTGGAGATTGAACACAGGACCTCTGGAAGAGCAGCCAGTGCTTTTATTTTTTTAACATTTTACTTATTTGTATTTTATGTACATTGGTGTTTTGCCTGCACGTGTGTCTTTGTGAGGGTGTTCCTGGAACTGGAGTTACAGACAACCGTGAGCTGCCATGTGGGTGCCTGGAATTGAACCTAGGTCTTACCTACTGAGCCATTTCGCCAGCCTTCAAACTTATCTTAAGACATTTTATTGACTCATATATTTTAGAAGTGTATTATTTAATCACTAAATATCTCTGCATTATTGATTTCTAGATTTACTCATTCTGATCTGAGAACATATTTTTATTTTTATTCTTTAAGATTGATAAAGTATGTTTTATGATCCATAATACAGAAGGGTTTTTTTTTTTGTCTTCATGAATGTTCCATATGAGCTTGAGAAGTTTATACATTCTTCCATCATTACATGAAATAGTCTACAGATTACAGTTAGATCCAGTCTCACTGTCTGCACATTGTCCAATTGTGGGTCTCTGTATTAATTCCCATCTATGGCCAAGAAGCTTCAGTGCCTCAGTCAACCCTCACCATAGAAGTGTCTTGCAGTAGATGTTTTTTCCCCCTTTGAGAATTTCATATTTTGATCATATTCTTTCCCTTCGCTCAACTAGTCCCAGATCTTCTCCCACCTTTCTACCCACCTAACTTCATGCTCTTTCTCTCACAAATAATTTTAATTAAAACATGACAAAAACCACTGGGCTTGGTGGCACATGCCTTTCATTCCAGCACTTGGGAGGCAGAGGTAGGCAGATGTCTGTGAGTTTGAGGCCAGCCTGGTGGTCTACATAGTGAATTCCAGGACAGCCAGGGATACATAATGAGACCCTGTCTCAAACAAGCATGATGTTTGCCAAGCACTGTCTCTCTCACTGAGCCTGGAGCTTACTACTATCGTGAGTAGACTGGACAAGCTGCCTGTCTCTGCTCCACTCACCCCCCACCCCCTGGCACTGGGTCACCATATTCAGCTTTTACATGGGCACAGAAAATCCAAACTCAGGTCTTCATCCTTGCATAGTGAGCATGTCACCCACTGAGCCATCTCCCAGAGTACACATTTTTATCATATCTAATGACCTTCTTTATCTCTGATAACTTACCCTGAACTCAGCTTTGAAACTGCCTGGTGCCCACTCTCCTTTGATTGCTGTCAGCATTCCCCCTCTTAGGCTTTCTACATCTCTATGTTTAATCTGTGTTTGTCTCTATTTTTAATGTGGGTCATGTTGTAGACAGCATATGCTATAAATCTCTTTCAACTGATGCATTAGACCATTGATGTTTGAGGTGATTATTGATACAGTTGGAATAATATCTACCCTGTTTTATTTATTATGCCTTGTTCATGCTTTGACACTTTTTTTCTACCTTCTCCCGTTTTAATACTGTCTAAGACACCACTTCAATCCTTCTTGGACATATATCAGTTCTATTTCTTTTTGTATTTTATGTATATGGGCGCTTTGCCTGCCTATATACCTGCTTGTCAGAAGAGGGCACTATTGATAGTTGTAAGCCACCATGTGGGTGCTAGGAATTGAACTCAAGGTCTCTGAAGAGCAGCAGCCAGTGCTCTTAGCCACTGAGCCATCTCTCCAGCCCCTCAATTCTATTTCTTTATAAACTTTTTCAGTGATAACCTTATATGTATAACTAGTTCAAATAATAGTATGCCTAATACTTCTAGGCCTCTTGACTAAAATCAAGTATCAAATAATGACACGCCTTTTCCCAAGTGGCGCAAATACTCTGTTTCTCCCTCCTGTCCACTGTAACATCTCTGCCATTCATCTCCTTACCTACAGCCTACAGTCACTAAGTTAGTGCTGTAAGTAGCTAAGTTACTATTACCTTAAAGAAACTGTTACCTTTTAAGTGAGCTAAGAATAAGCACACAAGTGTCACACACACACACACACACACACATTTTGTATACCTTCATTTAGTCCTTCCCTAATACTTGTCTCAGTTTCTGAAAAAAAAAAAAAAAAACCTATCTTCTTAGTCGTTTTAAGTATGTAATATAATACCCAGCCCTGTGCTTTTGTGGTAGGTTTCCAGAATTAATTTATTTTGCATGACTAAAACCCTGTTCCACTTAATCCGGCTCTGGAAGCCACCACGGGACTCTCTGCTGCTGTCAATTTGAATACTTTACAGTCCTCATATAAATAAGTGTGCATGAGCTTCCAGGAAAGACAGAAGACAAAAGCATACCTTTGAATTATAATGGCACCAACAGGCCCAGAACATTATTCAAATGCAAAGCTGGAGCTGGGGAGTTAGCTCCACCTGTGAAGTTCTTAACTTGCAAGACCAAAGACCTAAACTTGATCTCCTAAACCCATATGAAAACAGAAAAGTCTGTGCTTTCAACCCTAGCACTGGGAACACTGAGGCAGGTAAATCCCTGAGGCCCACGCGGCCAGCCTAGCCTACTTGTTGAGTTCCATTCCAGTGAGAGAGACAACTGTCTCAAACAAATGATGGACAGAACCTGAGAGATCACAGAGGAATGTCCTCTATTCTCTGAGGGCATGTGCATAAATGCAAATCTAGTTTGATGAGTTAAACGAGTTTACTAGGGGTTAATTATTCAATGATAAACGAACTGTGGAGGGCTGCAGTCATCCTAAATTGCTCAAGTTGCCACTTATTTGCCTTACCAAGCTTCTACTACTACAGCAGAAATGTGGACTTAGAGTGCCACCTTGTGTCAGAACAACAGAAGTGGACTACAGGCAAAAGAGACAAAACCAAATTCTGGGAAAGTTTGATACTTAGACACGTTTCTTTGTTAATTTTTCGAGACTGGGTTTCTCTGTGGAGTCCCGGCTGTACTGGAACTCACTATGTAGATCAAGCTGGCCTCAAATCACACAAATCAGATTGCCTTCTCCCCCACCCCCCTTGGCTGGGATTAGGGATACGTGCTGCTACTCCACCCTATTAAATGCTTATTCCACCCTTCCCCTCTTCCCCTCATCTGGTATTCTGCTGGTCTTAGCAAATGCTGTCTATCTACGAGAAATATGACTTAAAAAATATCCTACAGATCCATATATCTTTGTATTGAGGACTAGGAATTAAACAGATTCCCTGATAGGTAAACAGATAGGGAGAGTGCCCATGACTAGGTAATAAAGGTGGCCAGCTTCCAAAATGGCTGACTTCCTCACCCTGCTGACACGAAACAAAAGTCTGGAGAGCTTTTGTCTCTTCCACCAGCAGGACCACTCTGCTGATGGACTGGTTCCTTGCTGGTTGTTTGGTTGTTTGGTTTCTGTTCAGTTGAAGGGATTCCTTAGGTGTTTTGGAGATAAATCCCGTATCCGATATATATGACTTGCTGATAATGGTCACACATTCTGGGTTTTTTTTTTGTTTTTGTTTTGTTTGTTTTGAATGGGGATTGGGGGAGGAGTCTAGGGTTTTCTTTTTGCTTTATTTTGGGATTTTTGTTTGTTTGCTCTTTTTGGAGAGGTCATATAAAAAAACATTGCCAAGAGCAATATCAAGGAGCTTATTATTTATGGTCTTTTTTTTTTTAAGGTGTTTTACAGTTCTGGGCTGGCATTTGAGCCTTTATTCATTCTGAGTTCATTTATGTGTGACATATGCTAGGGGCCAACTTTACTCTTAACTTTGTATATCCAGTTTCCCAACACCATTCAAGAAGCTGTCCTTTCCCCATTGTGTATTTTTTCTATTGTTGAAAATTAGTTGATCAGGTGATGGCACGTGTCTTTAATCCCAGCAGGAGGCAGCGGAAGGTGGATCTCTAGGTCTACAGAGTGAGTTCCAGGACAGTCAGGGTTACAATAGAGAGAAACCCTGTCTCAAAAAGAAAATTAGTTGATCTAGTGGGGTGGGCTTAATTTTTAGGCTCCCGTGGGGTTTAGTTTTAGAGTTTTATATTGTTTTACCTCTCTCTCTCTCTCTCTCTCTCTCTCTCTCTCTCTGTGTGTGTATGTGTGTGCACATGTGTGCTGGCACCCATGGAATCCAGAAACGTTGTCAGATCCCCTGTGGTAGGAATTACAGATGGTTGTGAGCCTCCCAATATGGATGCTAGAAACTGAATCCCAGTCCTCTGAAAAAGTAGCAAGTGCCTTTAACTCTGGAGCCATCTCTCCAGCCCCATGTGTCAGTCTTTTATGCTACTGTCATCCTGTTTTGATTATCCTTTCAGTTATAGTTTCATATCAGGACATGTGATATCTCTACCTTCGTTCTTTTTCAAGATTCTTTCGGCTCTGATGGGTGGTAGTGGCGCACACCTTTAATCCCAGCACTCGGGAGGCAGAGGCAGGTGAATCTCTGTGAGTTCGAGGCCAGCCTTGGTCTACAGAGTGAGTTCCAGGACAGCCAGAGTTACAACAGAGAAACCCTGTCTCAAAAAAAAAACAAACAAAAAAAGATTCTTATGGTCTTGGGATCTTTTTGGGGTTTCATACAAATTTTGAGATTTTCTTTCTCTATTTCTATATTGCATTGAAGCAGTGTGGATAGTTCAACAGTATAATGTTTCAGTTTCATGATCAAAATACAGATCTTTCACCTTTCTACTGATTTTTCTTTTTGATTTTTGTACAAATGAGGTCCTCCTTCCCTTCCTTCCTGCCTTCCTTCCTGCCTTCCTTTTATATTTATTTATTTCTGAGACAAGGTCTCACTGACAGGCCCCAAAACTCACAGGGATTCACCTCCCACGTGCTGGAGTTAGAGATATGCACCACATCTGGCTTTTCTCCTTTTGTTTTAATCAGAAAGCTTTTTAAATTTCCAGTAAGAATCCCAAATGCCTAGTAATCTTACAGTTTCTTCAAGAGCTTTAGAAAACTCTTCTTACGCACTACAAAATACATGCATTTTAAACGGATTTGAATGGAGAAACTCATCCTGTATCCTCCTGTTTCCTGCCTTGGTGCTTCTCTCATTTCAACCTTCACTGTCTTTCGGAAAACTTTCTGTGTTGAGCCATCTTAGTTTGGAACACGTGATGTTTACTGAGAAAGTAGTCCTGAGAAGGCTTTGTGGCTATCTGTATGAGGCCTGCAAAGTGCTGCTGTTCTTCATACCTGTTCTGTCGATAGGCTTTCACAGCAGTCCTGAGCATGGCCACACACCACAGAGCAATCCATGTGTACTTCATTTGGAAAAGCATAAAATAAAATCTGATTGATTGATGGATGGATGGATCCATAGACAGAACTCCTTTAATAGCTATACTACCCAAAGTGTTACTTTGCTTTCGACAGTTTCTATAACTTGCCCTTTTTTCTAATTTGTAATTGAAAAACCAAAGAAGAAATCAACAGTAACTTATAAGAAAATAGAAAAACATAGACATATGTAGCTTATAATGTTCTTCAGCCCATCTTCTCACAGAATCTTGATCTTTTTTCTTAGACCCGAAGATCAATTCAGAAGTTACTAGAATGGGAAAATAACAGATTATACCACAAGGTAAGAAATTTTTGGCAAATAAGTGCCCCATTTATATATTTGCATTATCGCATTGAAAAGTAAGTACTGTAAGTGGATTATTCAGTACACAAAGGAATGGATTAACAAACTAATACTCAGTTATTAGTATGTGTTCCTGATAAGATATTTCAGGTGCTGTTTTATGTCCTGCAGCCTAGACTTTAAGTGACTTATTCAAGAGTAGTGCATTGTAATTAGACAACGATAGAAGAATTTTTAACCAAACTCTACTTTTTTAGCTTGCTTTGCACTGGAAGTTGACTAAAAGGAAATGTGAAAGTAGCAATATGATGGAGTATGTGAGTATGAAGCTGTTTTAATTACATTCTTTCGGTTTCACCGCAAGTATATTACTGTGTTTGCCACATGTTGTTTGTGCCTTTTAGCGTCTCAGCCTGAACTTCTGTCTGTTGGGGTGTAGACCATCAATCACTTTCTTTACATTTGTGGCCAACCTAAAGTATCTTGGAGGCTTGGAGATCATTTACATCTTAGAAAAGGCTCAACTCCTGTGCTCAACTGAAAATGTTGTACACCCTTCATCTCTGTTACCACAGACAACAAGCCATAGTATACTTCAGGGAGAACAGCTGCTGCCTAGCAAAGTGTACCGAGGTGTGAGCTTGTCAAAAAAACTCACATAAGGAATTGAGTTTTCATTCTGGACTCATACCCTGCCTTAAAAAGAAAAAAAAAAAAAAACTTGGCTGGCAGTTAACTTAAGAGTGAATAAACTATTGAATGAATAAAATCTATTAAAATAGATTTGAATATAGGCTAAGAATTTTGACTGAAATATACAATTTCATTAGCCATGGTGTCTAGTGAAATTTCATACCTCTCATCCTGGCACTCAAGAGGCAGGGGCAAATGGATGTCTGAGTTTCGGGCCAGCCTGGGCTACATGATGAGACCCTATCTCAAAATTTTTTTTCAAAAAGAAGAGAAAATATGCAGCCTTAATCATAAAGCTTAATCATAAAGTCCACATACAAACAATAGGATCTATTCACCATCATGAACCTTCCAAACTTCCGGTATTTATTATTAAACATTCCAGGGCTGAGAATATAGTGTAGTTGGTAAAGTGCTTGCCCACCATCTACGGAGACCTCAGTTTGGTCCCCAGTATCACTTTAAGCAGGCTGCTGGATTCTAGAAGTTTAAGGTCATCCTTGGCTTCATAGTAAGGTTGACATACATAGGACTGCCTTCAGCATGATAATAATAGCATAATGACAGAAGTGGTGCACAGCTTTAATTCCAGCATTCGGAAGCAGAGGCAGGTTAGTTTGAGGCCAGCTTGATCTATGTAGAGAGCTTCAGGCCAATCAGGGGCACATATTGAGACTCTGTCTTACAAAAACAAAAATCTTGTAAGCCTCTCTGCAGTTCATTTGTTCTGTAGTCAATCCATTTGAGTAACTCCTGTTTCACAAACAACTTACAAAAATGATAACCCTCAACTAATACTAGTTACTTTAATTGAAAAATAAAGGCAAGCATGTTTTTATAATCTGTATAAAGTAATTTTAATTTCTTCTACTTGGCTGAAAGAAAAGATATGTGGGTATAAAAACGTAATAGAGTTTGGCTTTCAGCAAATAGCTGTTGTGAATCAGGCAATAACAGCTGTTAGTTCTAGCAGAGGTTTGTTTGCCAGTTTTGAAATGAATGGCCTGTTTTGTCACAACTTGTGCTTAATTCTCTGCAGAACTGTTTCATGTATTTCACTCACTTCATGTAACGCAAGGTGGAAATACAGTCGTGTGGAAACCAGCTAGTCTTTGTGGGTTATGTACATTAAATGAAAAACATTTTGCCAATACATTATTTTCTGTCTTTGTTTTACAGGTAATACTAATAGAATTCTTACCAAAATACCCCATATTCCGACCCGACTGAGGAGTTTTGTTTGGTCACTTCTGTGTTTTCTGTCATTTCCTACCCTTAGTGCCTTGTAGATGATCTTGGAATGGAGACAGTCTCCTTTGCTGTGTTCAATTTATTCTTTATAACAGTAGAATATTCTTCTCACTCTTTTATTTGTGTTGATTTAAGAAGACAATTTGCACATCTTTCTTTTGTTATCCAATAAGGCTT
This sequence comes from Cricetomys ansorgei, assembly GCA_026225945.1. Classification (NCBI taxonomy): domain Eukaryota; kingdom Metazoa; phylum Chordata; class Mammalia; order Rodentia; family Nesomyidae; genus Cricetomys; species Cricetomys ansorgei. The sequence continues at coordinate 335,857 of JAMJFZ010004311.1, read as the reverse complement.
GTGTTTTGCACTCTCAATTTTTAAATAAATACACACAAACATATATACGTATATATAGTTGACACTAAAAACATCAGTGCTGGTGTTTAAAGAAACAAAACAAAAACCTTGTTCTGAGCATGCTGCCTTATGATTTTCATACTCACTGTTTCTAAATATGCATCATTTTTCTACGCTATTTAATGCTCTGTAATCCCTTACCAGACACACCCAAATAAGCTTTTGGTAGCTTTTAGAAATGGTTTTACTCTGCTTTTAAAGAACATGCAATTAATAGCACTGGTTTCCTCCTGCACTTTGCTAAATTGTCATTTACATTAGTGGATAAAATATTTAAACTCCTAAAGACTTGTAAATATTGTCTCTTTGCATAATGTAAAATGTGGTATGCCATGGTTTACAGAATGTATTATTATTATTAATGTATTGCCAACAATTCCGCATAGATTTTAATATGAATGAAGTTTGCAAGCATCCTTTTGAATGTAGAGACCTTTAACATGCTGTTTTGTGGCAAAGCCAAAATGAGTATGTTAAATTTCAGGTGTGGGGCAGGGTTGCCCTTCCTAACAAGTGGATTAAAATTGAAATCAGTATTTCAGATCTTGTGCATTACACCTGAGACCAAGAACCTTGTTTTTCCCATTTAATTCACTGTCCCATTTATCCTCCACTTCACCCCCCAAAATATTTGATGTCTAACACGTTTTATGGCCTCGCTAGCTCTCGTTTCCTTTCCCTTATGTATCCTTTCCCTCCTTTGAAAATAGACAAAATTTCAGTCTTTAAGTGTCTTGAGAGCCGTGTGGTAGTGGCGCACGCTTTTAAACCCAGCACTAGGGCGGCAGATACAGGTGGTTCTGAGTTCGAGGCCAGCCTGGTCTACAGAGAAAGTTCCGGGACAGCCAGGGCTACACAGAGAAATCCTGTCTTAAAAAAACAAATACAAACAAATTTTAAAAAGTGTCTTGAGGTTTCACATCTTGTGAGGTATCAAGGCCTCCATGGAAGACACTGCTTATCCTTTTCTGATGTTCCTATAGTCTATATTGAGAAAGAGTGCTGAGAAACTACCTACAGACTATGTGGTAGTCTAGTCAGAGTTGATAAAATATTCCCAGCCTTCTGCTTGAGGATCTTTTCTAAACATTTGGAAATTATTAATGAGGAAAGACAAGTAAAATTTAGATAATTTTTTTTCTTTGTATATTGGCCACACATTTTGATGAGTATATACATCTTTCTCTGTTTTCTTTTCACAATTAGATTACCACTCTGGTTCTACTACAATTTGAAATTATAATATAACAAAAGTTTTATGTCACATTAATTCAATTGCAAGTGTGCCTGTTTGGGGCATTGTTTATAATTTGCAGTGACTGACATATATTCTCTTTTTCTTTCTACTCTTAACTGCTTTTAAGTTCATCCCAGTGAACAGAACAATCATTTCTGCATACAAGGTCAAGCCTTTTTAAGCCACTTTTAAAAGTTATGCCTAATCTGAAATCCTTAGCCCTTGACCTGAGAAGGAAGAAAGACACCCTGTTTGACATTCTAATGCTTTGCACAAACCCTTTTGGAGCCCCATTTGCCCCTGACACCCAGCCACCCCAAATCTCTGAGTTCTAAATATTCTGTATGCCTGCAAATATGTCTGCCTGCTGCAAAAATTGAAGGAATATTTTTATAGACAAGAAGGAAACCTCTGAAAATGCATACCCAATGTCTTGTTTTATAGCTAAGGTCAGGGAAAAAACATATCTGTGTTTTATGTTCCAGCTAATGTCATCAAATTTATGCTTCATACTGTGATGTTTTAATACCAGAATTGATTTCCATCATAATACAGATTTTTTAATTCTCACTAGTAAAATAATTACTTGTGAATGTCAACACTTATTAATCTTACATTTTGTCTGTAGCCTTAGAATTTGACCAAATAGTGGTCATAGTAACTTTTTCTGCCATGTACAAATCACACTTAATTTTGTTCAAAAAAAAAAACAAAAAACTAAAAAAAAAAGTGTAATGAATTGTTTCCATGAAACAAATATTAAGATAGGAATAGATTGTATCTCTAGGTGACCAAGTACAATTCAAGTTACAATAATATTTTTCATTAAAACCATTTGCCACAATATGTCAATTCAATTTGAACTACTCACTCATAAATGTATTATTTTATTGTTCTATATACTGATTGCCTCATCATAGTTTCTTGAGCTACCCTGAAAACAATTTTCTCTTTTCCTTTTTTTTTCACACTGTTTTCCTTTAAAGGCGAGTGATTAGCAGTTGGGTAGTTTGGGTGGGGAAGAGATTCCTTTTCATTTAAATTAGCTATAGCAAATGCTAATCTAACAGAGTACACCTTGGTCACTAATTCCTCCCCCACCAAACTTTTCTTTTAGCCTCAGGATAGCGTATAACTTGTATTTTCCATTGGGTTAGCCAAGTATTTTGTGAAAGTTATTTTTAATTGAAAAAAATTAAATTTTAATTTCTTTGATACATAACATTCCTTTATTAAAATTGTATGGTAGTTTCCACAAGGGAAAAGTTTTAAAATAACATATGTTTGCCAAACCATTTAAATTTCACTAGGCTTTGAGATCGCAAATTAAAAAGGCTTTTTTTTTAAAAAAGTCATATTCTGAAAAGCCTGGTGTGGTGGTTTATGCCTTTAATCCCAGCACCAAGGAGGTTAAGGCAAGAGAATTGCCATGAATTTGAAGCCTGTGCTACATAAGTTCAAAGCCAGCCTGGGCTATAGAATGTACAGAATGAGACCCTGTCAGAAGGAAGGGAGGGAGGAAGGAAGGAAGGAAGGAAAGAAAGAAAGAAGGAAGGAAGGAAGGCAGGAAGGAAGGAAGGAAGGAAGGAAGGAAGGAAGGAAGGAAGGAAGGAAGGAAGGAAGGGTGGGTGAGTTGGTTCTGTTCTCATTTGGTCCAAGATTCTGGCTTAATAAACTGATCCAACTTGTCATTTTAAACCTTATCCAAAAGGCACCTATATTATTAATAAAAATATGGGCAAATGTCATTTGCAGATTAACTCCATCTCAGACATGTACTGTACTCTTTCCCCTCTTACCCTATGTTCATTTAGGAAAAAGATCACTATAACTTTAGAAGTAGGTGGGAAAGTGCCTTGTCTTTTTCAAAGAAAACATGGTATGTGGAAAGAAGCAGAATGAATGAATTGATAGATTATTAGAAATTATTTTTTTCAACTGGACATGATATGGCACTAGGTTATTATGTTTCTCTTATTTACTTATCTTCCATTCATGTGATATATTAATGAAAAATATCACTGAATAAAACTATCAGTCACTTAAAATTAGTGTGATTTTAATGCTAGTAAGCATCGAATTTAACATGGTTCTGGAAGATGCTAGCAAAGCTCATTTAAGAATTGAATGTCCATGTTTCTTTTATTAGCATGACCTGTAAACAGTAATATCTCAGAAATTAAACTGTGTTAATACCTAGCATTGCCATTTTTAATGAGAGTTATTGTTGCCTCTGATAATTTGAGTAAAGTTCAATAACATTTGTAAGCCTGTCGACAATTAGGAATTTTCAAATGTCTGAAATCATTTCAAATCATTAGCACTTTCATTTTTGTTTACAGATAAGCCGCCACTTAAAAATTAAACCATTACCTGAACTAAAGACCCCAAACAATTTTCATTTGAATTTACTGTATGCCCTAGGCAAATATAGAAATTATACTCATCTGACTAATTGGAACAGTTTCACATAGCAGAAATATTTTTTACTAAATTGACTAGAAGTGTTTAAGTTCATTGAAAAAGTCCAGTTATACCTATAAAAGTCTGCTTCTTTTTTTTTTAAGGTCTATTTTACAACTATCAAACCATTCAAGTTCCCTTGAGTGGTAAATTGTTGGGAAATTTTCATGGTAAAGAGTAAGTTTATTAGGCCAGGTGGTAGTGGTACACACCTTTAGTCCCAGGGAGGCAGAGGCAGGCGAAACTGTGAGTTCAAGGCCAGCCTGGTCTACAGAGTAAGTTCCAGAACAGCCAGGGTTACAACAGAGAAACCCTGTCTCAAAAAACCAAAAAAAAAAAATAATAATAATAATAATAATAATAATTTTATTAATAGTTGTTCATATACTTTGTGAGCTAAAAATAATTGAAGAATATCTATAAGTATACCTTCTCGTGTATGTGTGCGTGAGTGTGCATGTGTGTATATGTGTATGTGTGTAATCCTTATCTTGCTCCAACTTTTCCTTACCTGATTCTGAGCCAGCCTTTTTATTTTGATGATGGCAACCTGAGAATATGTTCCATTTTTTGTGAATTCTGTCAAAGTCAGACTTAATGAAGAAACAATCTAATATTGTGGGCCCCAGGAAAGTGACCTAAATATATGTCAGTGTTTTCACCTGTAAAAGTAGAGGGTTGAACCTTGAGCTGTACAGGAAATGAGAGATAAGCCAACATTCCGTGGTTCTGAGAATCCATAGACGATCTTCACTACGCGGAGTGTGAGAATGGTTATTCTCAGATGTACTACACTTGGTGGAAACTCACAGTGCCTTGCACATAGTTTGAGTTCAGTTTGCTGGCTGGCTGCTACTTAGTTGTGTTAATAAAAACACACTCAAAGAACCTGATGCCTGATGATGTTCCCTCTGTGCTGATACACAGTAAATGTCATGTCCCTAGGAAGTGAGGGCTGGGATCTCTGTTTTGCCATGTGGAATCTGACAATGCAGTTGGTATCCAGGGAAGAATTGTAGCTGTGACAACAGCAGACATATAAAATTATCCACTTAGACTAACTATGTGGAGAGTCACGTATTCAATTTCACATCTGTTTCAGTGTCTCACCAAGTTCCCTGCTCTCAAAAAGATCTATTGGAATGAATTTACAAAATTAGGTGGAAAGGAAAATGGCATGGAGTTCAAACCCAAGTCACTCCTGGTTTAATTCTTAGCTCTGCTGCTTAATTCCTCTGTACCTCATGTCCTCATTGCTGAAGTGGGGACAATAATCTGGACCTACCTCACAGAGGAATTGAGGGTCTTTTCATGTATTCATGTGCTTAGAAGCTGACTAAGAAATAAATATTGGATAGCATAATTATATAATTTCTAAGTAGGCGTAACTTTCAATCCATGTTGTTAGGTTTTCTTTCTCAGTAACACCCTACAGAGTGTTACAGTTGATTTAGTTTTTGGATAGTCACTTTCGTTACTAATGCCCTATTTGTTAAACATGAGTGATTGTACTATAGTAATACTTGATTTAGAGAGGAAAGCAGGTGGGTATAAACCAGTGGTAATCAGCTTGGGACAGATAAAGATAGCAGTGGAAAGTATTCTTGAGCCTTTCTCAAGAACTATTAATTCAAAAAGTACCACTAAAGGCCACACACTGACCTATCACATTCCTTCTACACCAGCCAAACAAGACGTGGAATCACCATGCATCTTGCTCGTGTTTTTTTGTTTGTTTTTTGTTCTGTTCTGTCTCTCGACATGACTTACCGACACTGATCAGAAGCGGTGAACGGAAGTGTGCTTGTAATTAATGGAACTGAGAAAGCTGTCCTTAAGTGTACTTTAATATATACTTGAAAATAGGGAAGGAATTGAGAGATCCATATAATGAAAATGTTAGGAGCCACTTTTATAAAAGAACTGAGATTATTTGACCCTCTCAACACATTGCCTCCTAGTCCCTGAATAATGTGGAGAGAGAGAGAGACACACACACACACAGAGACAGAGAGAGATTGGGCTATAAATTCAGATGATAGTTTTTCTTCAGTTTAGGTTTGTTTCAGGATTCCTGGACGGCTGATTTGATGAGGTGTGTCCTGCACACACATAGGGTTACAGTGCACTGTTCTAGTGTCATGTTCTAGCATTGGTCTAAACAATTTCTCAGCCTCTTAAAGCAGTTTTGTGTGCAAAGTCTGTATGATAATCAAGGCAATAAGTTCTCAAATGTTCCTTTTGCTCCTGCTTATTTGATTTGCTTTTATCTTGGCATAATTTTACTACTTTTCTGTTTTTATTTTAAGCAAATAGTTGAAAATTGTTTTAATGCCTAGACTTCGGAACAAGTTACAAATGTTTGAAATTATATAATCTACAAGCTAGTTTGCCATCCTTGGACTAACCACATACAAGTATGAATCTCTACTGCAAGAACAGGACATCCAGACAGCTATAGAGCTGGCATTCTTCAAAAAATCTGGTTGAAAATGAAATGACTTCTACATTTTGGCAGAGGATTCCTGTTGGGACAGCTTTACCAGAAGAGAACAGTAGTGGGTATGTCCGCCAACCCAAGAACTTTCATGCATCTTGTAGTGTTACGTAGCCTGTGGAATGAATTCCTCTTCCCCCTTGAGTCCAGGATTGACTCCCCTGGAAGAACTCAACCTATATACAGCTGTGCCAAAATGAAGGATACCTGCCTCTGAAACTTTCACTGCTGCTTCTGTCGTTGTTCACTTGTCAGATTAAAATTTTATTCTCAGGATGCAAAATTCCAATAAAGTACAAATCTATGTTAATGCATTGAACTGTGTGGTTTTGCGGTGCACCTTCTCTCTTTCCTTATATTTTCATCATTATAATGTCATTACTAGGGGCTGGCACAGTAACTCAGGTGGTACAGGTGCTTGCTGGCAAGCCTAGTGACCTCAGTTTGCTCCCCAAGGCCACATGCTAGAAGAAGAGAACTAATTCCCACAAGCTGTACTCTGACCTCTTCACATCTCTCTCCCTCCCTCTCCCTCCCTCTCCCTCTCCCTCCCTCTGCCTCTCTCTCTCTCTGTCTCTCTCTCATACACACACACACACACACACACTTAAATATAATTTTTTTTAAAAATTTACACTTTTTTTTAGAGGAAGGGGTTTGTTTGGCTTATACTTCAGGTCACAATTTGTGCTGTATAATAAAGTTAATTTATATTAATATTAGACAAGTTTAGACCTTATGAAATCATCACCATAGTTAAGGTCAAACATATTCTCATCTCTTCAGGAAGTTCCTTCCAACACCTTTGGTAGCAATATAACACTATAATTGAACAAGCCAGGCATGGTGACACAGACCTCTAATCCCAGCATCTGGGAGCCTGAAGCAGGAAAATCATGGTAAACTCAAGGCCAGCTTGGTCTACATAATAAGTTCCAGACCAGCTGGGGCTAATAATGAGACCTAAAAATAATAACAATAAATCTTTCTGTAAAGATCATTATTACTTGAAGCTTTCTATAACAGCAATATTCTGCATATTGCCTCTCTGCTCATTGGTTAGTATTGTGTCTGATCTTACAAGTAATTTATGCCATTTGTTGGCTTTGGGAGACTTCATTGCACCAGTGTGTGGCATATGGCTAAGTAGAAAGTTACTTTTGCATGACCTTACTAAATGTAAATGTTTATGCAAGGAGTGTGAAGATATAAAGCTACTTAGCAAGTCTTGACTCTTATCAGCAAATTACTACCATCTTGAATTGGTACTCAGCTGATTAATGTCCAGTAGTACAAGATGTTTTTAAAACTTGTGCCTTGCTTTTGCAAAATTCATCAAAAATAGCAAAGTAATGGCTAGAAAGATAGCTCAACAGTTAAGAACACTGCTGTTCTTGCTGAGCATCTAGGTTCAGATCCCAGCACCCCCATGGCAGCTCACAATAATCTGTAACTACAGTTCTAGGGCATCCAATTTCCTTTTTCAGCCTCCACAGGCTCCTACACTTAAAAGCACACACACACCACATAAAAATAACATAGGTCTAACTCTGTCAAGGGTATTCATTGACAGTGATAGTTGTCATATGAAAATAGTAAGTTGAAAAGCTGGGTGATTGTGGTGAGCACCTTTAACCCCAGCACTAGGGAGACAGGCAGGCAGATCTCTGAGTTTGAGGCCAGCCTGATCTACAGGGAAAGTTCCAGAACAGCCAGGGCTAAAGAGGGAAATCCTGTCTTGAAAAACCAAAAAAAAAAGAAAGGAGAGAAAGAAAATAGCAAGTTGCAAAATACACACATCCAGCGTATTATAACACAATAGAAAGCAATGCATTGAAAAGGCCTGGAAGGAGTTGCCATGAATGACTCCCAAGGGCTTACGTCCATCTCACAATAAAACAGAAACCCTAAAATAATAGAGCCCAAATAATTAAAACTTCCCCAGGAACCCCATGCTAGTGGAGGAAAAGGTCAAGGCCCTAGCACAAAAGAGAAACTTGCCTTGCAGGAAGAAGTTTCCCACAGTTTTAACAGCTCACCACCAGATCAAGTTAACATATGCTTATCTGCTGCCTTCTGTTTCATCTTTTCTATCAAAGTTTAATGCTGCCGTTAGATAGATGGACAGGGATTAGTAGCCTTGAGGCTGTTGAGGATGGACCCTTCTGGCATGGTCAGCTTTTCACCATAACTTGCACTCCCTGCCTCTTACAACTTATATTTCCTTTTGAGAAGATGGAGATTTCAGGACTCTTATAGAGAGGTCTTTAGCTAAAGCTAAACTTCCTCCAGGTGGAACGAATGGAATCTGAGCTCTGAGTCTGGCTCTAGGTGGAGACTGACATTCTGATCTGCTCCAAAGATTAGAAAATGACACTGTTGTCTCCACCCTTAAGAATTAACCCAGGACTGGAGGGATGGTTCAGTGATTAAGAGGGCTTGTTGCTCTTACAAAGGACCCACGTTCAGTAGCCAGCCCCTACATCAAGCTCTGGACCACCTGTAACGCTAGTTCCAGGGGATCCGATGCCCTCTGGCCTTCATGGGCACTGCAGGTAACACAGGCACTCATACATACACATAAAATCAAATCTTTTTTAAAATGGTTAATTCCGCTGGGCCTGGAGACCATCTCATGGGAAATCTGATTCACCTGAAGGCTTGCTAAGGTGCTGAGAAGGACAATTATCCCCTTTGATGAAATAACATGAACTTTCCTGGAAGCCTCTCCCCAGTGCAGCTCTTTACTAAGCCTCTGCCCCATGTTTCTGGGTGCATAGTATAGCTTTTCCTTTCAGATACTGGTCAAAGCCTAAGCATGTGTTCCCTGACACTCTGGACTTGCTCAAACTTTCTCAGAAGCTCCACCCACTTTGCCATGTGCCTGTTTGTCAGCCTGCTTTACTGAACCTGCCATCTTGCTTGGACCCTACCTCAAAAAGCAGGGCTTCCTTTCTTCCTTTTTCCTCTCCCTCCTCCTGGCAACTGCCAGGATTTACAGCTTACATACTTTGTATTTTTGTTTGTTTCAAACTCTAATAAAATGGTCTATGAGGGTTTTATTGTTTGTTGCTATTTGGGTTTTGAGTTTTTTTGTGTGTGTGGTTTTTTTGTTGTTGTTGTTGTTTGTTCTTTGTGGTTCTTTTTTTCTTTTCTTTTCTTTTTTTTTTTTTGGTCTGTCCTTTTTGGAGGAAGGGATAGAGGATGGAACACAGATCCACCTGGCCCCACAGAGCCCCGGACCTCACAGAGATCCTACCTGCCCTTTCCTCCCAAGTGCTGGGATTTGAGGCATGCATCACCACACCTGCTGTGAGTCTGTTACTAAATCCTTTTGTGAACCAGATTAAGAGCCCAGAAAGTGTGGGGAGAGAGGGGTGGAGGCATACCCTTTAATCCTTTAATCCCAGGACTCTGGATCACTGTGAGTTCGAGGCCAGCCTGGTCTACAGAGTAAGTTCCAGGACAGCCAGAGTTACAATAGAGAAACCCTGTCTCGAGACAAAAAAAAAAAAAAAAGAAAAAGAAAGAAAAAAAAAGCCCATAAAGAGAGCCCCAAATTTCCACATGACACTACTACAAGAAAGGAAGACAGACACAGACTGAGTCTTTCCCAAATTATACATAAATTCATTTTCCTTTACCAATTTCTGATTCTTAATTCCTTTTGAAATATAGAGGAAATGTAACAGCCTAAGTTTTTTTTTTTCGTTGTTTTGTTTTTTGGATTTTTTTGGGGGGGGGTCATTCATTTTGTTCTGTTTTGTTTTGTTTTTTCTTTTAAAGTGGCAGGATCACAATCACACACAGGGTAGCCTGAAACCCACCAAGCTAGCTCCAAACTAACAGGCACTGTCCTGCCTCAATCTTCTAAGTTACTTGGATCACAGGCATCCACCACCATGCCTGGTCAGTGGCAAAATGCTTTCAGTCCATAGGAATCCCTAAAGTCTTAACTGTTTCAGTCTTCTCAAAAGTCCAGTCCAAAGTCTACTCAAAACCACAGATCTGCCTCTTGAGCAGGGCACTCATGTAAGACATCAAAAACAAGTTACACACTGCCAAAATGCAATGACTCAGAGTAAGCATTCCTGTTCCAAAAAAGGAAAGAAAGGGGCAAAGAAGGAATCAGACCAAAAGCAGACTCAAAACCTAGCTAATGAGCTTTAAATCTGAAACTCACATCCAGCATCCTGGGCACACGCAGTGGGAGGTAGGCCCCTAGGGCATGGACAGCCCCCCTCCCCTATTTACTGGTTGCAACCCCCATGGCCTCTCTTCTGGGCTAACTCTCCCCACCACCTGCAACTTCCCTTAGCAGGCCTGTTTTTCTGGCATCTGTGTCTTCCCATGGTCTTCATTGCAGCTTCATGTGCCTTAGGGTATGTTTCAGAATGGTTAAATGACATGTTGGTTGTTAATTTTTTGTTTGTTTCTTTGTTTTTTAACAGTCCTTGGTAACATAACATAAGATTGCTTTCCACAAAAATGTATGCCTCCTAATCACATCATTAGCAATGCATAAGCATTCTTGCTTCTTGACAGTCTCTCCATCACTGAGCTTTCTTAGTAGTAGTAAAAGAAAATTCATCTGAATGTTAACAATTAATTCTAGCAAGGTTGAGAATTATTCCAAACATGGTTTACTGTTTTTATACAGTAGAGTATAATTCTAAACATAATGAACTTTGGTGCGAAGTAAAAATTTAGTAGCCCTTTGACCTAAAGCAAGCTACTTTACCTGTCTAAGCTCCAGGTGCATCCCTAATATCACCATATTCTTAATATCAAATTATTAGCATTCTTAGATTTCAATGAGATAATACACGTAATAAATTTGGCATAAAACCAGACCTCAATAAATATTAGGTGCCTCAGTCAGATAATGTGATAAAACACCATGACCAAACGCAACTTGGGGAGAAAAGGGTTTATTTCACCTTACATCTCTCAAGTCACACTCCATTACTGAGGGAAGTCAGAGCAGGGACTTGAGGCAGGAACTGAAGCAGAAGCCTTTGAGGCTGCTTACTGACTTGCTCCTCCTGGCTTGCTTAGCTTACTTTCTTATACAACTCAGGACCACCTGCCCAGGAGTGGCACTGCCCATAGTGAGCTGGGCTTTCCCACACCGATTATTTATCAAGAAAATAGCCTGGCAGGGGTGGCACACGCCTTTAATCCCAGCACTTGGGAAGCAGAGACAGGCGGATATCTGTGAGTTCGAGGCCAGCCTGGTCCACAGAGCGAGTTCCAGGACAGCCAGAGTTAACAACAGAGAAACCCTGTCTCAAAAAAAAAAAAAGAAAAGAAAAGAAAAAAGAAAGAAAGAGAAAAGAAATGCCCAGAGGCTTGGCCAGACTAGATAGTGGGAACAGGGAACATTTTCTCAATTAAGGTTTCTTTTCCCAAATGACTCTAGCTTGCATCAAGTTGCAAAAGACTAAACAGGACATTAGGCATCCTTACATGATTTAGGGGTAGTGGTAAGTAGACTGGGGTTTTTTGTGAAAACCAATGTTCAAGCCTTGCTTTTCTGCTCATTAGCTGTGATGTGTTAGGCAGTGTGGGCTTCATTTTCTATACTGCCAAGTGAATGGTTTCACGGCTCTTTAATGGACTTTCAGGTCTCCATTTTTTGTAAGGGCAACATTGTACATCTTTGCCAGTTCTTTAAGGGCCTTAGACACAAAGCTCATCTGTTATCCTGAATCATCCCACCATTTTAGAAAGTGGAAAGGTCTTCTTGCTTCCCCTTGATTATACTCTCTGCCATACAGTGCAACTGTCAAGTCTTCAGGAGCAGATTGATCTCTGTGAACATAGAGAAGACTCTCTGGGGACTCAGGGACTTCACATCTGCCCTTAATAGACTGACAGGATCTGATAGTAGACCCTGGTGTGGTCATCTGAAAGTTAGTGAATAAAACACAAGAGAGGTTAATTTTGCTTCTCAGTATATCATAGTCAGATTAGAACATTTAATTATGTGGGCTTGAGTTCATTACTTAGGTCACTGTTGGGTTCACACTAATAGCTCAAGTAGATACTGAGAGGAATGTATGGCCATACAAAGCAGTTTAGTTTTGGAGGAAAACACATCCTAATGTTAGGGGCAGATGGAAGGAGACCCCCGAGAAATCACCAGGACTCGAGATTGATGCAAAAGCAGGAGGTTTATTTCCAACGCGTTGGGGTCCGCTCCCAGAGATTCCTCAAGCGAGGCAGGTGGGAGTGACAAATTAGCACATTCTGAATATGATTTATATATGTTTTTTTAAAGACAGAGCATAGCAACAGATTATCAGGCATGAGTCTATAGTGATGTGAGTATTAACCTTTAAACTGATGGGTGCTGGCATATAGCAAGGTCGCGGGCACTAGAAAATGTAAACTTTAGGGTCTTAGTCAATGTGGGTGGGGGGAGATCCTTAGCCCAAGGCCATTAGTCAGAGGTCTATATCTTGTTTGCCTTAGAAATTGTTTTTCTTACAGAAATTGTTTCTCTTACTTCAGTTTTGGGAACTGTTCTGAGTCACATTGTCCCTGACTCGGGCCTACACAATTTTAGTGCTCTTAGAAGCCTAACTAAAGCTGCTTTGGTCTTGTCCTTTCACTAGCATGCTAGTGTAAACCCATTAGAAAAACATGGTGACCTTGAAAGCTGGCCACGAGGACCATTTAAACCAAACAGATGGTGCGTAGGGGATCCTTCTGATTGGTCAGGATCTGAATACTGGATTGGCTGTCATATCTTGGGAGGAAGCAAAGGGCTTCTGGGAAAGCGAGGATTTTATTGGAAAGCAGCGTAGAGCTGACCGTCAGTGTAGCCCACCTCTAGGGGGGCGCTTGTCCTCTCATTCCCCTTTGAAATATGTTACCAGGATCAAATTTTTGAGACATTTTTAAGTATTGGTTTGGCTCACTGGTTAGGGAGGTTTCGTGTGTGTGTGTTTGCTTTTTGTTTTTTTGACCAGAACATTCCAATCCATTAGGGAAAGGATGATGTATCTTCTTCTGTAGCGACTTCCAGCTGAAGTAGGGCATCATACTCAGGAAATTCAGGAAGGCTGGAATGTAATGGGGCATCAGTCATATGTATCTGGCTTCAGCTGGATACCAACTGAAGGAGCAATCACATTGGCTGGACAGGCCTGCCTGTAACAATCCAGGACTCACAGTGTAGTATGTAGCCAACATCTGGATGCCATCTGTTAAGTGAAAATCTGTTGAGACAGAGAGAGACTAGGGGGAAGAGTTACAAGTTTATGAAGCTTACATCTGAATCTTTTAGCACTGAAATCCACATTGTAGCATGATTTTTCATCCAAGGTAAGAAGTTTTTCAATCATGTTTAAACAAGTTTTACAGTACATTTTTAGCACCTCTACTAGCTGTAGCCTTGGAGAGCTGGTTATCAAAACCATCAGAAACCTGGAAATAGCAGATAACTTAATAAACCTGTGGCAATTAAAATGACAAGAGACTTACCCATATCTAGACAGTGACCCTGGGCTTCCGTGTTCTCTGCAACCTAGGGAACAAAGGCCTCAAGGCAATGCCAGTCATCAGTTGTCAGGCCAGAAGATACCTTTTTGTGGAAAAGGACTCAGAGGGACTGGCCTCAGCTCTGTCCAGCCAGAGCAGGGATCCACTCACTATCCAGTGTCCTGTTTTATCCACAGCATAGACAGATACATGGCAGGTGTATCTGTCCCCATCTGTCTTTTCGGGAGATCTTGGGGTCACTGTTAGGATCTAGGGATCTCTGTCATAGTAAGGTTTGTAAAAGCCATATTTAGCAAATCTCTGAAGGCCTCGAGAACCAGTATTTATTAAGGATCTTAATATCTGAGGTAAGCAAACTGTTTTTCTAGATATCTGTCTCAGGCTTAACCTTGTAAGCATATATAAGCCAGTGGTTTAGGGCTTTTACAGGGGGCTTGGATTACCTCTTTGGCTCTGCCCTCTGCAGCATATACAGCTTGTCCCTCTGGATTCTGGCTGACTCTATTCCTGTTGATGCTCTTGCTGGTTACCCCACGATAGTGGCATATTCATAATTAAATGTTCTAATCTGACTCCATGATATGCTGAGCAGCAAAATTATATAAGCAGTTTCCTAAGTATGGAGTCCCTCCAATATGAAGATTTGTCTTTCTGACTGTCACTGTGCTTGTGCTTAGGCTATTCTCCTCCTCTCTGCAAGCTACCATGAGACTTTTCCAACCATCTCATACTTAAAAAAAATCTCCCGTGCACACTGTCTGCCTCACTGATTTGTTACCTAATTAGCCATTATGAATAGTGTATGCTATTTCTGCAAATATTATATGAGCCACAGTTTTTAAAATTACTGTATGTATTGGAAATGATATTCAAGTGTCTCCATAAAGGGTATATTTGTCAGACCACAAATTCCATTTTTTTTTTTTTAATTCAGAAGGTGAAAAACACTTCCGTTTCGCTGCAACAACTAAAATATTTTGGCATCATGAAAAGAAAAAACATGTTTTATATTCCTCTGTCTCCCTGAAGGGCACACTAACACAGCACTTGATAACACAATAGGTTTTAATCAAGCTAAGTAATAAGCAGTTGGATTAAGAATAGGGTAATTAAATTTAGAGACTTCCCAAACAGTAGCAGGACTCCCAGGTTTGGCATGTGACCAGAGTACTTGGTCTACCAGGCCAAGGTAGCTAAATAGCTATCAGGCTGGAGAGTTGACTCAATGGTTAAGAGCTCTGACTTTCAGAGGAGCCAGGTTTGATTCCCAGCACCCACATGGTGGCTCACAGCCAACAGTAATTCCAGTTCCAGAGGATCTGATGTTCCATTCTGACCTCTTCAAGCACCAAGCAATCATGTGATGCACAGACATCCATGAAGGCAAAGCACTCAAATAAAATAAAATAAATATGATTTTAAAAAAATTTTTAAAGGACGCTAAATATAGCTCAAAATAAACTGTAATTAGGCTATGCACCAGCAGCATTCCAACTTCTCCACAATCTTTGAACTTCTAATCAGTTAACCAGCCTTGAGAAGGTGCACTTTCTTTTTGGTAATTTCCATTCACAGTTCCTCCTTTGGTCAAGCATTATATTTTGTACATGTGGCGGGGGCAAATATTAATATTCCATCATTGTTATGAAGACTCAGATGAAGCTGAGACGATGCAGTTAGGGAAGTAGTTGTTGGGAGAGGGGAGTAGTTGGTAAAGCCACCAAGGAAGGCACTCCTGGTTCATATTATCAAAATCTGCTGGCCTTTAAGATCCTAGTCTGCTTTTTTTAATCCTCTGTACTTGACTTAAGAAATTAAATCAAGTAATATGCCTAAAGTAAAAATAATCAACAACACTGTCTAGCCTGATAAAACGAAGGCAACCGATGAGGGAAACAGGCATCTATTTTATTTTTATTTAATTGAATGTATGTATTTATCTTATTTTATGAGACAGGCCTCACTCTGTATCTCTGACTGGCCTGGAATTCTCAATGTGGTTAAAGCTGGCCTTCAACTCACAGAAATTTACCTGCCTCTGCCTCTGCCTCTGCCTCTGCCTCTGCCTCTGCCTCTGTCTCTGTCTCTGCCTTGGCTTCTGCCTCCTGAGTATGGAGATTGAAGGTCTGTGCCATCATACCTGGTGAAAATAGGAATTTTAAGCAGCCAAGATTTATATATTTTAAAAATTAGATTGTGTGGTATGACACTGTTCCAAGGAGAGATATGAACAAACTTCTACTCACTCCAGATAGGGAACCAACTATAGACTAAAATATGGATACCACCTAGATCCAACTTGGTGAACCACTGAGTTTTATTGAGATTAATTACAGGAATATGGGTAAGGAACAGTTACATTACAGAAGAAATTATGTAATCATATAGTATTTTTTAATTTAACAAAATTGTCTTTTCCCATGTGCCAAATATTAATAATGGTATTGTAAATGAGAGATCAGATCTGTTAGAAATCATTATTTTATAATCCTTACAGACATAGCCAAATCTTTTTTGTCTTAATAAAATGAGACTCTAGTGAATGGTTCTCGGCCTTCCTAAGGCTGTGACCCTTTAATACATTCCTTGTGTTGTGGTGACCCTCAACCATAAAATTATTTTTGTTGCTACTTTATGATTGTAATTTTGCTACTGTTAGGAATCATATAATGTTAATATCTGATGTGCAGATGCTCTTCAGTGACCCCTGTGAAAGAGTCACTCAACTCCACAGGAGGAGCTTTGCTCAATGGGAAAACATAAAAATAAAATCTTATCTCAGCTTTAAAATGTCTCATTTAGTAAAAAGACCAAATAAAATCCTTATTTTTCTAAGCTATTTTCTTTTAAACATTGTTAAAAATAGACCAATTGTAATGGATTCACCATAGAACACACTTGGTCAATCACGATAAACTCATTTCCAAGAGTTCATTGTACTGTGGACCTACAGAAGAAGGATTGTTTCTAATAGTACTACATGGAATTATGGACATTCATTGTGAAAACTGCAAAAAACATTTTAGGCTAAAAACATGAACACATTTTTTTTAAATCATGTTTTTATTTCTTGAAATTAAAATATAATTATATCATTTCCCTTTTCCTACTTGCTCTATTTTTCTTGGGAAGCAGAGTATGATGACACACAGCTTTAATCCCAGCAATCAGGAAGTAGAGACAAGCAGATCTCTGAGTTCGAGGCCAGCCTGATCCACAGAATGAGTTCCAGGACAGCCAGAGTTACAACAGAGAAACGCTGTCTCAAAATAATAGTAAAAACTTCCAGATACATACACACACACACACACACACACACACACACACACGTATGTATGTATATAACTTGCTTAGCCCATATAATGTTATTTGTATGCATAAGATTGCAGGGCTGACTGCTTGGTACTGGATAACCAATTGATGTGCTCTTCCCTGAGGAAGACTATTTCTCCTGTTCTCAGTATTCCTTACTTGCTTATAGTTTTTTTCCCCCCCTGGGATTGAGCCCCATGAAATATAACCCTTCTATATTAGGAGGTCATAAACACACTTTTGCAAGCAGTCAAAATACAAAGAAGGAAAATGCATCATTGAACAACATATCATCAAGCTCAATGGTTAGACTGACCAGATAGTATCCACCTTGACCAGCATCCATATGAACACCATCCAACTGAACATTCTATCCAAGCATGGAGAGTAACTGAACTTGGTTCCATCCATTTAGGTACCTTGCCATCTAGGGCATTCTCCTACCTTGATGCCATCTTTTATGATGCCCAGCCCCTAAATCTCCCCCCGCCTTTTTCTCTCTCAAATCTCCCCTTTCTCTGATCTATTTTTTCTATCTCTCTCTTGTATCTGTATATTTATCACAGCCTTTTCTCTGTTTTAATGTTGGCTGAAAACAAGATAACAAAAGGAACAGATCCTTGATGGCATGGTGGCAGCCCACCTTGAAAAGAGGCCCAGTGTCATTGAAAGCTGCCTAATGCATCTTTTCAGAGAGCAATGGCACATGGGTATGAGGAGAGCAAACAGGTTTCTGGGGATGGGAAAAGGCTGGAGGCAAGGTGGGAGTAGGAACAAAACTGCATTGTGTCTCTAGGACACTCCTGCCTAGGATATTGGTCCCAAGCACTGATAGATAGATAGACTTGAGTCAAATACAACCAAGCTTAATGTCCACAAGCTCTCTGCTGGTCTGTCTGAGTACTACCCCAGTTCCTATGACATTAAGATTATGCAGAGAGAAGAATATTATTTTTTACTGGTGGAACAATGTGTACAAAAGAGGTATCATACTCCTTTATAATAAAATTTTATTTGAAATGTTTTTGAATTTCAAATATATATGCTTCAGTTTCTGACTTCAGGTTCCCACGCTGACTTCCCTTCTTGAGAGACTATGATCAGGACTTGTAAGCCAAAGAACTCTTTCCTCCTTGAGTTGCTTTTGGTCATGGTGTTTTATCATAGCAATATAAATCAAACTAATACAAGCATTCTTATTTTCAATTCTATGATTTCCCTGTATCTCTTGAAGTACATTTTAGTAGAAACAGTAATCACCAGTGTACTTTTTTAAAAAGATCTCTATCATTTGAAAATAAATGAGTTCATTCCTAATGGTTCCAGAATGTGCTGCTTTAGAGAAATGGTTTTCCCACTGTGTCTTGAGCTTGTCCAGAACGTTTTATAGAAAACATGATGGGGCTTAAGATACTGGATGACCAACCCTCACGAGTGTCTTCCTGGGTGAGCCAATAAAGTCCCATTCAACCCAGCATCAGAATATAGATGAGTCTCAGGGATTTTTGTTGTTGGTACCAGTGACCTTATCAAACACTAAGTGGATCTATGGCCAGAAAAAATATAAGCAGAGTGTTCCAATTTCATTCTGTTACTGTGACAAATACCACAGCCAAAGAAGCAGCTTGGAGGAGGAAAGGGTTTATTTAGTTTACAGTTTCAGGTCACAGTCTATCACCGAGAGACATCGGAGCAGGAACTTGAGGAGGAACTTAAAGCAGAAACCATGAAAGAATGCTGTTTACTGGCTTCCTCACAGGCTCATGCTTCCGCTAGCTTTCTTATATATCTCAGGACCACTTGCCCATTGTTGGAGCAGGCCACAATGGGCTGCATCAGTTAAAAGTCTAGACAATCCCCCATAGATATACCCATGGGCCAATCTGATTTGGACAATCCCTCAAATGAGAATCCCTTCTTGACTCTAGGCTGTGTCAAGTTGGCAGTTGAAGATAACTAGGACATTCTATTCCTTCTACTTGACATGCAAGCACAACTTTTTTTGGGGACAGGTTCTATGTAGCCTTGGCTGGCCTGGAACTTGCTATGCAGACTATGCTGGCCTCAAACTCACAGATATCCACCTGCCTCTGCCTCCCAAGTAAATTCTAGTACTAAAGATGTGCACCAACCACTGCATCTAGCTCGAACCCATCCCTTTTAAACTACAACCTTCCATTCTTTTGTTTTCAAGATCTCATGTTAATACCATAATATAAAACAAAGTCCAACTTTTTAAAATTCCCACAGTCTTTAAAAATTCTGACACTTTCTGGATGTGATGGCACACACCTTTAATCCTAGCACTCCCAGGAAGCAGAGGCAGGTGGATCTCTGAGTTTGAGGCCAGCCTAGTCTACTACAGAGCAAGTCCCAGGACAGCCAGGGCTACACAGAGAAACCCTGACTTGAAAAATAAAAAACAAAAACAAACAAAAAAATGCAACACTTTAAAAGTTTAGTATCTCGCTCCCATAAAATAAAAAAGGTTTATACTTTCTTATTCAGAAAGAGAAGAGCCAGGGCATAAAAACAATCATATTTAAACTAAACCAAAATCTAGCAGTATAAATCGAAATCCCATAGCTTAATCTTTAGCATCTGAGACTCAGTCACTGGGTAGCATGTGGGATTCACTCATTGTGTAGTCTTCTGGCTGCAAAAGGATTGGCCAGTGCTGAGGGACTAGGGTAGGTCCCTCAGAGGCAGACAGATCGGGATCTATAATAAAGATGGCAAAGTTCCAGCTTCTTCCATACTCTCCTGATCTAAGACAAAGACCTGGTGGGCTTTTCTCCTGCTAGCAGGGGGTCCCTTCTGGTTGACTAGTCCAGACTGGTCAAATATGTTCAAGCATAGTCCTTAATATGTTTACCTGAAGCTCTAGACCTATCAGCTCCTCTTTCTTTGTCTAAGTTAACCAATTCAAAATTAAGGGAGGTGGGCCTATACTATATCAATTATAAATGCATGTTTATCTGAAGCTGTGGTTTATCAGTTCCTTTCTCTTTATTTAATCTAATCCAAAATTAGGAGAAAGTGTCCTATCTCAGGCTGCCAAAAACACTTAAAACCTCCAGCCCCAGAGTAAAAACAGATTTCATTTCCCAAGTCCCTTGTCTGATCTCTCTACCCCCCCCCTCTCTCTCGTGTGTACTTCTTCACTTTTATTTAATAAAGTTTAACTGTCCCTGGCTGCTGTGTCTGAGTTCTTTTTCCAGACTTTTAATTCTTTAATTGGCGAAATGAACATGAGCAAGACCCCAAGACAGCAACAGCACCACTTCTCCAGCTGTTCCATCCACAACACACACAGCTTATCTCCAGGGCTTGGGTTGGCTCCACTTCATACCTGCTACTGTCCTGGAATAAAGTAAGTGCCTGTAATGTTTCTCCACATACAGGCTGGGCTAGATTAAAATAAAAAAAAAAAACCCTGGCCAGATATGGTGGTGCATGATTTTTTGTTTGTTGTTTTGAGACAGGGTTTCTGTGTTATAACTCTAGCTGTCCTGGAACTCACTCTGTAGACCAGGCTGGCCTCGAATTCACAGAGATCTTCCTGCCTCTGCCTCCTGAGTGCTGGGATAAAGGTATGTGCCACTGCCCAACTGTGGTTCATGATTTTAACCCAAGCATTTAGAAAGCAAAAACAAGAGGTGCATCTCCGAGTTTGGGGTTTGAGGCAAGCCTAGTCTACATAAAAATGCCTGGCCAGCCAGGGCTACGTAGTAAAACCCTGTCTCTAAATAAATAAATAAAACAAAAGACTAAAGGGAAATTGGATCAGGGAGCTTCCTTCCTGAGGAAATGGCAGCAGTGAGAGGCCCTGTGGGGGTTGGGCTGAACTGTCAGAATTGATGAGTAGTCAGCATATTAGTAGAGGCTTTGAGAAGCAGCCAAGAGAACTAATGGTGTGGCACTCAAGTCTCAAGAAAAACTGAGGAGAGAACATATACTGGGTAGTTTCTTGTCGACATGACACAGACCAGGGTCATCTGGGAAAAGGTTGAGAAAATGCCTCCATCAGAGTGGCCTAAAGGCAAATCCCTAGGGCATTTTCTTGATCGATGTGGGTGCACCCAGCTCACTGCTGATGGTGCTTGCTACAGGTAGGAGGTCCTAGCCCACAGGCTGTGTCACCCCTTGGCAGGGGGGGTTCTGTGTTATACAAAAAGCAAGCTGGGAAAGCCATAAGAAGCAAGCCAGTAAGCAGCATTCCTCTGTGGTTCCTGCTTCAGTTCCTGCTTCCAGGCTCGGGCCTTGAGCTCCTGCCCTGGCTTCTCTTCATGGTGGACTGTAACCTGTAGAGTGAAATAAAGCCTTTCCTTCCCAAGTTGGTTTTGGTCAGCATTTTACCACAGCAACAGAAAACAAACTAGGACAGAAACTTGTACCAGTACTGCATGCAGTTGCTGTGACGGGCTTGCCCATGTTTTGGGAAGGATTGTTGGTGGTGTGTGAAACTTTGGACTAGAAAAGCTGGTTAAGTGTCCATGGCTTAAGGGGCTGTTCTTGTAGGACCTGGGAAGATAAGAATGTTAAGAAAAATGCAGGCGATGAAGCCTTGGCTTGTGAGGATTCAGAGGGAAGTTCGAAAGTACCTTAAAGAGATTAAATAAACCCGTATCTCCTGTGTGGCTAGTTTTTAACTTGACACAGGCAAAGGTCATCTGGGAAGAGGGAAGTTCAACTGAGAAAATTCTTCCTTCAGATGGCCTGTAGGCAGGTCTGTAGAGCATTTTCTTGATTAATGATTGATGTGGGAAGGTCCAGCCCACTGTGGACTATGCCTCCCCTGGCCAGGTGTCCTGGGTCCTATAAGAAATCAGATGGAGCTAGCCAGTAAGCAGCCTCCATGGCTTCTGCTTCAATTCCTGCCTTTAGATTATCCCTCAGTGATGGAGAATGACCTGAGAGTTGTAAACTGAAACAAAGCCTTTCCTCCCTCCCCCCACCGTGCGCCCCCCCCCCCCGCGTTGGATTTAGTTTTATCACAACAATAGAAACCCTAAGATGCTCCCCATGTTGCTTTTGTTTAGTGTTTTCTATCAACAGAAAGCAAACTAGAATCAGGAAGGACTACAGAAGTAACTGCCCAGGAAAGGGCAGCAGAAATATCTACAGGAAGCAATCAGTTAATGTGGATGAGTTCAGTATGCCTGCTTGATTTTTAATTGTCACTAAGAGCACATTCTGTGTGTCACAAGACCAAGAGATCAAGCATTCTGGGATCTGATAAGCACTATTAGGAAATCTAATGATCCGTACAGTCAAGCTCTTACAATTAAAGGAAGCCCAGAACCTGAGCCAGAGGCAGTATGTGTCACCTCCCATAGCCCAGGGAAAGGAAGAGCAAGGAACAGGTCTCTCCCCACCATATATGTATACATACACATATATGCACATATATATATATATATATATATATATACATACAACACACATACACATTTTCTTAGTTTTTCAGCTTAGCTGGGGAGAGCCTAGGCACCAGCATTTTTTTAAAAGATTTATTTTATTTATATGAGTGCTCTGTTTGCTTGTTGTATACCTGCATGCCAGAAGAGGTCATCTGATCCCATTATAGATGGCTGTGAGCCACCATGTGGTTGCTGGGAATTGAATTCAGGTCCTCTGGAAGAGCAGTTACTGCTCTTAGCCACTGAGCCCATCATCTCTCCAGCCTTAAGCACCAGCATTTTTAAGGTCTTCTAATGACAGTGGGACATTAGGATATTTGAGGGCCTTTAGGGCAGTATAGAGATGTGATATTCTTTCACTGTACACCCCCTACCTGCACCCTCTTGATCCTTATCCTACCGTCCAACCTACCCCCACCTGCAGCCCACCTTCTGTGCTCCAGGAGTAGTGCTAGGAAATCTAAAGGCCTGTGCAGGGCCATGGGGAAGGAAAGCCAGGTCAGAAGTGAAGTCTTGGCACCTTTAGAAAGTGTAGAGGTTTCTTATAAAACCCAGTGAATGGAAGACCATAGAGGTGCCCTCCCCCACCACAAATTGACTATGTCCCAGACATTTTCTTCACAGTTCCAACCTGAGAGAGAATTTAGGCACCATTATTCTCTAGACTCAACAACCACAATGAACCTACAGGGTGTGACAGAGACGTGACTTTTTCTATTCTTACCCTCCTAGAACCCCCATGCTACCCTACCCTCCCACCCCAGCCACACACCCCTATCCCCCTCCACCCCACCCCAATCCCACTTTCTGTGTTCCTCAAGCATTACTTCAAAATCAAATGTTAAGATAAGTTTAGGTTAGATTAGGTTAGGTGGCTTGGTTTGGTTTGGTTCTGTTTAGTTTGGAAGGAGAATCAATATCCCCAGTAAGTTTTTCAGATCTTTATAAGGAAGGAAGGTCCAGTACTTGACCAGTGGAAGAAACACTATAGAACTAAATGTCTACATACACCTAAAAAAAAGAAAAAAGAAAAAAAAAAGTTTTCTTAGCTCTTCCAATCTAGCTGAGGGAGAATAAAGTGCCAGTGTGTTTTCTGGGTCCTCCAATGAATGTGCGCCTCTAGGGTACTTTAGAGGTCTGACATTCTCTAGTCCTAGCAGGCCCCAGCACACACACTTGGCTCCCCCGCCCCACCTCACCCCGACTCCACCTCCTGTGCTCTCTCCAAGTGCCACAGAGGAAGTTATTGGTCTATATGGTAAGTTTGGAAAGAGAGTAAAGGTCCCTGGTGAAGACTTAATGCTTTTATAAGGTAAAAAACTAGGACCTGACCTAGTGAAGGAAGATTATAAGACCTTTTGCCCTCTTCTCCCAACTATTAACAAGATCACAGACATTTGCTTTGCTGAGGGAGAATCTAGGAGCCAATGTTTCCTAGGTATTCCAGTGAGGATGGGACTTTATGATACTACAGAGATGTGACATTATCTCCCCCTAAACTCCCAACCTCCCCCGCATACTTACCTCCCCTACACCCCACTTCCCTGCAGCCAGATGACTCTGAGCGCGTCTTCTAGGCTCCACAATTACTACTGGGAAATCTAAAGTTCTGCACAGGTCTCTGGGAAGAAGAGTTGAACTCCACAGTGAGGTCTTGCCGCCTTTACAAAGTAAAGCGGTCCACTACCTGACCCAACACAAGGAAAAGCATAGCAGCAACTGCCCCTCATAAAATAGTAACTAGAAGGCAGTGTGGAGGTGCACTCCTTCAATGACAATATTTGGGAAGGCAGAGAAAGGCGAGTAGATCTCTATGAGTTCAGGGCCAGCGTGATCTATAAAGCAAGTTCCAAGTTAGGCGGGACTACATATTGAGACCTTGTCTCAAGAACTATTATCTAGAGCAAAGACATTTTTACTGCTTCTAGTGCTCGTCCCTCAGAGGGCTCGTCCCATGAGCCGTTAGCCTGCTACATGATATGATGCTCTCATCTTACTTCACAGTGTGTTCCTCCAGCACACCATCTCACCTTCTGGTCCCTCAGACCTGGGTGCCACCAAGCACCGCACTCTACCATTCATTCAGTGCTCCACATCGATTGCATTGAAATCTGATGATCTGTGCAGATCGCCTGGGAAATCAAGTCAAATTCCGCAGAGAGGTGTTGCTAACTTTTAAAGGTAGGGGGGATTCAATATTTGATGCACTAAAAGGAAGAACACAGGACAGGCCTCCTCCAAGCATTAACTAGACCAGGTATTTTCTTGCTGCTTTCAACGGAGCTGAGGGAAAAACCTAGTGTCAAGTGTGTTCTAAGCCCTCTAACGAGGAAGCACGTTTAAGGTAGGTACTTCCAAAGTTAGGTACTTCCAAAGTGTGCTGTTCTCTAGTTCCTGCTCCACCTCTCCACCCATTACCACCATCATCTTACCCACTGCCCCACACAACCCTGCATAGCTCCTGCTATGAGCCCCACCTGTTATGGCGCTCATTCCATCCTCGTGCCCACTACCCACAAGACCCCACCCCCACCCAACTTCTGTGCTTCTCTAACATTCTGTGCCCGTTGGTTGATAAGGAAGGTCAAGCTCCACAGTGTGGTCGCGCCACCTTTGTAAGGTAAGAGTTCCCGTATCTGACCCAGGGCGAAGGAAGGGTTGAGTGCCTGCCTCCTATGCCCCAGAGCGAACTAGAGCTAACTCGATCTCAGATATTCTCTTACTGTTTCCGCCCCAGCTGAGAGAGAACTCAGGCCCCAGGTTTCTCTATGCCCTCGGAGGACAGGGATATAGGGATATAGGATCATCCTACACTTCCGTGAACTCTCCCTGCCTGCTCCTAGCCTATTTCCTCGCCTCCGGGGCCTCACCCACCATACATACCCACTGTACCGTCCCAACACCAACTGACGGTTGACCCCACCCAACCTCCTGTTCTATATAAGAAGTGGAAACCATCTGTAAGGGTGGATGGGGAAAGACAATCTTCATGGTGATGAGTTGGTAAATCTGGTACCTGATCCCAACAAAAGGAACATATAGGACCTACCACCTCATCCCCAATACTAACTAAATCACAGAGGTTTCTTTAATGCCCTAGCTGAAGGAAAACTTAGATATCAGTGTTTTCTAAGACCGTGATGGAGAATAGGCCTTTAGGTTACTACAGATGTGAGACATTCTCCGGTTCTACCCACTCCAACGCTGTGGGGCCTCCGAACTCCGCCATCTCACCGTGGCCGCACCCCAGCCCCACCCTCCTCTCCATCACAAAGGTTTTTTAAAGGCTGTGATGAAAGCTTGAAGCTCTGGCCCAAAGCCTCAGACTTTCATTCATAGCGCCCACCTAGAGTTGGGGGCATCAGCTCTCCAACAGGTTTCCCTCTGTCCTGTTCTCAAACAGGATCCTAATCCTAGAGCTATGTCTGAAGAGCAGGACCCCCAAACGTCTGAAGCAGAATGCAGTGCAATGGATTTCCCGGAATTTGAAGATGAAGAACGCTGGCTTTTCAAAGGTAAAGGCCTACTTTTTTATCACTACCAAAAGGAGGAAAGCAAAGGGGAAACCATCTCCTATCTCCCCAGGTTTTTTTGTTTCTCATGCCACCTCCCCCCTGTTTTCTAAGTAACACCATCCTAAGATCCTTAGTTTTCTCCAAAACTGTCTAACTAAATCAGGTATTCCCTTTAACTGGAAGCAACCAGAATGATGAACAGCACAGCCTTTTATGGCACACGCCTTTAATCTCAGCACATGGGAAGCAGAAGCAGGAGGATGGAACTCTGAGTTGGAGGCCAACCTGGTCTACAGAGCAAGTTTCAGGACAGCCAGGGCTACACAGAGAAACTCAGTATTGAAAAAACAAAACAAACAAACAAAAACAGAAAGTGAGCTGGATGTGGTGCACATACCTTTGATCTCATAATCCCAGCCAGCACTTGGGAGGCAAAGGCAGGCAGATCTCTGTGAGTCTGAGGCCAGCCTGGTCTACATAGAGAGCTCCAGGACAGCTAGGGCTATACAGTGAGACTCTGCCAAAAAATAAGAAAATAAAAGCAGCTAACCTGCCACAAAATCTTCACACTCTTGTTTCTGTACCTCCTAGAACATGCAGTGATAAACGTGGAAGATGTGGAGATATCTTCAAAGTTCTCCTTCTTTCTTCTCCTTCTTTCTTCTTCTTCTTCTTCTTCTTCTTCTTCTTCTTCTTCTTCTTCTTCTTCTTCTTCTTCTTCTTCTTCTCCTCCTCCTCCTCCTCCTCCTCCTCCTCCTCCTCCTCCTTCTTCTCCTTCTCCTCCTCCTTTCTTTCTTCTTCTTCTTCTTCTTCTTCTTCTTCTTCTTCTTCTTCTTCTTCTTCTTCTTCTTCTCCTTCTCCTTCTCCTTCTCCTTCTCCTTCTCCTTCTCCTTCTCCTTCTCCTCCTCCCTCTCCTTCTTCTCCTTCTCCTCCTTCTCCTTCTTCTCCTTCTCCTCCTTCTCCTTCTTCTTCTTCTTCTCCTCCTCCTCCTCCTCCACTTCCTCCTCCTCCTTCCTGTCCTTCCTGTCCTTCTCCTTCATTTTTTTTTTTTTTGGCTCGAGGTAGGTTTCTCTGCTGTAACTCTGGCTGTCCTGGAACTCACTCTGTAGACTAGGTTGGCCTTGAACTCTCAGAGATCTACCCGCCTCTGTCTCCTGAGTGCTGGGGTTAAAGGCATGCATCACTACTGCCCAGGATACTTTGTAATACATTAAATGTGAGTTTTACTTGTATTTGGGTCTGTATGTTTTAATCATTTTGCCTTTTTTATTTCTTTCACAGTGCTAGGAATCACGCCTTCTTCTTCACTTGGCAAGTATCCTACCTTAGAGTCTACCCCTAGCCCCACTCTGGTATTGGGTTGTTTTGTTGTTATTGTTATCATTTTGGGTTTTTTTTTTTATATTTTTGTCAGTGTAGGCCTTTTTTTTTCTTTAACAATAGTTAAGTCTTCTTAGGAATGAGCTCTACCAGCTCAGGTTCTTTCCCATCAGCTCTCACAAAAGTACTTCTCTGGGTGGAACAGGCCAGCCCTTCAGATGAACTCAGGTGCCTTTCTGCTTGACATCCTCCTTTTTTCAGCTCCTTTTCCTTTACCTGTTTCAAGAAACTAACTTGATTCTTCTTAAAGTTCTAAATATGCTCAATACGCACATTCATTTAAGTGTAAAGGGATTTTTGCAAGTTTACTAACATATAGTCAAAAGAATAAATGAAAATATTTTTTCTTGGTATACATGAATACAAATTTTAAAGCACTAAAAAAGTAGTGAAGGAAATTTTTAAAATTTTTTTCTCCTTTTATATCCTTGTTAGTTTAAAGGGTCCAATAAAACTACAGGTCCCAGTTCCAAAATTGGTGACTGTTGATGCTACCTCTCCTCCCAGTTGTGTTTAGGCCTCCCGACCCGCTTCCTCTCCTTCCACCACCCTTTGCTTTCTATATGCATTGTCACATTATATTTTTCATGATTACAGATGATAGCACCGATAAGCAAGCAAACGAATCCTTGGGGTAAGTTGTACAACAGTTGATTCACATTAAAATTGTCTGTCTCCTTTGTGGCAGCAGCTGACTAATTCAAGTGAACAGAAGTACATCTAAGACTACCTTGCTATGTGATTTGATGGAGAACACATAAATGTATACTTCCATGGGACATTCTAGGGTGGTAGCTGGGAATTTATCACACTTTCTCTTCCAAGAGAAAGGAGCCTTTGGTCTTCTCACTGATTGGTACTGGTAACTTGGCTATGTCTTTTTTTTTTATGTATTACTGCAATAAGACTGAAAGATTTTCTTTGGATTTTTATTTCTCATGGTGTTCTGAAGCCCTTCAATTTCTGAATTCAATCGTAGTTATTAAATCATTTGATTTTAGCCCCTAGATTGTACTTTAAACAACAGATTACTACTTGAGTTTCTGAATTGCATGCAATCTGCTGGCAAATAACTATGACACTTTTTTCTAGACATGCCGAATCGCTTCTTCACCTACAAGATGTTTTCCAAGAAGATAAAGTCAGCAGTACTGGTGATAGTGACACTTGCCAAGCCGTAAGTGGGACAAGGAAGGCAGAAACATTTCAAGATGAGAGAACCAAAAAAAAAAAAAAAAAAAAACCAAATGGCAGGGGGCAAGGTGGATTCTAAACATGCTGTGATAGATGTAGTATTAGGATAATGTTGTCCACTAAAAACTCAGCCACACTGAGAATGTATTTAACTGATGGTCAATTTTTTCTCTCCCAAAAATCCTTCTGTTAGAACTTTAAAACAGGGAAAGGTAGATGCATGGACAGATAACTATTCAGAGTATTCTCTTTTTCTTGTTCTTCCCCTGACTATTGGTATAGATGTTTTTAGAAGTAAGAATAGGAGCAAACAAATATGCTGATGTAATTTACCCTTTTGAAAACCAGGCCCTAGGTATGTTCACATGTCTACAAACTGTTTAGAGTTTGATCACAGGAATGATCATCTGATGTAATAAATTATACTGTGCTTGAATTGCTTGTAGAATTGCAGCATGCGATTACATATTTTTCTATTGATGGAGAATAAAAAACCTCCCAAGGAAGCCCATTAGATCCTTGAGTAGCTCTACACTTGCAAATTTTCTACTTATGCTTGGTAGGGGGCTACCTAGCTGTACTTTTAAACCATTTGTTTTAATTCAGCTCTTCTAAACCATTACTATAACAAATCTAACTTCCACAGGATAGCCTTCAAACTTTTAAAGATTATATTTTTATTTATGAGTATACATACATATGTGTGTAGCTATGTGTACGTGAGTGTAGGTGCCCACAGAAAGGGCATTGGCTACGCCTGGAGCTGGAGTTACAAGGGGTTGTGAGCCAGCTAATACAGGTACTGGCATCAAACTTTGGTCCTCTGGAAAAGTCACAACCATCCTTAACCATTGGGCCATCTTTCCAGCCCCAAGTCTTTTTCCCACTATCACATTAGCCCTAAATCTTCTCCAGGATGAACCGCACCATCACAAGGCCTTCATGTGACTCCATTTAGAGTCGCCCCTCTCCCCACCAACCACCATTACAGTTCTCTAAACACTTATCACTTTGGAAAATTTTAATGTGAGACTTTCTAAAATGAATGTAATATGCAATAAAATGAATGGGGTGGTGGATTGGCTTAGCGGTTAAGAGTTCTCACTGCTATTCCAGAAGGCCTGAGTTCGATTCCCAGCACTCACATTGTACAGCTAGCTCACAACCTCTTGTAACTACCAACTCTAGGGGATCTTATTATCATTGGCCTCTGAAGGTACTAGTACTCATGTATATACACATACAATTAAAAATAAAAATAAATCTTAAAAAATAAAATAAAACTTAAAAAATTACATTTATGTATTTATTCTGTGCGTTTGTATATATTTGGGTATTGTGTGGAGACCAGAGGACAACTTGAAGATGTCAGTTCTCTCCTTTCACCACATGTTTCTCAGGAATCAAACTCAGGCTTGGTGGAAAATGCTTCAACCCACTGAGCCATGTCACTGGCTCTACATATCTTGCTTTTTTTCCACGGGTCCTGAGAATCAAACTTAGGCTTGCATGACTGGCAGCTTTACCCATTAAGCCATCTTCCTGGACCTCAACATGTTATATATCTTGAATAAAGTTGATTTTTATATGTTAGGTGTGAGAGGGTATGTTTAATTTGGTAGGACCAAAAAAATCTTGCCGGTTTTGAATGGCCCCAGTTTAAAAATTAGAAATTTAATAGAAGTTATATATGTTTAGCATAAAACCAGTTCTACATATAAGAATGGTTATACATTCTTTTTAGTATATAGCCTAAGAATTCTCTTTGTGAGTACACAATGTGAAAAAATTGTAAATTGTCACTGTACATGTAGCAGGTTTATTCTTGGCTGAATTAGTTAAACACAGTATACAGAAGGAACGGGTGACAGTCCTACCTACTGTGTTTCAGCCAGCTTCTGGAATACTGCATATTTTTATCATCATTTTCTAAGATATGGGTTCATGAAAAGGTTTTTTAGCCCATA
This sequence comes from Cricetomys ansorgei, assembly GCA_026225945.1. Lineage (NCBI taxonomy): Eukaryota > Metazoa > Chordata > Mammalia > Rodentia > Nesomyidae > Cricetomys > Cricetomys ansorgei. The sequence continues at coordinate 305,300 of JAMJFZ010004311.1, read as the reverse complement.
ACAAGTTTTTTAAAGCCAGATGTGATGTCTTGAATCCATAATCCCAGCACTCCTATGGGGAGATGGGAGGCAGACAGAATTGTCTGGAAGCTTATAGGCTAGCTAGCCTGGAGTATGCAGCATGGGAAAAATAAGAGCCACCCTTCCCTAACCAAGTAGGTGAGAACCAACTCTTAAAAGTTGCCATCTGGAGACTGGAGAGGTAGCTCAGTAGTTAAGAACACTAGTTGCTCTTCCAGAGGACCTGGGTTCAATTCCTAGCACCTACATGGCAGCTCACGATTGTAACTCCTGTGCCAGGGGATCTGACACTCACACAAAGCACCAATGTACATAAAAATAGATAAGTTGATTTTTTTAATGTTCTTAAAAAGTTGCCTTCTAAACCTCTACACATGCGCTTCTCTCTCTCTCACACACACACACTCACACACACACACACTTTAAATTTTAAACATAAGACACTGCACAGCACAGCACAGCCTTGTGTACTTAGACATACTGTATATATAGACTTTCAGCACTATGCCTGGGGATGGAGGTTGCCGGCAAAGTGAACATAAATGTGAACATTGCATCATTTGATGGACAATACAGAAGATATGGGCTTTAAGTATGAGAGCTGAAACAAGAAGCAGGGGTTCAACCTCAGCTGAGAAAATTCACATTAGGTAACAAATTTTTCACCTGTCTGTGCATGTCTGAAATGACTAGAATATACTGAAAGTAGTGATTTAAGTATTATAACTAAATTTGAATAAGTAGGTGAATTTGCAAGTATAGAATACATGAATATTGAGGATTTACTACCAAAGTAAGTATTCTTTTCGAGTAGCTGTTATATGTTGGCCCTGAAGCCAAGGCAGTAGCCCTGGAGCACTAAGGTGAATAAGACCTGGATGGATATAATTTCTTTCTTTTTGAGACAGAGTCTCACTATGCTGCCTTGGCTATCCTGGAACTCACTTTGGTAGACCAGGCTCAAACTCAAACTCAAAAGAGATCCAATTGCCTCTGCCTCCCAAGGTCGGTGGGATTAAAAGCTGGCATTGAGATCCCAGTCCCGCCTCCACCTCACCAGTGCTGGGACTACAGATGTTTATCACTGCACTCTGATTTCCTTGTGAGGTTTTGAAAGACAGAAAAATGTCAGGAGTAATAAAAGTCAATTGAGGATTACAGTCAGCAACCAAGGTCACTAGAATATCCTAGAACCAACTCAAATCTCTTCGGGATGTCTGGTGATGTCATTAATGTGAGCAATCTACCATTACAAGAACACTGTACCCAAGGCCCATTTTCCTAAAAGTTATCAAGGTACCTACCTAATGATCTTGATGTGGGAGAGGAGCAGTGGTCAGATTATAAGGTACAACTGTTTACTAAGCTTTATTTTTATCACTTAAGACTATCAACTATAGGGTCTACTTCATTTTGACTTTCCCCTGTGTCTATCACTCTGTAGGCATGTTCTGAAGATGATGAGACCAGCCACAGTGACAGCGACATTGACGATAACGATAACGTGAAAGTCATCATTGGGAACATTAAAACAAACCCCTCCATGTATATGTATGTGACCCTAAGTATCCTTGGGTTGTGGGACATCCAGGGAGGAGAAATGCAAGAGGAACTGCCTTTCCATTAACTATGCTGACTATTAGCCTTAATATTAATCAGCTGAAAGGAACATAGGAAGAGGATGAAGTTCGTAGTAGTAACTGTTCCCCATACAAGTTGCATGACCATGAGTCCATTTCTACTAAAGCAGCTTATCTAAGTATAAGCTTAGTATAAGTTCTACCTAGAGAAGAACTTTTATGCTATTCTCTTTGTGCTGTTATTTTTGCCAAGCGCATATTTGATTGTCTTTTTCCTTTTAAAGTGGAGAACTAGTCTAGCAGCATAGTGCATGCATGCCTTTAATTCCAGCACCTGGGAGGCAGAAGCAGGAGAATCTCTGAGTTTCCAGCCAGCCCGATTATATAATGGCTTCTGGCTGGCCTCTGCTTCCTGGAGTGCTGCTGGGATTATAGGTTGGCCTTGAGCTAGTCCCGCCTCCACTTCACCAGAGTGGGGACCTCAGATGTGCTTTCCCACATTCCGATTTCTTCCTGCTAGCTTATGAAGAACCAGATCTACATAGTGGCTTCCTGGCCAGTTAGGGCTACAAAGTGAGAGTCTGTCACAAAGATGCTTGAGGAGATAGCCTGTTTTTTTGCATGGCTAAATACTTCTATTTTGTTCAAACTCTCCACCACCACTCCTCTTAAGGAAGAGCTGTGGTTTGTTTCCTATTCCACAAACAACCAAAACAGTATGAATGTTTCTCTAATGAAACTTTTATCAAAACCTCTAGTTCTTTCTTTGGTCTTTTCTGTCACACACATGTCTTCTTATCGTTGAAGTGAAAAAAAATGTAAATTTTTTAAAAGGAATGCACCCCTATACCTTTTAGTAGGAAGACAACCTTAGTTGTAGTATGAGTGGGTGGTATTTTTTTGTGTGTGCATGAATGACTTTCGTGTCTCTAAAAATTGTTGGTATCAGCCTACTGACAATTGATTACACTATCTCGGTTTTCTAGGGAGATGCTCACTAATCTGAACTCGCACGCTGACCAAGACCTGGAAATTATTACATCAGGTAGCTTTCTTGCTCTTTGGATTGTCTATTGAAGTCTTAGATTGGTTCCTTGCAGCCTGACATACACACAGGCTCATACACTCATACACATACACTCATACTCATAAAAATAGAATTAATGACACTTAAAAAATTTAAAGACATTGCAAGGCAGGTATAGTGGTACATGCCTTTAAGTTCAGCACTCTGGCAGGCATGTATCTATGAGTCAAAACCAGTCTGGTCTATATAGCAAGTTCCAGGCAAGCTAGGGCTACATAGTAAGACCCTATCTAAAAAGAAATAGAAAAAAAGAAAAAGAAAAAAAAAGAAAAAAAAAACAAGGGATAATCAGCTCACTTGGTAAAGTATTTGCCTTGCATATGTGAAGTCCCTGGTTCAATTCCCCAGTATCACAGAAACAAAGTATGATGTAACACCCAGCACTCGGGATACAGAAGGCACCCTAACCTGTTCCAAAGATTTTATTGTTCCTGTAGTGCCTTTGTTCCTTCACAGCATCAAAATTATAGTTTACAAAGCAAACCAATGACAACATCCATAGGTGAGGAAGGAAATAGACATTTAAATGTTTTAACATTTCATGTACTAGTGCACGTACGTGCAAGGGTTTGATGACAAGCACCTTTACCAGCCTAGCCATCTCTAGCCTCACATTGGGCATTTTTACTTAGGTATCTAATACAGCTGATATACTGATGTTTAGCTTTTGAATATAAAGAATCAGTAGATGTGATGGCACACGCCTTTAACCCCAGAATTTGGGAGGTAGAGGCAGGTGGATCTTTGAATTCTGGGCCAGCCTGGTCTACAGAGTGAGTTCCAGGATAGCCAGGGCTACACAGAGAAACCCTGTCTCAAAAAACCAGAGGCAGGGAATAGAGGGGGAGAGGGGAGAGAGGCGGGAAAGAGAGAAGAGAGGAGAGAGAGAGAGAGAATCAGCAAGACTTAGTAGTTCTTGGAAGTCCCCTTTTCTAAAGGTGTGTACAAGAGAGGCATTGCTGGAAAATAGAAAATAACTGAAAGCCTTTCTTCCATAGACAACGCCATGAACCCAAGTGATTAACACGAATCAAAAACATGCTACCACCACTTATTCCAATGCATAAATGAAGTTGTAAAGAAAAACAAAACAAAAACTCGTTTTTAAAGACAATGGCATCATCTCTACCCACCTACCCAAAAGCAGGTCTACACCAAGCTGCTAAAACAAATGGAAAATAATCTGAGACCAGATGTAAAATGGGGAAGCTCCTGTTGAGTCTTGAATGTTTTGAAGATTGAAAAATTGTTGATCACCATGAAAAACCATGCCTAACCAACTCCATGCCCCAGTGAACCATCTACATAGGAGTTTGTTGTCCATTGTCAAATAAAATGTTCTGTGTTGAATGAAACCTTTGTGGTTTTGTGTGACAGTTTCTAAGTCAATGCTCCTCCCTTGTTATGCTAATTGCCTCTTTTTTTTTTTTCTTAAAAAGTACTTTAGCCTAGGGTGCTGGCTCATGCCTTTAATGCCAACATTCCAGAGGCAGAAGCCTGTGTGTCTGTAAATTAAAAGCCAGCCTGCTCTCTATAGTGAGTTCCAGTCCAGGGCTACATAGTGAAATCCTGTCAAAAAAAAAATTTTTTTTTTGGTTTTTTAAGACAGGGTTTCTCTGTTGTAACTCTGGCTGTTCTGGAACTCACTCTGTAGACCAGGCTGGCCTCGAACTCACAGAGATCTGCCTGCCTCTGGCCTCCTGAGTGCTGGGACTAAAGGCACGGCCACCACTGCCCGGCTCAAAATAAATTTTAATCACTTTACTTCAGTAGATTCATTATCCCTCTGTGGCTGTGGTTAGGGATACTGAGAACACAAACACGATAGCAATGTGAGGAGCAAAAATGTTATTGAAGCTCAAGAGTGGTTTCAGTGTGTGATTTTTTTTTTTGCAAGTTCTTAATAAAGTTTTGATTTTAAAAAAGAGGAAGATATTTAAGAATTTAGATAAAGTTTTAAGGGTATGTTGCAATCACTCTTGCCTTATCATTTAGAATTATTTTTCCAGATCATCGCATTAATTATAAAAGTGGAAATCATTGTACTTGCTGTTTTACAATAAATATTCAAACACCTAGACTTAAAAAAAGAGAGAGAGTAAGCAGAAATAAACTGAAGTGATAGAAATGAAGAAGTACGCTGAAGGAAAACCGCTGTAGTTAACAAGCCCAGTCCCTGAACTGGTGACAGGATCTTTTATAGAATTTTGAATTTTTAAGTACCCATGTGAGTAGATCTGCAGTTTTGTTGAATAAGACAGACAATGGTTTATAGGAAAAGAGCTTCTATTGCTTTGTTGGTAATTAAACAGTCAACACTTGGTTTGTGGTAGAGGTGGGAGCTGAAACTGTTCCAAGCGATTGTTCAGTACATTTACTTTTAAAACTCTACTTGAAGAACTCTTGCCTTACATGCTATAGTTAAATCTCATTATAAGTGGCGAAGAGTCTGTCCTGACCCCATTCTTCCTAAATCAGAGAACAGAGCCCTGAAACAAGTAAAAACCAGTTTTTCTACTTCCTTCCTTTTCCTACTTTGCAATCTTTAACTCTATTGTTACAACTTCCTGGGGACTGCTACTCTCCTATGATGTAAAAGAAACTTGAAATAATAGAATTGTTATTATAAAGGATTTGCTACTAACCTTGCTTAGGAGACATTAAGTCACACAAAGAATTTAGCAAGGAAGCATTGTCTCCAAAATGCCTTAAAGGTAAGTGATATACTAACCAGGCTTGTTAGAGATAAGTGGAATGTAGGATACCTAGGACCATAAATGTTTGTTTACTAGGAGTGCCTAGCTGGTAGGCTCTATTCCCATAACAAAGGACATTGCCTAGCCTTACAATCAGCCCTTAGTCTCCTTTGAGAGAGGCCTTGACTGGTTTAGTAACCCTTGTATTTTGAGTGTGGCCCTTGGAGGGTGGCTGATACAATCTGGGCCCAAGTGCAGGTCAGGTAGCAATCCCTCACCTGAAGAGATAAACCTTGGTGTTTCTATGCAGTGCCGACATTCAGGCACACAATGTGCATGAGCTGTGGAGTCATAGCTAGTTCCACCTAGATTTCAAAGGATGCCTTGCGATCCAAGCGGAGAACTGAAGTAAGGCTGCTATAAAGTCCCTACCAATAGAGTGCTTAGAAAAGCCATGGCCTTGTAGCCATAGCCAGTGGTCATTTGCCCACTGGATAGAGCCTCCAAGTAGAGCAATGCCCAAAGAGTTACAGAAGTAGCTCTGCTACTCAGAACCATAGACTCATGAGCTTTCTGCTGCTCAGGTATACTCATGGCCCAATACTGTTACAACCAACCCCAGGTAATGCTGGCCACACATCTCTACCTAACCCTGGGATTCACTCCACAGACATTATCTACAGGTAATCTTGGGGTTGGTAAACCTGGATCTGCCTGGTTCTACATCCAATTGGCCTACCACCAAGCATTAGGCAAAGTACTGTACTCACCATTAACTGTGCATCTGTCTTAGGTCTCCACCTTGTGCTCGGGCAGGTCTGGAGGCTAGGGACACTGGCCTGGTGAGAACTGTGCTGTCTGAGTTGGGGTACCAACCAGTGAGGATGCAGTTCTTTGGCTGCCAAAGCTGATGTCAGGATGAATCGCATCAGTCTCATAACACAGAAAAGTGTAGCCTGGGTTAGAGGAAAGGTGACCAAGGTTGATTCTAAGGCTTGTGATAATGCCAGCCAAAACGCTAATCTGTCTGATACTGATGCAAGTCTGGTGACTGCAAGCTCTCACTGAGATGCTGCTTGTAACTGAATGAACTCTAAAGTAAGACTTGGCTAGAACTTAGTTTATTCCCCTCCCCACAAGCTGGAAGCCACCATCTCCAAGCTGCCTGAAGTTAGGGAGGGGCAATTCTTCCTGCTTTCTTTAACGAACTTTCCTTCTTTTTATTATTATGCTAAACACACACACACACACACACACACACACACACACACACACACTATTGTAACAGCTTGTAGTTTAATCCTTTCCTAATTGTTGCACCCTCAGATCAGAAGAGTGCTGGAGGAATCTTAGCTACCATTTTGTTCTGCCCACAGTGTATAATGGCAGGTGCTATTTTCAAACACTTACCTACCTTCCGTTTCCTCACACTTGCCAAATAGAAAAACAGCAGATTCCAGACTTTAGCTATCCATTACAGTGGTTTAGAAGTTTCTAGCTAGACAGGAATGGTTAAGTGATAAACAGGTTGCTTAATTTTAACATTATTTGAATTGAGAAGTAACATGTTAAAAGTGAAGTTGCCAGGTATGGTCGTGTGAGGAAGATGGATCTTTCTGAGTTCCAGGTCAGCTAGGGCTATATAGTGAGACCTGGGATTAAAGCCGTGCACCACCACCGCCTGGTTTACCATATTTTTATTTTATTCACACACATGAGTGCTAGCGTGTGTGTGTGTGTGAGAGAGAGAGACAGAGAGAGAGAGACAGAGAGAGAGAGAGAGATGCACATGCAAGTATGTGTGTGTCAGTGTGTAAGCTGGAGCTGAGTGTCAGCAAGTCAGAAGTCAATGGGAGAACCGAGCCCAGGCGAGCTTCGCAACTCAAATGGCGGCGGCGGTGGGTGGGACCACAGCAGCATGGAGCAGTCAGGAAGACTACTTTCAGGATTTGCTCTGTCCTATGAAGGTAAAACTCTTTTAAGCTCGATTTTGTAGAAAATATGCAATGATTTATGCGTGTACCCTACTTTATTACTTATGCTTATATGTTTGCTTCTTACTGTGAATTTAGTAGAAAGGAGAAAAAGAGAGCTCTGTCTAGGCTGTGATCTTTTGTTTTGCACGTGCTGCAGGGTCTCCTAGATACCTCACGTGTTTTCTTGGTCAGTAAAGACGATTTTCAAAAAGCCTCCAAGTAGGGAAATCTAAGTTTCTGTTTTTCTCTTAAGGCCTAGAGTGGGAAAAAATTCTTTTTGTTCCAATGTGGTAGAAATTTGAAGTGAAATTTCTGTTTCTCGGGATGTTGTTCCTTATCAGAATTCCAACACAAAGGAGTGGAAACTCTGGAAGGAGACAAAGGCAGCATGGCTGCCATCCTCCTCTTTCCCACTGTCCTGGGAGTCACTGGGATCAATTCCTCTTCTTAAGAGTAGTGTGTGAGCCACTGTCTATTACCCGACCCCTCTGTGTACCTCAGGATCAGCCCAGGCACAGTTGAGTCAGATCCTCACCCCCCACACTCACTCCCTGACCAGCCAAGGAACCTTAACCCTGGAGGACACAAAGCTGGAGTTCCCTCCCATTGCAGGTGGGAGGACTCAGTAGAGTTAGACCTATTCCAAGCCACAGAGATTGTTAAGTATTGTTCTTAAGGAAACATGGAATGACCTATCTAACTTGCATCTGACAAACATTGAAGCAAATTGAAATAAGCCAGGCTTTCAAAAATATTTCTGACATTTTGCCTTGAATATTACAGACTAATCCAGGTGAGCATATGATATATATCATATGTAAAGAATTTTCCCTAAAGTTATTGGTGGGAGTTTACAAATGAGGGAGAAGTTCTTGTCCCTGGAGATGTTAGCTTCTTGAAAAGTACTGTATTTGCTGCTGCATGCATCGTGGAAACATTTGGGGTGGAGTACAGACATGCTGTTGCTGGACTTGGTGGACTAGTTTCAGGGGGAATTGATGTATTTGTCCACTTGATGTCTCTTGGCCTCAGAAGACTAGGAAGCCATCTGCTTAGCAAAATTAACAATGCATTTGAGCCTCCAGATAGAAAGGTTTTCACCTGTTGATTCTGGTATGACAGGCAACTTGAAGAGAATGTATAGAGAAGATGACTTTAGAAACATGTAAATGCTGGCTACAGAGAGCAGCTGACCTAAGTGATACAAAAGTCCATCTTAGGGCTGGGCTAGAACTCAGCTGTAGAGTGCCTTTCTAGCATGTACAAAGCTCTAGGTTTTGCCCTGAGCACTCTGTAAAAAAAAAAGGAATAGTGGCATACGCCTGTAATTCCAGCAGTTGAAAGGTGGAGGCAGGAAGATCAGGGGATCAAGGTTCTTAGCTGCATTGCATATTGAGGACAATTTAGGATATGTGAGACCTTCTCTTAAACATAACCAGGACTGGAAAAATGGCTCAGTGGTAGACCATTGGCTGCTCTTCCAGAGACCTGAGTTCCATTCCCAGCAGCCATACAGTGGCTTACTACTGACTATAACTCCACTTATTTATGGTTCTGAATCAGTGAAATTTGTTTTGCAATAGATATTCTCAAGTTACATATTTTTATTGTTTCTGATCATGTTAAAGATGAGAGAGAGGGAGAGAGAGACTTATTTACAGTAGGCACTAGAGCTAGGTCCTTTCTGCCATTATTCCTTCATTTCCTTCACAACTGCTCATAGTAACAGGTTACCCTAGCCAATGGTCATGCTAAGCTTAACATGTACTGCATATAGATAAAATAAACATTGTTGGGGCTAGAGAGATGATTCAGGGATTAAAGAGCACTGGCTGTGCTTGTAGCGGACTCCCATGTGACAGCTCACAACTGCCTGTAACTCCAGATCCTTGGGATCCAATGCCTTCTTCTGGCCTTTACAACCATCAGGCATGCACATGGTACACATATATGCAGGCACACACACATATACATAAAATAACATCTTTGGCCTCCCATATAAACTTCAAATCCTGTAGCTCAATTCAAGGCTGAGCAGAATCTACCCTTATAGAGCCTGACAGCTTTTCTCTGCCTTGACTTAAAAACCTCTTTCTTTATGCATCTGAATTTCTGTTGTTTGGCTTTGCTGGGGAGATGTGAACAGATATCTATTCACCCCAGATAGGGCACCAGAGAAATGAGTCTACTCAAGTCTACCTAAGACTTAGCTACTAAGTGAACCAGTGAATTTTGTGGGGTAGGTGGGAGGTTGCTTACAGGAGCATGGGTAGACCACAGACAACTGTGTCACTAAAAAGTTCTCCCCAGCATGGCTGCTGACCAGGCCTCTCACAGGGACCTAGAGCTCACTGATGGTGTTAGGCCTGTGAGTACCAAGGTTTCACTTTCACCTGCTCCTGTCTCCTCAGAGCTGATATAGGTACACACCAACAAACCTGGTGTTTTATGGGGAGATGGGGTCGAACTCAGGCCCTAATGCTTTGCCAACTGATCTATCTCCCTGCTTTCTGAGTCCTAAGGGCTTTCTTCAGGAGGGAATGTTTCAATGTAGAGAAAATAGCTACACATCAATTTCAAAGAGAAACTTTGTCGTAATTTTAGTGAGGAAAATATCACTTTAAATTTTTAAGAATTGGGCTGGAAAGTTGCCTCAGTGATTTAGAGCATTGGCTGTTCTTCCAGAGGACCTGAGTTCAATTGCCGGTACCCACATGGTGGCTCACAACCATCTGTAGCTCCAGTTTCAGGGCTCTGGGCATACTCATGGTACACAGACATACATGCAGGCAAAATATGCATACACATAAATTATAATTAAAAAGTTTTTAAAGAATTATCAGTTAGGCATTGTAACACATGCCTTTAATCCCAGCACTCGGGAGGCAGAGGTAAGAGGATCTTTGTGAGTTCAAGGCCAGCCTGGTCTACAGAATGACTTACAGGACAGCCAGGGCTATGTAGAGAGGCTCTGTCTCTAAAACCCTGAAAAATAAAATAAAATCATAAGAAATATCAAAATATCAGTAGCATTTGGGAATGCAATCTAAATATATTAAACAAATGCTGCTTTTATATATTAAAATATATTTCGTTATAAAATTTCAAAAATGCTATTTTACTTCAAAGCTATTCTGTTTAAACTATATATAGAGAGATGCATGTATTAATAAAAAAACATTGATACAGTCAATTCATAATTAGGTAATTCTCAAATGACTTACAACCTAAGATTAATTTTGTGTGTGTATGTTTTGGTTGGTTTGATTTTTGAGGCAGGGTCTTATGTAGCCCACGCTGGCCTCAGACCCCTGGTCCTCTTATTTCTACCCCTCATACCTGTATCAAAAACTTCTACAGTCAGTTTATAATTTTCACATTTACAAAGAAAATAGAAAACTTTACATTTATTTACTGTGATGGATGTGTGTTCATGCGTGAGTGCTTGAGCATGCATGAAGGAGGGTGTTAGGTCTCTGCCTTTATTGTTATCTGCCTTGTTGGTCCTGCAGTCTGCTAGCCTCAGTGGTGCTGAGGTTGCAGGCATTCATGAGACCTCACCTAGCTTACTGTGTAAGTGCTGGGATCCAAACTCTAGTGTTCATGATTGCACAGCAAGCGTTCTTAACCACTAAGCCATCTCTCCAGTCTCAAGGAAACCCTTAGATGTCAATTCTGTGTTGTTGCACTTAGGCTTAATACCTGTTCATTTAAGTCATTTATGTTATTTGAGGAGCTTTTTGGTTTGGTTGGTTTGTTGGCTTTTTGTCGTTGTTGTTTTTTGTTTTGTTTTGTTTTTTGAGACAGGATCTCACTCTGTATCTCAGACTAGCCTCATGATGTAGCCGCAGGCTGATGTTGAACTTGTGACAATCCTCCTGCCTCTCCCTCCTGAATACTGGGATTACAGGCATGAGACAAGATACCTGGGTTCAAATTTTTCTTTTTAATTTAAGAAAACAGCTTCAATAAAGCTTCATTCACTTAAGCCCATATTTTTAACTACCAGGTGAGATGTGTCCACTAGTGAAATCATGGCATGCCTGTTAGGAAGATGTTCTAGTTTGCTTTCTATTGCTGTGCTTAACACATTCTGACCACAAGAGCTTTGGGGAAGGAAAGAGATTATTTGGTTTGTACTTCCACATTGCTGCTGGCGGTCCATCATTGAAGAAGTCAGGGCAGGAACTCAAGCAGGAGCAGAAACAGGAACCACAAAGAAACATTGCTTACTGGTTTGCTCTCTATGGCTTGTTTAATTTGCTTTCTAGGGCTGGGGCCCCCCATATCAATCATTAATTGAGAAGCGTCCCATGGACTTGCCTATAGGCCAATCTGATGAAGGGATTTTCTCATTTAAGATTCTCTTTTTGAAGATGACTAGTTTGTGAATGAGCACAGTAGGTAACCAACTATTTTCTATTTGAGTAACCAACCTCTTTCTGATTGGATTTGAGGCTCACTTCATAGGAGGAAATTCCTGCCTTGTCAAAAGCCTACAGCTAGAGAGGTTATACGCTCTGATGTGAGCATTGACTTGCTAAGTTGCCACATTGTGACTATCAAATTGTCTTCTAACTATGTATGCTTATGCCTGTAAATTAGTGCTACAGTCAGCTTTGATAGGAGTAGTTTTTTTTCAGAGGGTAGTAGTTACTGCAGGAACTTTTAACTGCAAATAAGTGACTGTTGAAAATCAGCTCTAAATGGGACACCTGTATCTCCTCCCTCCTCAGGGAGGGTCAGGAAACATCACAGAAAGAATGTAGAGCTGGAGGAAGGGATGGAGTATTTTGAAACACTGTCTTCCAAACATGACGTGGCCATTGTACTTGAAAACTCACAGCAGCTGTGATTACCTACACAAGGCCTGAGCATGGAAGGAGGAGCTCAGAGGCCCCACTCATTCCTGAGGATTTGTAGTGCTGAGATTAAAGGCTATCATCACCACTGCCTGGCTGTTTTCATAGAATGAATAGACATTCTCTACGTAAGAAACAAAAATGTAACTTTGACAAAGCCTAATTTATTGATTCTTTTCAATAATGGATGTATCATGTCTTGGATCCAGAAGATTATGACCTCTAGCCTACTTAAAAGTTTGTAATTTGGGGGGGTGGGGCTAGAAAAATGGCTCATTAGTAAAGGGCACTGGTCACCTTTCCAGAGGACTTGTGATTTGAAGCTAATACTATCATGGCCACTGTTACTTCTTTTAACTAATGCTTACATGATAAGAGTTTTCTGTCTTCTTACACTCAAACTAATTATGTTGTATTTGGGCATCTCCTAGTTGATTCACATTACCTACTCAAAAGGGATGGAAATCCAATTTTATCAACCCATATTCTTACTGTTCCCTGTTGCTTTCTTGTTTCATATTTCCAAGATTCTTTGTTTTATAATTCCCTTTTGATTTTAAGAAATCCCTTTGCCAATTATATAATGCTTCTCTGATTTTTTTTTTTTGTGTGTGTGTGTGTTTATATGCATTTGGGTGTCTGCACGTGTAGGTGGGTGCACATTAAAGCCAGAGGTTAAGCTCAGGTGTCATTTCTAGGGTGTCATCCACCTTGTTTTATGAAACAGAGTCTCTACTTGCACAGAGTTCACTGGTCTGTCTAGCCAATGAACCCCAGGGATTCACCTAAGTCCTCATGAATGCTAGAATCCCAAGTGTGCATCACCACCCCTGGCTTTTTTATATGGGTTGTGAAAGCCAATCTCAGGCTCTTGTGCTTGCCAGGCCAAGCACTTTACAGACTAAGCCACCTCTCCAGCTCCTTCTTCTGCTCTGGATTTCTGAGACAGATCAGCAGTCACTCAAATTTTTTTCCTCCTGTTTTTTTCTTGTATTTCTAATTTTAAGAAATTTAACTATTATTATAGTTAATCATTTTTAAATTATGTGTATGAGTGTTTTGTCTGCATGTATATATGTGGTCCTCAGTGCCCATAGAGTTCAGAAAAAGACTTCAAATATCCTGGAACTGGAATTACAGATGGTTGTGAGCCACCACATAGGTACTGAGAATAGAAGACAGGTTCTCTGCAAGAGCAACAGCTCTTAACTGCTGAACCATCTCTCCAGCACACATTCAATTATTTTTATTATCTCTTTAGCCCAAAATGTTATGGTTAATCTTAAGTGTGCCACCACCGCCGGACACATTTGATTATACTTTATTTAATTTCTCTCATTAAGTTTCATGTTTTCAGTGTCATTCATCTCATTGCTCAATTTCATTTCTAAGTGTCCAATTCTCTTGGATAGTATTATAAGTGAGGTTTTTAAATTTTCCTTTTCATAAATTCATTGTTAATGTATAGAAGTTCAATTGACTTTTTAAAAAACTTTTTATTTATTTATTGGGGAATGAGTATCTTAGTTTGCCTTATGTTGCTGTCATAAACACCATGAACAAAAGCAACTGAGGGAGGAAAGGGTTTATTTCAGCTTACAGCTCTCAGGTCACACTCTGTCACTGAGGGAAGTCAGAGCAGGGACTTGAGGCAGGGGTGACAGGCATGCATGCCTGGTTTATACAGTGCTTGGGATTGAACACAGGGCTTTGTGCATACTAAGGAAACAGTCTACTGACTGAGCTCCATTCACAGCCCTGGATTCCTTTTCTTTTTCTTGCCCAACTGCTCTGGACAGGACTTTCAGTTCTATTTGCATTGGAATTAGAGACAGTAGATATCCTAGGTTCATTCCTCATATTAAGGGGAAAGCTTTCAATTTTTCACCATTGACAATGTTAGCTGTGGGCTTTTCAAATATGGCCCTTATGTATTCAGATAATTTCCTTCTATTCCAGGTTTTTGAGAGTTTTTATCATGAGAGTACACTGAATTTTTCAATTGCTTTTTAATGCTATCAAGCTGACTTTGATTTTGCTCTCCTTATATCGTGTTTTTATAAGTATCAGATTCATTCATTTTTGTATGTTGAATCATTCTTGCATTCCATGAGTAAATCCCATGCACTGATAGGTGTGCGGGTCTTTTGTTTCTATTAAATTCAGTTTGCCAAAATTGTGTTAAAGACTGCCCCATGTCTATTCATCAGGGATGCCGGCTGTGAATTTTAGCTTTCTTTTGTATGTCTTTCTCTGACTTTAATATTAGGATAACTCTGGCATTATGAAATGAGTTGGAAAGGATCCCTTCTAGTTCAGCTTTTGGGAGAGTTTAAGCATTGATCTTAATTAAGTCTTCTTTTGCAAATGTGATTTTAATTGAGATTTTTTTTTAGAGTAGCTTAAGTTTTATCAGCTTTTTTAAAAAACCTTTTCAAGAAAAACAGCATTTTCTTTCTATTTCCTAATCTTTGTCTCTAATCTTTGTCATTTCTTCTTCTTGCCAAGGTTTTCCTGTGATGAATCTGATGATTCTGAGAGATGAGAGAAGCAATCTGAGAGATGGCTTCTTTACTTAGGTGTGCACATCCATAAATGCCCCACTTTGTGCTGCTTTTACTTCATCCCATTAGGCTTGTAATATTATCTTGTACTTTTTATTTAATTTTCAGTTGTCTCCTGACACATTCTGCTTGTCTAGGAGGTGTTTGTTCATTTGTTGTTAGAGAGAGAGTCTCCCTATATAGCCCAGGCTGCCCTTGAATTCCTGATCTTCCTGTTTCAGCCTTACCAAATTCTGGGATTACAGGGATGCACCACCATGCCCGCCTGTCTCAAACTAAATCCCTCCCCCTAATACCCCATTCTGTTGTTCTGGAATGAATTAGCTTCCATATTTTTGTGAATGTCCAGTTCTCCTTACTGCTATTGATTTTGAGTGTCCTTCTGTTGTGTTTATGGTTTCAATCTTCTGTTCATACGTTCTCTACTATGTCTTTTAGCATGTTCATCATAATTAAATTCCCCATCTAATCACTGCAGCATGTTCTACACACCTGAGTTTGGTTCTGATCCTTGCTCTGTATTTTCTGAGATTTTTGTCTCTTAGTAAGCTTTACCTACAATGTTTGTTGTGGTTGGAAAGGAGGGATGTACCATGTAAAAGTAATTGAGAAAAACAGGCTGATAGAATATTCTCATGAGTCAGTCAATGTGTTCACTGTTTGATACAGCCAGAGGGATCCGAGGTTGGGGTATCTTCCAGGTGTCTTTATTTTTCCTATACTGTTGTTTTGGTTTTCCTATAGACTTTTTACATGAGTTCTAAGTTGTATGATTTCTTATTGTATTTCTCTGATATTACAGAAAGCCTCAACAGTGGCAGGGGGTGGGTCTGTTGCATCTGTGCCACTGAACTGTGGTCGTGATTCTTCTTGAGTTTTGTACTGTTTTCCCTCCCATCAGTTAGGCAGAAGAACTACTGTCAGGTGGAATTGGCCATTTCCTTTTTCCAGATCAATTAGGATCAGATGGAACTCCATTAGCTTTAGAAAGCTAAGGTGGGACACTGTTTGAGCTTAGGAGTTGCAGGCCAGCCTGGGCAACATAGTAAGACCTGGGGGGGGGGAGGCAATTACTTTAATTTCTAATAAATCACATTTATCTGAGGCGAGACCTAGGAAGCATGTTCTGGAAGTATTTCAGAATGCTTCCTTTTTCTTCCTGTTCTAACCCCTGCCAGAGTATGAAGATATTTTTCACCAAAACGTACTCCAGGACTCCTATGAAGAGAAGTCGCAAAAGTGTATGGGTAGCCCTAAGCCAAGGTAGCCTGGATTATTTTACTATCAAATGTATTCAAACTGACCCTCCAAGAAAGCGTCACTTTGTGTTTTCCTGCGTTCACACTGTCTGCAAGAGGGGGTGTTTGCTCACTCCCCAGCAGGCCGCTGTTCTCTGTAATAGGCTTGTTAATGTTGTGGATAGTATTTCTCTATTGTAATTGTTCATTTTATTCAGGTTTTGTGTGTGTGTGTGTGTGATGCTAAAAATGACAGCTCTCGTGAGGTGTGGTGGCATGCACCACCACGTCTAGCTTTTAAGCAAAATAATAACCACTGAGTCCAATTTGTGCTGCTTGTATGTGCCTGGGTATGGGTCATCCACTGGAGGTTGGTGGACCTATCAGGAGACCACGCCACTAAAGAAAACTGACTCTCCCTTTTCTAGAAGCCATCAAGTCCCAATAGCTCCTCAGTTAAAGACCCAGGCTCTTGAGCCCCTCCCTCCATACCGGAATGCTGACTGGCTTGATCTTGTATACTTCATAGCTGCTCTGAGTTCGTGAACGCAGCAGTCCTATTACAGACAGAAAATGCTGCTTCACTCCAGTGTCCCCTGACAGCTGGCTGACAATCTTTCTGCCCCCTCTTCTGTGATTTTTCTCTGAGCTTTGCAGGTATGTCCCATTTACGGCTGAGCAGCCTACAGACACTTACTCTCTCCATTTTGTTGTTAGTTTCCACATTAAGCTCCGTCCGCTGCACAAAGCAGCTTCTCTACTAAGGACTGAGAGCTGCACTAATCACACAGTGGTGTCTTTAGAGAGCAGTTTGATGCTGTGTAAGTAATGGTAGATTCACCCCTGAGATCTTTGAGCTCCCAAGACATGGGTTCTTGGTCAGATTTACAGTACCAGTTTTCCTCTTGTGGAGTGGACCTTATTGACTTTCAATCTTTTATGCCAGTATTTACAGGTACAAATTTCTCACTAACACTATTATTATATTATGCAACTTCTGATGTGCTGTTATTTCGATGAGCTGTTATCTTTGAAAATATTTGATTATTTCCCTTCTTTAATCTTTTGGATGTTTAAGTAAGTTGTTGTATTTAAATGTATTCATGAATTTTCCCTGTATCTTTGTTTGATTTCTAGTGTAAATCCATGTGGTTAAGTCCTTTTTAATTTTTAAATTTCTATTTTGAGAATTTATGAAACTATGGGAGTATCCCCAAAGTAGGATGGTGCCAATAGCCCAAAAATGGATCCATGCTAATCCAGTCTCATTTGAAATGCTTTTCGTGGGAGTTATCTACAAGCCATGGAGCACTGCAAAGGGTTTATTCCACCAAAAGTCATCCAAGACAAAAAAGCCTCCACTCGCCTGCCAAGCTCCTTTCACAGGGCTTTAAGTCTGTGTAGCACAAACTGGGGTATACCACCATCTAATGGCTAACTAGTAGAACACCAAACACTGAGTTTGTTTTGCTGGAGTTAGAGACTGGCTGCAAAATGGAGCATTCTAGCTAGAATTCTAAGAGCTAGTATAATCATTGTGGAGGACTACTTGGTCAGCACCAGGCTTAGCACATTCCAAGGAAACACTTGGATTTTGTTTTGTTTTGTCTTCCCTGAAGACTAAAGCTTACAAATGAGAAGACTGCTTTCTTACTGTTGTGCCTTCATGTAGTTCTGTGTTGTATAGTCAGATTACAGCGTCATGCAAGTCCTTTCGTTTTTTGATTATCTTTTGGCTAGTTATATACTGTATTGCCAAAAGACAGTTTCTATTCATTTCTATTTTTCTTATGTACAAATCTTGCTTTCTATTTTGAATTTCATAATGTGCAACTTGGGAACTAGATTGCCTTCCCCTTCTCAGACTTTTGTTCCCACTGCTCCCCACCACCACCCACACCCCAGAATAAAAAAATTTGTGTCACTTGCTCCAGTACCTACACCCAGTTTCCCCCTTTTATGTAAGTATCACTTCTAAGGCCACGTGCAGTTGGGCAAATGGGAATGTTGAGTCTCCGGGGGCCTCCGCTCCTAGCACTATCACCATAGACCCAACTGTGATGTGTCCTGAACCTCTTCACAACCTCACTACACTTGTGTTAGAAGAACAGTCAAACCTGAGCCAATCTAAATGTGGTTCACAGTTTAGGATGTGGGCTACTAGGATGGGAAGTAAAGAGCTGCCCAAAGCATGCTCGGCTGTTTCAGCAGGTCCCTGATTGGGTTACAGAGGCCACACTTGAGGCCCATAGCCTAAAATCATATCTGCATCTGTCCTGGCCAGCCACATGGCCAAGAGCTGGGTCTTGTTCTTCCTGGCTTCCGGATCTGAAAAGTGAAAAAGGATTGACAGTTTCTCCTTTCTCTATGGTCTCCCTGAATACACTCTAGAAAATCCGGTTCCTGGAAAAGCAGCAGCACCGGATCCAAGATGGCCGCCCGCCCGCAGGAGGCTGTTGAAGGAGCTTGATGAGATCAGCAAATGTGGAATGACTTGGCAAGAACTTATTGTTCCTGACAACTCTCCATATCATAAGGGGGCCTTTCGAATTGAAATTAACTTTCCAGCTGAGTATCCATTCAAACCACCCAAGATCACATTTAAAACAAAGATCTACCACCTTAACATTGATGAGAAGGGGCAGGTCTCTCTGCCAGTAATTAGTGCTAAACCCCAGCCCCCAAGACTGATCAAGTAATCCAGTCCCTCACAGCACTGGTGAACGACCCCCCCAGCCTAAGCACTCACTCCGGGCTGACCTAGCTGAAGAATACTCTAAGGACCCTAGAAAATTCTGTAAGAACACTGAAGAGATTACAAAGAAATGTGGGGGAAAGCAACCTGTGGACTAAAATCTGCCATGAGTGATTCCAGAAAGTTTGAGCAGAGACCCTGAGCAGTGCGTTCAGACAGCCCACAAAGCAGGACGCTGTGGACCTGTGCCATCACTTGGCATCCGCTTGTGGCAGTTACTAACTTTTTACAGATTTCTTAATCAAAGTAGTCTAGGTAACCTGTAAAGAAGGATTAAAATATTCAAATGTTCTAGTTCCGCTTGCTTTGTTTTTAAAAAATCACTGCTTTAGTCTACTTCAAAAGAATGGCATTTCCTTTCTTGCCCAAATTTACCACAGTTACAGTTAGCCCAGGAGGTTTAAAAAGAAAAAAAAAGCACTGTGGTTCCCTCCCTTTCCTCTCACTTCCCACCACCACAGACCAAAGCCTCAGCCCACGACATGAGGGTGATAGCTCAAGTGCTCCCTGTGCCAACTTATTAATGTCCTTTTAAAAAAAATCATGAAACAATATCAACACCCCCCCCCCAAAAAAAGGGAACGGTTGTGCAAAGGGAAGCTGCTTTTACATAAAAAAAATTAACAAAATGTTTCCACAATAATTGACCCAACAGGCAGACCCCCACTCATGTCAGACTGTACCAGGTCTTTGTAGGGAACCCTGCAATACCAGGTCTGAGTTGGCCTTGGAGGGAGGGTCTGATACCAGAGAATACTGTGCACTTGTGTGATGAATTTCTCTCCAAAAGGCTCCTAAGGCTGAAAGTCAGCACCCCTCCCTGCAGCTGTGGTAGAATATCTAATGGCTATCAGGCAAAACAAAAGCCATAATATCTTTTGAGATTTCAAGCTTCAGCACCACCGAGCTCTGCTGGAATGTGCCAAGGAGATCGCCTGTGGGGTATGAATTTTTATAAAATCTGTATTCTTTGTTGTATGTGACCATGGGGGTCTCTGTTCTAGAGTTGACAGAATGTCCTTTAAAGATGTGATACAAAGGGATTGGAGAGATGGCTCAGTGGTTAAGAGCACTGGCTGATCTTACAGATGACCTGGGTTTAGTTTCTGGCATCCATATGGCAGCTCACAACTGCCTGCAGCTCCACTTCCAGGGGATCTGACTCAAACATCTGGACTCCTCATTACTAGGCATACATGTGGTGCACACACATGCACTCACTAATACACACACACACACACACAAACTTAAAAAAAAAAAAAGATGTGAGACAAAGAAAAAAAATCTCTCCTAGGATCTATAAATAGGTTCTATGTGTGTTGAAACACATCTTTAACTCCCAGCGAGGCAATTTTCAAGGTTGTCTTGCTCTTTACTTTCACAAGTTTCACAAGTTCACAGGCTTCCTGAAGTCTATTCAAGGACTTCATTTTCAAAAGCAGGCCCTTCCCAAGGGCCAGGAACTGTGGCAGAAGAGGAAGTGGGAAGATTTTATGATATACCGGTAAGGCTGGACCAGAACAAAATTGTGCCTTCTGGACATGACAGAACTGCACTCGTGAACTCAGAGCCACTTCTAAAGATAAAAAATGCATTTCAATAGCCACACATACATACTGGTCATTTCCATTTGTTTGAAGAAATACGAATGAAATGTGCATTGATATTTAAAAGTAAAGCTGTTAAAGCTTTAAATATCTCAAAAGCTTAACAATTCTATGTATGTGTGTATGCATTATTTATTTTTGAGACAAGATCTCATGCATCCCAGCCTGTTCTTAAACTCCCTATATAGCCAAGAAGGATGACCTTGAACTCCCAAAGCTTCTATCTCCACCCCCTAAATGCTGGAATTACAGACCTGTGTCAAGCACAACAAATTGTAGACACACTAAGAACTTGGAGCTATTTCAATATTCATGGGGACATTGGGTCATTACTTTGCAGCTTAGTGTGTGCTTGCTTCTTAAATTTCTACTTCTGAGAATTGATGGCTTCTAGGGGAGAAGCCATTTTCCAACATTTAAGTTCAAAGACGACACTAAGAACTTGAAAGTGTTTCTCTCTTGATTCCAACTTCTTTTCAATACTTTAGTAAGTGAAATATGCTAAAGTTATTAAAGCCTCTAATTCCTTTAATATTTCAGACCTGTCTGGATGATGCAGCAGGCTTTTTGCCAAAATATCATATTCTTGGGGATTTCTGCATTCATTTTACTTGAAGAATCTGCCTTTTGCATTCAGCAGGTTTTTGTTTTTTTTTTTTTTTTCTCCATGAGCTTCAGCAAGGCTACATTCTAGTTCTTTGTTTAAAAAAAAAAAAAGTTTACCCTGATTTTCCACTTTTGTGAAATTCGTATCATACCAGCAAAGTTTTGGCCACTGAAAATTCACTTTGAGGCTAAAGAGAAGGTACACCAGTTAACAGCACAGGCTGCTCTCGCAAAAGACCCAGGCTAGACCTCCAAACACCCACACAGCAGCTCACGATCACCTGTGACTCCAGTTCCAGGGGATCTGATGCTCTGTAGCCTCCATAGGCCCGGCATGAAAGTGGTGCACACAAACACAAGCAAGAACAGCACCCATACGCATAAAATAAAAATATTTTTTTAAAGAAAGTTAAAATTGAGGCAGTGTGCTCAATTTGCACTGATACTGGCTGTTACATTCCTTTCTTGGGATTTCGAGGTGTGCAGTTTTAAGGAAAGTTTTCGCTAGTAGATTAAGTCTCCTGTCAGCTGGAGGAAGAGGTATATCCATCCATGAAAGGAAGTTTCCCCCAAATTCAGTGGTAAGTCCCTGCTCCCACATTGGGATCCGCAGGATGTGAAGCGAGGAGGCGGGAGGAGGCAAGGGGGCGGGGGCCAAGGCGGAAAGGGGTGGGGTACAGGTCGCCTGCGGAAAAACAAAACACCAGGTGGAGTCACAGTAAGAGGGAGCTGCACCACGCGTCCTCGGTCTCCGGGATCCCAGCAATCCAACACTCACCAAGGGGAAAGCGATCAGGCAGTGCTACCTGCTTGCCTCTCAGCCTCCTGGAGCCGCCTTCGGAGCTCTCAACGGTAACTAGGCGCGGGATTTCTGAGCTCTCAAAGGTAACTGGGCGCGCGATGCGCCCTGACTCTTTGTCCCCCTAGCCTTCCGCACTTGCCGCGCCGCCCACACGACCCACGCTCTGGTCCCCTAGCTGCCCTCGTTCCCCTTGCCCTCCGACCACACCTTGTCCTCAGGACCCGCACCTCAGCAGCTCCAGGTCCCCTCCCCGCGTTCCCTCATATCTGGCGGGAGCTCTCGGTCTGTGGAGTACTGTGCGCTCCACGCGGTCGGTGACCGCCACGTTTCTGGAGCGTTTGGCGCTTAGCACCACGTGCTTGAGCTCCCCGCACTTGCTCGATTCCCCGCGCTTTCCCTGCTATCCACGCTTCTTAACTTCAACTCGCAGTAGTACCGGCGGGACCCACACCCACTCCCGAGGCGCGAGCGCGTGACAGGAAAGGCTAGACACTGTGGCCAGAATGTAGCCGTAGGTGAAATACGGGCTATGGAGAGGAGAAAAGGCTAAAAGGCCTGTCCGCTTTGAGGAGAAGTGGGTAAAATGCCGGCCCGCTAAGCAGATTAAGTAGATAAAATGCCTGCTCGCCGCGGGGACCGGTGACTAAAATGCCTGCCGGTTTCCCGCGGAGAGAATTAAAATGTCTGTCCAGTGCCAGGAAAGATGGGTTAAAATGCCAGTCAGCCTTCTGGAGAGATACAGCTTATAGGCCTGCTTGCTACCTAGAGTCTAAAATGCCTGCCTCATACCCCTGTACCCCGAGAGATGGCTTAATTGCCTGACCAGTACCCGGAGAAGAAGCTTAAGTGCCTGGTTTGTACCCCGAGAGATGGGTAAAATGCGTGCCTCATACCCTACGAGTTGACTAAAATGGCTGCCAGCCACATGTGCAAAAGGGTAAAGAAGCTGATCCTTACCCCTGGACACCTAGCAGTAGCTTAAGTGCCTGGTCTGACCCCTGTACCCCGAGAGATGGGTAAAATGCGTGCCTCATACCCTGTGAGTTGATTAAAATGGCTGCCAGCCACATGTGCAAAAGGGTAAAGAAGCTGATCCTTACCCCTGGAGACCTAGCAGTAGCTTAAGTGCCTGGTCTGACCCGTGTACCCCGAGAGATGGGTAAAATACGTGCCTCATACCCTGCGAGTTGACTAAAATGGCCGCCAGCCACATGTGCAAAAGGGTAAAGAAGCTGATCCTTACCCCTGGAGACCTAGCAGTAGCTTAAGTGCCTGGTCTGACCCGTGTACCCCGAGAGATGGGTAAAATACGTGCCTCATACCCTGCGAGTTGACTAAAATGGCCGCCAGCCACATGTGCAAAAGGGTAAAGAAGCTGATCCTTACCCCTGGACACCTAGCAGTAGCTTAAGTGCCTGGTCTGACCCCTGTACCCCGAGAGATGGGTAAAATGCGTGCCTCATACCCTGTGAGTTGATTAAAATGGCTGCCAGCCACATGTGCAAAAGGGTAAAGAAGCTGATCCTTACCCCTGGAGACCTAGCAGTAGCTTAAGTGCCTGGTCTGACCCGTGTACCCCGAGAGATGGGTAAAATACGTGCCTCATACCCTGCGAGTTGACTAAAATGGCCGCCAGCCACATGTGCAAAAGGGTAAAGAAGCTGATCCTTACCCCTGGAGACCTAGCAGTAGCTTAAGTGCCTGGTCTGACCCGTGTACCCCGAGAGATGGGTAAAATACGTGCCTCATACCCTGCGAGTTGACTAAAATGGCCGCCAGCCACATGTGCAAAAGGGTAAAGAAGCTGATCCTTACCCCTGGACACCTAGCAGTAGCTTAAGTGCCTGGTCTGACCCCTGTACCCCGAGAGATGGGTAAAAAGCCTGCCTCATACCCTGCGAGTTAACTAAAATGGCTGCCAGCCACATGTGCAAAAGGGTAAAGAAGCTGATCCTTACCCCTGGACACCTAGCAGTAGCTTAAGTGCCTGGTCTGACCCCTGTACCCCGAGAGATGGGTAAAAAGCCTGCCTCATACCCTGCGAGTTAACTAAAATGGCTGCCAGCCACATGTGCAAAAGGGTAAAGAAGCTGATCCTTACCCCTGGACACCTAGCAGTAGCTTAAGTGCCTGGTCTGACCCCTGTACCCCGAGAGATGGGTAAAAAGCCTGCCTCATACCCTGCGAGTTAACTAAAATGGCTGCCAGCCACATGTGCAAAAGGGTAAAGAAGCTGATCCTTACCCCTGGACACCTAGCAGTAACTTAAGTGCCTGGTCTGACCCCTGTACCTGAGAGATGGCTAGAAAGCCTGCCTTATACCTCTGTATCCCAAGAGATGACTGACTAAAAGGCCTGCCCATACCCCTGTACTCTGAGGGATGGCTTAAAGGCCTCTCCTGTACCCTGAGAAATAGCTAAAATGCCTGCCCTTGTAATCCGGGAGATGTCTAAAATTGCTTGTGGATGCCAGGCTGTGGTTAAAGCACACTTTTTAAATCCCAGCCCTCGGATGCAGAGACTGGGGGAGTTCAAGGCCAGCTTGGTCTACAGAATGAGTTCTAGGACACTGAAGGCTACACAGATAAACCTTGTCTCACAAAAAACAAAATCAAATCAAATAAAATGCCAGCCCAGAACCTGGAGAGATGGCTAAAATGCCTGTGGGAGAGCACAGAGGTGACCAAAATGCTGTCCCATAACCAGAGCTATGTGTAAAGTGCCTGCCAGGTAGAGCAGAGATAGCCAAGATTCGGTCTAGAGCATGGAAAGAAAGATGGCTGAAGTGCTGGCTGCAGTGCTGGCTTCAGCCTTGTGCCTCCATACCTGATAAGCCTCTCGCACCCAAATGAGCTCTTTGGAATGCCCTCTATTAATATTTTAATGATATTTTAATTTTGGCCAAGTCCAATTCAGCAATATTACGTCATAAAAAGTGTCTTTTTCGTGTAAGATCCTTATTCCTCCTAGTTAATATATTTGCTAACAAGAGTTTTACTACCATGTGTTCATGGCTTTTAAAAAAAAGTGCTGTTATCTCTAATTTATGGGTTTTTCTGATTGTATATGCCGTTTTACCATTCGCTTTTCATCTCTTTAAAATGGAACTGAAAGACAAGCAATGGGGTGAGGGCACTATTAACTAAACTAAAGCATGGATTCGGTAAAGTTGAACACTTCCTGGCAGCAAATGAAGTAACTGAGGACTAATAATAACTAATTCTTTGGTAACTAAGGAAGGCCGTGGAAGCTGAGACCTAAAATTTTGGTTCTGCATTCCATTTATTTCTGAAGTACATAATGAGCTCATCTCTCATAATTGAAATTCACAAACAATCTGAGTGCTTTGAAAACCCATTGATATTAAGCCCTTACTACTTTGAGGCAGGGAGTAGGTTAGGGGTGGGGGGCAGGACAAAAAAAAATTCTTAGTGGTTTATAACTGCAAAATCCTACTGTTATTACCATAGGCAGTAGTGTATATTCAGTGTGTCCAGATGAACCAACAATAGGCCTATAGACTGAGTCTAGTGTAGAAAGAAGGGAAATTAATGATCAGTGTGGTTTGTGGGGGGATTTTATTTTGGCATGGTCATTGTTTGCTTTGTTTTTGGTACAAGGTCTCACTAAATAACCTCAAATTCACAAAGATCTGCTTGCTTGTGCCTCCCAAGTGAGAGTGCCGAAATTAAAGGCTTTCTGTTACCATACTTGGCTGGCTTAGTATTCAGTTTTAAATGTGGAAGAAAAGAAAGTTTTGGAAATTACTGATTTTGTACTACCTGTGCACATTCCTACCTGTGGTAATATGCAAACAAACCTCAAATCCCCAGAACCAGTGAATATACTATATTTTGTTGGAGGAGGAAAATGGGGTTGCTTATCAACTGATTTTGAGATACAAAGATTCTCCTGGATGATATGGATGATCCCTGTGCAATGACAGGAGTAAAAGCTTTGTATGAGTGCCCAGCCTTACAGCGAGAGACTCCCAAGTCTGGGTTTGGACACAGAGGAAGGGAATTACTAGCTAAGAAATTTGAAGCTTAAAGGGGAAGGAAATGAATTCTCTAACACTTCCGAAAGGAATACACCCCAGCTGATATCTCTCAGTTTCAACTGGGTGGGTCACATTGAACTTCTAACATCTAAAATTATAAGGTCCTAGATTTGTGTTGGTTTAAGCCCCCAGTTTTGTGGTGATTCCTTATAGCAGTAAGAAAGTTTATAATGGTTTATAATGAAAGTTTATAGTGCTGCCCGGTATATTTGTATCTTCTTAGAGGTTAATGTGGTTATGGGAACATCTAGAAAAGGAATTAGAGAACCAACAGTTTCTCATAGCTCTAGAGGCTAGAAGCCTAAAATGAAGGTTGGTTTCTAGTGTTATCCCTTCCTGTCTTCCTGGATTGTAAATGGCTATATTCTTGCTGTGCTGTGTCTTGTAAATAAAGAGAGGCGAGTTTAATGCCTCTTCCTTCTTAGAAGAATAGGAGTCTTGTTGAACTAGGGCCCCACTTGTAAGACTTCATTTGATTTGAAATTACTTCCTTTAAAGGCTTTATGTCCAAATGCAATAAAATTCAAATCGTTTCTCTCTTGTGCTCTTGAATAGAAATAATCTCAGAAGGTCTGGAGAATGAGTGGTTTGGTGTATTTTTGGATTTCTCAAAAACAAAGTTGGAAACTTGTTTGCATGCATGTACTGGTATTGGCATGTCTGAAGCAGCTAGGCAGCCTTTTCTGTGCATTCAACAGCTCTCTAATATGTCATGCAATGTAAGTAGGGCCTTCTATTGACATTCACATGGAATTATACTCCAAATGGTCTATTTTAATTTTTTATTTAGATTTTTAGATTTTATGTGTTTGAGTGTTCTGCTTGCATGTACGGCTATGCACCACATATGTGCCTGGTGCCCACCAATGTCAGAAGACAGTTTGCTAGGATCCCCTGGAGCTGGAGTTATGCATGGTTATGAGCCACCTTGTGGGAGCAGGGACTCAAACCCAGGTCCTCTAAGAACAGCAAGTGCTCTCCCAGCCCCTTTAAAACAGTGATTATAGCTGGGCATGTGCAGTACGTTCAGGACTAACCTGGGCTACATAGTTTCTGGCCGACTTGGATAGAGGACACATGGTCTTAATAAATAGTAAGCACCTGAGCTTATACTATTTAAATCTACACACATGATAAAGTGGCCAGTATCCATAGCAAATAAAACACTGTTATCAGGTACATGTGGAATTATCATTTGTGTCAATTCTTTTTTAAGTGATAAACACAAGTGACATTTAACAAAAGTGCTTAATGAAAATAAAAATTGACTGATAAATATGAAAGCCCAGGAAACTGGAATAGGGCCGGAAGTGAAAGCCCAAGGTAAAAGGAATTATAGAAAAAAAATGGGTGATGGTGGGAATGTTGATGTTAATTGGAAAGAATTACTACACATAGAAAACTCAGAGTAACAGGCTTAAGGCAGGTATTGATGTAAGTGATGATTTGGTTGTGATGACCAACTGGTTTTAGATGAATGGGCAGTATCCATATCAGAATGCTATGTAAAATGCACCCTTATATTTCATTCTTAAGATTTCCTATGGCTGTAATTGCTGCTTTCAGTGTTGGATTTCACTGCCAGTGGTAAAAGTATAAATGTACTTATTTTTTTTAAGTGACAGGGTCTCAGTTGTGTAGCTGACCCGAGACTCAATATGTAGGCTAATGTAGCCTTGAACTCATGGAACTAAGGGTGTGCACCACCAGGCCCAGCATGAATGTACATTGTTCGTTAACCAGAGTTCTTAGTGGAGCTCTTGGCACTGACGTTTACCACTTTCAACTTTCTGTTTCGCAGATGTTGGGTATCTGATGAAAAAGCCTCAGTCTAACCCAGGTGTTCTGACTCCACCACCACACAAAGTGGCACTCAAATTATCCTCAGCCTGCTTAACCTCCACCCCGAGGCAGTGAAAATCCAGTGATGATCAGCTAATATATCCTATTTCTTTTAAGATCATTAATCAAAAAAAATTATGACTCTGAAATTCTTAATGGGCTTTATATTGATGTGCTGTTACTGGAGAGCCTAAACTGGGGCATATCTCCTGAATAGGGTTTTTAATATAAACTGGTTTTCTTTGACAATTTCGTAGGCATATGTAATGCATTCTGCTCACTCTCCCTCCCCTTTATTTCCCTCCCACCCTGGCCAGCCCCCTTCTTCCTTGCAAATTTTTTATCATTTCTACTAGTTTTGTTTTGTTTAGTGTTTCACAGTTTAACTATCTATGTGACCCTAAGTTTGGAACTAACCAAAAATGTTAAGATTTAACATAACAGACTCTTGCATGTCACCCAGTCTGATTTGTAGTACCTGTCTATCTCTTCTTATCACCCAGATTGTGGATGAGGTTTTTGTGTTTTCATTGACTCTGTATTAGCACAGCACCAGGTGAACTGATTTGGAGTAAAACACTGTTGCCTTTTGGGCCCATTGGATAGGCATGAAGGCCACATTTTGTTGGAACACTTCTACAGGTTAGCTATGGCTAAGGAGAGCCATCTAACTATAAACTACTTAACGGTATAAATTTTTCTATAAGAATTTACCTCTTCTTGTAAGAGCCAATTTCAGCATTTAGAATTCTAGAAACACCAGAGGCCCTTTCCCCTACTCAGGGACTTATTTCTTGATAACATGCTTTTTTATTTCCATAATCTTACTATTCATTTATGCTTATTCCCACCCAGTCTTTATCCGCAAGTTTTGCTTCTCACCATTTTATTGGCTGTGTTCTCTGTATCCTTTCCCAAAACAGCTTAAACTATAAGAAATGAGACTCAAACCACCCACCAAACATGGTGATTAAAGTATTTATGTTTAAAAAACAAAAACAAAAAAAAAGCTGGCCTAGGCCAGCACTTCTGAGTGGTAGCAGGTGTTATCTCTAAGGATTTGAGGCCAGCCTGGTCTATATGGATTCCAGGTCAGCCAGGGAGCCAGGGCCAGGCTTGGTGGTGTAAGCCTGTAACCCTAACACAGGAGGAACAGAAGCTCAGTCAGTCTGGCTACATAGGAACTTGAAGGCTTACTAGCCTTGGTTTCATGAAACCCTGCCTTTAAATAGGGGAGGATAGCTCAGTTGTAAAGAGCACCCGGGTTATATTCCTGCTACCCACAAGGTGGCGCCTGCAACTCTATCCATAGGATCCAACACCCTCTTCTGGCGTACAAGGGCACAACACCCATACCTGATCCATAGACATACATGCAGACAAAACACACATACACATAAAATAAAATTTTCTTTAAAAAAATTTTAAGGGAAGAAATTATCATATACAAACACAATGTTTTCAAAAACAAACCATTTTATTTTACAAAAAAACTATCCCCCACCCACCCACCTACCCACCCACCCACCTACCCACCCACTGGGTCATGACATATACATGGATTTAAATTGCCTTTGGTGGCCATTCATGTTAAGCAACATTTTTCAGTCTTCAAAACACCCTAGAGGCAACAGAAGTTCTGCATTGCACATCAGTTCACAAGTCCAAGTATCTTCCATGTGTTTTGGTGTAGAGTTCTTTTGCAGTTGGTGAGGACAGATGATGCCAGTCTTTAACAAGATTTCTTTACAAGTCCATTATGCAACCAAAGCAGATGATGATAGGCGTTCTTATTTTTGCTTAATCAGTAGTCGGCAGAAACTGTGAAAGGAAGGCTTTTAGTTATTTTTCCTTTACACTTTCTATAAATGTAGCCCCATCCCTACCTATACAAAGGGATATTACTGAGTTCAGCTGATCCCATGAATTAAATAAAAGCTGAACATTAGAAACATTTCACCTGTGTCTGATGCCCAATTTAGTTTTAATGAAAACTTCACTCCCAGACCTCTTCAACCTAGCTCCATCTACCTTTTTTGTTTCCTTCTCCATTGACTTGCCAAGCAAAGTACAGTCTAGATGCTTTGAAAGTATGTATGAGCCACAGTGAATACACACACACACCCCATTACAGCAAATTGCGACTTCAGCGTTAAGACAACTTGGATAAAGATGTCACACTGATTGGATTAATGTATTTCATTCTCCTCTAACTCAAGGCTTAACCGGTAGCCATTTAGATAAAAATATTCAGAAACATTTAACAAATCAATGCTTTTTCTCAACATTGTTTAGTTATAGGGACTTCGTTAAAGTAAAGAAAAAGCAGTCCCAATTTAGGTTCCAGATAGCAAATAAATGTTCTTAAGACCACCTGAGAACAAAGGTAAGATAGATGCTTGACCTTTTTCTTCACTCTTCCTCCTGTCCCACCCTCTGTGAGTGAAAGAAAAATAGAAAAGGTCAAAGCATAGTCAGCCATCCTTGTAGAAGACTTTTTTTTTAGTTCTTTTGATTTGGTCTTAATTCCAATTATCGGATTGTTTTCCAATTTTATTATTCTCAAATTTTATGCAAGTATGTAAAGTTTTACATTATTTTCATCCACTGGCATTATTTTATGATAGCAAGCCACCTTGAGTCATGTTTATACTAAGGAGAACATTTCGAAAATGACTATGGGCTGACTATGAAAGAGACCCATTCAGGTAGTTTTATGCTTCAGCATGTAAAGAGGTAAGAAGCTGAAGACAAATAAAATTTGCAAATGAATTTCAAAGCCTGCTGCAGCTCAAGAATGTCAAGAATGGGTTATTTCCTCTGGGATAATACTAAAGAGACTGAGGTTGGGGAACTAGATGGCAGTCATCCCTCCTGACCGGTAGTGGCCAGTCATAGGTAAAAGGAGGCACAGGCTAGAAAATTGCAGAGGACTCTTGCAACCTTAGGAGCAGGTTTACTACAAAACCCAACTTCCTGCTCACTGCAGTGGCCAAAGAGATAAGGGTGAGGACTTAACCTACGTGTTACTTGGGGACTGAGCCATGCCACTACGCAGAAAAGAAGCCCCAAAGTTCAGCCTTCCATGGGAAGGTAGTCC
Source organism: Cricetomys ansorgei (assembly GCA_026225945.1). Classification (NCBI taxonomy): domain Eukaryota; kingdom Metazoa; phylum Chordata; class Mammalia; order Rodentia; family Nesomyidae; genus Cricetomys; species Cricetomys ansorgei. The sequence continues at coordinate 274,504 of JAMJFZ010004311.1, read as the reverse complement.
TATTTGGTTCTTTTTTTCATGTCTCAGGAGTCAAATGAAGGACTAAAGAGCCTTAAAACGAAAATACTTGTAAAATAGATGAATAAATAAAGAACATGAATGAATACTAACCTTCCTCCTATATTCTAACCTCTGAGCCAATTAAAAAGCAAGGTCTTTCACTCTGGAAAATGTTTGAGTTAATATTTCTCTTTGATAAGGAGTATCACTCTGCTTCTCAAGGTCTCTGTAAGTCACGCTAGGTGCCTTTTGGCACTTTGGTGCACTTCATCTGGCATCCAGTAGCATCTTCAACAATGTTTGTAATTGAAGAAATACAGAAGCCCTTTACTTCCAATTTACCAAGCAAGCCCATGAGAAGATGATCTATTTTATATAACTTTCCTTCTCACCATCTTGAGTTTTTTTTTTTTTTTTTTTCAGCTAAAGTGAGAGCTGTAGTGTCTTATGTGTTACTGTGGTCCCACCATACCCTACCGAGATAAAGTATACTTTGGGTTATATCTTTAAATGTCCTCATTCTTTTCAGTACTTAGAACCATACTTTATTCAGACTTAAGTTTTTATGAAGTATGGCGAGTGTAAAAGTCTTTTTTTATTGCTCACATGTCTCTTGAATCTCAGCCAGGCAATGAGCAAATACCTTTGAAATCACTGATTCATCTTGATTCTCCTTTGAAACGCTTCAACTGTAAGAAGGAGAATGTGTAACTAATGAATTAACAGATGGGACCTTAAGTCCCCTTATCCTGGCTTCAAACTAGGCCAATGGGGAAATGACCTTTAGAGCTTCCTTAGCTAGGAAGGCTCCTGTTTTATGTTGAATGAATCTTGGCCTTTATTTGGGTTTTGAAACCTCTAGGTCAAGTCAATGGGTCTTCAAGACCAGACCTATTTAACTGGTTCATCATGCAAGCACCTTCAAGCAAACAGCCACTAAAATATTTACTTAGTAATCAGATATATTCTACAGACTGGGCATGGGTGCACACATCTGTAACCTCAGCACTTGAGAGGCTGACAGGAGATTCACAAATTAGAATCATCTGGGCTGTATAATGTGAGCATGTCTTGGTGTCTCCTCTTCAGGTATGATGATGGGTGATCTGTACTGCCCTTTACACTAGGTCTACCTCAGTCTATCTCACATTTTAGCTTTAGGACCTAGATTAGCATATTCTATATAAACCATATTAGATGTTACAGTTTAAATGTGGAATGTCCTCCACAGGCCCGTGCTCCTGGTGTTTGGTCCCCAGCCAGTACTTCTTTCTAATTTGGGAGGTAGTAGATTTAAGCCCCTTAGTAGATGGGCTTAAATAGTAGGCTTAAATCGAGTATGTAGCATCCAATGCTCTGGCCCTTTCTGTTCCAATATCCATGCTGTGGAACCACCTGACGCTGGCCCTTTATTTTCACACTTTTGCTGGCAGGTGGTACTAACTCATCTCCAGCAGCAGTATTCAACACTTAAGAAGCACCTCTCATTGATAAAAGGAAAACTTTGTTTCCATCTCCTCAATCAGGCCAGGAGGGAAGTATCCTTCTAGAGAGGATGGTCCACTCAGCTCATTTTAGCACACTGCCTTATACAAATCCACTTTTTCCTCTGCTTTCATTTCACCACTGAGGTTAAGTGAAGTTTTCATCTAGGTCTCACACCTCCTGTGAGTACTTCACAATGATAGAAAACAATCTTTGTTTGCACAGCACAGTAAAATGCATATATTACGTGGTAAGCATTCTGAATAGGTTTCAGCCATGATGAAATTCAGGAAGTAATCACTGTTCACTGATGAAGCCAACAGTTAGGTCCTAGCTTTATAGAACTGCAGACTTCATAAAGCTCCACACAGATCTCTGTTGTGGAGTAATATAATGATAACGAACTTTTGTATTCCCAGTTGCCATGTCTGGGAATAAAAGCAAATAATCCCGCACATAGTTCTTTTAGATACACAAGACACCAAGGATGTTTTGTCTTTGCATCCCAATGCCTAGCAAGGGCATTGTTTTATAATAAATGATTGCCATTCAGTCTCATATTCATCAGATGCTGAATTACTCATATATTCAGTGTTCAACAGTTACTTATTTACTTTCTTTGCACAGTATAAGTGTGATAGAATTTCTAAAAGCCTGAAAAATGGCACCAAGTAAGAAAATTGTTACACTTATATGGTACTTCAGAGTTCATAAAATGGCAGCATATGCATTACTCTCAGCTGCGGGCACAATGAAATGTAAGTCTGTGTATCTTTCCAGTGCCCATATATGGTAGACAATCAATATTGATGTATTCATTCAAGAGACATTTAATCTCTTGGTTTGAGATTTATCTCACTATGTTCCCAGGCTGGCCTCAAATTTCTATGCTCAAGTGGTCCTGAACTCAGAGCAGATGCTATCATACTCAGCTTGTTAACTACTACCATTCCTCTCATTGTGGGCCAAGAATACAGTGAGAATTTTGTAAAGACCATGCCTATTCTATAGGCGGTTTTATTTCTATAGAAAATGGTGTAACATCTTGCTTGCATTTTCACAGTGCTTTGTAGTTAAGAAAGTACAGAGTCATAACATTTTCCTGTCACTTGGGCAAATATTCTCGTGTTAACTTGCTCTCATCAGTAAAATCTTGGCTGATTAAATTGAGCATTATCACATTCCTTGTAAACAAGTATAGAGTGTAACATTCTTATTTCATGACAATGTTACTCAAGACAATTTATCTTGTATTTCATGTATCCAAAACAATCCCTGGTACATAAGAGGTAGTTAGCATTCATTCATTCATTCGTGCATATGGAGCTATTGATAGCTGTACGGTGCTTTAGTTTACAAAGCACTTTAGTGTGTTCTTTCTTGTATTTTAGTTCTGTGGTAAAATGTCTCACTTTGTTATTCTTGGTGCCATGCATGGTATTTGGCAAATTACAAGGCAACCACATTGCATTTGTGGCATATTTTGTAGTTTAAAATCGTTTTCCATGTGTTTTCTGTTATCTGGTATAATGTATTTTACTGAAAAAAATCACCAAAGCAGTAGAAACACAGTCTTAAGTATATGGATTATTTTTCATTCAAGCCTTATGATGTTTATATATTTTTTACAAAGCTTGTTTTTACTTGTTATTCTTACAGAAATTTGTATCCATAGCACATAGAACAGTAGAATGCATGTACTTGGTAATATGCATTCATCCATCCACACTGACTTAGAAGCTTTGGTGTGCTTTATGACTTATAAAGCGTATTTATACATATTTATGTTACCTGGTAACATCTTCATGTTACCTGGAAGTGACCACAATTGAGCATCACAAGCTTTGTACTCAGCACAAAGATAGCCGCAGAGAAGGAAATTAATGTTATTCGGACATATTCCCTGACATTTATATCAGGGCTTGATTAGGTACAGGCAGTGAACCAATGAGTGATTCTTACCTTTTGAAAAGGTTTTATTCTTTTTAAAAGAATATGCGGAGCCGGAAAGATGGTTCACTGGTTAAGAGCACCAACTGCTCTTTCAGAAGTACTGAGTGCAATTTCCAGCAACCACATGGTGACTCACAACCATCTATAATGGGATCTGATGCCCTCTTCTGGCAGACAGGTGTAAATGCAGATAAAGCAGATAGAGCTATTTACAGTCTAACTCCTTATAGGAAAACCTCAAATTACATTTTCAAATGGTAACTATGCATGATTGCCAATGTACTATGAACATGTTACTTTTTTCTCCTGTGTTGCATGAGTCATTTAAGTCAACTTCCCTCTTAAAGGGGAAGAGGGAGGTAGGAGAAAAGTTAAACCTGTTAAATAGTCCCAGATTCTCTCATCATTAATCCTAAAGGTGTGGGGTGTTAAACCCAGGAGTAGATTTGGTGAAATGCACCAAATATTTGGCCACTACTATGAACAAGGAGTTCAGACCTCACTCTGTCCCAAATCTAATCACTGGTATTGTTATTAGATATTCCATACCCTGCTCACCTAAGCCCAAAGAAGGAAAGTGATTCTGGCTGCTGCTTCTCAGGAGCTTGGCTCATCTGCATATTGCTTTTCTAATTCTTCTCATTGGTCTGGAGCATCTCTTCATATTTTCTCTAGATAGCCTCACATTGTTTTCCCCTAACAGCCTGATGCTTTCCTTTTCTCATCAGCTTAGGGCTTCTGAGGTAGGGAGGGTAGAAACACAGTATCTGTTTGGATGCTTGCTTCTACGGGAATACCAAAAGTCAGACTAGATTCACTGGCTGGATTTTGTTCTCAAGTGGAGCAGATGTGAAGAGAAATGGAAGTTTTGAAACATCAAAAATTTAACAAATTTTGCACAATATTGTCAATCTAAAAACTTGCTCCTTTAAGGTAAATAACAACACTGAAAAATACATCTCAAGCAAAGCAGTCTTAAGTGGAAATCTAAGAAATAGAAGGGGGTGCTGAAAATACCCAAGAGAAAGAGGGGTTTCGCAGTCTGAAAGAGCTGAGGTTAGGGGTCTCAGCTCCAGATTTCCCCTTCTCTTGGGGTTTCTGTCCTTCCAGAGTTCTGGATGATAGGCCTCCAACTTCTAGCCTTTATCTCTTAGACCATCTGTCCATGTAGGCTCAAAGTATAGTCTTGTGCTTATCTCAGGGTTTTGTGCCTTTCTGACATAGGTCTCAGTTCTTGGATTTCACATGAGTCCTGTAAAAACAGCCCTTCTCCTATGGACTGTCAGCAGTCTGTTCATCCAGTTTAAGATAGAACCTTCCATCCAACTCAGATCTTCGTCTTGTGTATCTTGGTCTTCTATGTACTTGGTCCTTAAGTCTCAAGACACAAAACGCATGTGTTCATTTCAGTCATCTCCTTCAGTCCCGACCGGAGTGCTGTATTTTGTCTTAGATTATTTTGCAGGGCAGTCTGGCATGAGGAACAGATCCACAGGTGATAGTCTGCACCTATTGGGGAAGGGGCTAAGAAACTCCTCAGTCACACAGGACAGACACACACACATGCACATATGTACATACACAAAGAAGTATCCCAGAGAGGATTAGAGTAAGAGAGAGAAAGAGAGACATAGACACATAAGAGAGACTGAAATGTCCAAAGTGAGTAGAAAGGGGGAAAGTAGAAGATAGAAAAACACAAGCAAACACAAAGCAGTGGAGTACTGCTGAGATGAGAAATCACAAACAGCAAAGAGACAAAGAAGGAAAAGCGAAAACAGCCCAAGAAAAGTAGCAAGGAAATGTAGAAAAGAGAAGCATTCAGTAAGGATAGAAACAGCAGAAAGAAAAAAAAGTCAAATGTTGAGTCAAAGAGCTGACAAAGTTCACACAGAGAAAAACCAGTAACGTGAACACAGCAAGGAGAGTGACACATACAACATGTGACCCAAAGGAGGGTCATGAAAGGCAGAAAAAAGTGAAGAGGAATAACTAGATAGAAAAATCAGAGCCACATCTAACCAAGACAAGACACAGATCACAGGTACCAGAGGAGAAAATGAGACAAAACTCAAAGCTCTAAAAATTAGCAAGGGAAACATGGGAATAGGTAAAACACAAGATAGAGAAGGAGGAAAAGACACACACAAGCAAGAAAGAAAGGCACACGAAGCAAGAGAAAAAGACACAAAGCAAGGGGGAAAGACAGGCAAAGCAAGAAAGAAAGACACACGAAGCAAGAAAGAAAGACAGGCAAAGCAAGAAAGAAAGACAGGCAAAGCAAGAAAGAAAGACACATGAAGCAAGAAAGACACACAAAGCAAGGGGGAAAGACACACGAAGCAAGAAAGAAAGACACACAAAGCAAAGAAGAAATAGATACAAAGAAGAGTTAGACACACAAAGCAAGGAAGAAATAGATGCATAAAACAAGGAAGAAATAGATACACAACACAGTATACACTTATGATTGAAAGAAGTAAGCAAAGTCCAACAAGAAGAGAGTAAGAAGAGAAACATGACACAGGAAATGGGGGAGAAAAAAAAACCGCCATTAGTACAGTAAGTGATTTGTGTATCTGTGCTACCTAACCTACTCCCTATAATAGTACATCACAATCCCCTACGAAGACAGATGCTTTTCTACTTTTATGCAAACTTTTAGCTTCGGGAATCTTTAACGTAGAACCAAATAGCAAATCAACTCTGCTCACTACTGAATGGTTGCACTCACTTACGCTGTACCAAATGGCCTTACTATGCAACTCCAGAGTGTACAACTAAGGAGTAGCAAATTTAAACACAGCAAACACCTCTTAACATTATGTTACCTGGATTTACTAATTTCCATAAGAGCCAAATGCCACAGGTGGGTGCATATTTTTATTAGCTGTCAGCTTCATTTCTCCCATCTATTTGAGAAAATGGGCTTGGTTTTCACATCCTTTGAAATTACAATGGCTGCTTTGGGATTTAGGTTTCTTTTCACACTACATCTTAACTGTTAGATTCTCACAGATGGAGATAAGAAACTCCCATCCTCAGCAGAAAACAAACTAAGCCAGATTTTCCAATATTTAAGCCTCTAAGAACAGCAGAGAACCAAGCCAAAAAAGACAACTAGAGGCTAAATTCTTCTGTGATACAACTAGTGAGCAGATTGTATGTAGTTTGAGTTGCTGCTGTGAACCCAGTTGAGAATGTGAAAGCCTGACCGTCTTCCATTGTGTATTTGACCCTACTTCACATTATCGCATTAGACCACCCAGCATCATCTTCCAGCAAATACAAATCCTCCGAGGACAGCAAAATTGACAACTTACTTCATACTGTTGTTTTAAGTTGCCACAGTCAAGCATGTTGCTCCTCAGGTCATAAAGCTGGCTTCCTTCTGTGTTTTCACATTTCTTGCTCCTGCTGAAGACTCAGCTTTCCCACGGAAAGATAATGATTTGGTAGATGGAGCTACAAAGAATAGAAGAAGCTGTGTAAATGTCAGGAAAGAAATACCGACTACTCCACTAGTTTTTCCCATCACTGACCTAGAGAGTAGAGTAGAGGGTCCTGATTCTTAAGATTCTGCCTGATAATAGATACTTTTGTATCATTTTCAGCCAGGTTTCCATTTGTATGTAGTTAGAGGCTCTCATCATCGTTAATGTTAGCATAAACAGATAAACTACTCACTGTATATTATATCCTGTAGGTAGCACAGTGCATCTTGAAGTACATAAACAGCTGGCAAAGTTCTACAGAGCTTCCAGGGAGACTTTGGGAACCAGATGAAACAGAATGACTTGCTCGTGAGGTCAATGCCAGTACTGCAGCAGCTCTTCTCCTAGAAGAGAGAACCATTTGCACAGTTTGGTTCCAGCCCTCTATTACACTGTGCATGTCTACCCTACACACCCACTTTCACACCTTATAGTAAGATGCTTCCCAGTTAGTTAGGAAGCTGTTCTTATCAACAGGAAAATGATAAATGTAACTCAAGTGAAAGAAAGGCTGACTACAATGGAAAAGATGATGAAAATTTACATTATTTATTATGCTGTTCCAGAAAACTTACCTATTTTGATGTAGGGTGTCTGTCATTGAGTCTTTGCTAAGTTGCTGGATTCGGGAAAGTGTCTTACTAAAATCTCCTGGGCTGGGACAGTTGCCCAGTGCTGGTGAGCTATCCCCCTGGAGGATCCTCATGCCCCATCTCCACCTAGGGATCGTCAAAGGGAATAGGTCACCAGCACTGCAAAGCAACAAACCCATACTTCTGGGGAAAGATCTGGAAAAGAGAAAGAAAAACAAATTACTGAAATCAAATACACTGGGAAAGCTGCCTCATTATGTATAGTAACCAGCAGTTGTGTTAAATCACATAGACTTTTTTTCGGTATGGCTTGGAGGGTGGACTCTTATAGATTTGTAGATCTTTATGTTATGGCTATCAACTTTGTGACATGAGAATTGCTCCATCTGAGCCTCTTTCTTTCTACCTTTATTCTCTATTGTCTACCAAAGACTAACCCTTTTGATTATAGATTGCTAAATTGTACATTCATCATCAAATACACTGGGGTTATTTTTGAATTTTTTTGAATCCAATGGAAGGAGAAGCCAAGCTTTCTCAACCAAGAGGGCCGTGAAGCCACTTAGAAAATACTCCTGATCCTTTGAGTTCTGTAAAAATCCTCCTTCATGTTGCCTGACTTCTTTGAGAAGTGTTATTTTAAAAAAAACTGAGCAGTCCACATTAATCAAAGTGCCTCTCACTTTTAATTTGTGCGTTTAGTAACACCATGCTGGAGCACTGCCAAGGAGAATAGAATTGTGTTTTATGTAATCCTTATGGTGCATCTCTAGCAATTGGTATAGCAGTGCACCTCCAGAGTTCCAGGATATTCAGAGAAACCAGAATTGTGACAGGCCTACAAAATGTCATTTAATGACAACAGCTAATATCTACTCTACCAAGTATAAAAGACGAGAGTGCCAGAAACAAGCCTTCACAAGCCTTCATGCCTCTGGTACTCTGTCTATTAGGTATTTCAAAGGAGAACTGTTTCAGATTCAAGTTGGTCTTAGAGTGGTGGCAATCATTTCAAGACCTAATCAGAAGGCAAGTATCTCATTGGCTAACTGACTACATACTGAGAAGGGGAGTATTTGCCTCTCATTCTTCTCTTATGAAATGGAGATCAAATATGCTTGTTACACTTGCCACCTCAGTGGAGCCCATCTCTGAGGATAAAGGAAACAGACCAAACACACGGTAGAAGTTTAAAATGCATGTTTACATGCAAGAAGAAAGTAGTGTAGGGATTGCTGGTTCATGCTTTTACATGAGAGAGAAAAAAGTCTGTAGAAAACTAGAGCCCTTAAAACCAGACAGAAACCCAAGAGTAGAAAATTCTTCAAAGTACCTTTTTCTCCATGTGCCCTGCAAGTTATTCACTCGGATTAGCTGGAGCTTGTCCTGGGATTGTCCCTGTGAAAAAAAGACAAGGCTCTCATTAGACTACAAATGGTAAAAGAAAACAACAAAATATCTAGGACACATTAGACCCTTAAGGGCAGCGATATCTCAACAAAGTAATTAACTCCATCGTCACACTCACTTTTGGATGTGCTCATCATTCTTTTCAAATCAGGCCATCCTTCTTGAGCCTGGGGCACAAAGTCAACTCCAAATTCATCCCTGGAAAACAAATTCCAATGATAGTTGTACCTTGACACCAAATTATAATTTCATTAGTAGCAATATAATATTCATATGCACAGACCAATGTTTCTTGGAGTAGTAAGAGCTGAGTGGGAGAATTGTGGATATGTTCTCATGGATCCGCAAGTTCTAAGAGTTGAAAAGCACAGGCTCACTAGACAGGGGGCGCAGAACACACTGGCTAAGTTATAGGGCAGTGTGCATGTACAGAGGCCTGGTCTGGATCCGCACAGTCAGCTGGCAAAACCCACTACTTCCACTTCTCACAACTTCATGAAGGTGTGGTTCATAAGCATCTTCCGATCCACTTAACTTAATGAAGGTGTGACTCTTAAGCATCTTCCAGATGCTCTACTGGGTGCTTGGTTTACAAATTCCTGGAAGTCTGGGACAACCCATTGGCCAGCTTGAGAGACAGCTGATTATAACACAGTTCAGGCAACCTGGAGATGGTGATGGTTAGCTAGCTTTCTATTCCATGATTGGTGACAGTGGTGGGAGACGGCTGGTTCAAAGCAGTTATGTGGGACTCTTTCTACTCAGTTAATTATGGGGACCAAAGATGGCCTCCAGATCCTTAGTTTTATGGAGTGTAGCTCCTAATGGACATCTCTACAAGGGACAAACTCATGCTCCAGATGTCCTACTATGTGTAGTATGTTCCTTTTGGTGTCGTTGGGGTCATATAGGACAAGGTTGCCATGAAAGAATTGGTCCTGATCAATGAGCTGCCAGCTCACACAACCTGATCTCTCTTAAATAGGGGACTGGCCATCAGTGACAGCGCATTTGCCCCAGTTTCTTCTGGGCCAGTGCCTGGACTCAGAGGCCCTATTTAGATTCATAGGAAGGCAGGCTACCCACTCTGAGTGCCAAGGCAAGCCTAGGTGTGGGTCATGCATGGGTTTGGATTGAACATACTGAGGTGGCCAGGGGTACTGAGGTTGAGATAGAAGCTCTAGCTTGAGCTAACTTTCTTGAATTACTGCTCTAAAACATATATTGATCTCAAAAAGGACCGGCAGGGTCCTTGTTTCCTAAGTGAGGTCCCTATCTCCAAGGGAGCCAGACAATGTTAAGCCTTTGGAGCATGGGAAACAAGCTGTGAGGGACTTTAACAAAGGAATTTAAATGAAAAGAGAAAGCTTGAAAACATTTGCATTCCCAGGGGGGTAAAAACCCCAAGCAAACAAATGCTAAAAGTTTAAGTTCTCTGGGCAAGAATGTTTTTTCAGCTGGATCTTTGCATGATCTACATAAATAAACAAACAAAGCACTTAACTTAAAATACCCAGTTGAAAGGACTGGCAGGGGCCAGGCGTGGTGAATGCAAGCCTTTAATCTCAGGGAGGCAGAGGCAGGCGGATCTGAGGCTTTCGAGGTCTACATAAATGAGTTCCAGGACAGCCAGTTACACAGAGAAACCCTGTCTCAAAAACAAACAAGACAAACAAATACATAAAAAATTTAAAGAAGAAAAAAAAAACAAAACTGTGGGAAGGAAGAGGCATAAGCAGAGCACAGCAAAGTTTGTTTACGTAATTTATACTGTCTCTGATCTGTCTGAGCCTATCCGTTCTGTGGCAGAAATGCAGTAAAAAATGGTTGAAAGCTAAATTATCAAATGTATGTGCCCAATTCCTAAATTCCCAACCTCAAGCTTCTGAGACTCAGTCATTGCCTGGAGATGGTAACGTTAGCTAGCTTTCTATTCCATGATTGGTGACAGTGGTGGGAGACGGCTGGTTCAAAGCAGTTATGTGGGACTCTTTCTACTCAGTTAATTATGGGGACCAAAGATGGCCTCCAGATCCTTAGTTTTATGGAGTGTAGCTCCTAATGGACATCTCTACAAGGGACAAACTCATGCTCCAGATGTCCTACTATGTGTAGTATGTTCCTTTTGGTGTCGTTGGGGTCATATAGGACAAGGTTGCCATGAAAGAATTGGTCCTGATCAATGAGCTGCCAGCTCACACAACCTGATCTCTCTTAAATAGGGGACTGGCCATCAGTGACAGCGCATTTGCCCCAGTTTCTTCTGGGCCAGTGCCTGGACTCAGAGGCCCTATTTAGATTCATAGGAAGGCAGGCTACCCGCTCTGAGTGCCAAGGCAAGCCTAGGTGTGGGTCATGCATGGGTTTGGATTGAACATACTGAGGTGGCCAGGGGTACTGAGGTTGAGATAGAAGCTCTAGCTTGAGCTAACTTTCTTGAATTACTGCTCTAAAACATATATTGATCTCAAAAAGGACCGGCAGGGTCCTTGTTTCCTAAGTGAGGTCCCTATCTCCAAGGGAGCCAGACAATGTTAAGCCTTTGGAGCATGGGAAACAAGCTGTGAGGGACTTTAACAAAGGAATTTAAATGAAAAGAGAAAGCTTGAAAACATTTGCATTCCCAGGGGGGTAAAAACCCCAAGCAAACAAATGCTAAAAGTTTAAGTTCTCTGGGCAAGAATGTTTTTTCAGCTGGATCTTTGCATGATCTACATAAATAAACAAACAAAGCACTTAACTTAAAATACCCAGTTGAAAGGACTGGCAGGGGCCAGGCGTGGTGAATGCAAGCCTTTAATCTCAGGGAGGCAGAGGCAGGCGGATCTGAGGCTTTCGAGGTCTACATAAATGAGTTCCAGGACAGCCAGTTACACAGAGAAACCCTGTCTCAAAAACAAACAAGACAAACAAATACATAAAAAATTTAAAGAAGAAAAAAAAAAAACAAAACTGTGGGAAGGAAGAGGCATAAGCAGAGCACAGCAAAGTTTGTTTACGTAATTTATACTGTCTCTGATCTGTCTGAGCCTATCCGTTCTGTGGCAGAAATGCAGTAAAAAATGGTTGAAAGCTAAATTATCAAATGTATGTGCCCAATTCCTAAATTCCCAACCTCAAGCTTCTGAGACTCAGTCATTGCCTGGAGATGGTAACGTTAGCTAGCTTTCTATTCCATGATTGGTGACAGTGGTGGGAGACGGCTGGTTCAAAGCAGTTATGTGGGACTCTTTCTACTCAGTTAATTATGGGGACCAAAGATGGCCTCCAGATCCTTAGTTTTATGGAGTGTAGCTCCTAATGGACATCTCTACAAGGGACAAACTCATGCTCCAGATGTCCTACTATGTGTAGTATGTTCCTTTTGGTGTCGTTGGGGTCATATAGGACAAGGTTGCCATGAAAGAATTGGTCCTGATCAATGAGCTGCCAGCTCACACAACCTGATCTCTCTTAAATAGGGGACTGGCCATCAGTGACAGCGCATTTGCCCCAGTTTCTTCTGGGCCAGTGCCTGGACTCAGAGGCCCTATTTAGATTCATAGGAAGGCAGGCTACCCGCTCTGAGTGCCAAGGCAAGCCTAGGTGTGGGTCATGCATGGGTTTGGATTGAACATACTGAGGTGGCCAGGGGTACTGAGGTTGAGATAGAAGCTCTAGCTTGAGCTAACTTTCTTGAATTACTGCTCTAAAACATATATTGATCTCAAAAAGGACCGGCAGGGTCCTTGTTTCCTAAGTGAGGTCCCTATCTCCAAGGGAGCCAGACAATGTTAAGCCTTTGGAGCATGGGAAACAAGCTGTGAGGGACTTTAACAAAGGAATTTAAATGAAAAGAGAAAGCTTGAAAACATTTGCATTCCCAGGGGGGTAAAAACCCCAAGCAAACAAATGCTAAAAGTTTAAGTTCTCTGGGCAAGAATGTTTTTTCAGCTGGATCTTTGCATGATCTACATAAATAAACAAACAAAGCACTTAACTTAAAATACCCAGTTGAAAGGACTGGCAGGGGCCAGGCGTGGTGAATGCAAGCCTTTAATCTCAGGGAGGCAGAGGCAGGCGGATCTGAGGCTTTCGAGGTCTACATAAATGAGTTCCAGGACAGCCAGTTACACAGAGAAACCCTGTCTCAAAAACAAACAAGACAAACAAATACATAAAAAATTTAAAGAAGAAAAAAAAAAACAAAACTGTGGGAAGGAAGAGGCATAAGCAGAGCACAGCAAAGTTTGTTTACGTAATTTATACTGTCTCTGATCTGTCTGAGCCTATCCGTTCTGTGGCAGAAATGCAGTAAAAAATGGTTGAAAGCTAAATTATCAAATGTATGTGCCCAATTCCTAAATTCCCAACCTCAAGCTTCTGAGACTCAGTCATTGCCTGGAGATGGTAACGTTAGCTAGCTTTCTATTCCATGATTGGTGACAGTGGTGGGAGACGGCTGGTTCAAAGCAGTTATGTGGGACTCTTTCTACTCAGTTAATTATGGGGACCAAAGATGGCCTCCAGATCCTTAGTTTTATGGAGTGTAGCTCCTAATGGACATCTCTACAAGGGACAAACTCATGCTCCAGATGTCCTACTATGTGTAGTATGTTCCTTTTGGTGTCGTTGGGGTCATATAGGACAAGGTTGCCATGAAAGAATTGGTCCTGATCAATGAGCTGCCAGCTCACACAACCTGATCTCTCTTAAATAGGGGACTGGCCATCAGTGACAGCGCATTTGCCCCAGTTTCTTCTGGGCCAGTGCCTGGACTCAGAGGCCCTATTTAGATTCATAGGAAGGCAGGCTACCCACTCTGAGTGCCAAGGCAAGCCTAGGTGTGGGTCATGCATGGGTTTGGATTGAACATACTGAGGTGGCCAGGGGTACTGAGGTTGAGATAGAAGCTCTAGCTTGAGCTAACTTTCTTGAATTACTGCTCTAAAACATATATTGATCTCAAAAAGGACCGGCAGGGTCCTTGTTTCCTAAGTGAGGTCCCTATCTCCAAGGGAGCCAGACAATGTTAAGCCTTTGGAGCATGGGAAACAAGCTGTGAGGGACTTTAACAAAGGAATTTAAATGAAAAGAGAAAGCTTGAAAACATTTGCATTCCCAGGGGGGTAAAAACCCCAAGCAAACAAATGCTAAAAGTTTAAGTTCTCTGGGCAAGAATGTTTTTTCAGCTGGATCTTTGCATGATCTACATAAATAAACAAACAAAGCACTTAACTTAAAATACCCAGTTGAAAGGACTGGCAGGGGCCAGGCGTGGTGAATGCAAGCCTTTAATCTCAGGGAGGCAGAGGCAGGCGGATCTGAGGCTTTCGAGGTCTACATAAATGAGTTCCAGGACAGCCAGTTACACAGAGAAACCCTGTCTCAAAAACAAACAAGACAAACAAATACATAAATTTAAAGAAGTACTTACTGTATTCTGAACAGCCAGAGGTTTCTGTAACCTGGATCCTGAGCTGGGTGAATTTCTTGACATCCTTCTCAGAGAAATAGTAGTATCCTTTTTTAGTAATTTTGAAGAACTGCTGTTGTGATGACAGTGTCACATTAAATATCCAGTAGTGGGTTATCATGATGGCTCAGAAGGTAAAGGCACTTGCTGCCAAGTCTGACGACCAAAGTTTGCTCTCCAGGACCAGTAAGATAGAACCAGCTTCCATTGCTCTTTGATCACCAGGTGAATGCAGGAGTACAGAAACTCAAGCACACATGTGCGCACACACATACACACACACTCACGCGCAATAATTAAAAAAGCCACTAAACACTTGGCGGCAGCAAAACACCCTTCACACTGGAGACAGATATTTTCTTACTAGGCAGATCTCTTTAAAGTGTAGGCTCAAGAGAATAATTAGACCTTGGCATATATGTCTTAAAATGTAAAGTGGGGAAACAGGTTCCATCACCTCCTAGATAAGTTCCCACTTTAGGGTGGTTCTTTTCAATCTACTTCAAATTATTGCCAGAATTTAATGGCAGATGTAGTGAATTAATCAAATGTGATGACCCATAATTTTCAAAGGCAACTTGACTTGTTCTCTCATTTAATCTTCCACAGCTACCTTTTTAAAATAAGTAGGGGCTCGTGTTCAATATGTTGGGCAAACTTTAAAGATTATAAAGTTAAGGTCATTTTCCTAGAAGTTAATGATGCTAAAGGCCACACAAAGATCGATTTTTGTTTTTTAAACTCGTAGTACAGACCAAACAAAGATACAGATCTTAAGCATTCCACTCTACAACTGCTTTGATGATATTAGAATAGCAACAGTTGCAGTGATCTATCCACAGACTCACCACCCTCAGTAAAATGAGAGACACTGGTCATCAGATACATAATATAAATGGATATTTTTACTTCCGAAATGCTAATGATCCCAGAATCAATACCACCTTGCGATCCATATGCCTTTCTTAAGGAATAAAATATCAACAACTTTTCTGGCAGTTAGCTCTGTATAGTAGCAATATACAAAAGAGAAGCGAGTTTGAGTTTCTTAAGCAGGCAGTCGGCTTCTGGAGGAAGACTGAGGAAGAGAAAGTGCTGAGCTTCCTTCTCTGGGAGACAATTTTTAGTTGATATTATATATGGAAAGCCCCAAATAAAAGGTGGCAATCCAGCTCCCTGAGCGCCTTGCCTAGAATATTTTGCACAATAGAGCATTAATAAAAGTGGGCAAGAATTGTTCCTGGTCCTAGAATGTGCCAGCAATTGGAATTGGAGTAATTAAGAAAAGCAAGTTAAAGAGTGAAGATTCATCCACCTAGTTTTGGCCTGCTTTTGATATCCAACATGTATAAATACACCAAAGTAGGAAGGAGCTTTTGGAGAAATGGGCTGAAAAGTGGGACAATCAATAGGTACTGTGTTCATTAGTGACACACAGGGTACCTTCCTTGGGTAATTGATATTATTCAGAATAATAAAGGAAGTGGAGGTATCTTTGTTCAATGGGTAGGACCAAGGAGAGTGCAACTGAAACATTGCGGCCATGTGAAGTGGGTAAACTGATGGCTTCTGGGACTGTTGACTTGAAGTCAAGAGACGGACCTTGCCCAGTCAATACTACCCAAAGAGGCAGAAGGGACAATGGTGGAGTTGGGGAACTGAATTGTGAGAATTACTAGTCCATAAGAGTGGTCCATGGGCAAGCTAGGGGCCAGGCAGAGGGAAGACTGTATAAAGTGTGAGATTGTGACTATTTGGGATTTTATACAATGGAGCAACGCAAAAAGGAGATATGGGTCATTTTGGGATGTACAAGGCATACAACATATTGCAATATTTTACTTTTATTATGCCAATGGGAAACTTAAGAGGTGGGGATATGTTCAACAAGTCAGAGTAGAAAATAAACCATCAAGAACTGCCATTGTGCCAATTAATAGTCCCAAGATAAGTTTACGGAGGAAACCAAGCCATTGGTCATAGTCATTGTGCTGCAGTAACGCAAGGGGGGGGCATAGCCTCCCAGGTATCTGTAATTACAATTATTCACACTAACATTTCAGGGCTTAGTCGCTCAGTATGTCTGATGGTATGCAAAGAGAGTACAGAGGCCCTAACCAATAGTCGGTACTCTCAGTCATTGACATTGTTGCACAGTAATCATCCACACACTGAGGTTATAAATAGTTACCACTCCTCAGCAGCCCTGGTCAAAAGATAGGAACTTAAGAACCTTTTCTGCTACACAGGTCCACATTTGTAACTATACATATTAATAATCACAAGAGAAGTGCTCCAAAATAGTTAACCTGCCTCTGTCAAAGGAGTCCAAGGATGTAAAATCCTACTCCAAAGGTAAGGATGGACAGCTGTATTAATGCACGTTGGAGTCCAAACAAAGGGCACTGCGTAAAGGCCTCTTTCTGCTTTAATGCAGAGGAAGAGGGTACAGGGGTTCTAATACAAGAAGTGCTTAGACACTGTGCATGTGAAACTTTCCATATGGAAAGTCTTTAGTAGAGACACTTCTAGCTGAAAGTGATAAGGCAGTGAGATCCTTTTCTAGTGCACAGAGCAGGAAGAAATGCATATGCATACATATAACGTATAATACATACTAGCAGTCCAAAAGAAAGTAGCCTTGTTTGATCAGCATACCCTGCAGTACTACAAATGAAAGGTGAAAGGGTATGACCTCTGTCTACTGACAAAGGAAAACTTCCACTATATGCGTATATATATATATTTATATATATAGCCCACTAGCAGGGACCTGGAGGTTGGGGGTGGGAACAGTATCCCTTGCAGTAAGTGCAAAAGAGATAACAATGGTCCTAAAAGTGATATATGCTTGTGCAATTTTGCACATTATCTGTCCAAACCACAGGGTGGAGCTGTAGCTCCATGGCAGAGTACAAGTGTGCACAAGACTCTAGGTTTGATCCCCAGCACAGCCGAAAGACAGGAACAACAGAAGTGGCTTTGTCGGTTGGCACCCCTCTATTGTCACCCATTAAAGTGTGAGGGTATGGGATCTTAATGACAGAAGACTCGAGCAACTGTCGTTTTGCACAATTGTATAAGAGGCCTTAGGTAATCAGCATCTTCTTAACATAAGCAAAGGTACTACAAGGACCTTGTAAAGATTCAGTAATTCAGAGTAATTCATAATAATTAGGATCACTCACATAATGTGTCCCAGTGCAGAGGTTTTCATCTGAAATAAAGGGAGCCGATGGGGCTAGTATACAATATCATAGACAAATGAACTTATGTTCACCATCAATTTAAAAGATGCCAACTGGGGTAACAGCATCCATGCCAGCATGCAAGCAGGATATAGTGGCCACTTTAATGGCTAAGGCCTTGAGAATTGAGACTGAGCACCTTACCTGTCAGATAACTGACTTGGGTTTGCCCCTCTGCTGGATGCACATGAGGCTGGACTAGCGAGGTCTAATCCAATGGATAAAGGTCCTGAAAGTGGTAAGGTTGTGGACAACTGTAGTTTTGCACAGTATCTTTCCAAATAGTTTTATTGAAATGAATTAATCATGCTTGTATTATGTACCTTCATATAAAAGGGATAGAGTGTGGTCAATTAAAACCACACTCCTTATTCAAATATTAAGACCTGAAAGTTGTGGACACTCCTGGAAATCAAGGGGAGCAGAAAAGAGAGAATATCCTTCTCCAGTGTCCAGGAATGAGTCGTATGTAGTTAATGCCCACGAATACTCAAGGTACATGGTTGTGGCCATTAGTTTTACACTTTAATCATCAAACATAAGGGTCTTTGGCAATGTGCGTTCCCTGCTGAAAGGGAAAGGCACAAGGGCAGGGAGTGATTTCCTTCTGTGGTGAACAGAAAAGGACAAACAGAATAAGACATTATTAGCAGGCCACAAAATGGGACCTTATAGGTCAACACCAGTGCTGTACTTCAAAGTGAGAGTAAAGTGGTCCTGCTGAAATTGCCATTGTGTATATTAGCAGTTTGAGAAAGGGGCTTTAAGTGAACAGCACATAGTGCCATAAATAAAGAGGATATGAATGATCGGACAGAAGTCTTAACTTGAAGGACCAGTGACAATTTTGGAATTATTTCCATCTATAGTCTCAAGAAAGAGGCTTTATGTTAGTGAGCCCCTTTGCTTTGATATGTACAGGAGTCCTGATCTCAAAGGCACAACTGTGGACATAACAATATGTACAATAAGAATCTTAAGTACTAGGTACCTCCTGCTGCAGTACAAATGACTGGTTAAGGTCTTTGCTGGATGCACATTACTGTATCGAAATGAAGTATGCACATTTACAATCTGAGAAACTGCAGGGCATGGTGGTAAACACCAGTTATGCCAGCACTTGTGTAGCAAAGGGTAGATCCTGAGCTCAAGACCAGCCTGGGCTGTATATAGTAAGCTCGGAGCCAGCTTGGAAATTAAAAAAACAGAACAGATTGAATCTGAGTTCAAAGATTTTGCTAAATAAACCAAAGAAATGACTGTCAGGAAGAGGAACAAATGCAGCTGAGCACATAAAGACAGGCAGAAGTGGTGGCAATGGTACTTACAAGTGGAAGAGTTAAGTGCCAACCAGCCCAGCCCAGGCTGCATAAAGAGACTATATTCTCAAACAATCACAGGGTGGAGCTGTAGCTCCATGGCAGAGTACAAGTGTGCACAAGACTCTAGGTTTGATCCCCAGCACAGCCGAAAGACAGGAACAATAGAAGTGGCCTTGTCGGTTGGCACCCCTCTATTGTCACCCATTAGGGTGTTGAGGGTATGGGATCTGTAGTTTTGCACAATTATATAAGAGGCCTTAGGTAATCAGCACTCTCTTCATGTAAAGCAAAGGTATTACAAGGACCTTGAAAAGATTCAGTTCAGAGTAATTCATATTTCATAATTCTTAATTATTCAGAGTAATTCATAATAATCAGGACCATTCACATAATCTTTCCCAGTGCAGAGGTTTTCGGCTGAAATAAGGGGAGCCAATGGGGGCTTAATATATGGACAAATGAACTTATGTCCACCATCAATTTAAAAGATACAACCGAGCGGGGATATAGAGGCCACCTTAATGGCCAAAGCCTTGAGAATTGAGACTGAGCAACTTACCTGTCTCATAACCAAACCAACTTGGGTTTGCCGCTCAGCTGAATGCACGTGGAGCTGGACTAGTGAGGTCTAATCCAACGGATAAATTGTGGACACTTAGAATTACTCAAGTGCAAAAGTGCTCAAAAGAGTACGTGAGAAAAGACTACTGAGCACTGAGAAAACTGGGACCATGACTACTGCAGCAATGACAGAATGGTCTTCCCTTCCTTAAGGAAAAGGAGACTCAAGAGGTGGTGCCTTGATAGTAATTCTCTGATATGAAACTCTTTGTTCAACTGGTGTTTCTTGATTAACATATGAGGAACAAGAGTTCTTTGTTATACTATGAGTCCATGGACAGGTGGGACTGTGTGCATTAACTGACTCGGGCAGTCAACATGGAAGGGATTTAGGATATCTCAGTTTTATAAGATGAATAATGGGTGCTGTGCTTTTAGCACTGAATCAATGAAGATTGGGATGTCTCTAGGTAGAAGGGCACTGGGGTTAGGGGACTGGGGCTAGGGCTGAGAGAATCTGGGGCTGGGGCTGGGGCTGGAGGAGGGCTGGGGCAGGGCTGGGGCTGGGTTGGGACAGGGCTGGGGTTGGGCTGGGGTGGGGCTGGGGTGGGGCAGGGGCAGCAGTAACAGTGTTTGCTGGGTCTGAGGAGAAACTGGATGCTACAAATGCAGGAAACCATAGAAAGTTGAATGCGGGCATTAATATTCCAAAAGTAAGTCTGACAGAGGATACCAGACTACTACAATTCAAGGCTCATGCCTTATGAATATAGTCATTAGTCATTGTAGCATCATGGACTGGAACAAAAGCAAAGCCTGGACTGGTGTAGATCTTCAAATACTCCTTTTGATATCCAATCACAAAGTTAACTTTACATTAAGATCTGTGTCATAAGACTCTTAAAAATTAAGAGTAGTTCAGTAGATCAGTTTGAAAGAAAGTACATTTAATTGCCAAATAATTTGAGTATCTTCTGCCAAAAAAGTTACTTAATGTAAGAGAAACTAAAAACTTTAAGGACTCCGAAGTGAAAACTCAGTAAAGGTAATTAAAATAAATTCTACAAGCAAACAAAGCTCCTAAATACATTTCTATAATAATCGCTTCAGCTTTAAATTCAAACACTAGCAAACCACACTATCAGATTTATCATTGACATCCAAACCATTCGTGTACATCGAAATCCAACCCCAGCATTTGCCATGGGGTACATGCTCCTCTAGAGGAAGGTAGGATTCCATTTCTTGGCCAGTGATTTATTTGTGATCCATTGACTCTGGCCAAGGTTACCACAATGCCCACAGTAGGCTTGGAGAACTGCTTGAGATCACAGTGCTGGCTAAACCAGAGGCCAGGGAGTGAGTACACTAGTCTTAGGCCACTGAACCAACACAAATGGGGTGTCTTAACTTGCACCACCATAGACAGAACACTGCAAGAGACCATCGCAGGCAAATAGGAGGACAAATGGATAGGTCAAATGTCCTTGAAATGTTGACTTCTCCACTTAATGTTTCTTTCTTTTAATAGGTGAGGTTTCAATGTGCAATCTATATCAACCTCGACCTCAGGAACCTCCAGCCTCAGTTTCTCGGATCGTCATTCAACACCTCAAGTGTTGGAATTCAAGCATGTGCTCACACCTAGGTAGGCACTACTAAAAACAGCTGTGAAGTACCAAGCTAACTCAAGTCCTCACAGAACAGTGAGCATCCATCACAGTCCAATTCCATTTTCTCCACCAAGTTGTAGTTTAAGTCAAGTGCAACCAACACTTGGCACCCATTCCTTGGCACGAGGTAGAACCAACCACTTGCTATCTTAATGTACCAGGTTCACCATGGGCAAAGCTCGCCAACGTTACTAAAAAAAAATCCCCGCTCTTGGCCAACCACGTGACAACCCGCCATCTTAGATTCGAGAACATGTGCCACAATTGTACCCCGAAGGCTAACTCAGCCATGAAACTGGCTTAGGAGAAACAAAGCCCGCTGGGTTATACTGCAGCCAGAGCTTGAGCCGCCATCTTCTCTTGTATGACCCAAATGCCTTACCATCATGCTACATGTTAGAACAAAGATAGGGCTGTCGAGCCTCGGGTGTAGTCCCCGAACAGCCACTTTTTAGACCTTAATAAGCACCCCTCAGAGCTGGACAGATCCCCCAGAGACATCGAAACGGTCATTTCGAGCCGAAGTCTTCTGCTCTTTTCACCTAACACTACACACGAGTACCAGAGCTCCTTGGTTTTCCGCTTCTGGTTACCAGAAGTCCTAAAAAACCGCAAATCAAGTCCAACCCTGCACATTTAGAGCCTTTAGCTGGTGCAGCACACATGGTTGCCTCTGGCCAGCCCACTGTCCGCCCTAGCTCCCTAATTCTTGGTATAACTAGTTCGCGAATAGCCATGTCACGCAGCAACTATAAGATGGCGGGCGGACTCGGGCCCTCCACGCCCTGAACACTCACTCAGCTTAAGAGCAAAGTCATTTTTCTAAACCACTAGGTTCACTCACACACCACCAAACGACCAGCATTTGCTGCGAGAGAAAAAAAGGCATAAATATTCCACGTAGTACTATAACTCACAAAACCAGCATATTTCCATCCACCAAAAGCCCCGATGGGCAAAGAGGAAAAAAAAAATTAAAGCAGGTATCCGAGACCCCGATGGGCAAAAAGAAAAGAAAAAAAAAAATTAAAGCAGGTATCCGAGACCCCGATGGGCAAGGGAAAAGACTAATAGCAGGTATCCGATGCCCCGATGGACCAAGAAATAGGTTTTTTATAAAAAGCAGGTATCCATGGCCCCGATGGGCTAAGGAAGAAAAAAAAAAATAAAAGCAGGTATCCACAGCCCGGATGGGCAAGTATATAAGAAGAAAAAGAAGAAGAAGGAAGAGAGGGGAAAAAAAGAATTAAAAGGCAGGTAAGTATCCACAGCCCCGTTGGGCATGGAGTGAGGGGGTTAGGACACACAGGTATCCGTGGCCCCGATGGGCAAAAATAGAGAAATGGAGTAAAAGAAAGGTAAGTCCCACAAAACAGGTGTCAACCAAAACGTATGACAAAGAAATATTCCTTAAAAATGAAACGTAGTCTAAAAATATTACAAATATGAAAAATATAGAGGACGTATCAAGAAAACCCTACCAGAACATATCAGATCTTCAAAAATACTTTATAGAATTTTGATATGTTTTCTTAAACACACCATAAGGCACGGTGGTAGAGGAACTAAAAATGTTTCCCCCGAAAGACCTTAAGTGGAGAGAGGCCACTGACAACACTCACATCCACCGGAGACAAGCAAATATGGCTCCAGCAAGCAGTTGCCCGGTTTTAACGGAAGGGCGCTGAAGGCGGAGAGACCAGAAGAGGAGTGGCCATGAAGCCTGTAAATCCGTCTTCTGAACGGAAGTTTAGCTCAAACTATATCCTGTACAAAGAAAAATTAAAAAATAAAGATGACGGTACCAAAACTCAATGACGGAACAACCAAAAATTTTATTTACAACGAAAATAATTTCCATTATTTTATGTGATAGTGAAGAATTATCCTCTATTTTATAGCTTATGGAAAATTTACATAAACGTTAAATGATGTACACGAGATCACACACCCTGTATATGCATATTTTCAGTATGTCTTATACGTGGACATCTCAACTTATATAGCTCCTCATCTGGGAGAACATCTCAGAGACAAGAAGTTCTTATGAATTAACTGATGAACTCTGGGAAAGGAAACGGAAAGATTACTTAATAAAATGGCTTCTTCATTTCAGGTTATCGGCATGTTGCTCGGGACCGATTTATGCTGCTTAAAAGCAGAGTTTGGGGGCTTTACTGTTTCCATATTTTCTCTGCCAATCTGATGACTTTAAACCTTGGACTAAAAATGCAAGAAAGAAGTTTACTCGCTAGCAGTAGTGGGAAAAAATTCCTAAAAGCCAAAGCAAAGGTCTAGGGAATAACTCAGTGGTATAGTACTTGCCCTAGGGAAACTGTTCACTTAAAGAACTGTCAAATTTTATTCATTGAGAAATAGTGGATACCCACCTGAAGAAGATTAAACACCAAGTATTAGAAAACCAGTGTCTTCTTGTTGATTCAACTTGACAAATTAACTCTCTCTATTCTAAGTTCCCTTTAGGTATCAGCTGAACAACGAAGTACACAAAATTGTCTTGTTTAGGGACCATCCAAATACCTACAGTTCATTAATTTGACTATGGTTCAGGTAAGTGGTTCACAGTGGTTCAGGTAAGAATGAAAAATCTCTTCCCCAAAAGGAAGAAACCCTGTCTCAAAAAAAGGAAATGAAAATAAATACATGATACACACGTCCTGCATAAGCCAGCAGATGGCAGCCTGAATCTTTCAAAGGCATTTGAAGCTAGAGCTAGAGTCCAGAAAGATTTAGGATCTGAATTGAATGCCAAAAGGCTACTTTGTTCAAGTTTGATATCAGAAGAAAGGGTGAAAAGAAACTATTCAGTTTCTTGAGTTGAAAGAGTCCACCTTGCAGAGTTTTCCTTGTTTCAAAGCAATAACACTAATAAAAACTTTGATGCAACAATTAGGATTGAAGTAGCAGGCTCATGGGAACCCTCCAAAATCAGTTATCAGTGAGTAGTCAAAGAGAGGGACATATGACAGAAAAAAACTAGATCCAAGGAAAGGCTCTTTGTAGCTGAGACTAGCTGTCTTCACAATGTATGTGACTTAGTGTAAACAAGGATGTCTAAATGAGCTGTCCAAAGAAGAGAAGACTACCTTAGAACTTGTGAGTTACTGATCACAGAGTATGCAAGCCAGTGTGCCATTTTGTGGGGATGCTGGAAAGAATCATCAAATGTAAGAGTTGAACTTAGACTCAGTCTTCTACATAACCCCAATTCCTCCAAAACTCATTATTCTAGCACACGCCATGTACCTCAACATATACCAGGATTGGGAGACATTTTCTTGTCTTAGAAGAAAGTATGAAGTGATGTATGTTGAATAAAGCTCAGTTCTGTACACTTAACTAGGCAAATCATTGTACATTCTTACCATCAAGATGAAAAATGCTATAGTAGAGTATCTGGATTAAGAAGGTGGTGTTGTAAATGTGAAGAGTCAGAGAAGATGAGAAGTCAAGAAAGAGGTGACAGGACCACTAAAAAAGAGAAACAGAAAGGAGGTTAAATAAGATGGTCTTCCACTGCGCATAGAGAGAGAGAGAGAGACTTTGGAGAGACTTTGAAACACGTGGTCTTAGAGAAGATGTCTTCACCAAGTCCTTTCTCTCAAGGCTCAAGGATCTATGAAGAAAAGGACTCAGATTGTAAGAGACAGAAGTGGTGGATGACTAACTCCAAGGAAACAGCATCATCCAGACATAGCAGGACTGGTTTTGTTTTGTTTTACTTTGTTTTTAAGAAAAAGGCCATGGAAACATGAAGTTGGATGATTGTGGAAAAGATGGAAGGAGAAAAAAATGATCAAAATATATTGTATGAAAAAAATTAATGAAACAAAGGAAGAAATGGTCCTCAACTCTACTTCTGGCTCTGAGCAGAAAGAAACTTCGAGCCACAACCATAGGTAGATGGTAACCACATACTAGCAGCCTTGGCCGGAAGAAACCCACATTTCTTGCAATCCTAAAATTAGTGGCGGGAAGGGGGGGATATTTGGTCTGGTAATAAAGTTGAAACCTTTCCAAACTCATGAGTCAACAGAATGTTGTCTAAGTTACATCAAAAGCATTCTATAGATTCACTGCAATTCTTATCACAATTCTAATGACATTCTTCACATACATAGAAAAAAAACACCAAAATTCCCAAGAAGAAAAAAAATCCTCCGAGCAAAAGTCATGCTCTAAAGAATTTGACACCTCTAAAAGGTGTCAAAATACCTGTTTTCAAATTACGTCACAGATCCAGGCATGGTAGGTAGCTCATGCCTGTGAATACCAACACTTGAGAGTTGGAGACATGATGATCGGGAAGAGCCATATTGAGATTCGAGACCAGAAACTCGGTGGTTTTAGTAAGAATGCTCCCTGTGGCTCATATAGTCAATCCAGAGTGGCACTACTTAGAAGGATTAGAAGGTGTGGCCTGTTGAAAGTGTGTCACTGAGGGTGGTCTTTGAGGTTTTGGGAACCTGCAGCTAGGGCATGGCTCTCTTCCCTCTGCGGATCTGGATGTAGAATTCCCCCCTACTGTTTGCCTGATCTGGATGTAGAATTCCCCCCTACTGTTTGCCCGCATGCTACTAAGCTCTCCACCACGATCACAGTGGACTTAAACCTCTGAAACTGTAAGCCCCAATTAAATGCTTTCCTTTATTAGAGTTCTTTGGTCACCAAAGCTGCAATGGCACATGCCTTTAATCCCAGTCGGTGTGAGTGCTAAAAACTGAACTTAGGTCCTCTGGAAGAATAGTAAGTTCTCCTAACCACTGAGCCATCTCCCCCGTCTTCTGCTTCTTGATTGGTTCTAGTTTGGAAGAGACGGTAGTTTGTTTTACTAGAAATCACAACTCAGAACTGAGAATTCTCCAAAGCAGAAATAAGGCAAGGTTTAATTCAATTCTCAGCATCCACAGCTACCTATCAGAATAGAGAAAGTCAGAACTGCCCAACATAACTCAGCTTCATTGCATGTGGCCTTCACACTCCTCTCAGAAGCTAATAAGTAGAAATACTAAATCAAAGTAAAAGATTGTGAATTGTTGTTCCTTCTGTGACTCCTGCTTCTTCAAGGCTAATAAATGGACTATTCTATTGCAAGGAAAATGTTATCTCTTTATGAGTTTTGTAACTAAATAAATGTGTCTGGTGCCCTTATGCAGATGTTGTGCTCATGTTGTATCCATAGTTCACTTCCACATCTACAAATGCAATATTCTGTTCACATAGGCTTAATTCTAAGTGAGGCCGGGACACTGAATCATAATCTAATGTCTACATTTTACAGACAGTGATGTAAGAATTGATGTAAGACGTTGATGTAAAGAAGAAGCATTTTAAATTGCTTTTCACTTTTGTGACCTTATATAACAAATCAATAACTTGGGAATTGTACGTCTCCAAAGATTTTCAGTGGACCCACATCTGGCTACTGGTGCTGCATGTGCTCCTGTAACTTCTGCGCCAGTTTTTCTCCCAGCTGCTTTCCTTTACCTGCAAGAGGGGCGCCGAGAAGAAGCATGTTTGCGTGACTCATTTGATGTACTGAGCTTTCTGAAGCTTAAATAAGTATATATGTGTATTCTGCCATCATGAATGTGAATTTCATTTGTGTCTGTCGCTCGAAGAGGTCAGAAGGGGATGCCAGATCCCCTGAAGCTAGAGTTAAGGGTGCTTGCTGCCGTGAACTGGAGCTGGGTCCTCTACAAGAACACCAGGTGCTCCTAACCTCTGTACCATCTCCAGTCCAGAAAGCTCTGTATTTGTTTTTAATAAATTCGTTATGAGTTCAGTTTGGTGTTTCTGTTTGATCTCTTCAACTTATTTCATTGCATCAGTTTTATTCCCTACCTCTTGCTGGTACTTCACAGGTTTATTTTTAAGTTTTTCAGGTTTAAATGTCTGGTGTGCAAGTGTGAGAACCTAAGTTCTACTCCCTAGAACCCATACAAAAGCCATACACATAACCATCACTCTTACAGAAACGTGGAAAGCTGAAAAAAGCAAATCACTTGAAGCTTGTAGGCCAGCCAGGCTGGCACACATAGTGGAAAAACAAGAGACCCTGCCTCAAACTATTGACACAAAAGGTTGTCCTTGGCTTCCTCGACATGAAGTACTCACTGGAACTCCAGTGAGTTCACCGGAACATACCACCTACAAGCGCACACACATGCACACACACCCGCCAACCAATAACTATAATAACAACCACAATGAATCCCTTTTTCCAGTAGTCAAGCCAGAAGGCTAACCATCACTTAATTACTAGAAATGCGTGTTCTGGTCCCTTTCTTTGACCCATGACTAAGAAACAAGTCCCTTCCATGAAGCTGTTCTGACTTAAGCTGGGGATGTTGCTCACTGCTGTAATCACAACATGTGGAAGGTTGAGACAGAAAGATCAAGAGTCCAAAGTTATCCTCCGCTACAGCAAGTTTGAGGTTATTTCTGGGTTATGAAGGACCCTTTTGCCAGGCAGAGGTGGCAGACACCTTTAATCCCGGCACTCTAGAAGGCAGAGACAGGTAGATCTCTTAGTTCAAGGACAGCCTGGTCTACAGAGCAAGTTCCAGGACAGTCAGGGCTATACAGAGAAACCCTATCTCAGAAACAAAAACAAACTTTTTTTTAAAAAAAAAGCAAAACCACCCGGGCAGTGGTGTTGCACACCTTTAATCCCAGCATTCAGGAGAAGTGACAGGTGGATCTCTGAGTTCAAGGCCAGCCTGGTCTACAGAGTGAGTTCCAGGATAGCCAGAGCTATAACACAGAAACCCTATCTTGAAGAAAAAAAAAAAAAAAGCAAAACCAAACAACTATATATTATGGAGTGCAATATCATGAAGGCAATCAGCATGGAATTTGACACTCTTAGTGGGCTTCTATCCTTGCTACTGGGGGTCCTAGCCCTAGGACTCCACACTAATGAAGTTTACTGCCAGCTACATATTCTAAGCTTAAATAAACACATCTTTTCTTTAAAAAAGCAAAATGTTTATATAATGTGCATGTGTCTACACTTGTGTGCAGGTGTCCTTGGAGAAGACAAGAGGGTGTATAGTCTGGAGCTGACGTTACAAGCAATTATGAGCTAACTGATACGGGTTCTGGGAATCAAAGTCACATACATGCATGCACACACATAAAGATTAATTTTTAGATACCCATTTTTTTGTGAGAAATGTAATTTTCAAACATTACCGACAAACATTATCTACAGTGCCTGGCTCAGATAGCATGAAGTGGACTTTGGATGCCCTGGAACTGGAGTTACACAAGGTTGTTAACCACCATGAGGTGTTCATTCCAGTCAGAAGGGTACCATCAGAGAAATAAAAACAAATGCTAATGAGACTGCAAAGAAACATGACTATTCCTGTGACTATACTCTTTCCAGTCATTATGAAAAGCAATGTGGAGTTTCCTCAAAGGACTAACACAGAAGGCTGGGATACAGCTGAATAAAACATTTACCTCGCATGTGCAAGGTGTTGACTTCTATCCACAACTCAACAACAGCAAATGAAAACCTAACCAGTGAATATGATAGCAACACAAGCATACGCTACTTACGAAATGGAAGCAAAAGAATCAGTTTGAGGTCATTCTAATTGCATAGTAATCTTGTCAGTAGTTGGAGATCTTTTATTTATTTATTGAGGTTATAATATAATTACATCATTTTCCCTTTCCTCCCTCCAAACCTGCCCATGGACATCCCCCATCCCCATCGATCTCTTTCAAATTCCTGGCCTCTTTTTCTTTAATTGTTGTTGTCATTGTTGGATGTGTGTGTTCCTAAATATATAAACACCTGCTTAGACTGTATAATCTTACTTGCATGTATATTTTTAGGGCTGACCACTTTGTATTGGATAACCAACTGGTGTTCTTCCCTGGAGAAGACTATTTCTCCTGTTCTCAGCATTCCTTAATTGCCTGAAGTTCTTTCTCTATGGTTGAGGCCTCTTGAACGTTTCCCCTTCCATGTTAGTCTGTTTCGTGGTGTTACCCTTGTTCAGGTCATGTTTAGGGAGCCATGTTGGTACTATTACACTCCATCAGTGTAATAGTAGCAGATCTTTTGTTTGTTTGTTTGTTTGTTTGTTTTGAGACAGGGTTTCTCTGTTGTAACTCTGGCTGATCTGGAACTCACTCTATAGACCAGGCTGGCCTTGAACTCACAGAGATCCACCTGCCTCTGCCTCCCAAGTGCTGGGATAAAAGGCATGAGCCACCACTGCCCCGTATAGTAGCAGATCTTATCTCAGAAAAGAATCTCCAGAAGATAGGGTGAAGGGCTACAAAATGCCATACATTATACACTCAATATAATTACTGTAATCATTAACTCACAGCAACTTCAGTTATCTGTACTGAGCCTACACAAGACCAGCCCTACCAACTGTCAAGGAAAGAGGAGGGGTTCTGCCCTGTACCTCTAAACTACTGACTATAGATTGAGGAGAAGAGAATCACTGTCTATAGTTGTATCCCTTCTGCTGAGTCCATCAGCCTCAAGCAGATAGGTCACACATATTGCTCTGATGAATCTGAGAGGGTTAAAAACCAAAACTAATAGACTTGAACATGAGAGAGAGATTTGTAGAAAGGGAGTAGGGTGTGTGGAATGGTGGAGAGCTATGAAGTGAGAGTGGTTAGTATGCATGTATTTCAGTGCCAGAGGAGGCCAGAACAAAGTATGGGATCCCTTGGAACTAAAGTTACAGAGGATTATGAGAGCAGCAAGTGTTTTCACTTCTGAGCCATCTCTAAACCCTCTTCTTTTTATTTTATTTTGTTTTTAAGAGGGAGGGTCCAGGCTAGAACTAGTCTTGGACTTATGCTGAACTTCCTGCCTACAAAGTGTTGTGGTTACAAGCATGTGCCACTAGTTCCAGCTATAAGTTCATAATAAGTAAGTAAGTAAGTAAATACATAAATAAATAAATAAATAACTTCTGTATCTATTCTCTCACTTGCCACACCAATTTTTCTCTTTTAACTCATGTTTCAGGTGTCTGTGTTACAGTCTATAATCAGCAGCAGGCAATGCAGCGTAGTATTCAGAATGATGCAACTGAGGAATCCTCCTCCAAGTCTCAGAGTCTTCTCTAGTTGCATACAGCTGTGATTCTTGATTGAATAAGATGAAGGAAAGACACAAGTGTGGGTCTTAGGAAAGGCAAAGACCTAAGTTCTTCAGCAGTAGCTATATAACTAACTTGGGGTTAGGGAAGTTCACATGATTTAAAGGAAGTAGCTTATAAGTAGTTGAGGGACAAAGGAAAAAATGTTGGGGGCTGGAGAGATGGCTCAGCTTTTAAGAGCACTGGCTGCTGTCCCAGAGGACTCCAGTTCAATTCCCAGCATCCACATGGCAGCTCACAACTGTCTGTAACTCCAGTTCCAAGGGATCTGACATTCTAACACCAATGCACATAAAATAAAAATAAGAAATAATTTAAAAAAGAAAAAAATGTGTTGGTCTACCCATTCTGTCATTTAAAAAACATTTGTGTTTGTGTGTTCATTTTTTTCACATATGTAGGTAAACATGTAAATAGGTGCATATGCACATGTGTGTACATGTGTAGGCCTACAGTTATAGGTATGAGTCATTGTGCCTACCTCTTTGTGAATTTAATTTTTTATTGTATTTCTCTATTTACTTATATATGTGGCAGGGGTGGGGTGGTAGTTGTGGTAGTGCAAGTCAGGGCACACATTTGGTAAGTCAGAGGACAAATTGCAGAAGTCAGTTCTCTCCTTCCACCATGTGAATCCAGGGAATTGAACTTGTTTGGCTTATCAAGCTTGGCAACAAGCACCTTTTCCTGCTGAGCCATTTCACTGGTCCAACTTTGTGAATTTAAAGGTCATATGAACTATTGTCCCTAGAGTCACTGTCTAATGCAAAATTATTTGTGAATTTTTCAACTGAAACCGCTTGCATGAAAATGTCACTGAAATAGTAATGGTGAAATTTCAACTCTTTTATTGTCTGTTTGGACTTTAAAAACTTGAAGGAGACAGCTTTATTCTGAAACAATTACTTAAAAAACGTAGAAAACTTGGTTCCTATCTACAAGGACCAGGTGCTTGTTGGACTAGATCTTGAAAATGGCACAGGATCAGATAATCATTGAGACTCCTTGGGTAACTTTTAAAAATGTTTATATGTGTATATGTGTGTATACACACACACACACACACACATATATATGCACGCGCGTGTGTGTACACATATATATGTATGTGTATACATATATATGTGTGTATATATACATATATGTGTGTGTGTGTATGTATGTATATATATTTACTTACTGTGGTGTGTGTGTGTGTAGGCGTGCATGTTCAAATGCATGTACCACAATACATGTATGGAGGTTAGAGGGACAGCTTGCCGGAGTCAGGTCTTTCCTTCCATGATGCTTTTCCTGTGCAGTAGATTAAACTCAGTTTATCAGGCTTAGAGGCCTTTATGGGTAACTTTGAAAATTTATTTAGTTTTGATTTTTATTTATGTATATGCATGCATGATTGCCTGTGCAGCAGTAGTGCATGTGAGTTCACCTGCAGAGGTGAGGGCTTGGATCCCCCTGGAGTTACAGGCAGTGGTGAGCTCCCACCCCCACATGGGTGCTAGAGAATGAACTTTTTTTTTTTTTTTTTTTTTTTTTTGCAAAAGCAGTAAGCACTCTTAATCACTGAGCCATCTCTCCTGCCCCTGTGCAATAGGTAAAATGAGACACTTCTTTTTTAGTGAGGATTTTGCTATCTGCCGTGATTGATGACTTAGGATTCATTTCTAATTCGTTTAGTAATCACCAGTATTGGTGAGAATGTCCAAAAGCCAAAGGAGTTACTGTAAGCTTCAGTCCTGTGAGTTGCCCTATAAATGACCTAGAGACAGGGCATGACATCGAAAGTCTTCATCCAAAGTTAGAGAACGTTCCCAGGCTTGTAGCTCACTTCTTCAGGTAACCTCTGTAACATGTGGATAGCCACGGGAGTTAATGGCGGCGATAGCAATGCTGGCGGCTGAAACTACAGAAGCGGCTCTGAGACGAGACTCAGAATAAAACAGAAGCAGAAAGGAAAACAAATTCCGGAGGGGAAAAGAAAAACAAACTAGAGGAAAGGTGAGCGAGAAGAATGGGTGCGTCTGAAAAGAGCTAAGTCCGGCTCTGCGAGGACCGCAAGCAGCCAGTCATGTGTGGAAGCAGCCGCTGGCCTTCCAGGCCACGTTGCTGGCGGAGCCATTTGAGGAGAGCGCTGCGACACGGCGCCGCGCGGGGACCGTTTGGCTATGACGCATGTCCCGTCCTCCCCCCCCCCCCCCCCCCCCCCCCCTCATCCCCAGCTCTCTTCGCGGCGCCCGAGACTGGCTTGTATAACTCGGAAGATGGCGGCGTCCATTGTCCACTTTCCAGGATAAGCAAGGCAGCTAGAGGATGACTCTGTAAGGAGAGTGGAGAAACTGGCCAGTTAATGTGTCCTGGTGAGTGCTCGGCCTCGCGCTGGCAGGAGAACTGGCCACTCCGACTGCACGTTCTACCGAGAGGGAGGAGTAGCCGTTTTGCATTCCCTGTTTCTTCCCTACTTCCCAGTGCGTGATAAGTGATCAGTCCATGCATCCCCGGACCTCCAATGATGAGCCTGATGCTCCTGTCAGGCCAGGGAGAACTAATTTCTAGAAGAGATCCTGTGTTGAGGTTTCCTTTCGTTTTCCTTTGTCTAATTGGGGTTTTACAGATACTGCTTGTCTCCAAAATGGAGTGTCTACTCCAGCTCCCCAGAGGCCTCCAAGAACAGCCTAATTTGTTGAGCCTCAACTCTAATTTTCTCATCAAAACTTAGTAGTTTGATAAAATGAACTTGCTTGTAACATACTAATTATGGTATATTAAGTCTTTTCTTTTCCTATGCTTTTCATATGTACTCCAAAATGTGGTCCGGAAGCATCTGAGTGCCTTCTGTAATAGGACTTAAAGAATGATCTGTGTTCTGTTGTTGGATGCTTATTTGGTCAAAAGATATTTCATTTAAGTACTCATTATCTTACTTAGGCATTGCTGAATGAAGTATGAATTTTTGCAACCATTTGGAAACATTAATTTAGCAATACTTAGGGAAATAAAACTACAGACATTATTTGACCAAGTATATGGAATACCAAGTTCCAATATCTGAAACTCAGTAGTCTGACTTTTAAGGATCCATTCTTCAGAAAGAAAAGCATCAGTATATAAATAAGGACACACAAAAGAGGGTGCTTGTGCAGCTTTCTTTTTATGACAAGTAATAAGAAACAACCTGTGTATCCATCAGCAAAAGAATGTTAGAAAAAGTTTGTATATTTGGACTCTTTGGTATAGAAGATGCTACGATACCTTGCTACATTAAAAATAAGTTGCAGAATACTATGATCTCATTTTTTATACATGTATGGGTGACAAACGAATGTTAAAATTAACTTTGTTTTTTAGAAAATTATTCTGGTGGCTTTATATATTATGAACTACTTAAGACAAATACAAGCATAGAGAGTAAAATCAAACATTAACATTACAGTTGAGGTTTTGCCTTATCTATCCATGATTGTGTCTCTTTTACCATCCCCTAGAGTACCTATTATTTTCAGTTTAGTGATTATGTTTATGGAACCCAGGACCCTGTGATACTAAGTAATCACACTACCACTGAACTCTGTCTAGGCTCCCCTACCCCTACCTCCATTTTAAGATTTATTTTTAATTGTGTGTGTTTGTGTATAAGTGTGTGCACAGGAGTACAGTTGCCAGTGGAAGCCAGAGGAAACCATAGAACTCCCTGGAGCTGGAGTTATAGGTGGTTGTAAACCCACCTTTTGATACTTGTAGCCCCCTGCCCTTTGTTTTGAATCAGAGTCTTTTGTAGCTGAGACTGTCCATAACACTCATCCCCCCTGTTTCTAGCTCCCAAGTGCTAGGATTACAGGCTTGCACCAGCATGCCCATCTTATATTTCTTATTTTAAGTCATTACTGTGTTAATCAGGCCTCCCAAATAGCTGGGAATACAGGCCCAGCTTCTCCATTTCTTTTCTTTTCGTTTTTTTCATTTCATTTTTTCTTCTTCTTTTTTTTTTGAAACAGGGTTTCTCTGTGTAGTCCTGGCTGTCCTGGAACTCACTCTCTAGACCAGGCTGGCCTGGAACTCACAGAGATCCATCCACCTGCCTCTGCCTCCTGAGTGCTTGGATTAAAGGTGCGTGCCACCATTGCCTGGTGCTTCTCCATTTCTTAATTTTTTGTGACATGAAATTCTAGCAGTGTCCGTCTTTTGCATTGCAGCTCACAACCCCTGTAACTCCAGTTCCAGGGAATCTGACCCCTCTTCCGACCTCCGTGGGTACCAGGCATGTGGTACACAAACATACATGCAGGGAAAACATTCATTAAACATAAAATCAAATAAATAAATTTATTTGTTTATTTTCTTTTCGTTTTTCAAGACAGGGTTTCTCTGTTGTAGCCCTAGCTGTCCTGGAACTCCCTCTGTAGACCAGGCTGGCCTCGAATTTACAGAGATCCATCTGTCTCAGCCTCCTGAGTGCTGAGATTAGAGGTATGCACCAATACCATCCAGCAAATTTACAAATTTTAATCAATAAAAACAACAAAATTTTAAAAGACATTTTTATTTGTATAGGATATTACAGAATAAGAAAAATGAATCTATGTCAGTGATTTATCTTTAATAATTATGGACACAGGGCTGTTAAATTAAGGTTCCACAACACAGGGCAACTGTTCCCACTGCTTAGACAAAGCAAGTTTTGAACAGAGCATTAATAAGTCAAAACATCGGGACTGGAGATATGGCTCAGTGGTTAAAAGCGCTGGTTGCTCTTTCAGAGAACCCTGGTTCAATTATCAGCACCCACATGGCAGTTCACAATTGTCTGTGACTCCAGTTCCAGAGATTCTGACATCCTCATACAGATATACATGCAGGCAAAACACCAATGTACATAAAAATTTTAAAAAATTATAAAAAAAGTAATAAGTCAAAATGTCAACTACAAGTCACATGAAATGGTTCTGCAGACAAAGAGAGTCACATATTTGAGTCAGAAGAATGCTGCATTCCTCAGGACACTGATAGCCTATGTTGAAATTACACTTTTAAAGAATAAACAATATAGGGTTTAAGATTCAAATTTGGAATGTTATTTTTATCTGTGTAAAACACTTCTGTGTCAATGGATCTTTCTGTGGAGCAGCAGTGGTTTGGAAATTTGACTCAGTAACTGACAGCCAGTCATGAGTGAAGACCATGGCTTTAAAGGGACACATGTGCCAGGCGGTGGTGGTGCTTGCCTTTAATCCCAGCACTCAGGAGGCAGAGGCAGGTGGATCTCTGTGAGTTTGAAGCCAGCCTGGTCTACAGAGTGAGTTCCAGGACAGCCAGAGTTACAACAGAGGAACCCTGTCTCGGAACATCAAAATGGAAAAAAAAAAGAGGCACATGTGTGGTCATGTGTTGTCCAACAAGATATCACCAGTGATAATCTGACCCTCTCTGACATGTAATACCATAACTTAACAGTTTTGTGGAGATTTGAAGGCAAGAAATTGGGCAGGTTAAGCTCCAGTACTGGGCTGTACATGTGGATCCCCAAAAATGGCCTTTGTAAGGCTCAGGAGAAAACCTGCTGTACCACCTGTCTGGCCGCACTGAGGGCTCTGAGACTGTGCTCATATCATTTCTTTTTTCTTGTGTTTTTGAGATAGGGTCTTGCTCTGTGGATTCCTGCCTCAGCCATGGTCCTATACACATACAACTATTAATTTACTTTCAGCAGTTGAACCAGCACTAAAAAAAAGACAAATATTTAAGTTTGATAATTCTAACATTCATTACATATTTAAGTCTTCCCCTCTTGAAGCATATGGAATTTTCTCTGATGTTCATCATGAAAACCTGGTAGTACTCCTGGAGGTAAATTCATAAAGGATTTTTAGGCTCTCCATGCCATCGCTCTCTCGATTCCCTGGATGTTTGTTTGTTTGTTTTGCTGTTGTTGTTTGTTTGAGACAGGGTTTCTCTGTTGTAACTCTGGCTGTCCTGGAACTCACTCTATAGACCAGGCTGGCCTCAAACTCAGAGATCCACCTGCTTCTGCCTCCTGAGTGCTGGGATTAAAGGCATGTGCCACCACATCTGGCTAGAATGATAGTTTTCAAGCTCTGAGCATTCTGGGCTATAAACCAGAAGCCCTCTATAAATTTTTGGTACAGCTAATTCGTGTCCATACAATTTCTGCTAAGAGTTTTAGATTATTTTGCATCTGTAGATCAATCTGAGGAGCATCATATTTCCTTAAGGCCCCTTTTTGTTTTGGTTTTCAGCATATAGATGATGCTGAATGTACTTTGTTACACATCATTTTTTTATAGTAGCATTGTAATCGTGATGTTTTTCCTGCTGTTACAAAAACGAGACTTTACACATTTTCAGTTTATAGTGGTTTGTTTTGAGCATATTAGCATATTAGTTTTGTTTTGTTTTGAGACAGGATCTTCTGTAACTCAGGCTGGCCCCAAACTCACTGTGTAGCTGGGTCTGTCCTTGAACTCCTGATCTTCCTTTCTTCATTTCCCAAGTGCTGGGATTACAGATGCACTCCACTGCACACAACTTTCAATTTGATTTCTATTACTGGCTTTGGATAGTACCAGTTTGATGATGCTTGTTATCCTTTTTGTATATTCTTTGGGGTTTTCTTTTTCCTTTTTTAAACCTCCCTCCCCCAATACTAGGGATGGAACTCAGGACGGAACATGCTAGGCAACACTCTACCACTAAACTAAAATTCTGCCCTTAAAATTTTTATTTATTTATTTATTTAGGCAGGGAATTCTGCCTCAGCATCTAGAGTAGCTGGAATTGTGGAGTGTGCTACTGTGCCTGAGTTTCCTTGGGGTACTCAGATAGTTGTGTCTGTGGCTTCAGTTTTGATCAGACTTGTGCTTTTTTTTTTTTTTTTTTTTTTTTGCTCTCAATCTTCCTTTTTTATTTTCTAACTTTATTGCATGTACTAGAACCACCACTGTTCTGGACTGGCAGTAAAGGACTTCTTTGTTTCATTAGAATCTTAAGAGAAATGTTTCAGGGAGCTGGAGAGATGTCTCAGTGGTTAAGAGCACTGGCTGCTCTTCCAGAGGACACAGGCTCATTTCCCAGCACCCACTTGGCAGCTCATCACTGTCTCTAACTCCAGTTCCAGGGGACCTGACACCATCACACAGACATACATGTAGGCAAAATATCAATGCACATGGAATAAAAATAAATAAAACATTTAAAAAATCTTTTTAAAAAGAGAAATGTTTCAGATTTTAAGCATTGCTGTGATTTGTATGTGTTATCTGTTTTGCTGTGATAGCATTTCCTTCTATTCCTATTTGGCTGAGAGTTTAAAAAAATATTTAGTTACTTTTATGTGCATTTGCATGAGTTTATGTGCACCATATGCATGCAAGTGCCTATGGAGACTAGAGGATGTCAGATAACCTATAACTGGAGTTAATAACGCTTCGGAGATAGAAGCAGGAGGATCAGGAGTTCAAGAATAGCCTCAGCAACATTGTGAGTTTGGGGCCGGCCTGGGTTACATAAGATTCTGTCTCAAATCAAATTCAATGAGCTAATATCCTAGCAACAAACCACTACAAATTGAAATTTTATAAAGGTTAATTTATATAACCACCACTACTCTAGTGCTATAATAGGAAAATGATGAGAGTATAACAAAGGACATTCAGCATCAGTCACAGCTGCCTGATGTGGCTTCTGGGAACTGAAACCCAGTCTTCTGAAAGAACAGTAACCATTCTTAATCACTGAGCCATCTCTCCAGCCCTTCCACCAACAGTTTTTATCATGAAAGAATATTGGACGGGGGAGCTGGGAAAATGGCTCAGTTGTAAAGTGCTTATCTGATTTGCAAGGCATAGAACCCGGCATGGTGGTAGGCAACTGTTAACTCCAGCGGCTGGGGAGGGGTCCCGGATTACTGGAGCTCACTGTCCCACCAGCCTAGACAAAAACTCAGAGCTGTTGCTTTCAAGGTTCATACCCTAAACTGCTTAAGGAATTTCTAGCTCCTGTTCTCATTGACAGTCCCAGGCTGCCTGTATAAATTATGTTCTCTCAAGTCGCTTTCTATTTCTAAACCTCAGTAATAGAAATATAAATCCCATCCTCCTATTTCCTTGTCTATCTTACAGTTTTTGCTGAAACCTGAAAATTTTAGGTAATATATTGCAGTGATTTATTTTATTGGAGGATGTGTCTGAGACAAGATCTTACTCTGTAGTACAGGCTAGCTTGGAAATCACTAGTAGGCTAAGCCTGCCTAGAACTCACAGCAGTCCTCTTGCTCATCCTCCGGAGTACAGGGATTTAGGCTTCATGAACCACACCCTGCTCATTGTAGTGATTTTGAGAACTGCTTCTTCCTATCCTTTTAGGGTTTGTTGGTGTGGTTTACTTTATTCATTTAGTGATTTGACAGGACTTCAAGTACTGTCTTGTTTTACTTATACTGCATCCTCAATGTCACTCTTAGCGGGGAACAGCATTCAATTTAAGCTTAATCTCTGCTCTTGTTATCATATTTAACCATTAGTTTGCATTAATTGCAAGCTAATCTATTGTTTTTGCCCTAGGCATTTGGGGGGGGGGGGCGTGCGCACATGTGCGGAGGTCAGAAGTTGACTTCAGGTGTCTTCTTCTATTGTTCTCCACTTTCTGCTTTTTAGTTATCTGTTTGCTTATTTTTTCAAGATAGGGTTTCTCTGTATAGCCCTGGCTGTCCTGAACTCAAGCTGTAGCCCAGGCTGTTTTTAAATTTTTATTTTATTTTATATGTATGGGGGTCTTTCCCACATGTATGTCTGCATACTACTTGTGTGCTTGGTGCCTGGTGCCTGGTGGAGGCCAGAAGAGGGAACTGGATTCCCTGAAACTATAGTTATAGACCATTGTAAAACACCATGTAGGTGTTGGGAAAGAACCTAGATCCGCTGGAAGATCAGCCAATGCTCTTAATTGCTGAGCCCTCCTGCCCCCACCTTATGTTTTTGAGATGGGGTGTGGTGTTTAAGTGAGATGTCCCCCATAGTCTTGGACATTTAAATACTTGGACCCTGGTTGGTGGTACTGTTTGTAAAGGCTACAGAGGTACACCTTGTTGGAGGAAGTATGTCACTAGGGGCAGGATTTGAGAGTTTAAAGTCTTGCACCATTTTGACTTTACTGTCTCTGTTTCATGCTTGCAGTTCAAGATGTAAACTCTCAGCTGCTGCTCCAGCTGCCACCATCCAGCTGCTATTTGCTGCCTCCACTCCATCATCATGGACTCTAAACCTCTGGAACTGTAAGCCCAAATAAACTCTTCTTTCTATAAGCTGCCTTGGCCATGTTTTATCACAATAGAAAAGTAACTACTACACAGGGTTTCTCATTGAATCTGGAGCTGGTCACTTCAGCTAGACTGGCTGGCCAGCAAGCCCATGAGATCCACCTGCCTCTACCCACTAGTGCTGCAGTTACAGATATGTGCCACTGTGTCCAGTTTTTACAGATGTGCTTGGGATATGAACTCAGATCTTCATGTATCTTACCTC
Source organism: Cricetomys ansorgei (assembly GCA_026225945.1). Taxonomy (NCBI): domain Eukaryota; kingdom Metazoa; phylum Chordata; class Mammalia; order Rodentia; family Nesomyidae; genus Cricetomys; species Cricetomys ansorgei. Next base: position 234,610 of record JAMJFZ010004311.1, on the reverse strand, counting down.
TTACAGAATTCTAAGTTGGTACAATGTTGTAGGATCAAAATAGATCCAATACTCCACCTCTTCCATGTCTCTTGGTAAAATTGTTCCACAGTGTGAATTCAAATAAATTTATGTCCCTTTGTCAAGGTAGTACTTTAAGCCTATGAAGGTGCCCAACAATGGGCACTCCTAAATATGGTACTCTGTTATGCTCCTTATATTAAATGAGAACAGAAGATACTAGAAAAGTATAAATCTGCTTATAAAGCCCAAACCTGCTGAGGAATATAATAATTACTTTTTCTCTTCCTTGAGTTTTCTTCTTCTTTTCTTTTTTCCTTTGACACAAGGTTTCTCTGTTGTAACTCTGGCTGTACTAGAACTTACTCTGTAGACCAGGCTGGCCTCAAACTCAGAGATCTACCTCCCTCGGCCTCTTGAGTGCTAGGATTAAAGGCATGTGCCATTATGCCTTGGCTCTTCCTTGGTTTTCAGTAAACTGTGTTACAAGGAGAAAGACTAAGAACTGTATATACCTGGATAGATCTTTGCCATACGTCGTTGCCTTGTTTTTAGGCTTCATTCAGAATTCTAAAGAAAACCATTCATAATCAGTTGTCTATCTATAGGCTCAATAGAAAGTCCCAGCCCATTCTATGTTTCTTTAAGTTTAATGAATGGGCGTAACAATCACTTTACTCTTCCCTACCCTGTAAACTGTATGCATCTCCACTCTCGTGCTCCCCTATGGAAAATGGGGTTTATGTAAGCTTCTGACATACATTAGTCTCATTGATAATTAGTTACTTTTAATGATTGCTTCTATGCATATAATAAATGTGTAAGCCTTTTATCCTATTTGATCTTCCTTCTAGTGAACTTTCATATAGGGCAGACTGAGTGATGAATCAGACTGTTTTTTTCTCTAAGCTATGGATCTTTATCCTTCAGCTTATTGCTTTCAGCTAGTGAGAATTTCCTGTTTATTGCTTACCTCCAAGCTCTCTATTGTGATTGGGAGCATCCTTCAGCTTTTGCTTTCCCCCACTGTGTTCTAAATTCCTTTTCTTGAGGAAATCTTTCTGGGTTCTGTCTTTCTAAATCCTAGGCTTAGCCTCTACCCCACTGCTCTGTAGCTGGAGTCAGGGCAAATAGTTTGCTTTTTCTCTGAGTGGTGCCCCACCTTTACAGGATGTTTAACAGGGAGCTTCTTGTTTCCTAAATAACTATGTCACCCTCAGGGAGGTTTTGGGCTGTGTCTCACAACTCTTGCTCCATGTAATTGTCTTCACTTCTGTAGTATTCAATGCTCTATGACATGATTTAGCCTTGTGACAGGCAGGGAGTGTACTTCATCTGCTTGCTTTATTACGTCTTATTCTCCTGCCCCCACCCCATTTTGGACTCAGTATTGATTTCTGCCTTTTCCCCAGGGCTGTCTCCCCTAACCCCTTCTTGCCCATTCACCAAGGTCAGATGGCTTTTACATCTGACCATCGACTATAGCTATAGCGTCTGTTGGCTTTCTCTTACTGAATAAGGATTTTGTTCTATAGAAGAGAGGAAAATCTGGGTAGCTTTTTGAAATTCTCCCCAAACTGCATTTGTTCCTGGGCTCAAGGTGTGTGGTGCAAGAGTGATTTCTCAGAACTCTCATCAATCTTCTGAGCTTTGAACACATTAATGGAGAAAACCTCTGAAGAGTGAGCAAGACTCCTCAATGTTTGTGCTTTCTATTCTTGTGCTTGTTAACACATGTCCAGCCAACTAGCCACTTCACTTGATGTCTTAGAGACGAGGGGGTCAGATCCCCTGGAACTGAAATTACAGATATTTGTGAGCTGCTGTGAGAGTGCTGGAAACCCCGGCCCTCTGCAAGAGCAGCCGATGCTCTTAAGCACCAAGCCACCTCTCCAGCCCCTAATTATCAATGTATTATTTACAATCTCTCAACATTTTTCCCCTTTTGTGATAGAGTCTTATGTCATTCAGAATGGCTTGAACTCCTGATCCTCCCGAAATCACCTCCTGTATTGTAACTTCCTTTATTGTGAGACACTAAGCGTACTTTGCCTTTTGCCTAGGTTAAGTCTAGTTTTAGCCACATCTTTGAGAAGTCTGGGTATTTTTTTTCTCTCCTGCCATGCAGCTTCTGTCCCTCTGCAGGGTCCTTATCCACTCCTGGGACTCTGTCTTTCTCTACTCAGCACTCCTCACTCTCCCCAATAACAAATAAGCCTTTGCTAAAACTTGCCTGGCATGTCTAAAGAATTTTTACAACTACAGGACCTTAAAAGAACACTCTTTGCTTTCCCTCAGGGGTCTAAAGCTTTACCTCAGACCATACTGTGCCATTGGCTCCAATAAACCCTTTGCCTGAAGGACATTCTAACTCTGTGCCTCCTTTGACCCACGGTGGTGGGGTAGGTGAGCAGATTTGTTGAAATTAAAACAATATAATTATAATTTGCTGCATGAATTGTCTCTTCCTTTCATAAACAATTTCTCTGTGCCATGCCATGCTTAAACCTTAATTGCAGTTACTGCTTTTATGCAATTTTACCATGTTATCAACTAAGTGAATATTTTAAATTCTTTGTAATAATAAACATTGTTTACAGCGTCTTCACCAGGTATAAAAGGCATCTCAAGAAATCTGGTTTTTTTTTTTCCTTATAAGAAAGCAAACTCCTTATCCATTAAAGTTTTGGTCATAAGATTTCAGCAATCAATAGCATCTTTTTTTTTTTAAGATTTATTTTTCCGCACAGACACACACACACACAGAGACACAGACACAGACACACACACACACACACACACACACACACACACACACGATGTGCTTGAAGAATCTGGAAAAAAAGGTTTCAGATCCCCTAGAAATGGAATTACAGGCAATTGTTAGCTGCCATATGAGTGCTGGTAATCTAATCTGGGTCCTCTACTAAAGCCGCCAGTGATTTTACTTGCTGAGCCATCTCTCCAGACAATTTTGGGACGCCTTTCCTTTCCTAACTCTATTTTTGATATTTTCATTACATCTGAGGTTACTTCCTCTACTAAAATCTCCACCCATCCCCAAGATCACCCATCAGGTTTGGAGTCAACTGCTTGCAAACTCCTGTTAATTTTGATTTTTTTTTTCTATGCAAAGGTTGATGGAACACACTATGCAAATGCTCTGTCACTACTGCCCAAAAGCCCCAAGATTGCTATTTCAATCACCTCTCCCCTGGGTCACAAATGAAATGAAATAAATACTGCTTTTGTTTGTATTTCAGTGGCAGAGTGCTTTACCAGCATGAGTGAGGTCTTAGGATCAATTCCCAGTAGTGGCAAAAGAAGAAAAAAGAGAAATATAATTCATAATTCAACTTGATAGTCAAAATTACTCCTTCATTGAAACATGGGTTGAAAAATGGATGCTGTGTTATTAGGTGGCATGAAAATATCAACCTCATTGCACATCATGCTAGCTTTTGGGTGGGCAGATATTATGGGCTTGGATTCTCAGGCTTGTTTGGCAGGCAGCTTTACCCACTCTAGTTCGTGAATAGACTTGTTAATCTTGCCTTTCTCAACTCCTTTGTTTTTATGACTGGTTTTTCATGATGATTTTGTTTTGTCTGAAATATGCTTTTATCTGCCAATAGGACCAGTAACAGGAGAAAATTTGAAGAATAATTGAGGATCAAATAATTGTTAATAATTTTATTATTATTATATATATTATTATATTATAAACAAGAATTGCAGTAATTTTTGTTTGTTTCTGTGTTTGATTGTTTTGTTTTTAAGAGACAAGGGTTCTCTGTTTAGCCCTGGCTGTCCTGGAACTCAGTCTCTGCCTCTCTAGTGCTAGGATTAAAGGCACGCACCACCATACCTGGCTGCAGTAATTCCTTAATACTAAAGTCCTTAAAGATATATTTAAATATATAAGTTTAAAATAAAAACTTGTATGATAAAATATACCACACACAATTGAGAAGAATCCTACCTTGCTTTGCATATAAACAATAAAGCCTTAGTAATTATGGTCTTAAAGAATTAATAAGAAAAACAGGTATTTAGGCAAAAGATATGACTAGATAAAAATCAATGAAGAGAAAGGAGACTAAGGGGAAGGCACAGTGTAGTAGTAGTACAGCATCTTCTCACCTTTTGGACTGGGCTAACATTCAGTCCACAACAGTGGCAGTGATAGGAAAGGGCACTTGTATGCGGTGCTAGCCGGGCTGATTGGCCTCCTGCAGGCCACACTTCTCACCTGGGCTTCCCTGTAGTAGTTTTGATTTCTTTGTTTTTTGGTACCTAAGGATTTTCTTCTCTACCCTGTGCTGCGCCTTATGTATTATTACTGTGTTCTCATTTACACAGTATTTCTACTTTTAGTTGATTTGCTTAAGCTCACCATAATGACTGATACTCTCCAGTTTATTACTTTTGATAGCATACAACTTGTTCCAAATATTAAGAAAAGAAACAAAACTTATCACATGTAAAATAAAATAATTCATGCAATTAGCATCCATTAGCTCTTCTTATTGCTGCTACTGCTGCTATTGTTTTGAGACAGGGTCTTGTGTATCCCAGGCTAGCCTCAAATTTGAGCCCCAGTGTAGCTGAGGATAGCTTGGAACTTTTGATTTTCCTGATTTCACCTTCCAAGTGCTGAGATTACAGGCATAACCCACCACAGCTTTGCAGACTGTGATTTAGTCTCACAAGCAGAGTACTCACATTATTACATATATAATAAGAACATAATAAATATATGTATTCCATGTCTCTATTCATGAAATCTTTTTCAAATTAAGCAAAACAATGGGTTTAATTACAGCATTTGCATCAATATATGCCATTATGGTTAATTCTTTCCCTCTCTCTCTCTCCCTCTCTCTTGATTGTTTGTTTTTGTGAGACAGAGTCTCACTATGTAGCCCTGGCTGTCCTGGAGCTCTCTATGAACACCAGGCTGCCCTCGAACTCACAAAGATCCACCTGCCGCTGCCTCCTGAGTGCTGGGATTAAACAAGTATGCCTGGCTTGCTAGTTCCACTTTTAGTCTTTTCTGGACTCTCCACACAAACTTCCAGAGTGGCTGTACCAGTTAGTACTAACACTAACAGTGGATAAAGGCTTCCCTTTCCCCACATCTTTGCTGGTTTCAGCTTCATCTCTCTCTCTGTCTCTCTCTGCCTCTCTCTCTCTGTCTCTGTCTCTCTCTGTCTCTCTCTGTCTCTCTCTGTCTCTCTCTCTCTGGATAATAGCCACACTCACTGGAGTGAGATGGAATCTCAACTTGCATTTCTCTGATGACTTAGGATGATGGACGCATTTTCTTTCTTTCCTCTCTTTCTTTTTTCTTTTTCAAGACAGGGTCTCTTGGTGTAGCCTTGGCTGTCCTGGAGATCACTCTAGATGAGGCTGGCCTGGAACTTACAAAGATCCATCTGCCTCTGCCTCCCAAGTGCTGGGTTTAAAAGCAAGCGCCACCATCGCCTGGCTTAGATGAGGGACACATTTTCAAATATTGGCCATTTGCATTTTGTGTGTGTGTGTGTGTGTGTGTGTGTGTGTGTGTGTGTGTGTGTGTGCTCAGTTCATTTACTGGCTGGATAATTTGTGGGGTCTTAAGGGGTTTAGTTGTTGGAGTTCTTTATAAAGAACTTTGTTAATCTCCTGTCAGTGTTAATCCTCTGTCTAACGTACAGTGCAGACTTTTTAAACCCCATTTTGTGGACTGTCCCAGCATTCTTATGACAATATTTTTAAATATTCTAGATACTATTCTTTGTTATTTTAAAATGTATCATTATTCATATGTGTGTGCCTGAGTGTGCATGCACGCACTGGTGTGGCATGCATGTGGAGTCAGAGGACAACTTTGTGGAGTCAATGCTTTTCTTCCATCTTTACATGAGTTCAGTAGTAGCACACACCTTTACCTGCAGAGCCATCTCTCCAGCTCCTCCATATTGCTCTTATCGAAACATCACAGGTCTTGGAAAACACTGTCTTCATCTACTATAAATTGCAGAGAAAGGCTGCTTGTAAAGGAATAACATCAGGAATGTCATTGTAATGGTGGAAAAGCCCTGCCTTTCCATTAACATGCTCATTCAAAAGTCTATGCGTGTGGTAACATGCAGTGTTAATATGGCTTCGTTATTGTGCTTACTTTATGGGAAATAGGATTCCCTGGATGTGTGTAAACTGGTTATATTTTCTTTGTCTCATACTAGTCATTTTCTAGCGCAACAGGTAAAAATAAAAATCATCAAGGTAAAAGAAAACAGTCTGAATATAGGAGAGTAACAGTTTATAAATAGTAGGAAGAAAAAATGGAAAACTATCTGAACAACAACTAAAAGAAGATTAGTAGGGGTTGAGGATTTAGCTCAGTGGTAGTGTGCTTGAGGGCAAGGCCCTGGGTTCCTTCCTCAGCTCTGGGTGGTGGAGGTGGGGAGAGACAAAATAACAAGATTTGTAAAGGAAACTGACCGAAAGATGGGGACCACTGCCTGGGGGTGTAAATTGCACTTTTTGGATAAAACAAAGAACAGAACTTTCATAAATGAAACAAGTAATGAACTGAATGGGAAAATTATTCCAACAATTTATGTGAAGACAACAACTCTCGCTTCTCATTAATTAAACCAAATAAAATGCTAAAGTGAATTTGTCAAGTAGAAAGATGAGGACACAGAAAAAAAAAAATCAAATGTATTGGTACACAGAAGTTAAGTATACATTCAAATTCCCAAGAGAATCAAATCATAGAACTATATATTAGTGAAGTTTTCATATGAATATTTCAAAACAAAACTGTTAAAATAATGACTACAGTGACTTATGAAGGTGTATATAACATAAAAAGATTCAAAATTGTTATTTAAAAAATTTTAATATCCAGAAGAAGGAATGGAAGAATATGTAGATGGGTTCCTATCAAAGTTTTTAGCATCTTAAAATAGAATATTACAACTTGGAGTTGTTTTAAGTATGTTTCATGAAACCTAAAAACCAAACTAAAGTAAATAATCAAAAGACAAAAAGGAGACAAACATGGTGGTAGGAAGGAAGAGGGGGAAAGAGGTCAAAATTTTAACATCAATTTTCAAATTATTTAACAAAAGAGAAGAAATAGCCTGGCACAATGGTACTTTGTAATCCCATTGCTTAGGAGGTAGAGACAGGAGAAACACTGTACATTCAAGGCCAATCTGGGGGATAGAGGGAACTCCAGGCTAGCCAGAGCTACTTAGTGAGACCCTATCTCAAAAAACAGGAGAGGGAGAAGAAGAAATGAAGGGAGGGAAGCAGAGAGAAGGAGCAAAGGGAGCAGAGAGAAGGAGCAAAGGAAGGATAGGGGAGAGGAGGGAGAGAAAAGGAGAGTGTAATTCTTCCAAAATCACTCTATATAGAACAATGTTACTGTTACATTACTGTATTACTTTTTCTGCGGTTATGGAAATAAACATCTATTTATCCCAGATAGGGCACCAACAACCTATTTTAAAAAAAAAAGATTCCATTTGAGTCCAGCTTAAGTTGGAGCTGACTTGAGTCCATTGAGTTTACTAAACTAATTTACAGGAGCATGGGTGAGGGGTTATTTACAGGAGTGTGAGTGACTCCAAAACATCTGCATCACTGATAACTCCCATCCCAGCATAGATGACAACCTACTGAAAGCTACACGGATGGAGGTCCCGGTTCAGTCAAACTTCTGTCTCCTATATCACACCTGGAGACCCCAGGCAGCTGCCAGGATAACAAGCAGTTTTGGGGCAAGATGCTGGAAAGGAGTGAGTACAATCTCAGGAGAGGTTGAGTGACCCCCCCCCCATCTTCAATGAAGGAATGTCTCCTGTTGACAATCTCAGCTGCTCTGATGCTGGAAGGCAATGGCCATGTCATGTTGGAGGACAGTGGTCCACAAAGGGTATCAAAGCCAAATGGCACAGAATAAGAAACCTGCAAGCTAACATGCTTATTGAACATAACAGCAGTCCTCAGAGAAATACTAGTAACTATATTCAACATTAACAAGACCAGTCAGCACAATCAAGTAAGAATGATCTCACAGATCAATGAAGCTTCGACATATACCAATTAACAGAATGAAGGGCAAAATTTTCCAATCTAGGAAGGATAAGCTCTCTTAACAAATAAGTATAGAATGAATGTGCCTCAACATAATAAAGACCACGTATAACAATCCTACAGCTGATATTAATTAATATTGAATCGGGGGGAGGTTTCTAAGATCTGGAACTAGACAAGCATTCTGACTTTCACCGCATTTGCTCGGCAGAAGTCCTAACCAGAGCAGTCATCACTGCAGGCAGATGGCATGGTGTTGTTATACATGTCAAACCCCAAGGACTCCACCTAGAAACTATTAGAACTCATAAATTCAGCAAAGCTGCATGATACAGAACCAACATAAAATGTTATTTGTGGGAACTCTTCACTGCTGGTCAGTGGTGGGCTCCCACTCGCCATGCTGGCTGCAGCCTGGCCTGCAAGCTCTACAGGAGGACCCTGTCCTGCTCTTGTTCAACACTTTCACCACCATCATCCTGCTGGTGGCTGGCTGCAGTCAGACATTTGGAGTGTCACCTCCAAATGTCCTTGGTTTGGTGGAGATGCTCCAAAGAGGGAGGCTCCTATTTTGATGGCTGCCAGAGCCTCATGGACTCTAGAAAATTCTAGGTGTCTCCCTGCTCTTCTGCAGAGTCATCAACCTGGTCATCTGTTTCACCTTCTCTCTGCCCTCTGGGGACTCTAAATGATTGTTTTCCTGAGAGTAACTGGAGGCCTCCAGGCCCTGCTTGCTGCTGTGTTCCAGGTCATCTCCCTGATGATCCACACTGTGAAGGACAGACAGACCTTCAGCTTTCATGCCAACCCTGGTCACTTTTTTTCTATTTTGGTAAGAGATTATTAATGCCATAGATAGACAGGGCAGCATGGCAGGGACTCTGTGAAAGATCAGGCCCACATGGCAGAATAAGGTTCTTCACCTTAGGACCAATGGACATGCTTACTGTCTCATACTGGCTGGCAGTGGGGAGGAAGGGAGCCTGTTAGCCTGAGGCCTGTAAGTTGAGTCAGCTATGAGGGTGGAGAGAACAAAAATCTAGAAAAAGAAGTTATTGAAAGAATGTTGCAAAATAGCATGGCCCTGGCTAACATTCCTGACTTTTTGTTTCTACCAGACAGGTGTTAGAATACCCATATGCTGGCTCATTTTCAAAGCTGAGTCAAGCTTTAAGTCCAGCTACAAATGAGCAGAAAACAACTAGTTCCTACTAATGCCTACTAGTCTAGCTGTTCCCTACCGGTCCCCCCCAAAAAAAACTCTGCTAAACTACACCTACCACCACCACCTAGAACTGTAGAGAAGAAAATTACTCATACCTAAATTTGCACACAAAGTTACACATCTGAGAAGCTAACAAATAAACAAGATGTAAAATGTAGAGATGAACCCTTGCATAGTTTTTTCTTATTTAAAAAAAAAAAAGAGGGAAAGATAATACTTAGATGAAATGTTAAGATTATGTCCTCCAGATTATTATTATTAAAAAAAAAAAAAAAGAAGCAGGAGCAGGTGGGTGGAGGAAAGGTCATGCCTTAGGGTGCATACATTTCTCAATGCACTCAGTTCACCCACCTGCCATTCCAGACTGCTGCAAAGTCATAAAATAAACTGCTTTGTCTTGACTCCTTTGAGTTTCCAACACTATTTTTTCCCCTCATTTTTATTGTAAGGTCCGAAATTTGCCACACAGAGACCACCAAGACCACATACACAATAAGCAAAGGCACTTTATTATGCAACGCGTTCCTGAATGCAGGGGTCAGGCAACATACAAAATGACCAGCCCTGGACAAAGGCTTACTGGCCTTTTTATAGGTTGTAAGGAGAATTTCAGCATGGGCGAGGTAATAGGGAACACCACTGGTGGTCAGTGAGACAGTTACATGGATCGGTTTGTGATTGGCTAACTTCAGGATAAGATACTCACGTACCCCCTGGCATATGGGGGTACAAGGCACAGATGTCCAGTCTTGAGATAAGGCCTTCTTCCTGCATTCCTGAGGCTACCCTGTGGTTGCCCTCATCTCTGATTGGTTGTCCTTTGGGTGGGGGTTTTTATGGCTTTCTTTTAGAATTTACAACTTTTCAGGGTCAGCCCCAGGGCAAGCTTGAGATGAAGCCTCTGGCCTAAAATGGAGTCCATGTTGTCTCTTCACTTATTAGTTCTTTAAGAATTTCCTGCAATGTATTTTGATCATATTCACCCCCTACTCCCCACACCTTTTAGACCCATTCCCCCACCTGACTTTGTTGCCCTCTATTTTCCCTGTAAAACCCTCCAGTACTTTTATTATAAAGTGAGTACCATTAGCTCTCATAATAGGTGAAAAAGGATGGGCACAGTTGTCATCCTAGTAACTCTTTTCTCTGGACAAGAGTGGCATCCTCATATCCTCATCAATAGGACCTTGAGACAGTCTCAGAAAAGTTCAAAGAGGAAAATTCTATGAGAGAGAGGTCCTTTCTCAATAGTCTTCAAGCCTGCTAATATCTATCTAAGCTACAGAGTTGAGACCCTAAAATCATTTAGAATTTGAATACCGAGTCAATGTCGCTGCTTCCAAGTGACACTAGGGTTGTAAGGGGTTAGGGTCTTCACTCTTACTGACCTCCAGGCACTGGAGGATGATCAGGGACCTTGACAGATGGAGTTGGATTGCTGTAGACCCTCTGAGTGTGGATTAACTGTAAATAAGAGGAAATACAGTTTAGAAAGCAGTTGAGTACAAAGAAGGTCCAGAGATAAATAGTATCACTACTAAGATTATAATAGATTTAACCCATTTTTCACCACGAAGAGCCAGAGATACAATTTTGAAGCAACCAAAGGATGGTGCTAGTCTATGGCTTTGGGTGGGCAGCCATGATCATTCTGATTGGATCCGACCTTTTCTGCTGTTGTCCTCTAAACTCTGAGGCTCTCTAGGGGACTGCCAAGCCCAAGCACTTCTGTACATCTGCCTGCTGCAGGAGGGAGACTCTGGGAGAAACTCTGCTGCCAGGTGAATCCAGAGGAAGCTGTTTTCCAAAATACACAAAATCTATGATGTGGCAGTGCTTGAATGATGGAAAATGGTGAAGCACAGGTTCAGTGTTTGAGAGACCTGTGTTCTAGGGAACTCAAGTTCAGTTCCCAGCACCCACATCAGGTAGCTCACAACTTCAGCTCCAGGGGATCCAACACCTTCCTCTGGCCTCTGTGGGGACCCACATACCTGTGCCATGTATACACACAGCTACACCTAAAAGTAAGTAAATAAATAAATAATTTTAAAATACTGAAATAAAAATTTTAGAAAGCTTCTTAAATAGTTAATTTTATATTCTGTATGTTTTGTGGTGTTAAAAAGACCTGTTTTTGTTTGCTAGTCATAATATGTTATTATTTCCTTATATAAAATTTACCTTTTCACTGCATTTGTAAAATAATATGAACACGAGTTTTAATAAGATAGAAATAAGATGGCTTTCAACATATGATAATCTGATCAACAACCCCCACCCCCCTAGAATAAATTGTTTCTACTATGGGCTAAAGAGAAGAGACGCTATTGGCAAAAAAAAAATATATATATATATATATTTTTGAGTTGTTTAAAGGAACGGTTTCCTAAATGTGTATCATTTGTAAGAATTTCTAGCTAGTATTCTGAACAATTGCTAGTTTGCAAAGTTCATGTGGACTTGCTATGACTTGTAGGAAAGTCTTCTAACATGGCCAAAGCAAGTGGCAGTAGTAAGGCCTCTGTCAGTAGTGAAATGCTAAGGCAAATTTTTCTTTCTTGTTTAGAGGGTGAGGGTGTAGGGAGATCGCCTATTAACAGATCTGTGTATTTTGTGTCTCTATGGATGAGGTGGTAAGATAGGTGGATTCGAATTTGGCCTGACTGCTATATGTGCTGAGGCCCTTCAGTAAAGTATTAGGAGAGAGAGTCCTTACTGTTGTGTAGAGATAAACATCCACTCTTCAAGGAAATTCCCTAAGCTCAGGAAGTAAACAACTGGACTATCTTTCCTCACTGGTGACTGGGCTCAGGTGAATCTACAAAACTCCTCCACACTTCCACCCCTCTAGGAGACTCTGAAAATAGAGGCATGCTTTATTTTTGATTTCTTGTGCTTGCCAAGTGCTTTATGTGAATATTTGTCAGCACTGTGCTCACTTCTTGTTTTTGAATCATGTTCTTAAATCCTCAAGATATTTCAAACCTATCTGTCCAGATTGTGGATGGTCAGTTATTTTTGATGTTACATTGTGGTAGTTTTTCAGTACCGTGAACTCTGTATGACCGAAGTAATGATTGCACCAAAGTCCAATTTGGTAAGCCAGGTAATGAGCTGTAATTGGGGAAAACTTGCAGGCAGCTCAACTAGCCTCGAGCATCTGGGCTCTCCATGTCCCCATCTCCCACCAACCGTTTGTTTACTGCTTCTGTAAAGCTGGGGAGAGACCTTTGAGAGTCTTGCAAGTTTCTGTTTGCAAGAGTTTTAAAGCCCCCTGCTTGAAACTGAATGTTTCAGTTCGCTGGAGACTTGCTACACCACAGAATACTGGAATTTGTGCTGGCTCTCATCACAAAGGTCACTGAGCAGAGATAGGAATCTTCAAGACATGCTTTATTCAAAGAGCCAGTAGTCTGAGAAGGTAGAAGATCTTAAAAACAAAAAATCAAAAAAGAAACCTGCTCCCCTCCGCATCTTACAGGAGCACACAGGGAGGAGTTGGGGCAGAGGGGAAGAAAGGAGTCAATCATTCCAGAGCTGGGTCTTGTCCCTCTGGTCAGGTGGCCAGTCACAATTTTGAGACTTGCAATGTTATCATCCCCAGCAGTTTTTCTCTCATTCTGTAGACTTTGGGGCTCAGGCACACAGACAAACAGGGAGTCTAGTTAGGTTTTGCTGATAGCAACGATAGGGCAAGACAGTGCAGAGGTTCCTCAATCTTGTATTCTTACTGAGGCTATTACAGGTTTAACTAGAATTTCATCGCCTTGGAGAATACCATGGAAAATTACCCAACTCTATTCTAGGACCTGAGGCCAAGATGCCCCAGCTAACTAACTTATCTTAGCTTCTGTTAAATTGCCTGTTTATGCAAACCTCCCCCTGCAGCTGCAGAGAGAGATACCAGGATGTTGTTTTTGTTTTTAAAAGCTTCTTGCTCTAAATGCTTGGGGCCACACTTAAGTCCCGAATACCTGAGTGTAGTCTCAGCCAGCTGGAATGAAAACTTTCTGAGTGGTCATCTCTGGGGGGCTCCCTGTAACAAGTCAACCTGTACTCCTCCAGGGGCATCGGTCCTAGGAGAGGGGAGTTAACTCAGAACAAATGGTCAACAGTGTACATATGTTAAGCCATTAACATACGTGGAGATTCCTTTCTATAATCTAAATAAAATACCATGTGCCCTTACAATATAGAATGTCTCTATCCATCCCTCCTGTCCCCTATCATTTGTGTTGGCTCAAAATAAGCCCTAAACAAACTACCTCAGATTTTTTTCTACTTTATGGTACTGTGCAATGGATGGCAATCCTTCCTAATTAAAAACAAATCAAAGACAAAACTTCCCAAAGTTGCACATGTCTGTAATCTCAGGAATCAAAGCTAGCCTCAGCTACATAGGAAGTTTGAGGCCAGTCCAGGCTACATGACAACCCCTCAGGAAAAAATAAAAGTATAGGTTTTATCTGAAATGATCCATGCCAGATAATTACTGGCAGCCACACTAATTAAGCCAATTAAGAATGAGTCTTTTAATAATGGCTAGACCAAGAGTAGGCTAATGCTTCCAAAATGTGTCTTGGTGCCAAAGCTTAGGGATACAGTGTTTTGTTTTGTTTTTTAAGATTTATTTGTTTTTATGTGCATTGGTGTTTTGCTTATCTGTCTGTGTGAGGGTACCAGAAATCCTGGAACTGGAGTTATAGTTGGTTGTGAGCTGCCATGTGGGTGCTGGGAAATGAATCTAGGTCTTCTGAAAGAGTAGCAGTGTTCTTAACCCCTGAACCACCTCTTTAACCTCAAGGAGCACAGTGTTTTTAAAGACAAAACCGATAAAAACTACAATTACATCAGTATGGGGGGGCTAACCTTGTAACATCCATCTTTCTGATGAATTTAGTAGTATTATTGCAGACATGACAATTATAGGTGTATGCTTCTTCTAGTTGTTTTAGTTTTATGTTTTGGCTTGCACACGCATCAATAATTTTGGTTAATACATCAGGACCATGGTCAGGGGCACAGACAGTCCCAAAAGGTTGCCAAGGTGGCTATGGCTATGCGGACAGGGTAGGGGTCGGGGTGGAAGGTCTCTAAGCAGACACAAAATGGAGTCAGGACAAGATAGTATTACCTTAGTCAATTCATTATCGGTTCAGGTCTGATTAAACCTACAAATAACTGCCTTGAAAAAGCAGTTCAGTCTGAGCAGTGGTGGCATACTCCTTTAATCCTAGCACTCAGGAGACAGAGTCAGAGAGCTCTCTGAATTCAAGGCCAGCCTTGTGAGTTCCAGGATAACCAGAGCTACACAGAGAAACCCTGTCTTGAAAAACCAGCCAATGAACAAATAACAAAACAAAAACAAAAACCCAAACAGGAAAAAAAAAGGAAGAAAGAACAGTTCTAACTGAGTTAGTGGTGGCATTTAAGCACTAGGATAGCAAAGACAGGCAGATCTCTCTCTCTCATTGGTCCTGCCCATCTTCAGTTAGCAATTTGTAAAGGATCCAGCATCCTTGGGGGAAAGGAGCAAGGAGCAGCTCCTCTTTAAGGAGCCAGTTCCCTGTTTTCCATATTTGCCCAAATACCCCTGATCCTCCTTCACCGGGTACCCATTTAAAAAATGCATGCTTGTACTCCCAACACTGTAGATGTTGGAGACAAGCAGGTAGCCAGCCAATCAACCTAATCAGTGAGCCCTAGGACAATGAGAGACCCCTATCTCACAAAACAAGGTAGAATACTCCTGAGGATTGATGCTTGAGGTTTACTTCTGAGCTCTACATATACGTACACACACCCATATACACGTGTGCCCACACAAACACACAATAAAAGAATCTATAAAGGTTATGGGCTAAGCAAATGAAGACCTCTGGAAACACTAGAGGATCTCTAATTTTTAGTATAAAACAAATCCATATAATATATCCAATGTTTGCCTTACTGGACTGGTGACTACCCTAAGTGAATTTCCACCCTATTCCGAATAAAGAGAGCCTTGTTTGAGTGGCCCTATGACACTGTAATGAGTCTGAGTCACTTGCATAATTTGAAGGTCACATTAGGCCTAGAAATTGATTTGCAAACACATTTGAGTTTAGTGAATATGCAGGTAGCAAAATGATGTCTGCATCCATGCCAGAGATTGACAGGGCAATTTAAACCCCCAAGTGGAGGTGGCCAAATGGAAAATGTGCCATTTGTTGAAGGTTTGGCCCTAGCAGTAACAAAAACAGTGTGTTTGACCCAGGGTTTAAGTCATATGGCTTGGTTCATGATTTATTTATCTATTTATTTTATGTGTATGGGTGTTTTGCCTTCATGTATGTCTGCATGCATGCCTGGTGCCTGTGGAGGCTGGAAGAGAGTGCCAGATCCCCTGGAACTGGAGTTACAAATGGTTGAGAGCCACTGTATGGTTGCTGGGAATTGAACCTGGGTCCTCTGGAAGAACAGTGTCCTTAAAGCTGAGCCATCTTCTCCAGCCTCTAAATGTCTTATTGATAGGGTTCCGATTATTTGTAAATTGAAACAGAAAGGCTGACTTGGAAATTCTACATTAGCGTATAGTCAGGGCCTAGAACTGGCTTATTATTTTGTGGCGATACATCAGTTACTGGTTCAATTGGTGAGGTTATGAGTTGTAGGATTCACATTACCAAATTAAAGGTATGTGAGCCTCAGCTTTGGCCTTTTCTGATTTAAATACCAGATCCTTTGGCCGATTTGGCTCTTTACTTTGAAACCAGTGAAAGTAACCAAATCAACTTTGAACCAAGTATTTAACTTTGAAAAATTAGTTCTAACTTGGGAGGCAGTGGCAGGCAGATCTTTGTGAGTTTGAGGCCAGCCTGGTGTACAGAGTGAGTTCCAGGACAGAGAATTACACTAGAAACCCTGTCTTGGGAAAAAGAAAAGAAAAAACAAGAAAAATTTAGTTCTGTTTTATGGATACATGAATATAATTTATCATGTTAGTATTAAGGTGCTGTGTGCCTGTAATGATTTTACCTTCTTGTTTTTCTTCTCTAGTGGTTTGCTTATAGAATGATAAATTATCTAGAGGAGCACCGTGCTCCCTACCTGCAGTGCTTGCTCAGTGATTAAAGTTCAAACTTTCCCCTTTTTTGCCCTTGGACATGAGGCCACCATAGCAGCAGGATTTCTGTCCTTTGTTATTATTTTCATTCGGTTCATAGGTGCAGCAAGTTGCTTGTGTACCCCACGTCTGCCACTCCTGATTTTTAGCCTCGAAATTGCAAGTTTCCCTTGATCTTCCTGGTTCCTAAGAGGGAAAGCAGGGAGGAAGGGACCTGGTGTCTGCAAGCAAGAGCTTTCCTGTGGCAATTCCCTCCATATAGCAGAATTAAAAAAAAATCAAACAAAAAACAAAACAGTATTTTCTTCTCCCATCCTTTAAAGACAAAATCTCTAGAGGAGTTTCTGCACCTAGGTTGTTTAAAAAGAATATTTCCTGTCTTGGGATGGTCACCTAACAACTTCCCAGGGTTTCCAGGGAGTCCTCCAGTGAATGATGGCCTCCATTTGTGGGTCCCATGGTATCCGATGCTAGGCAGCCACTGCCTTCTCCAGGGGGACCCGATGGATCTCATCTGGTAAGATCAAGCCATCTCTAAAGCAAGGATGGCAGGATGGCTTGTGCAAGGTCCCTATACACTTCCTGAGAGCTCTGCCGAGCACGGTGGCTCTGGACAGGCATTTTCCATTCTGTACATTGCTAACTTTGGGCTCCCAGGGATGGGTGAGGATGCGATATTCTTGCCTGTTAGTTGGAAGCATTAAGTCTTTTGTCATTTTGCCCCACAAGCCATAAGGGGATGGGTCAGGACTTGAAGAGACACAGGGGCAAGGGAAGGCAGTGCCACTCCTGTTTTGCTAGGCTGAAAATGCCAGCCTCCTCAACAAGTTAGTGGGTGGTCAGAATGTGAGTCTCTCTCTTGCAATCTGCTAGTCCTTATACCTGTCCAGTATCTACCTGACAGCTCCTTTCTAGAGCTTATTACCCTTTACCCTCTGCCTCCCTAGAACAAGCCACTGGAGCTCCTATGGAACCTTGGGAATAGATTCAGTTTAACTCTATTAGTAGTTCCCTTTCAAAGTGACCGATTGTTTACGATGTGGGTATCTCCATTGGGCTATGAAGATTGGAGATTGATTCTTGGGCCCTGGGAAGAATTCAAACCTTTTCATACTCATTCAGTTTAGCTGGGGAGTAGGTCAGATTTGACCAAGACAACACAACGAGCATCAGTGGACAGCAAGACAAACACATCAGCAAACCCCAGAATCTTTCCACATGTCTTAGCCAGGCAGGAGGGCCAGATAGTAAGCCAAAACAAGTCTGAGCACATCTTGTGCTTCTCAGGTCAGGGGCACACACCTCCATGATATGTGAAGTATTTATTTTCTTCTAACTTGATCTTGAGGTGTCTCCATGGATCCCTGTCTGGAGGAAGTTCCAGAGTATGTGGCTGTGGGAGATACCCTTATGACTCCTGACTGACTTGGGTCCACTTTATTTATTTATTTAGTTATAATTTTTTACCAAGATAGCCACTGCCTACAAAAGCCTTTACCCCAGAGAATTTCTTTGCAGCATGCCAGGCCAGCGTGACACAGAAAAGGCAATATAAAAACAAACCCAGAGACACATGTACCAAGTAACAGAATCAACTTGTATTATTTTAAATGTAAGAGAAAAAAACAGCAACCAGAGGTCAAGGACACTGGCCTGTGTAATAAACATTTACCTGCTCAACCAGTGGGCAGGGAAAGAGACAAAACAATGGAAACAAACAAAACCCAAAGAGCAAAAACAACTAGGCAGACATCAGTGCTATAGCCCCATGGAGTCATGCTGTAATTAAGAGGTCCTTCTTGTGCCCTAGCAGGACAGTGGATGCCAGCTACGGAGGTCTTCTGGTGAGCCAAGTGCTTGTGAGCTGTCCCATAGGAAGGTAGACAACAGGGTGTTGTACAAATCCGGATGCCTCACGATGAAAATCTGGAAGGAAACAGAGAAATAGAAAATGTCTCTACCGTTTCTAATCCCTGAGAGAGGTCAATTTGTATTAAAATGGAAAGTACAACAGCATGCAACTACAATGATCCACTACAATTCACCAGGTACTACCTCAATATCAACCGTAAATGCATGTTTATCGTGTTAGTTAGCTTTCCATTATTAGAACAAATAACTGAGATAATCAACCTAAAAAGAGAAAATATTTATTTGGCTCACAATTTCCGTAGTTCCAATCCATTGGTTGCTTGTTCCTGTTGATTGGGGCCTTTGGTGAGGTGACACTGCATGTCAGGGAGCGTTCAACTCATGGACAGAAGAGAAGAGGGGTATGACAATCTACTCACACTCCTAGTGCCCCAGTCCCCACTCCCACCCTTAAAAGTTTTCAACTTCACCCAATAGTGGCAACTCTCTATATAGTCGAAGGAGACTTTGAACTCAACTTTCCCTCTTTTTCCAAAGTTCTGAGATTGCAGGCATGGACCACCATGCCCAGCAAGTTCACAAATTCTTTACAATTACAAGTCTTTGCCCAATTTTTAAAGTTTCCAATATAGATTCTAAAACATTTTGGTGAAACACAGCCTGTAAGATATCTTTTAGTAAGTAACAGGATGTGAATATTTTGGCAGAGAAAAAAAGTACTTAAAATTGAAGTCTCTACATTGAAGTGAGCTTTCAAATAACCTTATTTTTTTAATTCCAGTGACAAAATAACAGGAAAACAGCAAAAACATTTAATCAGTAAAAGTGACTTGCTGAAGAAACAGTAAGTGTTCTATGAACTTCTGAAGTTCTCTTGAACTTTTCTATTTCAGAAGTGATACCGTTACCATCACAAGGTATCAGCAATAATTCTATGGGGTCTTGTGTGATGTCACTACACCAGTAGCACCGATAACAGCAATGGTCTGTCTATGTATAACATATATATTTAATAATTTATGTATATATGTATATAAATCACAAAGAACACCTATTATTTTAAGACATATTAAGATGTCTTACTACATTGAAGGTTTATGGCTTAAGTCCTACACTCTACTGGAGACAATTTCTTCCCATAATATAGTAATTCTTACCTTTTAGAACTGAATAACATCTCTTCAGCAGAGCCGTTACAAAAAAAGGAAAGTTCAAAATATGGTGACAACATACAAAAGTAGCCAAAAAAAAAAAGTAGTCTTTGTGAGTTTACTCTGCATTTTAACAAAGACTGGCTTGTTTTCCGAAAGGAAGACTGCCATCACAGACAGCAGAATCTCAACCACCTTGAAAGAGAAAAGGCTCAACAAAAGAGAAAATTGTCAACAACTTATCTCAAAGATGAGATGCAACGTTCAACTTCACAGTTCATGGAATCCCAAGGAATTTTAAAAGTTGATGTTTTGTATCCTATTGTTCCCAGCAGTACCTATAAATGCTAGGATTCCTGGTGTGGAAAACAGGTACGTCAGAAACAGTACAAATTATAATGATTCCATGTTTTCTAGAACTCTTCAGTATGATGCAGTTCTGCAGAGGCCTTCTTACTTTCTGTCCCTGCATAAAATACCCCTAGCAAGTCGTTTACGGAGGAGAAACCACAAGACTGTAATAAAGGGCCAGCAGACCATCCTGCATCCCAGCATCCCCTACTGCACATTGAACTTCTTGTAGAGTTTGAAAGTCCTTCAGCAACTGACCACCGCATATGATATCTACCTGACAAGCTTCAGCAAGGACCATTTTTCTTTTGAGGAATTTTTTTATATGTCCAATGGTTGCATTTCTTGAGACTCGCACAAACTTTGTTTTCAGTGGCTTAAAATGTTCAATGCATGCATTAGTACCCATAGACTCCAGTACTAAAGATATGTCAGGGTCACTTGAGCTAACACAGAATTCTACAACTTTCTTACTGTTCCCTTCGCTTGAAGGGCCCGGCTGTGGAACAGCAGCAGGATTTGGTGCTTCCTGACTATCATCTTTATAGAAATCATGCCTTCGCTTTTTTTCTTTTTCCTCTAGACCTGCCACTAATTTGTACACTATACTTTGTAATTGTGGATCCGACCTCAGGTTATTATGAGGTTTGGCCTCATGCACTACAATATCGCACTTTGGACATCTGTTGCTATGTTCAAAGTGCTTTACGATGCAGCTTTTACAGAAGGTATGAAGACATTCTGTAATGGTTGTCGCATCTATTAAATAGCCTTTGCAAACATAACAGGAGATGTATGGGGTCAGCTGGCAGAGAGGAACAAGGTGCTCCGCCCGGTTGGAACCTTCCCACTCCATGTGAGGAGGCCTGAATCCTGAGCGGCCTTGAGACCTGGTCTTACTCCTAGTAGACCGGCTGGGCCCGGCAGCTGACTGCGCTGTGGCAATTACAGGAGGCGAGGCCTGGAGTTGGGGTGACAAGGCCTTTGCTCCTTCCACTCTAGCAGCATCCTGGCTGCACCCTGGGACCGCTAGGTCATCTTCCATGGCTGATTGGGCAGAGTACAAACCCGACAACGAGGAGACAAACCAGGAAGCGAGACCACACCGGCAGGCGAAATGGAAGCGAGGCGAGGCCCAACGGAGAGACGAGGCCCAACGGAGAGACGAGGCCCAACGGAGAGACGAGGCCCAACGGAGAGGCGAGGCCCAACGGAGAGGCGAGGCGAGGCGACGGAGAGGAGAGGCGACGGAAAGGCGACGGAGAGGCAACGGAGAGGAGAGGCGACGGAAAGGCGACGGAGAGGAGATGGAAAGGCAACGGAGAGGCGAGGCGACGGAGAGGCGAGGCGACGGAGAGGCAATGGAAAGGCGAAAGGACGGAGAGGAAACAGAGAGGCGACGCGATGGAAAGGCGACGGAAAGGCAACGGAGAGGCGACGTGACGTGACGGAAAGGCGAGGCGACGGAAAGGCGATGATGGCGAGGCGAGGCGACGGCGAGGCGATGGCCAGGCGACGGAAAGGCAACGGAGAAGCGACGGAGAGGAAACAGAGAGGCGACGCAAGGCCAGGCGACAGAGAGGCAAGGTGAGGCAAGGCGCACGAGGACGGAGAGGAGAGGCCACAGAGAGGAGAGGCGACAGAGAGGAGAGGTGACCGGTGACGTGACGCGAAGGAGAGGCGAAGCGAGGCTAGATCGTGGGGCCAGATGAGACCTCGAAGCCAAGACTGTGAGGCAAAGACACTGAGCAGGAAGCCAAACAGAGCTGAGCAGAGAGGCAAGGCGAGGCGACAGGAGGGCCACGTCCAGCGCTAAGACCAGAAGGGCAGAGAGCAAGCAAACGGAGCAGAGAGAAGCAGGGAGGCTAACTTGCAAAGCCACTAGGCAAAGGAAGGAAGCCCGCACGGAATAGGCGAGGCAAAATGGGGAGCCAATGAGGGAGGTGTGCGGGGCTTCTTGGGAAATCGCTGTCTAATCCAATCACAAGTTGTGAATCTCGGGGCCTGCACCCGCCTTTTCGAAAGCTTGTGCTCCATAGCGGCTTTTAAAAACCACTGAAACCATGTCTCAGTCTAAGATTCGTTTGCATAGCTCTGAACTG
Organism: Cricetomys ansorgei; assembly: GCA_026225945.1. Classification (NCBI taxonomy): domain Eukaryota; kingdom Metazoa; phylum Chordata; class Mammalia; order Rodentia; family Nesomyidae; genus Cricetomys; species Cricetomys ansorgei. The sequence goes on along the minus strand of JAMJFZ010004311.1, from coordinate 212,707 downwards.
GATCTCATGTGATGTTGGGAATGATGATTTCTGGGCTGGAGAGATGACTCAGTATTTAAGAGCACTGGCTGCTCTTCCAGAGGACCGGGGTTCAATTCCCAGCATGGCAGCTTACAATTGTCCGTAACTCCAGTTCCGAGGAATCTGACACCCTCACACAGACATATATGCAGTGCACATTGAAAAATAAATAAATCTTTAAAAAAAAAAAAAATGGCCCGATGGTGGTGGTACATGCCTTCAATCCTAGCACTAGGGAGACAGATGCAGGTGGACCTCTGTGAGTTTGAGGCCAACCTGCTCTACAGAGTGAGTTACAGGACAGTAAGAGTTACAATAGAGAAGTCTTGTCTCCAAAAAGCAAAACAAAACAAACAAACAAAAAGGAATAATGATTTCCAATTGAGCACCAAATATGTGTTTCTCTGGTAATGATTTACCCAAGATTATTTTTGTTAGGAAGTATGAAGTTCCTGTTTTGAAACTTGTAAGTTTATTTATTTTGAAAAATAATACATTGGTACAGTATAGAAATATAACTGCTATTTGAGGACTGCCTACCTAGGCCCTTTCTTTTCCTCCTCCTCCTATTCCTCCTCCTGCTCTCTCTCTCTCTCTCTCCTTCTTTCTTTTCTTTCTTTTTTTGACAGTGTTTTGCTCTGCAGCCGAAGCTGGCCTGGTACTCAATATGTGTTCCAGACTGGCCTTGAACTGAGGTTCTTCTGCCTCAGCTTTCTATGCTATAGATATGTGTCATTACCCTCAACTTAGTCTATTTCTTTAATTTAAGCTCTTTTCAATGATTTGTAGGCATTTATATTTTTTTGTTATTAATCACCAGGAACACAGCTATCACACACTTTGTCCCAATCTGTAGGTTACATTTTTATTATCTTAATGGTGACCCTGTCATGTTTTGAGACAGAGTCTTGAAATGTAACCCTGGCTTGCCTAGAACTAGTAGGCATTCATTCTGCCTCTGTGTCCAGAGTGGTGGGATTACACACCAGGCTGTTTGTGTGCTTTGTGTGGGACTGTCCTAGAGCTAAAAGTGAGTCGAAGCTGGCCTGGAATCCCAGATTTTCTCATCCTGAAGCGGTAGGAGTTCAGTTGCTCTTCACTTTAGCCCTGGCCAGAACTCAGCTAAATATTAAATACTGCCTGCTTCACAGAAGCAAAGGAATATGACTTGGTTGGTGCTTGTCTGCACTGTAGCTGGAAGCATAGGGATGAATTCCCACATACAAATGAGGGTACTTCCAGTATCCTTGTCTTAACCAATGCCTGGGTACTAGGGGAACCCACCCGGGGAACCCACTCTCCCTTCCCTCACCCTGTAAATACACCATGACCCCTGCAATAAAGAGAGAAAGCCCCACTGATGGCTGTCTCCTGAGTTCCTGTGCTCATTGGCTCACAGGGGCTCCAAACAAGACAGGATAGATATTCCCTGTAGGACCACACCACCCAAACCGCTCCACCACAGGGCTTTCCATCTGGGGGCAGCCAACCACAGGTCCACTATGGCTGCTATGTGTGGGGCAAGGAAAGCTGAAGAAGGGGACTCGAGTGAGATTCGATCCAATACTTTGATGTACAGAAGTTTGGTTTGTTCTTAGGGACTGAGCTTAACGTAATTCATACTGTAGTCAAAGATGATCTTAAATTCCTGGTCTTTGGCTCCTCTGAACTTGGTGTAAGTTTTGTCCTCTTTCTTAATATTACTTCTAAGAAATTATTGCCAAGTTTAATGTTGAGAAGTTCCCCTAGTATTTATATGTTAGCATTTGTTTTTTGGGTTTTTGCTTTTTTAAGGCAGGGTTTCTGGGTTGTAACTCTGGCTGTCCTGGAACTCACTCTGTAGACCAGGCTGGCCTGAAAATCATAGAGATCCACCTGCCTCTATCTCAGGAGTGCTGAGATTAAAGGTGTACCTCACCATCACCTGACAACATTTATGGTTTTAACTGATATATTTTGATCTTTGATGCATTTTGAGTTCCTTGTATTTGAGTGTGTTTGTGTGTGTCTGTGTGTGTGTGTGTGTCTGTGATATGTGTGCGTGCTTTCCTGTTTGTGTTCATGTGTATGTAGAGGCTAGAGATTGATATCAGATGTCTTCCTCAATCACATTTCACCTTATTTTTTGAGACAAGATCCATTACTGAACCTGAAGCTCACAGGTTCAGTGATACTGGTTGGTCAGTGACTCCAGGATCCAACAGTCTCTGCCTCCCAGTAATGGTATTACAGATGTGTTCCATCATGCCTTTCTGTGGGTGCTAGAGATCTAAATTCAGATTCTTGTGCTTGTATGGCAAACACTTTACCTACCAAGCTATCTCCCTGGCCCTTGAGTTCTTTTTTTATATCATGGAAAATAAGAACTCTATCTCACTCTTTTGTATATGCACATGCAGCTTTGCCAAAAACCTTTGTTTTTGAAAAGAATAATCTTTCCCCATTAAGTTGTCTTGGGACTTTAGTTAATAATAATCTGAACACACACATGAGAGTTAATTTCTGGGCTGTCTATTCTAGCTACATTAACTACTTTCAGTGGACAATTTTTTTAACTTCCCACTGTATCAAGTTTAATATATAATTGCTGAGCATTTAAGTTTAATTTTTCAATTCAGAATATTTTAGGGAAAATAGATTCTATGCATTGGCTATAGCTCATGAGACCTTTTCCATTTCCTTCCTTAGAAACCAGAGCTTCATCAAGCTTCCTCAAATCACATTACAAAATATCCTCTCTCCTTCCTGCATGCATGCATTCAGGCAGTGTGTGTGTGTGTGTGTGTGTATGTGTGTGTGTGTGTGTGTTGCCCACTGCAGTTGGAGATGAAATCTAGGGCCTTCTGCGTGCTAGGAGAGCTCTGGCACTGAGCTACATCCCTATCCCTCATTTCTTTATTAACTCTACCTTCAATTTTTTTAAAAACAATTTAATTTTTTTATTTAACGTGCATTGGTGTTTTGCCTGCATATGTATGTCTGTGTGAGGGTGCTGGATCCCCTTGAACTGGAGTTTACAGATAGTTGTGAGCTGCCATGTGGGTGCTGTGAATTGAACCCGGGTCCTTAGGAAGAGCAGCCAGTGAGTGTTCTTAACCACTGAGCCATCTCTCCAGCCCTTCTAATTTCTTGATAGATACATTAGCACTGTTTTCTGCCAAAAAATTCTGGCTTTCCACGTGACCAAGAATCGTTGCCATCTGACAACCATTCCTTGTCTTGGAGACTCTTCTGTCTCCATCTTGTTCCTTCTGCCCTCTTGCTGTCAAATCTGATGGAATCTGCTGAGGGAGATACTTCATGCAGCCAGAGTGTATGACTTGACCTCAGATAATAGTGAATCCCAACTCGCAGACATCCCCACATTATCTTGCTGTAGATACACAGAGTCTGGGTGCATACACATTAGTCAGACCCTAGTCATCAGGGTAGCAGTTTGACCATCGTTTCTAGATCCTTTCAGGGTCTGCAGAAAGTCACTAAGGAGTGGGCTCCATCTCGACCACAGCTTGGAGTGGGCTCCATCTCTGCTTCAGCTTGAAGTGGGCTCCATCTCTTTCACAGCTTCACGCATACATCAGGTGATCAAAGTTCCCGTCACCTACAAGGGATGAGCTTTTCCATGTGCCTCTGCTATGTGCACAGAGGACACGACTTCCGTTTTGTGCCATTTCCTATCTGTGAGCTGTCTGGGGACAGCCTAGTCCCGGGAGGAGCCTCCCTCAGTGTTTAGCTGGTGTGTATTTCTACAGCTGCTCAGGAGCAAGACCACTGCTGCTCCATGCTGGAGTTTTGTTTGTTTTGAGACAGGCCCTCAGTCTGTGGCTCAGGCTGAATGTGGACTGGAGATCCTCCTGAATCAGGCATCCCGATACCTGGATTGCCAGCATGTGCCACCACGCGGAGCTCTAGAATGATGGACTATGGCTTTTAGGAAGGTCCCAAGTGCTATCGCTACTTTTCATCCATGGCCTTTGGAAAGCCCCGGATGCACACATGGGCATAACTGGGGCTGCCAGTGCCTTTACTCAGGTTCCACATCCTGCTCCTTCTTTCCCTGATATCAGTGCCTGCTATCAGGAGGAACTGGCAAAGCTTACATCTGAGCTTCCCTGTGGAGGCCTGCCTCTCCTTAAGGGAGGAGGGGAAGCTGCTGTGCTGAGGGGTGCAGCCAGCAGGGCAGGGGAGCTGCAGCTGCTGCTGTAGCTCTGCTGGTGGCTGCTGTGTCTCTGGGGAGGGGGGAAGGGCCCTCAGGCCTGCCTACTCTGCCTGTAATATGCTCCTGCACCTAGGCAGCAGCAATTAAAGTCTCAGTGCACAGGCCGAAGACCTGCCCCTCCTCCACCCAGCCAGACCTCCACCCCCGGGGCAAAAAAGCTTTGACAAAAAGCTTCATTGTGCCTGCTGCTGGCTCTGCCACCAGACCAGAGTGCCAAACCCTGCCTAGATTTTTTTTTATAGGTACTGCAGACATACTTAACTCTTGAAAGTCCCATCATGAGGTTCCCCAAACCACTTAGTGATATAATCACAATTATGGATTACTGCAGTGTTATGAAGTCAGGAACTGCAGGATATGTGCCACGTGGAAATGCTGCATTCAGGGTGTGTGTGTGTGTGTGTGTGTGTGTTCCAGGGACGGGTAAGCCCAGAAACCCAGATGTGGAGGCTGGACAATCAGGAGATGAAGGACAGTGGTCCTACTTAGGGAGTTAGGGGCCAGCCTGAGCTATAGCAGACCCGTTGTCAGCAGCAACAACAAACCACCCCAAAGAAAATGCTGCATTTTCTTGCACTGTCTGGTTTATGCAAGGATTTTTGGAAAGGACGTTTTCCAAGTGAAAGGAACACTGATGTGTTTTGGCACAGGTTCTCCTTTATCTTTCAGAGGAGAAGCCATGAGGCAGGCCCCTTTCTCAGCTGTTCTACTGAAGCCCTACTGTTCCTATGCTGAGGGGCAGACACTGGAGTCTGTGAAACAAGCAGCTTTTGTATCCAGAGCCTCCTGCTGAGCCAGCTGCAAGAGTTTGTGTGAATGTCACACTCCTTTGCACATCTCAGTTTGTAATTCCTGGCCTAGTGCTGCTCCACTGCATGTGTAACTGAATGATATAACTTCCTTTCCCACTGTAACGTTTCCTGTCTGGATGCCCAGTGCCTTCTAGTGCCTGGCATCCACCCCTAAGCAGGACAGATTGTGCAAGAAAGGGAGTTGCTTTCCTCCCAATTCATGCACAAGCCCTTGGAATTTACTACTGTCACTGCAGTGGGCAGAAAAGGGGGAGTTATCAATGTAAGACCTGCAAGTTTCTCTCCCCCCGCCCACCCCGTCCTGTGTGTGTGTGTGATGTGCTGTTAGATGTGTGTTGTGAGTGTGGGTGCCAACATGCCATGGCTCGTGTGTGGAGGTCAGAATAACAATTTTCTGTACTTGGTTCTCTCCTTCCACGGTGCAGTCCTGAGACAGAACTCAGGTTGTCAAGCCCTTTTGTTTTTTGTCTATTTGTTTCTTCCACCTCCTTGTATTTTTTTTTTCTGGTAGCCCAGGTTGGCCTAGAATCACGGTGTAGCTGAAGATTGCCTTAAACTCCTAATCTTCTTTCTCCCACCTCCCAAATGCTGGGGTCACAGGCATGGGTCTCCCATCCCTGGCTTGGGGTTCTCTTAGAGAAAGTGGGATGCAGGAAAGGGCTTGAGGGAAAATGTAGGTTTCCTTCAGCACTCCCCAGGTTCCAATGCTAGCTCCCAAGGTAGCCTATAGATGTTTTGTGGAGGCTTCAAGAGATTCTGCCATTTCCAAAATTTACATCTAAGGATAACACTGGTGTGGCGCATGCATACCATCTTCTAAGAATGGTGTCCATAGGACAACTTGAGGGAATCTGTCTCTCCTATCTTTATGTGGGTTCCAGGGATCAAGTCAGGTCATTAAGTGTGACAGCAATTATCTTAACCCACTGAGCCATCTCTTTAGCCCTTAAAAAATTATGAGAAAGACGGAGAAAGAGAGAGAGAGAGACAGAGAGAGAGAGAGAGAGCGCTCATGTTTCAGCATTCGTGTGGAGGTATAAAGAGGAGTTGGTTCTTTCCTTCCACTGTGAGTTCCAGCATGCATCTCAGAGTCATGTGGAGCAAGTGCGTTCACCAGCTCAACCATCTCACCAGCCTTTGATAAGCATTTCTAAACACATTATCAATAAATTCTTTGTAATGCTCCCTTGGGGAAAAGAAATATTAGGATTGCTTTTATATGATGGAATATAATTCCGCTCGCTAAAATTGAGACAAGGCTGTGTGGCGGCTCCCACTTGTACTCCCAGTCCTTTGGAAGTGGACATGAAGATCAGTTTAAGGACAGCCTCAGCCTTACTGAGTTGTTTTTATCCCTTTAAAGATTGTTAATCTTGACTCGACAATTGAGTACCATCTGTTTATATTCTTTGTTGTTTTCCATTTTACTACCTTATCACAGGAATTGCTTACGTCAGTTCTCCAGTAACATGCCTCTCATTTCCATCTGAGGCCTCATCAAAAGTGCCTTTAAATTCATGTCCCTCCACCTTCGGTCTTTGTCTGATGGTCTTTGTCTGAGACAAGGTTTTGCTATGAAGCTTTGGCTGATCTAGAATTCACTATATAAGTGCGGCTGGTCTTGAACTTGCAGCAATCCCCCTATCTCTGATTCTCTAGTGGCTGCCTGTCTATTCCAGAGGGTGGGGCCTCTTCCCCAGATTCTAGCTAACCAGGAATCTGCTTCTTGATGCCCAGCATTCAGAGCTGATTCCCAGAAATAACTTGGCTTGGCCATTACTTGGATGGCCTCAGAAGTCGGAATATTAAACAAGCAAACAAAAAATTTTTATTATATTATTTTGTGTGCATGTAAGGAGGGAAGCATGTGTGTCATGCATGTGGTATTCAGAGAACAGCTTGTGGGAAACCATGTGGGTCCTGGGGATTGAATTCAAGTCATCAGGCTTGGTGACAGGTGGCAAGTCCCATTACACACTGAGCCATCTCACTGGTCCCAAACAAAGAGGACATTTGAGGCCTAAAATCGAGCAGAATTTTCCCTTCTAAATTTTGGACTTGCATGGACGCTGTTGCTGTTGAAATATGAAACATCCCTTATAAGTTCATGAACATCTGGTCGCCAATTAATTGGTGGTACTGTTTAGGAAGCTTGTGGAGATCATTGGAAGCCCTGAGTGAGTGTGCTGTTGACATGGGCACTGCCATGTCAAGGATCATAATAGCCTCAGCCCCACGGAGTAGCAAAGCCCTCTCCCCAGCCCCACGAACTTCATAGGGATGGTAGAAATGTCCTTGGGGGTCCGAGTACAAAAGTTGATGATAGTGTGTGCATAAAATGATCACCATAGCTTTTCTACCTGAATATTTATGGCCTGAACACTGATCCCCTACAGAGACTGCGTTTACTGAGACTAGCTAAACAGCTCTCCTTGATCCAGCTGTATACCACAGACACTACCTCCTTGTTTGTCAGCATGCAACAACCCACCTCCTTGTTGCACTCGATATAGGAAACATGCTGCACTTCCAGGGCTGCTGTGGCTTCTCCACCAGAGAACCCAGTTCACCCAACCACAGCTTTTCTGTCTTTGTCTGTCTTTATTGCCTGTACCCTCCAATCCAGGTCAATCTTTGAGGCCATGCAAGGATATTGCAGAAGGTTATGGAACCTTTAGGAGGTGGAGTCTTTTGAGAAGAAATAAATTACTTGAGGAAAACTTTGAGGTTTTATAGTCTGGTCCCATCCCGTGTTTCTCTTTGCTTCCTGTGTTCCTTTGTGGGGATGAAATGTGATTTGTTGGCTTCCTGATGGCCCATTCAAGGTACCGAGATACTTTAAAAATGCATAAACATAGTCGGGCGGTGGTGGCGCACACTTTTAATCCCAGCACTCAGGGGCAGAGGCAGGCGGATCTCTGTGAGTTCGAGGTCAGCCTGGTCTACAGAGTGAGTTCCAGGACAGCCAGAGTTATAGTAGAGATACCTTGGCTCAAAAAACCAATAAACAAACAAAAAAACCCAAACCTCAAAGCAAGCAAACAAACAAACAACCCGTGTAAACATGTGAAAGAAGATTGGGAATAGAGTAATGGGGAGGGACTGTAAGAGTTTTGAAGTACAAAAGGACGATAGTATGAAGACAGGGAGAAGACAGTCATCTGTAAGCCTGAAGAAGGTCCTTTCCTCGTGGGACACAGGAGGAACCAAACTTTTTGATGCTTTGGTCTCAGATGACTGGCCTACAGAACTGTGAGAAAAGAAATGTTATTTGGCAATATGATTGGCGATCTTGCAGATCTGTCTCTAGCTTCAGTAGTGTTAGGATTAAGAAAATCAGGGACCTCTTTCTTTCCTCCACACTAGTTTCCAGTCATAAACGGTCCTGGATCATCTTCTGGGTCATCTGCCTCTTACATCAGCCAACACCAGTTGTGTGTGTGGTCAATTCCTTTGCTGGCCAGCCAGCAAGTTTCTCACCAAAGTTGAGGCTGTCATCAACCTCCTAGGAACTGGTAAGTGTGTGCCTCTAACACTTACCTTCCTCTGGACTTCCACGTCAGCCTCAGCAGCATGGCTCTGATGGGGAAGGAGCCACTTCTTTTGTGAGGTGGCTAAGAAGCATGAAGGCAATGAGCACCTTGTGAAGATATGAAACCCTGCAGTGGCAATGTCCTGTTCCACAATGTACAGAAGCTGATTTAGGATGCATACAGTAAAACTCTGGGTGCCACGTATGAAAACCTTTGAGAAGAGCCTAGATCGGCTCTTTTTTGAACGGTGGAGCCCAGAGTTCTGTCTCACACAGACCCCCATATTTATGGCTTCCTGGATAGTCACTTCTTAGGTGATGGAAAGTTTATCAAGAAAATGGCTATCAGGGCTAGAGAGATGGCTCAGTAGTTTAGAGCACTGGCTATTCTTCCAGAGGACCCAGGTTAATTCCAAGCACCCTCATGACAGCTAATGACCATTTGCATCTCCAGTTCTAGGGGATCAGATGCCCTCTCTTATGGCCTCTGCTGACACTGTATGCATGTGGTGCAGACGTGCATGCAAAACAGCCTCACACATCAGAGAGGGTGGAGGTGAAGAGGCTATCACCCTACCAAACTCCATAGGCTGTCTAGTTTCCAGGCCTACTAAATAGCTCATCCTCAGGCATGATAGAGCATCAAGGGCCCAGTGGCTTCTGAGGCATGCTTCTCTCTCCTAGTGAGATAGTCAGTGGTCCTGTAGGGCTCTTGTCTTGCCTCCCCTACATGATTAGAGTGGGCTGACAGCGAAGGGTACTAAACGATGAGGATGAGGATTTTTTATTTGGTACTCCGGAGTAACTATTCAAATGGGAATGCAGAAACCCTAAAACTCTCAGTGATTACAGGAGGCCAAGGGAGAGAAGTCAGAGCGTTGTAGCTCTAAATCCTTGAGGCCTTGGGATGTCAACAGGGGGCTTCTTGCCAGCAAATGTTAGGGTCTGAGAGCAGTCCTCTGAAGAATGAGTCTACAGAGAGTAGGTTGAGGATGAATGCAGAGGTGGTGGGTGTTATGTTGTTGAGGCAGCTTAAAGACACAGGAAGTAAAAAAAAAAAAAAAAAAAAAAAACCTACCTAACTTCTGCAGAAGGGACTATTCATTTCAAACCGGGTGGGAGGAGTAGGGGTGGTGGGGTGGTGGGGGTGGTGGGATGGGACAGGACACAGTAGGAAAGGGATGTCCTTGAAAGGGGAAGGGATACTTGGAGTTTATATAGGAGGTTAGGAGAGTGCAATCCTGCAGCTGGGGAAGGGGGTGGCTAGAGTCTCTTAGTCAGGGACTGGTGCAGTTTGTTCAAGGTTTATTCCAACAGTGGGTCTCAAAGAAGGAAGGAGTCCCTGGCCAGAAGCAAGTCTCTGGCACAAATGGTGGAATCCCTAAAGCAAAAATGAGTTCCTTGCTTCAGGCAGGGCTGAGCCTTTCAGAGAAGGAGCAGTGGAAACCCAAGGCAGGGGCCTGCAGCATGTCTCCAGCAGGTCTCAGGAGCTCCCAGCAACTGGCTGAATCCGAGTCTAAAGTCTTCAGAAAGGCATCTGGGAGTCTGGCACTGGCAAAAGCCAGTTGGCTGAGAGCCACACTTAGAGCCACATTGCAGCTGGACTGATGAAAAGGCTGTTTGTATAAGCTCAAGCTGGCTTATTCTCTCTGTCTCTGTCTTTGTCTCTGTCTCTCTCTCTGTCTCTCTGTGAAAAGAAGTGCAAAATAAGGTCCAATCAGAAGAGCTGTGGTCAGCCCAAGAAGTGAGGAGAGAAACAACAACAACAACAAAAATGCCAGGGAGGGTTTTCAATCTAGGCCACTGCATGTCCTGTCCTCTTCTCTCTTTGCTCCGTGTTGCAACACATGGAAGTGGGGGAGGGGGGCTGGAAGGCGAAATGGGAGATAAACCTGGGGTTTTCACATCTGTTCCTGATTTGGATTGCAGAATCCAGTTGTGGGGGCAGAAATGAGTTTTTTGATCCCTGGTTGCCAGCTGGAAGCTCCAATCTTTTCTGGGGGCCAGTCTTCTGCTGGTTCTGATCATCTATCTAGGCTGTCAACACAGTCTGTTGCAGGTTCTTTGCCAGGGAAGGCTTAGGGGTTCACTACCATGAAGCCTCAAACCTCACTGTGCAACCCTACTATACTTATCATTATCCTCAGGACTTCTGCCTAAGCCTCTTCCTCCAGCCTAGGCAGGTTTTCAGTCACCCCGAGCTCTCCTCTCCACCTGGAATTAAACAGAAGTAATGCTTTTTAGGATTGAGCATGTAACTCCTGTAGCACAAAGCCCTGGGTTCCATCCCTAGCGATGCATAAACTGGCGTGGCAGTGTGTGACTAATTCCAGCACTGAGAAGGTGGAACCGGGAGGATCTAGAGTTCATACTCATATAGTAAGTTTAAGGACTGCCTGGAATACATGAGATCCTGCTTTAGAAAACAAGAAAAAAAGCCAGGTGGTGGCACATGCTTTAATCTCAGCACTTGGGAGGCAGAGGCAGGAGGATCTCTGTGACTTAGAGGCCAGCCTGGTCTACAGAGTGAGTTCCAGGACACTCAGAGTTACAACAGAGAAACCCTGTCTCAAAAAACAAAACAAACAAACAAAAAAAAAACCTCACAAAAACAAACAACAAACAAGAAAAGGCAAGAGAGAGAGAAAGAAAGAAAGAATTTGCACAAAACGACTAACAACAATAAAAGATAAAAGTCACTTGCTCTGTGGTGATTTGTTATGGTAGCCCTAGCCAACTAACATATCCTCTCAGAGATAATAGAGATTTAACATGTTTAGAAAACTGACAAATAAGAGAAAGCAGGCATTTATCCTGGTTTCCTAAGGACTTTATAGGTTGAAGAAAATGCATAATTCATTTAGAATACACACATCCACACATGGTGTGTGGGAGGAGGTGGATAAATCACCACTAGAACTCAAAATTCTAAAACATATAAGACTTATAATTTGTTATGACTTTCCCTGGGGAGATATGAACACCTATCTGCTCATCCCAGATAGGGCACCTGCAACAGACCAAAGGGAAAACACATACAAGTCTGGCTTGGTGTTCAGAGTTTCCTGGGGTTACTTCAGGAACGTGAGTGGGGGGGGGTGTTTATAGGAACACAGGTTACAATTCACTGAAGCTGCATCTCTGGACTCCTTGCACAACTTGCAGGCAACTCGGCAATAGATCTGAGATTCTCAAAAGAGGAGAAGAGCAGTTTTTTTCTGTTTTTATAATTCTGGGGATGGGTCTTCTAAGGCTTCCAATATCTGAGCTTCCTGTGAGGGAACCACCCTATTCCCTCTAGGACAGAATGTTTCAATTTAGAAGAGCACAATTTTAAGTATTTAGTGTGCCAAATAAATGTCACAGGAGGACATCCTTAATTGAATGTCATACCTGGATTTCTGAAGAAGGGTAGATGTCATCAAAATCTTATAAGCAAGTGCTGGGAAGATGATTCAGTAAAGTGTTTGCCTCACATTGTGAAAATCTGAGTTTGAACCCACAGAGCTCACATAAACCAGGCTGAGAGAGTAATCCCAGCACTAGGGTATAGGGGTGGAGACAGGAAGATTACTACAGTTTATCAGCCAGCCTAACTGAATCAGTGAGCTCCAGATTCAGTGAGAAGCCTTAACTCAAAAAAATATAGTGGAGGCTAATTGAGGAAGACACCCACACAAACATGTACATTTGTTAGTGACGAAGCAAAGCAGGCACCTTCAGGGGTAGTCTCCCATGTTAATGGACCTCCAAAATACCCTTCCCTTTATTTTCGGCTAAAATCTTCTGGTGCAAGCTGAGCATGTCCACAGGCTATCTGTTCATCCCTGGAATCTTTGACATACGCTCTCAGAGACTTTGAGCTAAACAAGAAAAATGTATCTACTATCTCTTCTTTTGGAAATTGTAATCTTAAACTGAGCATGCTCTGGAATGCACTCCTAAACTGAGCATGCTTAGGAACTGGCCCACCTCTCCATGACTATGTATAGCCCCCTGAACTGAATCCTCATGCTTCTCTTGTCCACAGAGAGCATCACTTTGGAAATGACTCCCTTGCTCTTTGCCTGCTGCATGGAGATAATGAATAGTTATCCACTCTTTTGTGTTTTGGCTGTGCTTATTTTGGCTTTGTATTCACCAAAATGTGAACTTATTGTGTTTGATTACACATACACCACACACACACATACCACATGTGCGCGCGCATACACACACGTTATATAGCAATTTCCACAAATTGATATATTTCATCTTGAAGGGAAGCTCATTAAGACTCAAGGGGGTTGGAGAGATGGCTCAGCCATTAAAGGCTAGCCTTACAACCAAAAATAAAAGACTAAGGAGTTCTAAAGGGAGGTTCATTAAGACTCAAGAAGTCTCAGAAACTGACCAGATATACCAGGCCCCTTTCTCCCTATATATAAGCTTACTTATATAGGCAGTAAGGACTGCTGAGGGACATTCCTGGACCAGCCAAGCTTCCTGGAAGAGGCAGAGAGCTGCCCGTCTTCTCTGACCTGTTGAGCTGCTTGTATGTGGTTCAGTGAACCCTAGAGTTCCAGCTTTGTGAGCTGTCACCAGTGTTGGGGTGGGCTTTGGTTATGCAGCTGCCTTTCAGTCATGCCTGCTCCTGTTACTTACCCTCACCGATATTCCTGTAAGTAACCCCAATAAAATCCTTTGCTTAAGCAAGTAGGACTTGGTGGTGTCCTTACTTTGGCCTTCCTTAGATAATTATAATGGCCTTATCCTTAGATAATTATCAGGGGTGAGTAAACATTTGTTCATGTCTTCCCAGGAACAAAGTCACACAACACACAGAGACATACATAGACCAAACATTGTGTGTGTGTGTGTGTGTGTGTGTGTTTGTGTGTGTGTGTGTGTACACACAAAGCTGTTTGGACTTACTAAATGGGTAGTTAAGAAAGGTATGAAAGGTATGTTATGTACCTTTGGACATGGAAACAACCTGAAAAGCTGTTGAAATGAGAACTGAGCAAAACTGATTGTGCACATTTGTGAAAGTTAAGAATTATTGACTATATCTGACTGGAATTGGTAATTTAGTAGTATTGGCTGCTATTATAATCTTAAGGCTGTGGTCCCATTCATCAAGGACATCTTTCCCAACAGCCAATACACAGTTGTATTGTGTATTGGCTAAAGGTTGTAACAGAGGTGTTCTTCACTTTGTATTTGTAGGGAGATGTATGGATGGACTTAAGATTGAAGAATAGATACATTGGTCGAGGCCAGCCTGGTCTAGAGTGAGTTCCAAGTCAGCCTGGGCTACACAGAGAAGTCCTGTCTTGCCACACCAACTCCAGTGGAGTCCGCGTGACAGGCCTAAACTCCTGCTCCGCGGATAGAGGCTAAAGCCAACTCCAGTGGAGTCCGCGTGACAGGCCTAAACTCCTGCTCCGCGGATAGAGGCTAAAGCCAACTCCAGTGGAGTCCACGACAGGGATGAACTCCTGCTCCGCGGATAGAGGCTAAAGCCAACTCCAGTGGAGTCCGCGACAGGGATAAACTCCTGCTCCGCGGATAGAGACTAAAGCCAACTCCAGTGGAGTCCGCGACAGGGATAAACTCCTGCTCCGCGGATAGAGACTAAGGCTTCAAGGAAGCTGGTCTCCTGGAAAGTGTGGCTGGTGCCCCTAGAAAACAGAGGGATGTTTTCCTGTCGTGCCCTAGTTACGATTGTTGGCTGTGGTCTGATAGCTATCGTTTTCCTTCTCTTTATTCTATTCTATGGAGCGTGGCTGCAATGCTCTCCAGTGTCCACCCACCTAAGATGGATGTACAAAATGTCGAGCAAACTCCAAAAGCCCCTGAAATTGTAACTCCTGACTTTGATCCTGATCTCAGTCTCAAAAAGTAGGTACCCTCTATTACAAACCAGTACAGTAACTGGCTTCTAAAAAATGATTAACCACAGTATACTTACTGATATGCCAACGGTAACCACATTGTATGCCAACAGTAACCACATTGTCTTACACATTGTAAGGTACGATCTGTTTTCACCTATTGTATCCTTTAACCGCATTTCCCTGAAAGAGGCCTGAGGTATGTATTTTGAGACAATTCACAAAAGAGGCCTGACGTATTTTGACACTATTAACATTCTTGTATGATTGTTTCCCTGTATTAAAAATAATATATAAGTCTGATGCTCACTGCTGCAAATTACACTCAGATTCAACACATTCTTGTGTCTGTGTCTGTTTGTCACTTCACCGACTCCTTGCCCACCTGAGTACCAGATTCCTGATTCTCCCTGGACTTAGGGGACCCGGCTGGGTCGGTCTGCGGCACTGTCTCAAAAATAAAAAAACAAAAAAATTTTTTTCAAACAGCTAAAGGTCAAATTTCAAGCCCATTCCTTCCTATATATTATATTTAGTTACTACTTAAAGAAGAGAGGTCAAAGCAGTTATATTTGAGGAGTATCCAGGGACAACTACTATTTGAGTTAAGATGTGACTAATCCTGTGAATTTTGTCAATTGGAACAGTTTCACAATTGTTATTTAAGTTATAATGTACATTGTAAAGACACAAAAAACAATCAGGACGCAGGATGAAGCTAGGTGGGAGACCTTTCCTAGCATTCACAACTCCCAGCATGGCGTCAAAGAAAACAAAACAAAACAAAATTGTGCCTTTTGTTTTTTATTTTGTGGTTTGTTAATAAATTAATAAGTAACCCAGGGCTCATATTGTGTTTGCTAGATCTAGCGTTTACTCAGTCCTGAAAGTTCAAAGTTCTCTTTCTTTATCAGTGGGCTAGTAACTGCTTTAAGTTACAGTTAGTTTCTAATTCTTTACCTGTTTAAGGTCTGGAGTTTCCTTTCCTGACTGTGTTTCTAAGCAGGGCCAGAGCCTCCAGAGGCAGCTCCCCCAAAGCAGAATAATGGGCCCCAATGCCTCCTTTTTTGACTTGTGTTTCTCTGTAAACTTTTTTTTTTTTCCTCCTCTCTCTTTGGATGTTTACTAAGCACATTTGTGGGATTCCATTAATGGCTGGTGGCTTCTCTCCTTGTTTCCAGTCAGTCGTCTCCCTCTGGAAAGTGCCCTAAACTTGCAACCTTGTTTGTAGCAGACTTACTAGAGCAAGGAGGCCGGCTGTTTGTAGGTTCTCCTGAGCACTGTGCAGGGCCCAGGGGCACTGGACTGCGTTTTCCATTTCTGTAGCTGCCCAAACTCCCTAGCAGTCTCTGGGGCATTTCTATATACTTAGTTGGTCAGGGATTCTCTTTATTCTCTTTGGAAGAGGTTGTCATTATTACAGTGTCATACCTGTTAGTCTGGAGAAAAGTAAACACCATCAAGAGGCAGGCATGGTAGTTTATGCTTGTAATTCTAACACTCAGGAGACAAAGACAAAAAGATTATGGCAATTTCAAGGCCATATTTGGCTACATAGTGATTTTCAGGTCAGCAGGGACTCCACTGAGCCCTGATTTGTGTGTATGTGTGTGTGTGTGTATGTGTGTGTGTGTGTGTGTGTGTGTGTGTGTGGATGGAGAGAGAGAGACTATTTAAAGCTATTGATCACACCTCATGGATAGCTTAGAGAAAGTGTGCTTTGTCCCTTCA
Organism: Cricetomys ansorgei; assembly: GCA_026225945.1. Taxonomy (NCBI): domain Eukaryota; kingdom Metazoa; phylum Chordata; class Mammalia; order Rodentia; family Nesomyidae; genus Cricetomys; species Cricetomys ansorgei. Next base: position 196,516 of record JAMJFZ010004311.1, on the reverse strand, counting down.
GAAGCATAGCAAGTTGCAACTGGAAAGCTGTACAAGAAGGACTGAACAGAGCAGATTGGGAAATCTAATCTTTAAGATTTGAGCAAGCACCAGGATTAAATGTGTGGAATGCAAGGTATAATAATAATGTGGACTATAGTATGGGTAACCTGATGAATGTCTTGGTAAAGTTGAGCAATTGTTGACATTAAGCTATATCTCATGTATGTTATGCATTCAAAAAACTCAATTGCTATCAGTTTTTAAAACCTTGATTTTAAAAGAATTTTTAAAGAATTTCATGAATTCTTTACTATATAACTTAGTATGCAAAATATGAATTTCCAGTTGCATGCAATTGTGTAATTTTCTTCAATTTTTTTTTTTTTTTTTCGAGACAGGGTTTCTCTGTTGTAACACTGGCTGTCTTGGAACTCACTCTGTAGACCAGGATAGCCACGAACTCACAGAGATCCACCTGCCTCTGCCTCCTGAGTGCTGGGATTAAAGGCATGTGCCACCATCGCCCAGCCTATGTAATTTTCCAAAATTAGGTTACATGTTGAAGCAGGAGTTAGCTCATAGTGGGCAGTAAGGAAAACTACAAGTCGTTCTGAATGCTATACTGGGAATGGATATTAATGTTGAAAGACAATGTAAGGATTAAAACGGTGAATCCATAAGCACAAAGAAGAGACACAGACATTTACAGACGGGTATGAGATAGCTAAGTAGGTCTGAGAGGAGACAAAGCGGCTCAAAGAAGCAAGGCCAGTGACAAAGGCTGGTTAGCTTTTTCTGAGACCTTTCCCCTGTGGGAAGTACATGCTAGGTACTGTTGTGTACTATATAACTGCTTTTAATGCATCGCCTCTAATGTAGCTAATTATAAGTACTAAGTTGTAAGTAAGAATGGCTTCTAATGACCCCCCTCCCCATTTCAGGAAAGAGACCCCAGACCATCCTGTAAACAAAGAGATAACGAAGAACACTGCAGCTGCTTTTTGACAACTGTGAGGACAAAGAAAGCTTAAATAATAACAGCACTTGGGACACCTGTGAGGTCAAAGGTAGCCACAGCAGCCAGTGAAAAATAGTCAGCAGACAGTCAAGAAAAACAGCTAACGCAGCCAGAGAACTTAGGATAATTAGCAGCAAGACACCTGCAAAGTCACAAGATAGGGAGTGATGCTGGTGGTGAATAACAACTAGTAGAAAGTCAAGATCAATAATACCTAAGCCAGAGTTGGAGAGGGTTAGGGTGGGGTGGGGGGTTTCCAACTGGGCAGGCAGGACGCAAACATCTAATGATCATCTGTCTGGGTGCATCAAGGGGGTGTGCAAAGGCATGTGGATCCTCGATTAGCTCAGTCCATGATAGTCCAGAGAATCAACTAGTCAAAATGGATTATTTCAGTCTTTGTCCAGTTTCTGTCACTGCCCTGTAAAATGGCTGGACAAAGGAATTTCAATGGCTTTTTCTTCCTTTGGAAATCCCCCCCAATTCTAGAAAGTTCCACTCAGTTTTCCTCAATTTCTCACTTTTCTGTAATAATTCTTAATAAATCCTACTTGCCACTTTGCATACTCCCATGAAGTTCATCTTATTAATTATATTGGTACCACAGTGAGTTCAGAGCCACCGTGGCAGGGCAATCTGATGAATGTGAGCGCCTGGCATCTTTGGTCCTTGTGCCATGCACAGCTGGGCCGTGAAAGGTCTTGTTGATCTCAAAACCTTGCAGCAATATGATTGATACGTGAGCACACTAAAATGTACATGTCTAGATTTTGATCTTACCTTCCTGTTTGTCTTCTCTAGTGGTTTGCTTATAGGATGGTAAGTTATTTGGGGGAGCACTGTGCTCCCTACATGTGGTGTTTGCTCAATAATTAAAATTCAAACTTACTCTTTGCTTCCTTTGGACATGCATCAGTTTTTTTTTTTCATTTTAAAAATTGTATTTCCTTTAGTTTGTAGACACAAGAGGCTGTTTGTGAATTCATATAAATATCCATTAGATGCTAGATGGATGCACATTTTTTAAAAAGAAGAAATGAGCTACTTCTGGACCAAAGCTTGTGGTGAACCTCACAGAAGGTAGAACAAACTCTGATAGTCTTCCTTTCTGGGGTGTCCTGGAGAATCTTCTTCCTGTGGATCAAGCTTCCGATACGAGTGCCCCTTATTACACAGTTTTTGGCATATTAAAGACATTTAGTCACACCCGGCTTTATAAGACACAGGCATTGAACCTAGGGCTTCTGACATGCCAGGCAAGCACTCTACCAGCTGAGCTATACCCTTAGCTCAGTACTGATTTTTGAGATGGGTTCTCACAGTACAGCTCTGGCTGACCAGAAACTCGCTGCATAGTCCAGGCTGGTCTTGAACTATGGTAATTTTCCTGTCTCAGTTTCTGAGTGCTGGGATTACAGGTATGAACCACCGTGTTCAGCTTATATGTGTCTTCTTTATCCGTTCATCTGTCTGATTCCATATCCAGCTACTATAAGTAATAATGCCCTGAACACAAACTCTGTCATCTCCTCAGGGTTCTGGTTTCATCTCCTTTGAGTGTAAACCAACAGGACTGCTGGATCATGTGGTGAGTTCATTTGTAATTTTTTCAGTACTTTCTATACTCTGTTGTACAGCAGCTGCATCAAGTTACACTTCCACTCGATGTACCACCAGGATTCTCCTTTCTCCTTGGCCTTTTAAATATCTGTTAATCTTTTTATACAGGCACAAGGCTGTGGGAAATGTAAAAGAAGTATATTGTCTTTTCTAACAAAGAGTTAAGACAAAACTCCATTACGATTTTTTTTTCTTGGTAAAGAAGCCTCTTAGCAGAAACTCAAATTCACCCAGGGGCAGCACTTCTTGAAATTAAAATAGGTACTCGGTTTCATTTCCTCCTAGGATCTGCACTTCTCTGCAAGTCACCTAAGAACATGAGGCACAGGCCCTTTGCCTTAAGAATAAAAACCTCACAGGATCCCCATTGGGTATGCTTACTGTTAGACCTGGACAAGTCTTTCTGAGGAAAAGGGCTTCCACCATGGAAGAGCCATGGGCCCTTAGGACTCAAAAGGGACCCCCCACCCTGGCTCCTGGGAAAAACTGCAAAAGTCCCTTCCCTGAACCAAATGGCAGACTAACAGGAGCCAGAATATACATGCCAAATGGGGCTCAGATAACCTGAAAAAGGACCCCAACTCTGAGGGCAACCAATCAGAGAAAAGAAGCAGGGCAGGAGTGGCTCCTACCTTATCTGGCCACATGGCCTAGGGAGTCATAAACCAAATGTCTTGACTTTGATGGCTAACCAGATATAGCTTAAGAATGTGGACAGTTAGCCCCTTGAGCATGAGCCAATCAAAACTAAACATTTGTAAACTGCATTTCTATCCCCCAATTAGAAACCAGGCTACCTCACCTACGTTAAAACCCCATCTTACTGTCTATAAAAAGGCCAACAAGCCTTTGTTCAGGGTCGGCCATTCCACCTGGTACCTGACCCCAGCGTGCTGGTTTGCTCTGCAGAATAAAGACTCCTTGTTTTTACATCAGACCAGGACTTTGAGGGCCAAAGGGGTTCCAGAATCCTGGGTTCTACACTTATCTCATTGATTTGGCACAACTGTGCACCCCTCTGCAGAAGCAAACCTTTGTGTCTAACCAAAATAACTTGGATAGTGTGGTCGACCATTTTCTTGAGACCCCAGATCCATTTCTTGAAACTTGGTGTCCAATGGGGATTTTCTCTGAGATCAAGGATCTTGGGGACAGATTCCCACCCTGGAAGGTGCACCCTACTGTCTTGTTGGATAGGTCTTGGGTGTGGAGACATTCCCTGGCCCCAACTTCAATGGAAACCTCAAATCAAAGGTAAAGTAGCAAAAGGAGCCCAGAACCCAAGGCAGGTACAAGTGGCCAACAGTTCCTTCCATGAGTGAGAAACCTCCAATGTTGGGGTGGGGGGAGTTGTTGAGTAACTCAGGGGGACGAAGATCTGAAGATTCCCTGTTTAGCATTCCTCCATGGTCCATTAAGGTAAATGCTGAGTTTCTGAGAAGACAACTCCTGAAGCAAGGAAAAAAAAAACTTAGTACTGCTTTGATGGTCAGGACATTCTGAAGTTGCATGACTGTGATTCAGACATGTATTCCAAAGCAAAAAGTACCTGTAGACTCTCAATCCAAGGTTCTAGCTTTCCAGGAAGGAGTTGGCCAGAGATGGAGGAAGCAATTTGTGCAGAGTACAAGAAACCCCATGTGGAACCTTCGGGGTGCTGATCTAGAGTCCCTACATGGCATAAGGTAGTTTACATGGACTCTGTCCAGGAGCTACCAAGTCAGGAATTTATGGTGACCCATCAGTAGCCAACAAAGGCCTCCAAGATGCCCCAGAGTTTTCATGATGGGAAAATGGGGGAAGGAGATTGAGTCTCTCCGATCAAGATATCACAAACTCAAGATATGGATGGAAAACCAGGTTTCTTCTCCCAGTAGGAGGGAGAATAAAAGACCTGAGACCAATACAAATGAATCTCTTAGACAGGCCTCTGACACACATCCTTTAATAATGGGAAGATAATCTGTGAACGAAGGAAACCGATACTTCTGATGGAGGGCTCAGCCATATGGGATAGCAGACCAATTGGATCAAATTTTGGCCCCATCTCTATACTTGGGCCAATATGATGTCTCTCTAGTGAAGAAAACTAGGATATAAATAGAAAATACAAATAGAAATAACAACAACAACAACAATAATAACAGTAATAATAGAAATAGGGTTGAGAGTAGGAGCTGAAGTGGTTCCTTGGGAAATATACAAGGATGCTAAACCATACTTTATTAACAGATGACCAGACTAGAGAGATGATGGATCAGAGGTTAAGAGCACTGGCTGCTCTTCCAGAGGACTTAGGTTTGATTCCCAGCACCCACATGACAACTCACAGCTGTCTATAACTACCATTCCAGGGGATCCAACTTTCTGCTCTGATCCAATGGGCACTGTTCCAATGTGGTGCACAGACATATATGCACACAAAGCACCCACATACATAAACTGTATTAAACATAAAAAACAAAACAAAACAGTGAAACATACATAGCAAGAAAGTTACAAAAGATTTGAGTGGGATTTTTAGGGATAGGAAATTACTTTTCTGCCCCTGCTAACCGAATGTTTTTTTGGCTTCTATTAAACGGCTTGCTTGCTTGCTTGACTTCCACCTGCAACTGCCAACCAGGAAGTAGTTTTTCTGTGTTATTTGCCTTTAAAAGCTCCCTGTAAAATTCATTTAAGCCTGCTCTGTGAGAAGTGTTTTCTCCAGGCAATTACCAGATGGTTTAATAAAGACTCCCAGTTAAGATTTTGGTCATGCTGAGTAGTCTTTGGGTCTCTACCCCACAACATTTGGAGAACCCGCCGATATCCTTTTGAGATCCTTACCAGTTAGACCAACCCCTAGGTCTCTGCATGGACTGAGAACCACAGTGGGAATAGATTTATTCCTAGAGGGTACTCAGACTTCCTCCTAGAGGGTGCACAACCTAAGATGTTCTAGGGCTCTGGAAGACAAGATCTTGGTGCTTGTAGAGGTCCAGGTCCCTCCAACACCCCTGTCTAAATTTCCTTCAATAAGAGACATCTGGTCTGTCACCTCCGGAGGTAAGTATGGTTAAGGGGCCTTCTGTTTAGGACAGAAAGGAAAGGCTGGCACAGCTGCTGATCCAGTATCCAGGATCCATGTAAGATGTCACCAGACTCTTCTGATCAGTTCAGGTGTATGAATGTGTGGTGCTCACTCCTGGTTGTCTTTACTATATGTCTCTCTATGTATTTCTATCAGTTCTATTTCCATGTATTGACCAGTGTCTTTCTCTAGATTGAGACTTGCCCCCTGGCTTAAGACCTGTGTCCTGTTGTTGGGACCAGAAACCTTTCATTTCTGCCAGGTTGCCCAAAGAAACTCAAAAAACCCTCTACCTATCCTTCTTCCAGAGCTCTCACTTGTTTCCTTACTTGATTCCCCCTCATGATCTGGGTTGGTCCCAGTCCCTGTGTGGGCCGCTCATCTGGGATTCCCTGCCATCTGAGTAAAATGTACACAGGGAGGGAGAAATAGTTCCCCAGGACAGGGAGGTGCATGCAGCAGTGTATGGGGGGGGGGGGTTGGGGTGTGTGTGTGTGGTAGTTCCACTCCTTCAGCTTTGATGATTTGTTATCATTTCAACCTGTAGAATTGGGAAACTCAAAACCCAGCATTCTCTGAAAAAAGAATAAAAACTGCCCCCGGGATGGGCAGGGGATTAGTTTCCATACAGTGCAGCCCAGATAGAATGGGTTTTCCCTTCTGTCCAACACTGACTAAGGAGATTTTTAACAATTTTTGCTATGTCCTTTTTAGAATGACTAAGGACCACTGCTAAAAAGATTTCCTTTGTCACCCAGTTATCCCCAGATATTAGAAAAAAGTTATAAAAGTTAGAAAAAATTAAAGGTACAATTAAGTCCCAATTGCTAGAAGTAATTCAAAGAAAAACAATTAAAAGACAAGATCTTTTGCATAAACTGAAAGCCATCATCATGTTCTCTAACGATGAGATGAAGTTAGAGCCAGCAAAATTGTGGTTTCTTTCCCCCTGTCAGAAGAATTTCTCTAGTTGAAAGTCCTGCCTTCAATCAAAATACAGTTAAACTATTGATCAGATTGACAACAAAGATTCCTGGGAGTATGGTCAGAAACCAATTCCCAGGACTGCCCCCACACCAAGTTCCTATAATTTTTCAACTAACTAGTTCAGCTACCCCAATCCGTATTAAATAATAGCCAATGACTCTGAAAACAAAAAGGGAAATTGTAGTCCACATTGCCCAGTTAAGAGAGACAGGCGTTCTTGTGCCCTGCCAGTTACCATGGAATATACCTCTCCTCCTTATGAAGAAACCTGGGACCTTGATGGTGCCCTCGTGGAAACGGCCGCATAGAAGCTGTGGGTGGAGTGCGCTTGTTACCTAGCTCATCCCAAAAGGCTGGCTGAAGTTGGCTTCTCCCCTCTGTACTGACAGGCCACAAGCCACAGCATAAAACTGCTTGCTTTCAAAAAGTGGGCTGCGATTGGCAGAATTGCTTACCTAAGTCCCTATCCCAGTATCCCTGTCTTAACCAATGCCCTTTACCCCTGAGTACAAAAAGACCTTCCCTCACCCCCAACCTGATAAATGTATGACCCTTGCATTAAACAAAAGATGTTCCACAGACAACACTCTTCTGGAATTCTTTGCGTTCAATTAACTTAGTTCCCTGACCTGGAACCTGCCTGGATGCATTGACCCACGTTCTGTGCTTTCCTTCCTGGGGGCTAGGCTAGGTGGCCAATAGCTTAGCCATGTGCCAGGAAGGGAAACAGGACCCCACGGGAACAGAGGAGAAACAACCAACAGGACCTCTGATTATACACTTGTCCAAAATCTGAGGAAAATGATTAAGAGAGTCTTGACCCTTGGTCCCAAACCCACACACTCTCATGAGTCTGGTTGCTCCAGAGAAACAGGGCACATTGTCTTGGATCTGAAAGATGCATTCTTCAGCCTCCCATTGGCAAACATGAGTCAACTCATCTTTGATTTTGAATGGACAGACCTAAAGAGAGGTTACAGTGGGTAACATACCTGGACCAGGTTGCCCCAAGGATTTAAAAATTCTCCAACCCTTTTTGATGAGACATCAAATACTGATCTCCTGCTCTTCCATCAGAGGTTTTACAGGACTATAGGATTACAGTATGTAGATGACTTCTTCCCAACCTCTAAAACTAAAAAGGATTGTAAAAGAGCCACTGAGGGACTACTGCAAGAATTACAAATCTTGGGCATCAGAATGTTCATTAAGGAAGCCCAATTTAGTTGGGTGGTGGTACCGCACACTTTTAATCCCAGCATTTGGGAGGCAGAGACAGGTGGATCTCTGTGAGTTCGAGGCCAGCCTGGTATACAGAATGAGTTCCAGGACAACCAGGGTTACGACAGAGAAACTCTGTCTCAAAAAGCAAATAAACAAATAAATAAATAAATAAATCTAAATAAGTAAATAAATAAATAAATAAAAAGGAAGCCAGAATTTGTACATCAGAGGTTACCTATCTTGGCTACCAGGTGAAGGGAGGTAAAAGGAACATGGCTCAGAGGAGGATTGTTGCTATCCTTCAGATCCCAACTCCAAAGACTAAAAGACAGGTTCAAGAGTTCTTAGGTGCAGCTGGGTATTGCTGCCTCTGGATACCAGTATTTGTGGAAATAACATGGCAATAACAAGGATTCCTGGGGGTATGGGCATAAATCAACTCTCAGGACTGCCCCAACACCAAATTCTTATAACTGTTCAACTAACCAGTTCAGCTACCCTAGTCCATAGTAAACAATACCCAGTGATCCTGAAAACAAAAAGGGAAGCTGCATTTGCAGTCCACACTGAAGTCCATTAGCACAAAGGGGGCACTGAGCCTCTAATCTGGACTGAGGCTGAACAAAAGGCTCATTCAGGCTTTAAACAGCTCTGACTTCGGCTCCAGCACTAGCACTTCCAAACGTCTCAAGTCTTTTCATCTGTTTGCCCATGAAACAAAAGGCATTGCAAAAGGGGTTTTAACTCAAACTTTGGGGCCATGGAAATACTCTATGACATATCTGTCCAAACGATTGGATCCTGTAGCCACAGGATGACCCACCTGCCTAAGAGCGGTGGTGCTGTGGTGGCTACTGCTAGTCTAATGAAAACAGCAAACAAGTTAACTTTGGGTCAGGATCTCATAATCACAGCACCCCACATGGGGAAGGCCCTTCTCTGAGGAACACCAGAACTCTGGCTGTTTAATGCCTGTGTGACCCAGTACCAGACCATACTCCTCGACCACTCTTTAGTCTAGTTGGAGAGATATTACTGCCATCAATCCTGTTACCCTCTTGCCTGATGATGACCAGCAGACGCTAATCCATGACTGTCTTGAGACAGCATCCCCTTGAAAGATCTTGAGGCAATACACAGATGGGAACAGCTTCATTAATGATAAAACCAATCACTACAGGCAGCCCAGTTCTCCATAAAGGCTACCTTATCAGACTATCTGAGAGACCCAGCCGACCTCCGAGCCCACCACCAGTTTTCCCTCGCTTGAGCCTGAATATACCATCTGGGTCAAGCGGATATTCAAAGGGGCCCTAAACACAATTTTAAAAGCACCATACATGGTGATTCTCTCCACTCCTATGGCCATGAAGGTAGCTGGCATCACACCATGGATCCACCACACCCAGGTCAAGAAAGTAGAAACCATGGATGATGGCGCTAACTGGATAGTTGATTAAAATTAATTTTTCATTGGCCCAAGCCCTTCCACTTCCTGTCCCTTTACCTCCTTCCAAGTCTTGTGTTTGGTATAAATACAGGGCCATGGTTCAACCCCCACCACCCTCAGGCCTAGATTTGGGAACTGAGGAAGACAGATACAGGGGAGAGGATAGCTAGCATGGATACAGACTGGCTGGCTTAATACAGACTATCAATTCAGACTTTGGTCATGCATAGTTGTGAGACCTCTAGGGCTGAAGAGTGGGTAGAAGAAGCTAGGAAGCACCTCGCCCCCCTAGAAGGTGAGCGAGATGGATGTTCAGCGGCTCCTCCTCTTTTGGCTAAATATTAAATATTAAATCCCAGCTAAATATTAAATATTGCCTGATTCACAGAAGCAAAAGGAAAATAACTTGGCAAGTGCTTGTCTGCCCTGTGGCTGATAACCTTTTTGTCTCAGTGAGACCAGGAGTTCAGGTGCCCACCCCCGCATGCAAATAAGACTCCTCCACCCTGAGTACCCAGCCCCCCCCGAAAAGAGTACCCAGACCCCCCCCGAAAAGATATAGGGAGGGGAAGACCCGCCATTAAAGAGAGCACTACTTCTATCAGAAGGTCTCCTGGGACTTTTTTATTATTGCATCTCGTTCGTTTGTTCTCGGTGCAATGGTCAGAGACCACAATCGATTCAAGAAGCCCATGTCTGCCCTCCTGTGCGCTTCCCTGCTGTTCTTTCTGCGTGGGTTTCCTGCTCCTGGCCAGGGTGGGGAAACTGGGCCGAAATCCAGCCACCTGCGGGCTGGGACGAACCGACACATAGTGGTCTTTCAGTCTCTACACCACAACAAAAAGTTCAGGAATAAATTACCCCTTTTCTAATCTTAGGAAACAACAGCTTGGAAAGTGAAACAGGGTAATGACCTCAGTCCTGACCTCCCTTGTCATAGTCCTAGGAATACAGTTGGATGTCCTGTGATCCATACAAGAGTTGTTAGTGTAGTCCCGAGGGTGGAATCTTCCCACTACATTCGTGTCTCAGCCACTGGTACCCTGCCTGGAATTGGCAGCTGCCCGTGGGGCTGGCTCCAGGCTGAGAGACATGGTGGGGTCGGGCCAAGGGTTCACAGCATACTGCTGTGTCTTTGGTGGGCCTCCGCTGAATCGGCGAGTGGACAGACACTAGGGACACGCTTCAGGGACATCTCAACTTTAATGGGGAGTGTAGGGTACATATATAGGGCCACAAGCAGGGGAGGAGCCGATGACCCTGAGAATGCCCATTTGTTAGGACATCCCATGTTGGGAGCGACTTTGTCTGTGTGTGGAGTTTGAGTCTGTGTATTCCAGCCCACAGGGCAGAGAAGCATGTTCGCTTTAGTAAAGGTTCATATCTAAATTTGGCCAGGTTTTGGCCAGGACTAAAAGGTGAGGAGCACCCAAATTTCTTCTGGTCCTTAGCCTCTATGGGTGATAAGGGGTTCAAGGTGAACTTCGACTCACTATTAGCCCTTGGATCATCCCCAACATGTTAGTACAAAGACTACGTAAAACCGGTGTAATTGACAGTGTCACCATCATATCAAAATAGGGTTACTGATGAATACCTCAGAACAGGCAAATTAGTCGATGTTAATTCAGTGTAAAGACAAGAATAAAAAGTTATTGTAAAAGAGGGGGTATTATTTGAAACAAAATGAACTGTCTTTTCTATCAAAGGGTTAAATTTAACAAAAACCTTCATTTTAGAAAAATGGTTAAAAAAAAAAATGGTAAAGAAGCTCCTTGGCAGAAATGCTAATTCCTCCAGGACAATACTTCTTGAAATAAAGTATGTGCTCAAAAGCTGGACACAGTGGAGCACACCTTTAATCCCAGCATCCAGGAGGCAGAAGCAGTTGGATCTCTTTGAGTTTGAGGCCAGCCTTGTCTATATAGTGACTTCAAGGGCAGCCAGAGTCACATAGAGAGATCCAGTTTTGAAAAAAAATTAAAAATGTGCTTTGCGGGTTACTTGCTGGCTTTCACCCACAAATAATTCCGCAAACAACCCCAGAAGAAAACAGACCGGTGAAAGAAAGTTATGGCAAATGAACACAGTAGTTCATTCTTCTATGGGACCCAGATATGGCATGCTTACGCACTTTAAGAAATGACATGCAGAAATAAAAAAAACGCAGGAGCATTTTTAATAGGAAAATTTAACAGGGTACATATTTAGGAGAGAAAAAACCAAAAGCACACTGCTATGAGGAGAATCACTCCAAGGGAGAGAGTTGTTGCTGGTGAAAAAATTTTAAAGGGCCAGCGTCCATTTTTGGTATACAGATGGTAGTCAGTAGGTGCCAGTCGTCTCAGCAGGGGCCATCCTGGTGTGCAGGAGCGATCCAGGATGAACCTGGCATCATTTCTCTTGTGGCCTGCAAACCCCGAGGTGATTAGAAAGAACATTTGAAAGAACATTTGAGACAATGACCCACAAATGGTTAGAAGCTCCTGATGGCTGAATTCAGCTCTTCTGGTACGGATTCATTTTTAGGTGTGCTAAGTTTCCTTTTTGCTTAAGGCGTATCTATCTCTTCCTGGAGCATTAACACCTGCCCCGGGGATGGCTTTATGGTATGCTTGCAGTATGCAATAGATAGCTCTTGCATATGCCAAGACTTAAAGAAAATAGGCCTACAAGGTTTTTAGGTGAAGTGGCCACACTCCTTTCCCAGCCAACAACCGCCAGCTCGGGTAGGCCATGCAGATTCTCATTAAAGATGAAATTTCAACAAAGAAGGGAAGCAATATAGCTGATGGACTAATATTTCCCTAGCTAAAGAATCTGGAACTTTGTCAAGTAGACACTATTTAGCATCAGGGATACTCATAAGCCTCAGCAGTGCTTGAGTAATTTCTTAAGTAGCTATGAATAAGAATGTGATCACCCATAATGAGGCACATAATCCCCTTTATTCTAGTAATAAAACTCAGGATCTACTCCCACTGGGTGCACCTTTTGTGGGACTTGGCAGAAATGACATTAGATTGTGTGGTCATCTATTCCTTGTGAAGGACCAATATTGAGTTCTTCCCTAGAAGTTTTAAGAGTTCAGATTTTAGCCAGGCCTAGTGGCATAGCCTGTAACCCTAGCTAATCCTGAGGCCAAAGCAGGAGGATGATTGGCTACTACAAGGCCTCTCTGGGCTACAGACCCAGATGAATGAAGTCTTGGGAACACAGTAAGAAGGTGCCTTAAAAATTTAAGTTAAAATATGTAACTTAGGCCAGGCAGTTGTGGTGCGTGTCTTTAATCCCAGCACTAGGAGGTAGAGACAGGTAGATCTCTGAGTTCCAGGCCAGTCAGGTCTACAGAGTGAGTTCCAGGCCTAAGACAATCAGGGGCTACATGCAGAAACCTTGTCTCAAAAGGCCTTGCATATATAGACAAGTTCTGGATCATGGGAAAATACCCCCAGCCCTGTTTTGCTTTTCTGAATGTATGTGAGGGAACCCACTCTGTAGGCTAGGGTGGCTCAAAACTCATTGTAATCCTTCTGCCTAATCTTCCTCAGGACTGGGTTTACAGACAGAAGCTACTATGCCTGGCTATATATTTTGGAATATTCTATATTCTGTGCCTTTAAACTTAAGTCAAGCTTATGCTGAACATTTTTCCCCTGTCTACTTTGCATCTCAAGAGTAAAGGTAACATTCTGTTTATATATATTGATCCTAACCAGACTTAGAACTAGTCTCATTTTGAAATCTAGTCTGTACACCTGAGGGAAGTATGGTCAGTTGTTTGATGTATGGAGGAAAGGTTTAAAAGGATTCTTTGGAAAAAACAGCTATGTGGCCCAGTTGCAAGCACTGAGTTCTGGGTAAGCTATTCTCTGTCTCTCTTTCTTCACCTGTAAAATGAGATAATATTGATCTGCATTATAGGCTGAAAATTTGAATGGCCGTTCCAGAAGGCTAAAATTAGCCCAAGATAAAGTAGCCTATGAAGTTACATAATTCCTTCCTTTTTTTTTTTTTTTTCAAGACAGGGTGTCTCTTGTAACTCTGGCTGTCCTGGAACTCACTTCATAGATCTGCCTGGCTTACTTCCCAAGTGCTGGGATTAAAGGCATGTGTCATTACGGCCTGGCTGAACCTACGTAATTCCAATCTCCTCACGGTGCTTTTCAGCACTAGTTGGTCCATCAGTCTCTGTAGACACAGAAACTCTGTCCAGGAGTTTTTTGTTCACAGCAAGACACTTCTTTTCAGGAATTTTTGTTCACAAATTATATGAACACAAGCATGTAAATACCCTCTAAATAGTCATGGTGATATAATGAATTGTTGCACATGGTAAACAGCATTCTGCTTGAAAATGACAGTTCATCTCCTTTCTGGGTACTTAACAACAGTCACCAGGAGCAGGCTTACACTCAGGAAGTACTTTTGTGGCACTCATATTTAAGTGCATATGCTAGAAAAGGAGCCACTGGACACCATACAGGAAATGTTACACTGGGAAAGGAAGTTATATCATTCAGTTACACATGCAGTTGAGCAGCACTAGGCCAGGAATTACAAACTGAGATGTGCAAAGGAGTGTGACATTCACACAAACTCTTGCAGCTGGCTCAGCAGGAGGCTCTGGATACAAAAGCTGCTTGTTTCACAGACTCCAGTGTCTGCCCCTCAGCATAGGAACAGTAGGGCTTCAGTAGAACAGCTGAGAAAGGAGCCTGCCTCATGGCTTCTCCTCTGAAAGATAAAGGAGAACCTGTGCCAAAACACATCAGTGTTCCTTTCACTTGGAAAACGTCCTTTCCAAAAATCCTTGCATAAACCAGACAGTGCAAGAAAATGCAGCATTTTCTTTGGGGTGGTTTGTTGTTGCTGCTGACAACGGGTCTGCTATAGCTCAGGCTGGCCCCTAACTCCCTAAGTAGGACCACTGTCCTTCATCTCCTGATTGTCCAGCCTCCACATCTGGGTTTCTGGGCTTACCTGTCCCTGGAACACACACACACACACACACACACACACACACACACACACACCCTGAATGCAGCATTTCCACGTGGCACATATCCTGCAGTTCCTGACTTCATAGCACTGCAGTAATCCATAATTGTGATTATATCACTAAGTGGTTTGGGGAACCTCAAGATGGGGCTTTCAAGAGTTAAGTATGTCTGCAGTACCTATAAAAAAAAAATCTAGGCAGGGTTTGGCACTCTGGTCTGGTGGCAGAGCCAGCAGCAGGCATAATGAAGCTTTTTGTCAAAGCTTTTTTGCCCGGGGGTGGAGGTCTGGCTGGGTGGAGGAGGGGCAGGTCTTCAGCCTGTGCACTGAGACTTTAATTGCTGCTGCCTAGGTGCAGGAGCACATTACAGGCAGAGTAGGCAGGCCTGAGGGCCCTTCCCCCCTCCCCAGAGACACAGCAGCCACCAGCAGAGCCAGAGCAGCAGCTGCAGCTCCCCTGCCCTGCTGGCTGCACCCCTCAGCACAGCAGCTTCCCCTCCTCCCTTAAGGAGAGGCAGGCCTCCACAGGGAAGCTCAGATGTAAGCTTTGTCAGTTCCTCCTGATAGCAGGCACTGATATCAGGGAAGGAAGGAGCAGGATGTGGAACCTGAGTAAAAGCACTGGCAGCCCCAGTTATGCCCATGTGCGCATCCGGGCTTTCCAAAGGCCATGGATGAAAAGTAGCAACAGCACTTGGGACCTTCCTAAAAGCCACAGTTCAGCACAGGCAGGTCTATGTAGAGGGACTCTGTCTCAAAAGCAAAAATAAAAAAAAAACCAAACCCCAAAAGACTGGGGTTGTCGTTTTTCTGTCGCGCTGTGCTTGTCCCGCCGCGGCGGTCTGGCATCCGTTCTGCTGGCTGGGCGGGGGACCCAGACCCAAGCGGCAGGCGGCGCGTGGGAGCCCCCAGGATCCGTGGTTCGGTGACCTTTTGTGGAGCCGTCCACCCGCGGGCCTGAGAAATGTGTGATGAGCCTCGAAGAAGGCCCAGGAGTCCGGAATGAAGGAGACGACGTCTGATGGACCCGAACTCGTTTATTCAAAGGGCTCACCCCAATAAATAGCCTCTTTTACCAGGGAAGGGCGGGGGAGCCTTAATTGGCATGGGGCGGAGTGTTCCTAAGCAAGGGACCCGCCCCAATGCAGACAAACATGTTCCTTTAGCTTCTTGTGAAGCGAGCAAGTTATATTATTCTGGCTAGGGACCTTCCCGGACTGGGAGAGCAGGAGTCTGCCAAGCGTCTCATCTCACGTCACCTTTTTCAGGGAGTAGGGGCACTTGACCTTGACTTCCACTGCTTTCCAGCCCCCCCCCCCCGTCCCACAGGGGGTGGGGTGGGGGGCTGGGGGGTGGTGGTGGGTGTAGTGCAGTGCAGAGCACTTGCTTACCGTAGGTACATAACCGATATACCATGCAATGTTCCCACCGCTCAGAGGGAGCAGCGTAAGTGACCTGTTTAGGGCTGAGCCTGCATCCTGTGTTTATTTTCTGCATCTTGGGCAGCCATGAGTCTCTGTATTCGCTACTACTCGGGCGCTATTTTTTCAGTAGATGTTTATTTTTAGTTTTTGGTGCTGAGAATTGGACCAGAGCCTTTTATATAAGCTTAGCATGTGTTATATCAGTGAGCTGCACTCTTAGGCTTAAGTACACATTAAAAAAACAACAACAAAAACATAACTGGGCCTAGGAGGTGGCTCAGTCTGTAAAGTGCTGGCATCAAAATCGTGAGTTCAATCCCCATCATCCACTAAAACAGCCAGGTGACAGCCAGGGCTGCACAGGGACCCCTGTCTGGAGAAACACAACACACAGCTGGGTGAGGAGGCATGCAGCTGTAATTCCAGTGCCAGGGAGTCAGAGACCAGAGGGACCCTGACCCTTGCTGACCAGCCAACCTAGCTCAATCGGTGAGCTCCAGGTTCAGTGAGAGACCTCTTACAAATGCAGGCAGCGCAGATGCGGCAGCAGGCAAGTGTGCACTACACACAGACAGACAGACAGACACTTAAGTATAATTATTGATGAAAAGTTTATTATTGCTTAAGTTTAGTCAACATCAAGCAAGATGTTGGAATAAAATCAGTGATAGGCTCCTCACAAAAACATTAATTTAAACAATGTTCTTAAGGTTTCTACACAGTGCAAGGTTTTGGTGTGACAATGACTCTTGTTTCCAGTTCAACCAGCTTCGGAAAGAAATTCATTGCTTTGCATATGTCTTGGAGTTCTAAATGGAGGAACTCCCTGAAGAGGGTACTCACCGTTGACAAACAGGTGCCCAGACTAAGGTCTGTTTAGAACTAGTGTGGGTCTGACAGGACCCCAGGCAGGGAGGTTCGAGGCCACAGAAGCTCTGGTGGGCCCAGCATGGGAGCCTCTGACAAGAATGTGTCCCCACAGCTGGGTATTCCAAAGTACAAGGACTGCAGGTGGGCACAGCACCCTGCTCACCTTTCTTTTAACTGTACTATAAGAAGTAACTAAAGGAACCAGCTCTTAACCTGCTTCTAGCACAAGCCCTGTTTGATAGAAAACAAAGGAATTGAGAAAGACCCCAGAGTCGGGTATGGTGGCACACAGCTTTGGTCACCAGCACTTGGAAGGCAGAGGCAGAAGCATCTCAGTGTAGGTCAGCCTGATCTACATAGCAAGCTCCAGGACAGCCTCACTACATAGAGAAACATGGTCTTTTTTTAGAGGGAGGTGTTATAGTTAGGGTTTCTCTGTGTAGCCCTGGCTGTCCTGGAACTCAGGCTGGCATAGGTCTCACAGAGATCTGCCTGCCTTGGCCTCTCCAGTGCTTGGATTTAAGTCATGCACCACCACCACCACCTGGAGAGAAACTTAGTCTCAAAAAGCCGAAAAGAGAAACAAAGACTCCAGATATGATTCATAGCCCCTCCACGCCCGGAAGATTACGAGGATAATGCATTAAAGAAGAGAACCCGCCCTTTGGGCTCATTGAAATCAAGAGTGAGCTGGATCTATCCATTTCTCTCTGTGTCTCATCTGTCTCACAAAGAGCTGTGCTCTTTATCAAACAAGACATTAAACATGATGGGAAAAGATGAAGAATCTGTCTAGATTTTTTTTTTAACCAGAGTTTTGCAAGGGCAGAAGTTACTTTATTGACCCCATACAGACCCACAATAGCATACAAAATCACAGGTGCTATTGGCATGTCACATTCAACATTTATAGCGGGGAATGTCAGGTCCCAAGCTCCCAAGATAGCAATCTGGACTCAGCCCAGGCTGGACTCTGACCTGGTAAACAGTCCACATTCCTCAAAAACCTTATAAAGTGGTTTTCTGTTTGACAGGAATAGCCGTTACTTTATCTGCTCCTACAGTCCCTCCCCTCCTCCTCTGGAAAGGGCATCTAGGTCTCTATTAACTCAAACAAGCCTTCAACTCAGAGAGCCCCACACTAGCTCCAGCTGCTCAGCTGCCTCCTTCCACTGCACCATAACTTAGAAGTGCAGGACTCTCCCAACAGCTCTGCTACCTTCTCTCCTCTCATAGGCCTGGCAATTGCCATTCTGCCCCTCTCCCCAACTTTTTTCTCAACTACTCTCTGTCCCCAAGAGGTAGGCAAGGCAACCTCCCAAATGCCTTTGGCTATTCTCTCTCTCTTACCTACAATAAAGTCCTTCCCTCTAAGAATGGAGTGGTCTTGTCAGTGGTTTCTTAGCTGTGTCCCTTGCATAAACATAACTGTTGTCTTCAATGTTGCTTTCAACCCTGATGCTTCGAGCAAATGATCTCCCCCTCCTCGCCCTCCCACACACACACTTCTGAGACAGGCAGGGACATGAAAGGATTACAAGAGAAATATGTCATGTAGTTCAAGATTAAAGCTGTATGTTAAGTTTAGATCATTCAAAATTGATTCTCCTGGAAATCCAAGGTATACTGAGATTGGTTACATTGTCATTAAATGGGTTAAATGTAGACAAGCTGAGTACTTAGTAGGAAAACAGATATAGTACATAGCTTTAAACCCTCTCAAAGTATGTTTAACTTTGGCTGTAAGGTTCCAACAAAAAGTTCAGTTTCTTGCTGGGTAGTGGTGCATGCCTTTAATCCCAACAAGGCAAGTGGATCTCTGTGAGTTCAAGGTCAGCTTGGTCTATATAGACCCAAGACAGCCAGCATTACAATAGAGAAACTCTGTCCAAAAAATAAAATAAAAAGATAGATTCCCATTACTGAAGGATCCACAGAAGGTTCTCTGATCCAAGCAGCTAAGTAGCTTGGTCTGAGAGATATATTTTAGTACTTTTTTTTTCCTTTTCTTTTTCTGATTTCTATCTAATAGCACTCATTCAGTATGTATGTATGTATATATGTATTGTCTATTTGAGTTACAGAGTCATGAGGATAGGATGGTATGGAACTCTGTATTTAGCCAAGGACAAGCTTGAACTTGTGATCTTCCCGTGTTCCCCCTCTTCCAAGTGCTGGGATTACAGGTTTGGGCCACCACACCTGGCTGTGCTTATTCTTTGATTATTTACTGTTATCTTGTTCCCTTTGTCTTTCCATCATTCATTTCCCTTTCAAAATCTTGCTTTTTCTCTCCTTTCTCCCTCAGCTTGAGCAGCTGTGGCAGGAAAGGAAAAGAGGAGGAGGAGTTAAGCTAGCCTCCAGTCTCTGTTTTGGTTGGAGCAGAAAGAAGAAATACCTACAAGTGAGTTCTCTTACTCAACAAGAGGAAAATGAGTCTTAAGAATTTGTCCCAAATTTTGATGCTTCAGCCAAATCAAGAGTAGCCGGGTTAGCATGCACAGGTTACTTGGCTTCTCTGCAATTTCCTTTTCCTATAAGGTGAGGGAAAAAAATCTCATCTCTGGAGATAACAGAAATAGAAGGAGCCTTTGTAAGTCATGCAGGACGGTGTGAAGCCTGAGGTCTGACTAGCACAACTACATTGGGAGCAGGTCACTGGGAAGTCAGACTGATGATTGACACAGCCGATCCAGTTTATTTTACTGGCAGTTGAAGCTGATACAGTTGGACAATGAAAAGGGCAGGGGCAGTTGAATATCATCCAAATTAAGAAGAGAACATCTTTTTTTCCTCACAAGTTGCTGCACAGCTTACATAAAAGAAAACCCCTCCTAACTAAGTATAACTTGCTTGCAGGGTATTCTAAAGGAATCATTCTACAACTGGGAAGAATGGTAGGTAAAGTGCTTCCAACTAGTGTGTAAACTGACTCCTAGAAATACATCTTTGGAATGTGGGGCAAGGTAGGGTTCCAGAAAAGGAAGCTACACCTTGACCAATGGTCTCTCCTCACCTCTTACAGTACCAGTCCTAAACTTTTCTCCATGACCCTTTCATGCCTTCAAAACCAGGACTACCCAGGAAACTCTTACACAATCCTAAGTTTTGCTGCCGGTACAAGGTACTGGCAAAACAAAGGTTTATTACAGCCAATTCCTCAGCTCCAGCTAACCTGAACTTAGTTCTTAATTCAAAATATCAACTGACCCTGATAGATTCTTTAAGGGACTCTACGAACTTCCCTCTGAAACTTCACAAAACAGGCCTCTACCATCGGCAGTGCTCTCAACATTCTCATCTTCCAAGTTCCCACAGATCAGCCCACTGAGCACACAGCATTCAAGGACTTTTCCTGCTCAAAGGTAAAATGCCACCACAATCCTCCAATACACATGGTCAAGTCTATCACAGCAATGCTCCAAAACCTGGTACCATTTCTGTCTTAGTTGGGGTTTCTATTGCTGTGATAAAACATAATGACCAAATAAACCTGGTGTAGGAAAGAATTTACTTCATCTTATACTTCCAGGTCACACTCCATCAATAAGAGAAGTCAGGGCAGGAATACACGGCAGATGTCTGGAAGCAGGACTTGATGCAGAAGCCACGGATAATGCTGCTTACTGGCTTGCTCCTGATGGCCCACTTTCTTATACAACCCGAGAACACTTGTCTAGGAGTAGCACTATCTACAAGGGGCTGGGCCCTCCCACATTAAAAAAAAAAAAAAAAACAAGAACAAAAAAACTAATCAAGAAAATGACTCAGAGGCACTCAGAGGCTTGCCTACAGGCAGGTCTCATGGAGGCACTGTCCCAACTGAGGTTTCCTCTTCCCAGATATGACTAGGTTTGTATCAAGTTGACAAAAACTAAGCACCACAGCAGGTGAAGGTGCTCCACGTTCAACTGGAAGATCTGAGTTCAATACCCTAGACCTACAAGGTGGAAAGACACAACTTCTGCAGGTTGTCCTCTGACTTCCATGCATTAGCCATGGCAGTCATGCATCCACACACATCCACAAAATAAACAAAAACGTAGGAAATACAAAAATTAGGGGAGCTGCAGAGATAGCTCAGGGATTAAGAGCATTGCTGCTCTACAGAGGAGTCAGGTTCAATTCCCAGCGCTCACGTGGCAACACCCTCACACAGACATAACATGCAGATAAATCACCAATAAACATAAAATAAAAATAAATAAAAGAAAAAAGAAATAAAAAATTAGGAAAAAGTTTAAGGCCACTGTGAGATACACAGAAAGGTTTGAGGCCCAGCATGTCCCCACCAGCCACCTGCTCCCAGAAAAAAAATTAAAAAAAAAAAAGTTACCAAATAACAGAATAAACTTTATTTATTCATTCATTCATTTATTTATTCTGAGACAGGATTTCTCTGTTGTAGCTCTAGCTGTCCTGGAACTCACTCTGTAGACCAGGCTGGCCTCAAACTCAGAGATCTACCTGCCTCTGCCTCCTGAGTGCTGGGATTAAAGGCATGCAGAATAAACTTATTTAAAGTCAGACCACCCCTCCCCATTTTCGTTTACTGAGGCAAATAATCACGTCGTCTAGACTGGCTTCAAAATAGCTATCTATCTAACCTAGCCTTTGCCTCCTGAGTTCTCAGATTACAGGTGTGTCCCACCAGAATCAATTTCATCGAGTTCTGGTCATATGGAGTGGTGATTTTACGCAGTGCTGAGGATCAAACCTAAGGCTTCGTACATACTAGGTAAATATACTACGAACTGAGCAACATTGCCATTACTGGCCCACGATTTTTGATACACTGTATGATGCTGCTTATTGCAATTATCATTATAATTATTATGTCTCCCAGTGTTTTAACAGTTACGTGTCTTTCTTTTTAGCACATTGGTACTGTATATACTTCTGGAATTATTGTTGGGCACAGACGCATTTTCATCATCTTTACTGTCATTCATCTGGCATCTGTTGGCTTTCCTGTGATTTCTGACCTCACAATAGACTTCTAGGACGCTGGTCTGCCTAAAGCCCTTTGCTATTTTACTAAAGTGAAAGAGGAAATGGTAGTCACTCCTCCCCTCCCTTTTGCCATTTCCTATTCATTGCCAGATGCCCTAGAAAAAACCTAACATTAAGCAGTTGTTTTCAAAGTCTTCTGGGGATTTACTTTCAGAAAATTTCAGGAGAGGATTGTGCATTTAATTTTTAGCTATATGGAGTATACATTTAAATATGAATAAATGTTTTGGTGCGCTGAGCTGGCAGGTGGTAACATTGTAGGACATTGGCTGTGTAATTTGTGGCCTGGACAAAGATTAAAGCTATGGCAGGTCCAGAAACTGATGGCCAATTTCAGTTTATTGGTATCAATAATATTTCAACATTTATATTCTAACCGGTAGGATGAATTACATACTGGGAACATACAGAGGCATTGCTTTATTGATCTTACACTGCAAGTTAAGGCCCAAACTGTCAGGCTTCATTTGTGAAGTCACATGCTGAAGAAGCTGATGTCAACTCATCATGTAATACTCAAATTGTACAATAAACTATGAACCTGGAAAAATAAATAAATAAAGGGATAATTACAGGCCTTGCTATCAAACCTAGTAACTTGGGTTTGTCCTCTGGATCCACAGGGTAGAAATAGAGAGCTGACTTCTACAAGCTGTTCTCTAATCCTGACATGTACAACACTATGGTGTGTGTTCTTTTTTAACAAAAGAATAAAGGACAGCATGATCTTTCCAAAAAAACAAACAACAAAAACTAAAACCAATACCAACCTTCACAGAACGTGGAAAACCAATTGTAATATTTGTGTGGAAACACTAAAAAATATAACCAAGGCAATCTTGGTTAAAAGAACAGCAAAGCTGAAGAACACAGTAAGTTGGAGGCCTGTTTGGGCTACTTGAGACTATCTCAATGAAACAAAAATACCCCAAAATGGTACTGGTATGAAGAGTTACAAGACTGGAAAGCAAGAGAACTAAAGAGTCACTGGGATGAGGTACACATTCAAAGGAACACATTCAAAGGAATTAAAATCAGTATGTTAAAGACACATCTGTAGGATGGTGGTGGTGCCTTTAATCCCAGCACTCGGGAGTCGGGGTAGGAGGATCTCTGTGAGTTTGAGGCCAGTCTGATCTACAGAGCGAGTTCCAGGTCAGCCAGGGCTGTATACTATTGCTCATTATATCTCCAGAACCGGGGAAAGGAGGAGGAGGAAAGGGCAGGGCATGCAGTTCAATTGGCAGAGTACTTGTCTAGCATGAGTGAATACTTGGGTTACAACCTAGCAACTCATAAAAACAGTTGTGGTGAGCTGGAGAGATTGCCCAGCGGTCAAGATCAGTAGTTGCTCTTCAGGAGATTGAAGTTCAATTCCCAGGACCCACATGACAACTTACGATCATCTGTAATTCAGTTCCAGAAAATCTGATGGACCTTGTACTTCCTGGGCAACAAGCATGTACGTGGTACAGGCATACATGCAAGCAAAAAAAAACAAAAAACAAATAAACAAACAAAAAACAAAACAAGCCCTCTAGGTATGGTCATTCATGCTTGTATTTCATTCGGGACAGGAAAATCATAAATTTACAGACACTGTCAAACATACACAGCATGTTCAAGTACATTCTGGGATATATGAGATGTTATATTGTGAGGGTCAGGACCCTTGCCCAGGCCTAAGAAACTTTAGTCAGGCTTCTAAGAGCACCAAAATTGTGTAGGCCCAAGCCAGGAAGGAGCACCGTGACCCAAAACAGTTCCCAGAGTTAAAGAAAAACACTTTCTAAGACAAACAAGACGGCCTTGGGCTAAAAGAGTTTCCCCACATAGACAGCCCACGGCCTCGGGCTAAGAGTCTTCCCCCCACCCACATTGACTAAGACCCTAAAGTTTACATTTTCTAGGAGCCCACAACCTTGCTATATGCCAGCACCAATCAGTTTAAAGGTTAACTGGCCCCTACCTATCAAAATGGGAAAACAATTTGGGGACCAATCAACTTGTCCCAACTCGGTTTGTGCCTAGCAACCATTTCAACTGTATAAAAAACTTCACCATTTGCTCCTGGGGGCCGCTTCTATACTGAGTGTTAGAACGGCCCCAGTATAGTGGAATAAAATCCTCTTGCTGTTTCATCGATCTCCCGACTGTGAGTCTCTGTGGGAGTACGGCGTTCCGGTTTGGCCCCCCCTTGGGGCCCAACAATATCAAACACAAACAACCAACCCACCAAACAAAACAAAACAAAAACCTTAAAAACAGACCAAAAAATGACAAGAAAATAAAACAAAACAAAAAAACCAAAAAACCCAGCTCCCGGGAGGCAGAGGCAGGAGGATCTCTGTGAGTTAGTGGCCAGTCTGGTCTACAGAGTGAGTTCCAGGACAGCTAGAGTTACAACAGAGAAACCCTGTCTCAAAAAATCAAATAAATAAAGACAGAAAGGATAAACAAAATGCTAAAGATGAAAAGCACTGTAACAAAATGAAGAATTGCCTCTTGTAAGCTTATCAGCAGATTGAACAAAGGCAAAGAAAGAATCCCCTACAGTGAGGATATGGTAGTACAAATTGCCCAAAAAGTAAAGAGATAGGACTGGAGAGATGGTTCCGCTGTTAACAGTGCTTGTCGCTCAATCGTGAGGACCAGCGTTCCAATGCTGCTACCAATATCAGGTGGCTCAGAAATGCCTGTACCCCCAGCTTCAAGGGAGCTGACATGTATGACACACATGTATGCATTTTCTCTCTCTTTCTGTCTCTCTCTCTCTGACTCTCTCTCACACCCACACGAGTAAAGAAAATATACATGTACAATGAGAACACTAGAAAAAGACAGAATGGAAACATGTGAAGTGTTAAGAGAGAGAAAGAACCGCCAGTGTAGAATTCTCTACCTTGTGATATGATCTTTCAAAAGCAAGGACAACTGGCAGCAGCAAAGTGGTGAGTGCAATAGGGAGACAGCCTTTATCCCTCCTCCATAGAACACCAATTTAACAACCATGCATCCTACAACAACCAAGCTGCAGTTCCCCAGAGGAGCATAACTACAAGGACCACGGCATTCATTCATTCATTCATTTTTATTTATTTATTTAGTAGTATTTTGAGACAGGGCTTCTCTGTGTAGCTCTGGCATTCCTGGAACTTGTTCTGTGGACCCGGCTAACCTCGCACTCAGAGATCCTCTTGCCTGTGCCTCTTGAGTGCTGGGACTAAAGGTGTGTACCATCATACCCAGCGTTGGACCTGTACATTTATATGGAACAGAACAGTTTCGCTTCACCTGTATCGTCAACATCCTCACATTGGTACAATCTGACACAGAGAGAAATCCTTTGGGCTCAATATATGTCCTTGGGGAAGGAAGAGTCAAAAGTATTCATCAATTATCACCTTTGTGAGGTACCACCTGATGAACCTTCTTTTATCACCTCAAGTACGAGGGATATCATCGAAGTCAGACGTCATAAGGACAGCTACGAGCAAGTGGGAAGAGTGGTGGCGTGGACAGCCGATGGTGTGTGGTCCTCTGGAAACAGTGTGACATTTAGCTGACAATGGACGCTAGGCACAAACATGCATGTGTACAGCTCATGTTGATTTCAGTAGTCGACAACTGGACTACTTCAGTAGTTGACAGCCTGGCTCCTAGAAGCTGGCACACATCTCAGCAGGTGACATGGTCTCCCAGGAGATCATCAAGATCTAAGTGTTAGTGTAGAGCTCAGCAAAGAGTGCAATTTTCAGTCAACAGCGAAAAACTTGGCAGTCAGCCAAGCTTCAGGGGTGTGGATCCCAGAAGCCAGTGTCATACAGAGCAGATGGCATGAAACTTCACAAGTGGGCAATTGTTTTAGCACGAACTGGGCAGGATGGGAAAGGGCACATGATTTTGAGACTGTTCCACCAGGAACAGTAAACTTACCTGATAAAAAGGGGAAGACAGCTCTCAATACCTAGAATGATTATGTGGGATTAGCAAAACACACATGATTACAAGACTTCTTGTACATATACACAAGATTTTATATATACGTGTGTATTAGTGTATGTGTGTGCATACCACATTTGTACAGGTGCCTGTAGAGTGTTGGAGTCCAGGTTACCCAGACTATGGAAGCTTCAGCTTGACAAGGTTCCTGGGCATCCGCTGTGGGGAACTGGAATTCCTTAACTGCCTTGCCCCTTTCTTGTCTTTACTGTACGGTGACATATGTTCTCTCATCAATAATAAGATCTGTATAAGCCTAATAGTAATAGCAAAATTAATCCCTGAGCTGGCTATTGTGGGCTGGAATGAAACACAGCCATGCTATTCAGAAGTAAATTACAATAAAGCAACCCAGGTTTATTGCAAAGATTTAAGAAATATAAAACCCAGAAAATTCCCCTAAGTGTTAGCGGTCACGTAGAAACAGCCCCTCCCCACCACCTATCAGCAGGGATTCTTTCTTCCCGGAAAAACCAGGCGCCATCCTGTCTCAAGAGTCCAAGGGTACCAAGTGGCTACCACCCACTCTGGTTCCCATGGGCACGAACACCTGACCAACGAGGTGAAGGGACACAGAATTTGGGAACTGTGAACGAATCGGAGCTGCACAAGCCCTGTCCCCGGGTCCTGGCGAGGGGACCCCGATAAAAGGCCCTGAACGGAGGGTTTTCTCTCTCTTTTGCCAAGCTCGCCGCCCCGCTCCAAGCCCGCCGCGCGCACAAAGCTTAACCTGTACACGCACTGGTTAATAAAAAAGCCTCGTGCGTTTTTGCAATGACCTGGAATGTCTCGTGCCTTTTTAGAAGTCCGTGTTATTAAGGAGCATTAAGCTTGCCAGTTAAGGGTCCCATAAAAGAGTGAGATAGAGATTCTCACTCGTCGCTAATTTCGATTGTTTTATCCTCCTTCGTGGAAGCTGAAGAACCTATTTGCGGGGGCTAGAGCTGGTCTTGTGGATCCCCACAGTAGAAGTCAAAAGTGCCAACAAATTACCTGGACTTGGAGTTACAGACAGATGGTTATGAGCCACCATCGGAACTAAGCCTAGGTACTCAGGAAGATCAGCAAATGCTGAGCCATCTTTGCAGCTCCTATTCCTAGAAACTCTTTTATGGCTGATTGATGTAGTTTATCCTCTGCCAAAACAAATCTGTAAAGATTGGAAGAGGTGGCTGGGCGGTAGTGGCGTACACCTTTAATCCCAGCGCTCGGAAGGCAGGGGCAGGTATCTACCTCTGTGAGTTCGAGGCCAGCCTGGTGTGAAGTGGGAGTTCCAGGACAGCCAGAGCTACACAGAGAAATCCTACCTCAATTTAAAAAAACAAAACAAAAAACAAAACCTGGAAGAAGTGCTGTTTTTCCAAATGGACAGTTGTCAATGTAAGGCTACAAGAAACAAAAGTCGGGAAAACATGACACTAACACTGACCCTCAACACAGGTTTATACATTACGTGGTGAAGAGTCCAAAATAGTTATCTTAACGAAGCCCAATCAGCTGAGACAAGACACATATAAATGAAATCAAGAAAAGAATACCTGAATCTGTTACAGGGAGCCTATCAGAGATGACTACTCACAGTTTATAGCCAATTGGAAATCTTTATTCCAGCTGGCTGAGACCACACTCAGGCATTCGAGCCTTAAGCATAGCAACGAGTATACAGAGGGCTTTTGAGGGCAACTCCGACATCCTAGTATCTTGCTCAGCAGCTGTGGGGGGTAAGGGGAGGGCTACGAAAAGTAAACAATTTAACAAAAGCGAACGTAAGCAGTTAGCTAGGACATCCTGACCTTTGGTTCTAGAATAGAGTTTTCCATGGAGATTCTCCATCAAGGAGATCAGATTCTAGTTAAGTCTGGAAACACCATCAGCAAGAATGCAAGATGGAGGAGCCTCTGCACTGTCCAGCCCTGTGACAAATCAAATGAAAAGTGTGTCACATGTAGAACAGCAATGGATTACTGTACGGAATATTTTGATTGAATTGAAAAATTCAATGGAAAGTTTCAGCAGTAGGCTTGATTGTGTGAAATTATCCAGTCTGAGGCAAAAAGAAAGGGGGCGGGTAGGGGAAGCAGGGATGCAGCTCTGTGGGGAACAGAGAAAGCCCTGAGTGAAGTCCCATGTAATTGTGCATTGTTGCCAATAGCATAGCAGGTCAATGGCCCTGGCCTCAGAGCCATGGGAAAAGGTCAGACCCCAGGGCCAGGCTGAGAGGGAAATGGCAAAACCTTTCCTTCTGTTGCATTGTGTGGATGTTGAAAGCTATGTGCAGAAAATGTCGACCCTAGCCTTCTCCCCAAGATACTTAGGTCCTGAAGAATCTTCCCCTATAGACATTGCTATTTAGATTAGCTAAACCCATCTCCTTCATCCAGTTACATACCACACACCCCAACATCCTGTTCAATTGTATATAAGTGACTGAGGTAATACTATATTATCCTGATCTTACCCTGACTCCATTTCATGTCTGAGAACAGCTACAGCTCATATGAACTCATTTATTTGAATGTTTGGCCCTAGTTGGTGAAATTGTTTCTGAAAAATAAAGACGCATGGCCTTGATGGAGGATGTGTGCCACCAAGGGTGGGTTTTAGGTTTCAAAAGTCCAGACTGAGCACAGACGGTGCCCTCCTGACTCTCTCTCTCCCTCCACCTTCTATCTGTGGAATAGGATGTAAAGCTCTAAGCTGCTGCTCTGGTGCCATACCTATGTTTCCCACTATGATAATCATGGACTAACCTTCTGCCCTGACTAGTTTTATGTCAACTTGACACAAGATAGAGTCATCTGAATGGAGGGAACCTGGATTGAGAAAACGTCTCCAGAAGATCCAGATGTAGGGCATTTTCTTAATTAGTGATCGATGGAGGAGGGCCCAGCTTATTGTATAATCCCTGGGCTGGATGAGAAAGCAGGCTGAGCAAGGCAGTAAGCAGCACTTCTCCATGGCGTCTGCATCAGATCCTGCATCCCTGCTTTTTATGATGAACTGTTATATGGAAATGTGAGTGAAATGAACCCTTTCCTACCCGAGTTGCTTTTGGTCATTGAGTTTCATGACACTATAATTGGAAACAAACCCTCGATTAAATGCTTTCTCTTATAAGTTGCCTTAGTCATGGTATCTCCTCACAGCAACTGAAGAGTAACTTAGACGGAAGTTGGTACCAGGGAAAGGGGTATTGCTGTGACAGGCCTGAACAACATTGTTGGAAGAATATGGAAAAATTTGGGACTTTGGTGTCTTTCTCCCTTTCTCTCCTTCACTGTCCGCTTCCTGCAGATCAGGATGTAAGTTCGTGGATACTGCTCCAGCGCCATGTGTGTCATGCTTTTCACCATGATGATCACGAACTAAACCTGTAAACAAGGCCCAATTAATTTTTTAATAAGTTGCCTTGGTCATGGTGTCTGCTCACAGCAATAGAACAGTTACTAAGAGACCCCTGGAACAGCCACATCTGCCTTGGCAACACATTTGGGACGTTCCATGACCCTGAAGATGGCTCAGATGTATAATCAAAACAACTTGGGAAAGCAAGTGCTACAGGGCTCCCTTGACCTATACCGAACAATGACATCACTGTGTGTTTTGTGGCTTTTGCCTTTATATAAACACTGTACCACTGAGCCTCAGTGTCAAGAGTTGTATGTGGCAAGAGCCTGCTCTTGGTTACTCGCTAATAAAGGACTCCAATTTGGTTTTATTTTGTGGTAGTTTTTAACTTTCTTGCCTGGACTATAACATAACAAACATTAGTTTCCAGGATGCTATGATTTCTCTACCCAAGAGCCAAGTCCACAGGAACCAAGCGCTTTCTGTGTGTCTGCCATTTCTTAATACCCCTGCTGCCCTAAACAGTCCATGTAAGGACTTGAAAAAGTATAGAGCACTTGCCTATCATGAATGAGGCCCTGGGTACTATCCTTAGCCCTACATAAACAAAACTGATAAGCCTGAAAAACAAAATCCACCTGTCATGACTTCAGAAAGCAGCAATACATTCACATTTTCATATTTTTGAAGCCAACGGGTATAAGATGAACTCAAAGAAACCTAAACAAATCATCAAATGTCAAGGGCAAAGACAGAATTCTGATATCAGCAATAAAAAAAACTCAGTAGTTTTCTTAGGAGATATTTGGAGGCCTAAAGGAAGTAAAAGATATTCAAAAGGCTGATTGAAAACAGTGAAAAGCATGGATATTATAACTGGAAAAACTGTTCTAAAAAATAGGTCATCATGGCAACTGAGAAAAGGTGACACTCTATCTGTGCCTATGAAAAGCCAGTTATTGGCAGTGCCTCTCCATCTGTTGGTTATCAGGAAGCCCTAGGACCATATGGAACACATGTTCACTGTGGCCCAGTGCATCCTTTTAGGTAGCTATGTGTTTATGGCATTAATGAAGGAGCACCTTTGATCTTAGCACTTGGGAGGCAGAGGCAGGTGGATCTCTGAGCTGGAGGCCAGCCTGCTCTACAGAGTGAGTTCCAGGACAGCCAGAGTTACAACAGAGAAACCCTGTCTCAGAAAACAAACAAAGTAACAACAAGTAAACTAATTCAGCCTGTCCTCCAAGTTGGATCATGACATGAAAACTCTAATACCTTAGTGATATCAGAGAATATATCAGCAAACATTCCTCCAGACTGTAACCAAACAACTGACAAGAGCAACCTAAGAGCGATGAGAACAGAAGGATTTACTTTGGCTCAGTTTGAGGGTACCATCCACCAAGGCTGAGAAGTCATGGTGATAGGAGTATAGGATGGCTGGGCACATTGTTTCCAATGTTAGAAAGCAGAGAGAGATGAATACTGGCACACAGCATACTTTCACCCTTTTACTTCAACCCAGGCCCTCTATCTCATGCAGAAGGAAACTTTCATTCCTCAGTTAAGCCACTCTGGAATCAACCTCAAAGACAGACCCTGAGGTTTATCTGCTAGATGATTCTAAATTTAGTGACACTGACAGTCAAGATTTACTATCACAAGAAGCATATGCTCTTTTTTGAAGAGATATCCAAAATATCAAAAAGAAGGTGCTTCAGGCACTCTGGACCCTTGAATAAATTAACAGAGTGACATTACTAACATCATTACCCAAGTGGGAAATGCAATCTGGAGGTTCACAATATGTTTGGACTCTGTCACAACACAGAAAGCACGTCTTGAAACAGCTACAGATAGGAAGTAGCTCCTAAAAGATTTACCCAAATTATGAATTAAGATCAATTATGCAAAAAATAAATGCCAAACAGGGAAACATACTAGCAGCTCATAGACAATGGGTGAATTTATAATTCATAAAGAGCATCTAGTTGGATCTGGTGACACAAGGTTGGAATTGCAGCTACTAGAGAAGCTGGGGCAAGAAGATCACAAGTAATAGGCCTGTCTGGGTAACTTAGACCCTATGTGAACAATAAAAAGTAATAAGAGAAATGGGCATATAGTTCAGTGCTTGCCGTGAGTGTGGAAAGCAGGGGAAAGATGAAGAGTAGCTGGAGGAGGTGGTGGTTATAGCAGCAGTAGTAGCATAGAAAGAGCAGCAACATTTAGAAATCAGGAAAAGACATTCAAGGAGACAAGTTGAAAAAGAGAATGAATAGTATAGAGATGCCACCCCCCCAAAGTATGATAATGGGTAAAAAGGCTAATTTCATAATTAAAAAAAATGTCAAGTTGAAGTTACACCAACAGAGCCAGGTGGATTCGTGTTGGAGGCCAGCCTGGTCTACACAATAAGCTGCAGGCCTGGGTGTGGGACCTCTAGGGCTGGAGAGCAGTTGAAGCAGCTAGGAAGTGCCTTGCCCCCGCCAGGTGAGCTAGTAGGATGCTTTGCAAGCTCCTCCTCTTTTGGCCCTAGAGAGATCCTAGCTAAATTTTATATATTGCCTGTATTCACAGGAGCAAAAAGGAAAATAACCTGGCAAGTGTTTGTCTGCCCTGTCCCTGATAGCCTCCCTCTTTATCTTTGTCTCTGCAAAGACCATGAGGCCAGGTGCCTGCCCCATGCAAGTGGGACTCCTCCACCTGGACTACCGGACCCCGCCTCCTCTGGGGAAAGAGATATAAACAGGGAAAGCCCGCCATTAAAAGAGAGTGCCACTTCCATCAGTAGGGCTCCCGAGACTTTATTTCTTTGAGTCCCATTCGATTCTCAGTTCGAGGTGGTCAGGGCCCACGTTAAGTCCACAGGGCCCATGCCCCAGGCTGCGAGCACTTCCCCGATGCCCAAACCCGGGCCCCTGCACTCCAGGCCAAAGAGCAGAGGGGGTGGGGGGACACACCAAGCTGTCGCGGCTGCCAGAGTGCCAGGGGCGTGTGCACACACGCATGCAGGCACACACACACGCAGGCTGGACCAGAAACCGACACCTGGGCTATGATGTGAGAGACCCTGTCTGAAAGAAAGCAATGAAAAGCAACAAAATGCAAAGAAAAGTGAGGAGGGAAGGGAAGAGGGGGCGGGGGTGGTGGTGGTGTGGTGTGTAAAGAAGGAGAGAGAGAAAAGTGAAGCTGTTTGAGGGAACAAAGGGGACTAATGGCAGGGGCAGGGCACAACAATGGCAGGAAGGTTGGGATGAAGGGGAATATGTTCAATACACAATAGATACATGGGTAAAACCAAGGAGGAATAATAATAATAATAATAATAATAATAATAATAATAATAAATAAAAATAATAATAAATTTCCAGGTAAAAATTGAGGAATTCATCAAAATCTTGATCTGCCTGTCACATAGTAAACGTAAAAGGAGTTCTTCAAGTGGAAACAAAGGACACCATACAGTAAAATTCAGCATATAAAAGGTAAATATAGTAACACACAGAATACTGTCATACTAAAAGGGTATGAAAGTTTCTCTTTAGCTTAAAACGTTAAAGACAAGAATATAACGAACTACTATAATTATAAAAATTTTAAATGATATACAACACAAAAGATACAAATTGTTACAAAAATAATATACAGTAAGTAGATATGATTTAAATTAAATTCATATTAGTTATTGATAGGAAGATATATTAGCTGTTGACCGGAAGATTTAAGATGTTTAACATGAGACTCAGGGTAATGACAGAAATACCTGTGGCAGGAGGAAAGGCTGGAATCAAAGAATAACATGACAAAAGAACTAACAAAGCTGGGGATGGTGGTTCACATAGTTTTTTTTTATTTTAATTAATTTATTTTTTCATGTGTATGAGTATTAGTAGGGCCAGAAGACACCATTAGATCCCCTGATGCTGGATTACAGGATATTGTGAGCTGCCTGACATGGCTGCTGAGATCTGAACTAGCATCCTCCAGAAGAGCAGTAAGTGCTCTTAACCACTGATCCATCTCTCTAGCCCAGTGGTTCACATCTGTTATCCCAGTAATTAGGAGGCTAAGACAGGAGGACTGATGGAAGTTCAAGGTCAGCTGAGCTACATAGTATAGTGAGTTTCAGGCCAGCCTGGGCTACAATGTTAGGCTCTGTTTCAAAAATAAAAACACCAAAGAAAAAAACAACCCCCCCCCAATAAAACAGCAAGAGAGAAAAAGAGTAACAAATGAGCTTTAAGTTATGGAAAAAGAAATAAAATTGCAATGAAAAGTTTTATTAACAATAACTAGTGGAAAGATGGCTGAGTGGTTAAGAGCACTGTCTGTTCTTCCAGAGGACACAGGTTCCCAGCACCCACATGGCAGCTCACAACTGTCTGTAAGTCCTGTTCTAGGGGATCTGACACCCTCAAACCAATGCACATAAAATAAAAAATTAAACAAATTATTTAAAAAGACAAAAAACCCCAATAAGGATATTAAATATAAATATTTGAGGGCACACATATGCTGAAGATGAAGGGAAAGATACTTGATATAAAGGGTTCATAAAAGCAAGTAGAGGTGCCAATTCTATTGTTAGACAGATGTTAAGCCAGCACTACCACAAGAGACAAAGAAGACCATCAGGAAGATATAGAAAAAAAATTCTCCCAAGGAGATGTAAGCATACGAGGCAAGTATTCATAAAAGTGAAAAAGTAGCTAGCAATGCAAAGAATAGGAGATGTCATCTTCAACAGTGGATCGGGCATAGACAGAGAATGAGTAAGGAAATACCAACAGAATAACACTAGAGCAAATGAACTGGAAGCATGCAGAACATTCCACCACTAAAGCATATACATTTTACCAAGCACATACAGAAAATGCTGTAGAACAGGTCACATACAAGAAGGGTCACAGTCTCAACAAATTTCAAAAGACAGAAATAATTTGAAATAAAGACTGACCTTAAAGTGATGAAATGAGAAATCACAACAGGAAAAACTTTGGAAAAATTATAAATACATGGAAATGACACAACATACTCCTGAACAATCAGTGGGTCACAGAATAAATCAAAAGGGAAGTTAAAACTACCTGGAGACAAATGAGAATATAAACATAACATTTCACAGCCTCTGAAACGGAAGAAAAGCAATTCTAAACGGAAGCTTACAGGAATAAACACCTATATCAAAAAGAGCTGAAATAAACTGTACAAACTAAGGCCAAATTTAGTAGAAGGTAGGAAATAATAAAGGCAAGAGCATAAATAAATTAAATAGACTATTTCCCTGATGACAAGGCAAGAGTGTTTTCTCATCCAGGAGTGAAATTCATGGTTCATAATATATATATATATATATATGAATTCGGGCAGGAACGCAGGAAGGAGGGGAGATGCGAGTTTGAACAGCCGAAGATCCTGTTTGAGGTGCAGAGAGCCAGACAGGACAATGATTACCCTGGGACTGTCATTCAGGCATGTTCAACGAGGCCAAAGTAACTTTATTAGAAGGAGTAGGAGAATATGTTGGGGTGTTGGGTGGGAAGACAGGTAGCCAATCTGCCAATCACTTGTTTAGGGCTGGCTCGGGCACGAGGCACTGGGTACAACCCCAGTGTTAGGTCATGTACACTAATGTAGCAGTATGCTACAATCTTTTACCTCAATTTAGCGAATGAAAAAGGAAGGATAGAAAGAAAGGTAGAAATCTTCACAGCCTCTTTTAGGCTTTACTAAGCTTGAAGAGGACTAGCTGACAGTGAGTCCCATAAGTGTCTCAGCTCACGGTCTGTAAACTGAATCCCTCCAACCTTTGCTCTTTTAAGAATTAACACACTAACAATGACAACTCAACGAATACCCACCCTCTTGGAGCTTCAGACCTTTTATACCCTAAGTCAAAAGTTCCCATAAATCCATGTAGCAAACAATCCCCAAAACAAGCTTCACATGCCAGAACGCCTGCATCTAAACCAACCTATAGGCACCTGCATCAAGCAATTATACCACAGCTGGGGTAGGAACACAAACCTAATCCAAAAGCCATTTTGAATTTTTAAGGAAGCCTAAATAAAAAAAAACCTCGTCCAAGTGTTTCCCTATACGTTAATATGAAAAATACATTAGGTTATGAAATTTCAGCCTCCCTGGTTTAGTGATGTCCTGGATAATGCAGCATGTGCTTAGCTATGATGGCAGAGTCCATGTATCTACTGCTTATTGAATAGTGTCAGTGGACTCTGTAGAAGAGATGTTTTAGATTAAGGAGAGCTCACATCCAGAAGCACTTGGCCAGGTTTCTGCAGATGATTTTCAACTTGCTGATGAACTTAGTATAGGGGTGGTAGTCACCAACTAAGTGGTAGCTCAAGTAGATCTAGTAGCCATGACAGTTGCAGATTGCAGAAAACCTACTGGAGGAAATATCATCACTTCTGCCTCAACAACCAGACTGTGCATGAAGAAAGGAAGAATAAATCCAGGATTTGCAACACCTATCATTCTACCAATCCTGAGTCTGAAACATTGCCATTCAAGCAGATGGAGTAACAAAGAGTGAATCATTGCTCCCCACCACCCAACACATGCACCAAGGTAAACTTGTGATGTTGCTTAATGAAGCTTCTCTCTCAGGTGCTTCCCACGTCACTTCCTGTTGTGATGGTCAAGAAAATAATTCTGAGCAAATAGCTACAGCATCAACTTTTCTGGAGATATGACCAGGAGACAGTTCATTACTTACAAGCTGAAGTACTTATTCCTTCTGGAGTATATTAATCTCTATTAATCTTTGCCTGTTGAAGCAGAGTGCCTTGGGATTAACTCAGGTCTGCCAGCTAACTATTGGGCAATTTAATACCACCAAGATAACTCAAGATGGGGAGATGTGATTTTTCACTTACTTTCAAGTAACCATAAAATAAATGCTTTACCTCTTAAACCCAAGAGATGTAGACTTTGTACAGAATACTAAAGATAGCAACAAAAATGTAAATTACTCAAATCTTCAGTTTAGTATGCCAGTGAATTTCTCATTACAAACCACAAAGTAAAAAAGGCACTAAGGGTGGGGGCATTTAAACAACTGAACAAAAACAGACTACACCAGCAAAACAATTCTCTAAGGATGAAAGAAAAATTAAGATAGCACCTGAAATATCCATAGTAAACCTGAGCTGTCAGAAGGGGTCAATAGTGAATGAATGAACTCCAGATAGTAACTTGGAAACATGAAAAAGTAAACGAGGTAAACGTAGTAAATAGGAAACATTTGTTTTTGATATGTAACTTTTTTTCAGAGACTAAATCATTGAGAAGACAATGATACCAAACAATAACTGAAAATCTATGTTGAAAGCTGGGGATTTAGCTCAGTTTGGTACAATGCTGTCTACCATGTACAAACTCCTGGATTACACCCCAGCACCACATAAAACTGGACTGCTGGTTCATGCCTATATTAGCATTTAGGGAGTGGGGCAAGAGGAACAGAAGTTCAACATCATTCTTACCTATGTAGTGATTTTGAAGCCAGGAAGACGGAGAGGATAAGAATATTTGGATTTAAACTAGGAAATGGAAAGGCGATCTAAAGTAGGAAATGGCCTATTCAAACTCAGGTCTATCTAGAAGCAGAGGGGAGCAGAAAGCAAGAAACATAAGGGAAGCCAGGAGCCTTGTTGACAGGCAGTCGTAACAAGAGAAATAATCTATGCATTGTAGAAGCAACCTAGGAAAGAGCTCGGGAATGTAGTATAACAGTGAATCCTAGCATTGGAGAGTAAAGCAGTTGCATCGCTGCCTGTATCACAAAGAGCCATTTGCAAGCACCATCTTGAGACAGGGTCTATGAGAGTCAGTTGTGTAAAAGAGGACAGTCAAATGTGGATCCAAAGGACTTTAGGTAGTAGGGATCTTGGGTTGTGTGGACCATAGATGCTTGTTAACTGGCTGTCTGTTACAGGAAGCACTATCTCCTGTGTGTTAGCGAGAACTTAGAACCTATGGCCTGTGATCTTAGAATCTATGGCCTCTGGATATTTTGGGCTCCAATGGCTTCCTCGGTGCTGACTGTGGCTTACTATTCTGTGTATTTGAGAGCTTAGAGCCCACATCCAGAAGAAACATTTCAGAGATGTCTTCCCTTCAGATGATGCTTTACTGCTGGTTCAGGTCTGAAAGCACTGAGGTGGACAGACAGTGTATTCTGCTCTCTTGGTCCTTCCTCTGTAGTGCAGAAGTTGCAGAAGCCTAACACATTCAAAAGACACAGCCATGGCTGGGACATTTTCTTTTTTTTTGTTTCTTTTTGTGTTTTTGGTTTTTCGAGATAGGGTTTCTCTGTTGTAATCCTGGCTGTCCTGGAACTCACTCTGTAGACCAGGCTGGCCTCAAATTCACAGAGATCCGCCTGCCTCTGCCTCCTGAGTGCAGGAATTAAAAGCGTGAGCTACCACCTCCTGGCATGGCTGGGACACTTTGCCACTCCTGAGTGCATACACTGGGGCCAAGAGTGTGGGAGGGGAGGATGCCCTAAGTAAATGGATGTTGTTAGCATGGGCATGCCTATGTTAAGAATCACAACCTTAGAACAATGGAAAAGGCTTCTTGGGGAGGGGGGCAAATCAGATGTTGATACTGTGTCGAAAAAATGTCCACCATAGCCCTGGATATTTATAACCTGAAGACTGCTTCTTTTACAGAGACTGCCCCTACTGAGAATAACTAAACCCGCCTCTTTGTCTCAGCGGTATGTAATAACCAGCCTCAAAATTAACTCCTTTCATGTTATGTTTGGTAAAAAGAAACAGCTTGTGATGAAAATGACAGCACATGGTGTTGGAACCCTGGGTAGGCTGAGCCATGAGCACAACACAGAGCGAATTGGCCCTTGTCAATGGGCTACAATTGGTAGCCCATTGCTCTGAAACCCAGATCTACCAGCGAGGCTTGTACTGTCTTAGTGCAAAGATAATTTTAAAGAATTTGTTAAATTGAAAAATCTAGAAGAAATATATAAAATCCTAGCAAAAGCAAAAGCATAAAAATCCTCAATAAAATACTTCCAAACTGGCCAAGCAAGGTAACACATGTCTTTAATCCCGGCACGTAGGGAGGAAGAGGCAGGCAGATCTCTGTGAGTTCAAGGCCAGCCTGGTCTACAGAGTGAGTTCCAACACAGCCAGGGCTACAACTGAGAGATCCCGTCTCAAAAAACAAAACAAAATACAACCAAACCAAACCAAAATCCTTCCAAACTGATTTCAAGAACACAATGAAAAGAAAATACATAAGGATCAATTGGTTTCATTCCAGGGGTACAAAGACATTTTCAAAGAAGAATAAATGGAATATAGCGCATAACAGGATCAAGGCAAGAAAATCACATGATGATCATCCTAATAAATGCTGACAATGGCTTCAATAAGTTGAAAAATCCATTAATGGTCAAAAGGTTTAACCAAGTAGAAGAATACCTCAGTATAAATGTTATATACAATAGACACAGTTAATATAACATGGTGCTGAATGGAATCAACCTAAAATTATTTCCAATAAAGATAAAGACATAAGGCTGTAAACTCTTATACTCTTTAGTTGACAGTGTTGAATTCTCAGACATAGAAATGAGGTACATACCATGTAAGGCAATAATAAAAATGCCGGGAAAGAAATGAAGAATTCCGTTCATAATGAACTAAAAAATATAAAAAAGAAAAAAAAGCTGTGAATAAACCTAACCAAGCAGCTAAACAACCTCTAGAATGAAAATTGTGAACCAGAGATTATCCACTTGACACTGTCCAACACTAAACGATGCATGAGTATTGAAGACACTAGATGACAACTGTCTCTATACCATGTGCATGCCTGTTGTATGCTGAAGCCAAAACAGGGCACTGGATCACCTGGACATGGAGTTCTACACAGCTGTGAGCTATTATCTAGGTGTTGGGTATTGAACCCAGAGTTTCCTTGCTCAGCTCCATTTCCTTGGTCTTTTCAAGACAGGGTTTCTTGGGAAAAACAACACCAGATGAAAATATTCATAACAGTTCTAATATACCATATTAAACAATAGTCTACAATTCAAAAAAATTGATAGAAAATACCAAAATTGAAATCTTTTGCTTTAAAAAAAGATCACTAAAAGCATTAAAACACAAGCCAATAGCTGGGAGAAAATATTTCCAAATAACATAATTGACAAAAAATTTCAATCAAGAATAAATGAAAGAACCTAAAAGCTTAAAAGTAAAATAAGGAACAACCCACTAAAAAGGAGAGCAGAACATACTGCACCAGAGAAGAAA
The DNA here is from genome assembly GCA_026225945.1 of Cricetomys ansorgei. NCBI lineage: Eukaryota > Metazoa > Chordata > Mammalia > Rodentia > Nesomyidae > Cricetomys > Cricetomys ansorgei. The sequence continues at coordinate 157,191 of JAMJFZ010004311.1, read as the reverse complement.
CTCAAATAAAAGTAAACTGAAACAATGGATAGCCTCAAGGAATCATGAGCCCAAACTCTGATGGCTAAATACTGCCATCATATAAAACTTACACTAGGGAGCCAAAGCGATGGCTTAGTGTTTAAGAGCTCAGTGTTCCTACAGATGATTTTACTTGCATTCCCAGCACCCATGTTGGGCACTCACACCTTCCTAAAACTCCAGCTCCAGGGGAAATCTGATACCTCCGGACTCTAGCCTTCACAGGCACCTACACTCATGCACATACACACAACTAAAGATAATAAAATCTTAAAAATCCTTGTACCTAAAAGTCAATATGAAATTTGCTCCTGATTATCTGAAGTAGAATAATAGTCCCTCCACACAATGAACTTACTACCCAGCAGTAAAGAAATGATCTAATGATGCATTTAAATGTGTGAATCTAAATTACATTCACATGAATGCAGACATATTCCAAATTCTGCACATTGTATGAGTCTGCTTTTTTGACTCTCTAGAAGCCAAAACGTAGGGTATGTATAAAGAACAAATCAGTTGTTCCGAGGTGCAGTGGTAAAAAGCGATTGAATATGAAGGACCTCCTACTGCTGGGCATGATGTTATATAGTTGTAATTCCACTACAGAATTCAAGGCCAGATGAGAAAACATCCAGAAAACAAACCACAGCTACTAAGAATAATTATGAGACTGCCAGAAGCAGTCTGCATGAACTGAAGACATGTCACTGCACACTTTTCAAAATATATTGAACTATATACCAGAGTAACTTTTACTGTGTATAATTTAGAAATAGTTTCAAAAGAAAGACATATTCTTACTTACGAAACTTATATAACCTTACAAGAGAACGGTTACTTTTTAATTGTTTAAAGAAATATTCAAATTTATTCACTACTGGTTAGAAATATAATTTGTACAAGTGAATTGTGAATAATTCAACAGTACCTTTATGATCCCAAAAAGTTGTCAAATCAAATTTATTGGTAAAAATTTATTCTTAAGAAACAAAGATCAATGTACAATGTTTGTTACATTTCATAAAAAAAATTGGCAAGGTCCAAAATGTAAAGTAATATGATACTATCTAAATAAATCCTGGAGGCCATATTCTATGTAGATTTTACATTGTATTTATGAAAGAACAGGACATAGAAATATACTTTTACATGTTGAAATGAAAATACCAGAGAGTAAAAAAAAAGGCACTGAGATGTCTCTATTGTTATAAACTTGTGTTGTAGATTACTGTTCATAAGACTGAATGGGATGTTACAAGTAATCACCTCCTGTCTTGTAAAATTATGCATGGTCTTCATTTTCAAAATATTGATCATGTTACTTTCATCAAGGGGGAAAAAATCCTTTTTAATAGAAAAAAATTTTTAAAAGCCCAGTCCAATTGAGTCAGGTTGTTTTTTCAATTGTCTTCACCCAGTGGCTACATTCATGTCCACTGGGCATAGGTGCTCCTGCTCCACCAGGTACTGGACTCACTGGTGAGTGACACCTGCCAAAGCAATAGGATGGCAACATGAGACCATGAAACCTTTAAGTTAAACTTGCCTGGTGAGCTGACAGCCGAATGGCTACTCGAACCCACACAGAGAAGCGAGATATCTATAATGTGAAAATTGGAGTCTCCCACTTCTAAACATGTACTATGAAAAAAAAATATTTTCTAATCCTTCCCCACAGCAACTTTATATTTTGGCTCTCTCACCATGCATTTGAGAATGACAAGTATTAGATCTCAGATTGACTTTACATGGCTCTGGCAGCTCTGAGGATGATCAGAGCCTTTCTGTCTACTAAGCCTGCCCTCAACCGTTACGTTTTCACTTAGTTAAATAACATTTCTTGTGCTATCTCCTGTGCTTGAGCCTTTTAATACCTGTATCAGAATTCAGTGGAAATCTTGTTCTGGGTCCTTTGCCAATTGGGTAAATAGAAGTCTCCTTAAAAGCAGTAACATTTAAAAAGTCACAAGACTTTGAAAAGGTATGGGTTTATGAAGCATCAATCTGCTCCACAAAAGAGACCTCACTCTGCTTTCCTCTCTCACTCCATTCCTAAGGGAAACAGCTGCCTTCTAAATTCACTCACAAATATCAGAGATCACAAGTGTACTTCTTTTATTGATGAAAGTGTTGGGGTCTAATAGCCACCAAAAATGTCAAGCTTCTGTTACTTTGCTATGGCATTCCACAGCCCCCGTCTCCATCCTCTCTGGGTGCCACTGAGTGTTATTACAGCCAGAGAACATCATGGGTTCCCTCCCTACACTCAGAGAGTGTTGTGGCATTCATTAACAATGCAGCTTTTCACAGATCCAGTTCTGAGTAGTGAAAGAAAATTGATGAAACACATTAGAGCGGGGCAACAGAGAGGGAGGACTTAAGGAGAATGAAAGTCTGTTAGGACAGCAGACAAGAATGAGCAGGCAAAATCCTGGCTAAGACATAAAGCTTGAACCAAAGGTATTCTGGGGGATTGCCTGGGAAAACACAAGTCAAAAACACTTAAAAGACTTTCCACATCTATGTCCTATCCCACCCATCCCCAAGAGACACTTAACCAAGACTACCAGTATCCAATATTGACTCGTAAAATTCACTCCTACAATCGTTGTCCCCAAACAACGATTGATGACCAAGCCGAAAGAGGGACTGCTGAGGCATGATGAGTAAACCATGAGGCTGGGTGCATAGAGCTGTTCTTCTTTGGTATAGCTTCTCTAGTTGCTAACATGGCATCAGGGGGCTGGTGTCATACTAAACAACATGCGCATTCTGCAGTGTAGCAGTTACTATGATAAATCCAGCTCTAATTAGTGAAGTATAAAAGAATTATAAAGAGAGTCTGTAGCTACCTTCAAATCCATTCGCTACCCTTTTCCTCCAAAGTTGATATTTTGGTGCTGAAACCCAAACATGTATTTGTTGAAATACTGACACGTTAGAAGAATGTACTAAAAATCACGGATCCTATAACCCACAAATAGTATTAAAAAGAAAAAATGTAAGTCAAGTTACCGAGCGGTACATACCTGTACTCCTCGCACTCCAGGCTGAGGAAGGAGGAAGTACTATGAGGACAAACTGGTTTGTCCAATACACAGCCAGGCTCTGTCCAGAAAACAAAACAGGAGAAAAGTCTGCTAGCAGTGTTAGTTCATAAAACATCCTGCTCTGTTTTACCTTGTAAATCCTCAATGCCATTTCTCTGCCTTCCTCAACAGCAAAGGGAATTACTACAACATGAGTGAATGATTTGGGTATTTCTTGATCCTAGAATGGCTTTTATTGGTGGTGGTATGACATGTTGGTAACTTCCATCTGTCTATGCTTTATCCTAAAATGTGAAGGGTAGTACAACACCCCAATGTATTAATAAACATATGTACTTTTAGTAGCATACACAAACCCCTACCCATACTGGGGATGCAATCTGACATATCTTGTCTTTATTAGGCATATGCTCTACCATTGATCTATGTTCCCATTTGATCTATGCCCCCAATACTTAGTTTCCATTTTGTTCCAAGTTTAGTGGTCTATTAGCCTAACAATTAGGATAAAGAAGGACTGCTGCAAGTTGGGGGGCTTGCCTGACCTGAATAGGGAGTTTCCAGACAGCCAGGACTAACTAGTAAGACCTTGTTGCCAAACAAAACAAAAATGAAACATGAATCTTGTTCATACTATTGCTTCTTAGATAGAGTCTACGTCTACCCTCAGATATTTCCAGGAGCAGCTAAATCACTTCTCTGCAATTCCTCTCTTACTAGCTGCTCTCTCAAGCAAGATACAAAATGATACCTGTGCCATTTTTCCAGTTACAAGATTAGTACTCTATGCTCTTCTGTCAACTGTATATTCTAGCCTTTGTGCCCTAATACTTTTAGCAGCTTCACCTCGTTAATTATGTCCCTCCATGAGCAGCTGACTTTTCATAACTCATCTCTGAAACTGAAAAATTTCACACATGCCATGTTATCTTCTTTATAGGTCTGGATGCAGCAGTGAAAAGATAGCTCCTTTCATCTAAAGCTACCAGGATGTACGTGTGCCAGGATGTAGGTTTTACCTCTGTGGTGGTTTGAAGGAGCAATGTTTCCTCAGGCTTATGCTTCACTACCTGTCCCGCTCCCGATCCCATGCTTTCCCTGCCATGTCAACGATGGCCTGTATCTTTCTGGAGCTATTAGCAAGAACAAACCCTGTTCTCCTCTAGGTTGCTTTTGGACACGGTAGTTATTTCACAGTTGCAGAAAGGTAACTAATACACTCTCCAACCCGACTTCATTCCATCCACTATCATCTCATTGCCATCTCTCCTCTCAGATTGTCCTGCTCCAGTGTCTGCAAACACACTTGATTTTCTCCCATATTAAATGACTCAATATAGGGTGCTGAAGGGGTTGGTTAATGTATATTCTGTTTGCAACATATGTTAACAAAAAGACCTCTCATGGGATAATCGAGATTAAGTGCCCAACATGAGAAAAAGAAATTATGAGCTTGGTAGTTGATGCACAGGAACAATGAAAGCCTACCTATCAATGCAGGTAAAGGGAGAGCTGGGCCAAGTAGAAAAAAAAAATTGAATACCAACCATAACAGCACACACACCACATTGTAAGGATGAAGCTCCTACTCAATGATCACTGTGGTCCAACCTAGGGAGCAATGGGTAGCAATTATAGTGATAACAGCCATACAATAGCCGCAAGCAGGCAATGAAAAAATACAGGCACATAAGTGAAATAGTTCATAGAAAATGCATTATCTAAGATGACATTTAAGGCATTGAACTGCTATTCTTCCTTGTAAACTTTCAGCATATATAAGAACTGGCTTTGGAATGTTTTTTATGAAAAACAATCAAGGCACACAGTATTGAACAACCAGGAATGGTCTATAAAATAAAACATTCACTATCACCACACTACACAGAACAGTCCTCATTCCAAGACTGAGAAGACAGGAATAAGCTTCAGAAGTAAGCAAGTTGAAGAGAGCTTGGACGTTGTAGGCAACTGGCAGAAATAAGTTGAGCCCATGGACATCACAGAGGAGGCGCCCAATTAATGTCTGTTAATGATTCATTTTTTTCATTCAACAAACATTTAATGAGGCCTACAATGTGCACCGGATTAGGCACTGCAAATACAAAGATGAATAAGGCACCGTCCTTGCCCTTAAGGATTTTATTCTGACAGACGAGAGCCATAGCCACGGACAATGATAATACAACCTGATAAGTGCTAGGACACTCAGCAGGTTGTATTATATCCATCCGAGTTGGATTTCTTCAGAGGGGCACCATGCCAGGTTGCTGCTGGATCCATGAAGTCCTCCTGAGCACCAAGGCCTGCTGTTGGTTCTTTTTCTGATGCGCTGAAGGTCCCAAGAACTAACACTGAAAGCTGTAATTTATAGATTGCCTATGATATACCTTACAAATATCTTCATGGAAACCCTGAAAATTAAGCACGGTATGATGAAACCAAGGTTCAGTGTGCAGGTAATAGGCATTAAATAACATAGCCAGTAAGCAGTCAGAATTAGGTTTTGGTTCAACTGTGATCATTTCCAAAGCAGCCTTTTCTGTATTTATACAAAAAGCTTTATTCAGGTGTAACACAACTTCTCAACAGCTTTTAACTGAGAACAAAAGCAAAGGCAATAGATTACTAATTAAAGAGCATGGACAGAATCATCTAGTTTTCTACATGGACTGGCAGAATAAAAACATCAAGTGACATCACTCTAGTGTATCACTGAAAACAGTTTTTCCATCCTCTAACATCACTGACTATTCAAAATATATACTACTACTTAAGTTTCCTCTTTTAATCCCTGTCAATAGTCAACACCATTCATAACAGCAGCCATAACTGACATAGCATTTAGTGTATTCCTAGCCAGTTGTTAACACTTGGCACGAATAATTTCAACAAACTCTTATATTCTGACCAATCCCAACTGCTGAAAAAACCTCCTGTAACAATAATTGTAGAAGCAGTCTAAGAACAGGCTAACAAATGCCAAGCCTAAAACCCTAAAAATAACCTTGTTTTACCTATATAGCTCAGGGTTTCCTTTCCCAAATGTCTCTTGAAGTCCTCCAAGATAGTGAGTAATATAGGTCCTTAAATGTAATTGTCCTCCAGACAGATATATAAAGATATACTGTAAAGATATGTCCTAGAGATGTAGGCCTTTAGTAGAAAGCATGTTTTGTGGGTTTTTTATTTGTGTGTTTGAGATAGGATCTTGTTATGAAACCCTGACTGGCCTCAAAATCAAGATTGTCTTCCCATGTAAGTATCCCAAATGTTGGGATTACAGGCATGTGTCAATATGCCTGGGGTTTATGTTGCTTTGAGAAGAGAAAGTAAACACAAAATACTTTGAATTATTATACATGATTGTTTGAAATTAAAACAATAAAGAAATTGTAGCAATGGAAGCAATAAGTAAAGCTTCCTTCAAAAGCCTTCACATTTTACTTAGGAAAGAATTAAAATTCTAGAAAAGCACAGACGGTGAAAATAGAGAAGCAACATTTGCTCCTCGGCTGCTGACGAAAATTTAATGTATTCTGTTGAAAAGAAACTAAACACCCATCTAAGGAATGAGAAAGACAGGGTTTTCAGCAAGAGTAGGGGCGTGAGTAGGAGGTACATATTTTTCACAGTTAAGAAGCTTTATTTTATTTTATTTTATTTTTTTCCGTCTCTAGCTCACTGCTCTTATCTACCACAATTTTTGCCTTTAACTACTACTCACCACCAGTACAATTATCACTATCTGGGAGCATTCATAATAAAAATCTAAATTCTATAACCACTAGCTAAGGCCCTGCTCTTAGTGACATTTGTAGCATAATTTCACAAATTTATTTATTTATATTTTCCAAAATTCACCAGTCTATGCCCATGCTTTTAACAGAAATTCCTTCCCTGTTGTATGCCATAATCTATCTCAGTGTCCCTCTAGATATCCTATCTCAAACCTCTCAGTGACTAATAAACTATTCAACCTTTGAGGTCTAATGCATAAACATCAGTCACCTGGACTTCTGACATCTTTTGACTTAGAAAAATAATTTTTCCTCTGAACCACATAGCACTTTGTGCATCTTTTCCCTGAAGAGTATACAGACCAAATTGCTATGATTATCTATGTATATACTAACTCACAGAGGGCAGGTACTATGAATAATTCAATACGTGAATGCTCAGAAGAACAACAGAAGATATTGGAGAGAATAGAGCAGTATTCTTGAATCAGGAAAAAATATATGAGTTAAAGCTGTAGAGAAATGTATATAACTCAACACTGAAAAGAGGTCTGGGGGGAGCAGGAGACAGAGGGAGGGAGAGAAAAAGAGTGAGTGAGCATCAGAGGGACAGAGACTCTTAAGCTCCTTGTGCTGGAGAGATGGCTCAGCAGTTAAGAGCAACCACATGACAGCTCACAACTGTTTGTAAGTCCAGTTCCAGGGGATCACACACCCTCACACCAATGCACATAAAACGTAATTAAATTATTAAAAGACAAAATTACTTGCAAATTTAAAACCATAGTTGTCAGGGTTATCAATGAACTTAGGGTGGGGTTTCAGAATACAGTCTAACATCAACTTGAATAGAACACTCTTAAGGTCTTTCTGCCTTAAAGTTTGAAATTGACAACTTGTCATATAGCCTACATGACAGATGGACAGTATCTCCCTTGCTGTAGAGAATGTTGGAAGCACAGTCTCATCTATACTGAATTAAATAGGAACTTGTAATGGAACCCATTTCCTGGCAGTCCTCTTGCCATTAGCACTGTAGACCAGGAACAGAAAATCCCTGGAAATGCATTCAAGGCCAGTAAGGACGTCATTATACAAATGTGATCCACGATCTGCTACTTAAAACTTCAAATCTCCTCTTAAACCTTCAGAACCATCTATTAATGTTTGCAAAAATAATAATTTACCTAACATGGTGAGATAGTATTGATCAAATTTATGTATCATAGTTCATCAAGGGAACGTATTTTCCATGAGATCTTCCCAAAATACAGATCAAGTATGTTTATAATATATTGATTGTAACTTTCATAGTCAGCCCCTCTAAATATAAAATACGCAGGTTGAATTGAATAATCTCCCTTTTTTTTTTTTCCCAGTGCTAGGGATTAAGCTCAGGGTAACACGCATGCTAGGGAAGGTACCTACCTCTGAGCAACAACAAGAGCCTCCAAACAGTTATTTTCTTGGATAAATCAGTTTCTGAGCTCATTTTTTACCTATAAATGAGATACACTGGTAGGATCTATTCTTCCAAGTTCACCAAATATTTATAATTAAAGCGGAACTCTATGAGAGGAGGAAGGTCAAATTAAAACTGAAACTCTGAAACCTCTATGGAATGCCTCAGAAAGTTGTGGTGGTGATATGAAATGGGATGCAATAAAACGTTCATTTGCAATGTGAGACTTTCAAAGAGGTTTCATAGTAAAGACTAGGGGTGTGAGGAAATAAATGTCATATATAGAATGGCCCTAAAATGAAAGTAGCTGGGCATGGGTCAAAACAACATTTACTTCTATCAGGATATTTAAGTCTTTCAATAACACAACTAAACAACAATCTAATATAGGAGTAATAGAAGGAAAATACTGCATAAACCAGTCATTACAAAAATTGAAAATCAGTACCTATGAAGCCACTTGGTTCTAATTGAAGCACTGGTTGAGCTGAAATAAGTTGCATAGCAGCTGGAAGGTACTGTACATTATATTACTAATTGTCAAGTGTTGTCTGAGCTCAGAGAAGATAAGGGGCTAAGGTTCCTACAACCCTACAGACTCAAGAATTTTTGTCTAAAAGTATTCTCCAAGGTCTGGTAATGAACATCACCCTCAATTCAGTGATAAATAAAAATAACAATGAAACACCCCAAAAGTGAAATCTTTGTGCACCTAAAAACAGTCAGAAGTGTTTATCCCATAAAAGCGTCTGTAGTGGAAAAGAACAGTTTAATCATGGAGAGAAAACTCCCTAGGAACTGAACCGATAGCTATTATTGTTTGTTCGTTTTATTTGAAACCCTCACTGAAAAGGATATATAGCTCTGAGCAGGACTCCTTCAATTGGGAACTACAGCTGGTTGCCTTAGAGGCTTCCGTTTTTTTGTTTGTTTTTTTCAAAACAGGGTTTCACTGTGTAGTCCTGGTTGTCCTAGAATTCACTGCCCGGCTTCTGTTGGGTATTTTTGAGTAGCACATTTGATGGTATTCCTTCTAACAGCAGACCCCTTTAATAAACTTACAGAAAACAAAATTGTGGCTATCATAGATGTTCCGCTTGACTGTACAAAACACTGCACTACATAGTAAGAATGTAACTCATAAGACAAAAATAAAATAAAACTTTCCAAACAGAAGAAGAGTATGCCTATATTTGATGAAAGTTCCTACAAAGAAAAGAATAAACTAAGCAGTATAACACTGGTAAACATACAAAGTTGCTGGAGTAAGTAGATGCCACTCCAACTCCAGTGGAGTCCGCGTGACAGGCCTAAACTCCTGCTCCGCGGATTGAGACTAAAGCCAACTCCAGTGGAGTCCGCGACAGGGATGAACTCCTGCTCCGCGGATTGAGACTAAAGCCAACTCCAGTGGAGTCCGCGACAGGGATGAACTCCTGCTCCGCGGATAGAGGCTAAAGCCAACTCCAGTGGAGTCCGCGACAGGGATGAACTCCTGCTCCGCGGATAGAGACTAAAGCCAACTCCAGTGGAGTCCGCGACAGGGATAAACTCCTGCTCCGCGGATAGAGGCTAAAGCCAACTCCAGTGGAGTCCGCGTGACAGGGATAAACTCCTGCTCCGCGGATAGAGGCTAAAGCTTCAAGGAAGCTGGTCTCCCGGAAAGTGTGGCTGGCGCCCCTAGAAACAGAGGGATGTTTTCCTGTCGTGCCCTAGTTACGATTGTTGGCTGTGGTCTGATAGCTATCATTTTCCTTCTCTTTATTCTATTCTATGGAGCGTGGCTGCAATGCTCTCCAGTGTCCACCCACCTAAGATGGATGTACAAAATGTCGAGCAAACTCCAAAAGCCCCTGAAATTGTAACTCCTGACTTTGATCCTGATCTCAGTCTCAAAAAGTAGGTACCCTCTATTACAAACCAGTACAGTAACTGGCTTCTAAAAAATGATTAACCACAGTATACTTACTGATATGCCAACGGTAACCACATTGTATGCCAACAGTAACCACATTGTCTTACACATTGTAAGGTACGATCTGTTTTCACCTATTGTATCCTTTAACTGCATTTCCCTGAAAGAGGCCTGACGTACGTATTTTGAGACAATTCACAAAAGAAGCCTGACGTATTTTGACACCATTCACATTCTTGTATGATTATGCTTCCCTGTATTAAAAATAATATATAAGTCTGATGCTCACTGCTGCAAATTACACTCAGATTCAACACATTCTTGTGTCTGTGTCTGTTTATCACTTCGCCGACTCCTTGCCCACCTGAGTACCAGATTCCTGATTCTCCCCGGACTTAGGGGACCTGGCTGGGTCGGTCCGCGGCAAGTAGACAATATATTCTTGATTATCAGATCACAAAACATTACCTTTATCCATACACAATTTGTGTGTATGTAGCATACGCATGTTTGTGCCTGAGTATGCACAGGTGCATGTGTTCATGCATGCTTGTGAGGTAAGAGATCAGGTAACTTCCTTTATTACTCTAGACCTAAAAAAACTTAGTATGATTCTCCCTTCACCAGCAGGAAGCAGGCAGACAGAAATGATGGCCCCTATCATTTATATATATATAAAGATCTGGAATAAACCTCATCAACCAAAAGTCTAAGTTCTACGAAGACAGATACTTGGGGATTATAAAAAAGAAAAAAAAAAGGGCAGTTTCCTCTTCCCCCAGAAACTTGATGATTACAAAAAGAGACAATAGACCCCACTTTACAAAAACCAGCTTGTTTAGGGAAAACAGACAACATACTCATTTGGCCCTAACAACACCCCCTTTCTACCTTTACTATGTGTAGCTTCAAAACAAAACAAACCACAACACCTGTTCCCCCTCCCCCCAAAAAACAACAAACATACACACAAACAGCTTAAAATAGATAAAGAGAATTCTCTTGAACTTTGGTCACTGAGTGCCTGGATCTTATGTCCTGGATCATGGTGTTGCCAGAACTCCAGATGCCAGGTCTCTGGCATTAAATAAAACCTGCTTTAGTTGTGTGAGGTTGTCTGAATCTCATCTTTTGTTTATTCCTATATCTATCCTTACAGGGATTGTTAGTGAACACAAGGAAAACTAAACCTATACTGCTTACCATTTCATACTTACAAACTTTAAATAATAAAAATGGATTCACGCAGGGTGGTGCACACCTTTAATCTCAGCACTTGAGAGGCAGAGGCAGGCGGATCTCTGTGAGTTCGTGGCCAGCCTGGTCTACAGAGTGAGTTCCAGGACAGACAGGGCTACAACAGAGAAATCCTGCCCCCTCCCGCAAAAAAAAAGCTAACAACACACACACACTATTGAAAAAGCAGAGTATAAGAATAGCAACAGTATACTGATATATGCCCTGTGCTTTTTTGTATGAAACACAACTTTTCCTAGATTATTTATTTATTTACCACAACAAATATCAGGTTAAAGTTACTGTCTTACATACTGAAGATACTTATTGGCCCTATAGAGAATCTTGGAATCAGAAATTTCAATGACATAAACCCCCAATTCTCCACTTCAGCTGTCAGTTGTTCAAGTGTGGCTTAAAATCCAGTGAAGCTAGAAATAATGATACATTTCTGAGCTATTCTACTTCATCTCTCCATAAAGAGAAGCTGGCTATGCAGTGACACAGAACATGTATTTTACTATGATTAAGGTAGTTCCACAATGACCAGAAAAGGATTTCGGTATTAACAACCCTTAAAGCAGTAAAATTACTCCAATGCAATTAAATAGAAACTACTAAGACAGGTTTGATAGCATTTGAGTCAATACATCCGTCCATTCTATTACCTTACACAATAAATTAATGGATAAAATATATCCCAGCTTATCAGGGGAATGCTCAAACCATAGCAGAAAATTCCCAGTTGATTAAAGCAAAGGATGCTGGTTTTAATGCTATTACCATTATCTACATGATCTTTTGGGAAAAACAAAAAAGGCCTTGAGGTTTATCATTTGACCAGTTGGTGAAGTGATAGTTCTCAAAGGGTAGGGATACTATGCATATCAGACAGACTTGTATCGGAACTTGTCTAGATAACAAATAATTAGAAGATAAGCAGGGATTGTAAGGAATCCCAAAACTTAAAGGAATGTTTTGGGTTTGTGATAAAATAATCTACTTTTGCAGGTATTTGACCTTAGTCAAATTCACAAGTTACTGGATAATTCTGATTGCTGATTAAGTGTAACTGAAGGTACTTCACTGAGAAACTCCTTCTTAGGGGTAGAATCTATGTTAGAGACCTAGAAGAGAATACATCAAAAACTGTCTTTCTAAACTAAGACATTTAGTTCCACTTAAAAAAAAAAAAAAACAACCTTTAATCTCCAATGGTAAAATATTCTGTGTAACATGGGGTAGAGGCAGACAAGCAGGGAAGCAAATAAAGGGATGCCACCCAACTCTTAAGCCAGCAATGTACCTGCCTCGGCCACTTGAGTGCAGAGAAGGGGCCATTATGCCTAACAGGATTGTATTTTTTAAAAATTATTGCTATTATTATTAGATCTTAGTATGTGGTATCAGTGTAAATGTGCAATAATAAGGATACAGAGGAAACGATAATTGGAGATATCAGTCCTGTCCATCCAACATAACAGTGTTATTTTTGAAGCTTTTTTATGAATCCTTCTTAATGAGTTGACATTAGGGTTTGAGTATGCATAATGAAAGCATTCAGGGCCATAAAAATAGGCATAGTTAAATGCCTCATCTCCCAGTGAGTATTGTGTGAAGAAGACAAATTGAACCAGCCATCATAGATGACAGGGAACAAAAATTTACCTTTCTTAGTGTATCACAAACTATTTGAAGGACACAACTACATTCAGGCTCATTCCTCCTCTCGATGACGATAGGTATTCTTTATTGTCTTCATTACAAATCTTTCATTAACATTACTGAGATGAATGCCCAGTTGTTACCTTTCTGGCAACAAAACCATCGCATTATCACATTATGTCTACACAAAAAGTTCTGGGTTTTCTTAGACTACCTATGTTCAAGTTCAAGCTCAAACCTTGTAATTGAGAATACATACTACTGCACTAATTTAAAAGGCAGAACACACCAACTCCCCAAGCGAAACATCTGGATGAGCAACTTCTTGTGTTTACCTTGCAGAGCCTAGTAAAAACCATAGCTAAGCCAAGGATATCTTCTCTAGTTTCTAAACAAGGGAAATGTGGAATTTTACCAGCACGCATAGGTAGCTAATGGGCTTCTTTATATACTATTTTATTCCTGAGGAACAAATAATAGGCACTAAGAGTTACACACATTAGTAGCCGAGTGGTGGTGGCACACATCTTTAATCCCAGCACTTGGGAGGCAGAGGCAGGCAGATCTCTGTGAGGCCAGCCTGGTCTACAGAGTGAGTTCCAGGACAGTTACAGAGAAACCCTGCCTCAAAAAAAATAAAACAAAACAAACAAAGAAACACCACCCCCAAAAAAAACCCCAAGAGTTATATACATTAAAACCCCATTTAAAAAAAAAAAAGAAAGTAAATACTCAGAAACTACTGATTATAAGACATAAGCCGACACTACAAGCTAAGGGAAGGATATAGAAAAACAATAATGCTGGCTGGCATCCTATGTTGGGACTTGTATATAAAGATATTTTGTGTTCAGAAAACGTGTGGCAGTATACCCTTGAGAAGCTGAGTCAGGACGGTTTACCCAGACTCACTTTTAAAATAAAAAAAAGATTAGGGTTCATGAACTTCAATGTGCTAAGCAGGCTAGAAGTGAAAGGAAAGGGAAATTGTACATTTTGCTTTGCAAGGTCACTGCTATTAATTACTACAGTGGCTGCAGTCTGAACTATAAAATTGAAATCAGCCCTAATACTGGGGGACCTTGGGTTACAGAAACATTTTTCCTACTAATATTAAGAGGATGTTCCGAGCATGGCAGTGGTGGGACACGGCTTATTTTCTACAATGTACTATGCAGCCTTTTTTTTTATAAACAGATACCAAATTGATGATCTTTCCTACTTGTCCCAAATCCTCAGGCCCCCACAACCACCTATTCCCCTTCTTGATAAACTTTGGAACAGGATTTTCATTTTGCTCTAAAAAAAGTACTAGAAGAGCTCGTGTCGTCTGCTTTAATTTTGAACCAGCACACAGAAAGGAGCCTGATTATGCCACCAACAGTTAACATATTGCAAGCTCACACCTAACAACTAATGGGGCCTAATCATTGATCCTTTATAACGCAGACATTCTATATAATGATCTGCATTACTTTTCTCAAGCCACTTAACCTTGTGTTAAGAGTTTGGTGGTAGCAATGGGGACGAAGGACACAGATTTTCTAAAGACACAGCATACCTTCCAAATAGACAGCCGGCTGCACCCTGTGCAAGTCATATGCCAAGCAGTAATTGGTCTGACCACTTAGTACTCTGTAACTAAAAGAACCTCCCAGATTCTTCCCAAGTTTTGCTCTAAGAGGAAATTCAGCATCAAATGGCAGAGTAAAAGAGGTTAGTTAACATGCCTGATATTTGGAATGGCTCAAGGGCCTCGGAAGAATCCAACTGACTTTGGGGTTAGATGAACTTACATATGTTTCCATAGGAAAAGGGAAAGTATACTAAGTAGGGGAAGCTTACAATGTAAAATGGAGGTCGAAGACCTAGAGTGAGAGGACCAGGCCTAGAAAAACCACGTATGGCCTGATTCATGTTACTTGCCTCCCAAGAATATGTCTTCGTACTTTTCTAACAGAACAAAAGGCAATCCCGAAAAGTGGGGAAGTGATCTAGCCAAATAAGCAAGAGACAACATGTTCTTGCTCATGACAGCTACAGCACCAGGTTGGGCAGGGCATGTTATATACGGGATTGACATATTTTTTAAGTAAGAAAACTGGGCTGGTAAGATCGTTCACTGAATAAAAGTGCATGAAGTTAGCTTTGATCCTCAGGATCCATATGGTAGAGTGAACTGACACCCACAAGCTTATCCTCTGACCCTATGTATAGGACTGCTATACACAAACACACAGAAAAAAACTAAATATAAATTTTAAATTGTTAAGTAAACAAAGTGTTCTCCAGAAACACTTGACTCTTAGGTTGAAGAGTAGTACTATTCTTTTGTTAACAAATACCAAAAACATCAAGACTATCTTATGAGATCCCAAAGATAACACTATAAAATACGTGAAAGTACTAGCATGGCAGGCTATTGCATGATTAGGCATACGTGCAGAAACAACATCTACAGTTAACAGAAGGTATTCTTTGACAAAATTCTGAACTTCACTAGTTTGATAACTTGTCTATAAATGTAATGAATATAATAGCAGTAATGTTACCATAGGACTGAATGATCATCAAAATAATGCAGTTATCTCCTAGTCAAAAGAATGGAATTTACCTCTGGGTGTAGGCATGCCATTGCCTCCTCCCTTATAAATTAATCCAGTTGGGCTGGGCAAAACATTTGGCTAAGGCCATGCTAAATTGATAGGAGAAATAATTAGACCTTTAACAAGGTCATGTACTTTCATTTCAGAGTCCCTACCCTTACTGGAGCTGGCACAAGTCCTCACGAGGTTTTGCTTCTTTGTGAGTCCTGACTCACTTAACTTTTTCTTTCTTTCTTGTGCAATCTTTTCAAAGCATACTTGCTCTTACTT
The DNA here is from genome assembly GCA_026225945.1 of Cricetomys ansorgei. NCBI lineage: Eukaryota > Metazoa > Chordata > Mammalia > Rodentia > Nesomyidae > Cricetomys > Cricetomys ansorgei. The sequence goes on along the minus strand of JAMJFZ010004311.1, from coordinate 141,223 downwards.
ACACTTAGATCTGTTTCTAAAATTCCCCTTCCCACCATGTGGCTGGTTGCTTGATTGTGGCTGATCTCCAGAGTACCTTAACTCAAATAGCATGACCTCTTTTCTTCTCTGCTCCTCTTGTTCCTCCTGGAAGCTGCCAAAATCTCTCTCTAGAGTGTCCTCAAGATTCCTTGGAGTGTGCTTAAATTTTTAGTAATGAGAGTAATTTGTCTGGTAACAAATGGATCAACTCTGGGGAGACTCTGTAAGATTTCAGTTTAAACATAACATCAGAGTTAGATGATTGCATCATTACAATAATTTATAGAGTTGGCTATCTCAAAAAATGAGCTAATTATGGGAATGAAATGGCCTCTTTAAGGGTCATTTCCATATAGAATCACTTTTCTTGCCAGGTTTGAGAAATCAACATTGGAGATAGCTACTATGGTCATATTCAGGTTCTTTAAGAGACATACTGCAGCAAATCCTAACAACATGTTATAAACATTCCTTTTTTATGACTATTCCTAAAAGTTCCAATGGACCATAACTGAGAATAAGACTGTCTTTCACTCTGGGATAATTGAGAGCAATGCTTCTGGGCATGACTAACATCAACTGCCTGATCAGAAAGAGACATATAAGAATTTACTTTCTAAAGGCTGGGGATGTGAAATAGTACAAGAGAGCATGTGTAGCATACTTTGACCCAAGGTTACTTATATACCACCACAAAAAAAGGATATTCACTGTTATCAATATAGTGTTTTAAAAATACTATAACCTATTGCTAAAGACACCACACACGGCTCATAAGACATGGAGAAATCAAGTTAGTACTGACCAGAAAGCTTCATCTCTGTTGCACAGCTATCAGAATAATGGAAGGTGCTATGAATACAGTCACACCAACTAATCAAAAGATAAAATTAAGATGGTCATGGTAATGGATTTTTTAATCCAAGCACTCTGGAGGCAGAGGCGGTGGATATAACATACACAAACACGTTATGTTGTTTGATGTCAGTCAGGACTATATAGTAAGACCAAAAAAAAAAAAAAAAAACCAGGCAAAAATCAAAATGACATAATTAACTCATGCCGCCAACAATTTCAGTTTATAATTTCAAGTAAAGAAACAATAACATTGTGTCAGGTGTGCTGGTAAATGCTCAAAATCTAAGAATTAAGGAAGTAGAGACAGAAGGACTGCCAAATTTCAGGACAGTCTGGTCTGAGCAAAACTCTAATTAAAGTTAAGAAACTGTCAGGAATACATACACACACACACACACACACACATACACACACACACACACACTGACATGTTATTTACATTATTTTGTTCAAATTGTTTTAAATAATACTTTTAATATTTACAGATTACAAAAGTATACTGAGGCAAACATATTGGTCCAAATGAGATTTCTATGTACTCAAGTGTAACAAAAGAAAATACTGAACTTTTTGCTTTTATGGTTCTTTTGGAAGGGGTGTTTGAGACAGGGTCTCATGTTAACCAAACTTGTTATGTAGCTCAGTACTGGATCTACTACTTCAATCTCACAAGTGCTCAGGTTACAAGGCTGTAAATATTCCTGCACACTTCAAAAACATTATAAAGGTCTGGAGAGATGCTTCAGTAGTTAAGAACACTTCCAAAAGACAAAAATATCAATATATACACATGTACAAGAAATAAACTTAAAGATGATCTAAGTGTTCTTTGTATGACTTTAAAAATTGTCATAAAGTTAAGTTTAGTGATATATGCCTTTAGTCCTAGCACTTGGGAGGCAGAGGCAGGTGGATCTCTGTGAATTATATACCAGCCTGGTCTACACATTGAGTTGCTGACCACCAGAGCTACATAGTGAGACCCTGCTTGAAAAACAAAACAAAATAAAACCAAAACAAACAAGAACAAGAACCACCTCCACAACAAAAAAACTACCCTAAACTTAAAAAGCTTCTACACAGCAAAGGACATAGTCAAAAAGAATGAGAGAAAACCTCAGCCATCTTACAAGGGATTAATATACAGGATGAATAAGGAACTCTCAAGATTAAACAATGCCAGGTATGGTGACTGATGGGTGTTTTCCAACCACTTGAGAGGCCTAGCAGAAAGATTTCAGCTAGTGTGAGGCATCCTGCATTACAATGTCGGTTCCTGTCTTTGAAAACCCTACACATGTACATGTATAATATATAATATATGCATAACATTTATAACACATAATATATTATACAACATATTACACATTATCTAAAATAGATAATGTACAGTATATAATGTATATTATATTTTATAACATATATACCATGTATTATATATAAGGTATGTATACATATATTATACATTCATGCACAAAGCTTAAAAAATTAAAGCCAACAAATCCAACATACCAAAGAATTAATCCAATTAAAAAGCTGGCAAGTGAATAGATGACTGTTGGGTTTGTAGTAGTTACTATTAACCCAATCTAACCTAGCACTGTGCGGGGCAGGGGCAGAGGCTAGAGAGGATTATACTAAATTGTTGAAGTACGGAAGTTAAGAACCATGGAAATACTCTTAGACTCAAATTATTGGAACAGCATCAAGAAATTCACTGTATACAGAATGACATCACATAAAGGAGTTATAATGTATATGGAATAAGTTCAAAACAATTTCTTATAATAATCAAGCAATTCCACATTGTCAGCTAAAAGAGAAGTAGAAGCAAGATCAGGAGTTCAAAGGCATCTCAGGCTACTAATATATAAAAATGAGGCAAATCTGACCTATAAGTCCTGTCCAAAAAGAGCAGCAAAAAGTTATTAAAATGTATTGCTTATTAACATCAAGATCAGATCCAAAAAGAGCAATACTTTAAAATAATTAGCTCACAAAAGTAATAAAATTTAAACTTGTAGAATCGCGTGTGTGATTTTTTTTTCTCCTTCGACACAGATATCCTAAAATTCAACAATCCTTGAAGGTTAGAGCGAATAGTTTATTGTATTTAGTCACAAATTTCTTCTGAATACGTTACCCATTCTTATAAGTCACAAATACACAAAAAAGTCAAAATTTCATATCTATTGCTTAAGTTTTACCAATCTATTGTTTCTGTAATATGCTGACTTCATAATGAGATGGTTGTCTTAAAGATGCAGAGACAATCTGAGGAAGGTTACCCATGAAAGTAGTGTTACTTGCTTTCTGCCTAAGAGGAAGGAAATTTAGGGACTCTGGAAACCAAGGGTGGAAGAAAACTTTTAACCAAAACAACTTTAACACAAACTGAATTCAATTTTATACTATTTACCACTTATATTTATTAGCTTGAAAAATAAATCTAAAAGTAAAACTAAAACATTTTTAAAAGGCTACTGAATGAAGTAAATGTTTTACATGTATAACACACTAATCTGTATTTAAGAGATGATTCATATAATATTAATATTCATGGAAAGAGACTCCTTAATTCAATTTTACTAGGCAACTACTGTGGATCAGTCAGTTTTAAAACACAGGCCATGCCCACCTACAATAGTTTCTTTCTCCCTCTACCCTTAAAGCTGCTGTAAAGAAATGGCAAGCTCCCTATAGAGAGCTTGTTAGTGAAATTGCAACCCAGGAACAAACACTCCAAGTGCTCTCATTCCATTAGAACAGCATGGGGATGGGGGAGGCAGGCTAATTCTCACTTACCCCAAGGAAGATTACAGGCTCAGGCTACCAGAATTCAAGCTATCAGAGGGCTGCTAGGATAATGGGCATTCATTAACTCTAGCTGTCTTTCCTTTGCACTTAAACAGACTCATTTTTGTTTCTTCAAATTTCTTTGGAATGTCAAAGTATCATATGTCTAAGATGACCAGCATGACCAGCATGACCAGCACCACCAGCACCACCAGCACCAAAGAACAAGAGACAACATTCAGTAAAGGCAAATTAACATTCAGTAAAATGACTACACTCATTGCTGGAGAAAGTGGTGCAAGTTTGTAATCCCAGGATTTAGGAATCCAAAGCCAATGTGGGGGAAATGGAGTGTGTAGCATGGAGACAAACCTTAAAGAAACGAGTGGGAAAACATGAAATACAGGCAAAAATCTGAGGCAATAAGTGCCTGGAATTGAGAAACTATAGAGACTTTAATCCAGCAAGCAATTTGGAATATGCAGGGTTAGGGACTACCAATTTAAGGTGACCATTAGGATTAAAGGAATGAGATTTCCTTTCCTCAAGAGAATGGAATGAGGACAGTCTCTATTGGCTTTTAACAAAGCCTCAAATCTGGCAATTAAAGCTACTAAAATCAATGCAGAGAGGCACTTGGCAGCTCAGTTAATGATCAGTCTGTTAAGCTCTTTGTACACTCACTGCACTTTACTACAGTAGCCTAAGAGCAACCACAGCATGCTAAGTTCCAATGAGAAGAATTTTTTACTGATAGACACTTAAATTTGAATTTCCAAATCCCATGTGTTATGAGATATATTTTGGCATTTTTCAAGCAATAAAATACTATTCTTTATCCACAGACTACACCTGGGTCCACAAGGTCACTAAAACCAGGAAAAAAGCCTTTAGTTTCTGCTTCCTCCCTTCTGGATTTGATGCCAGATGTTTATCCCTTAGGGACCATCTATCTAAATACCTTAGATGACTAACCTATCTTATCTTCAAGGCTGGAAGTACAAAGATAAAACTAAGAAATTTCTTTGTGAGCTTTTACAATGCCAAACCCCTGGAAGGTGCCTGAAAGTCTGTCTCAGGTCTTTGTCCTAAAAGCCTGAGGCCAGATCACCCCATGACAGTATCACTTAAGCAGCACTGACTGTTAAGCAATAAGAAGATAAGGAGGCCAGCAGAATCAAATCTAAGATCATGATCAGCAGGACCAGTCATTCAAAAGCCCTGGTAGGAATGCAGATATCTAGAGAAATCTAGACTGTGTTTTTGGACTATGAAACTATCAACAACCCCAAAAAATTGAAATTTCCTAAGAATTTCATTCTTGGGGAGAGAAAGGCTGAAGTACCTATGTTAGACAGGAGGATCTCCCTCTTAGGAAGGGATCTCAGTTCTAAAAAAATTCTAATCAAAACATTAACATCTTAAATATTTGTTTTTTGTTTTCTTTTGGGGGGTGGGGGAGTTGTTGAGACAGGGTCTCAGGATCAATTACTGTCCTCCCTAAGTAACCTAGGCAGGCCTTAAACTTCATCTGACTGAGTGCTGGTATTACAAAGCATGCATGTGCAGTGCTGGGGATGGACCCTCAAGCCTCTATCAACTGAGCTATGTGACAGGCCCTTGGGGTTTTTTTTGTTTGTTTGTTTTGTTTTGTTTTGTTTTTTCCTATAAAACTCTTATCTCTGCTATAGAAAAGGGGGAGAGAAAATAGGAGTCTTTCTGTTCTTGGTTAGGCCAAAATGTAAATATGTCCATTTCCACTACTGATTTCTGCCAAATTTCTTTAGAGGGGAGGAAGGGAGAATCAACTATTGACATTCAGATGACTGTAAGCTAGAAATAAATGATAGCACAGTTCCTTGAAACACAGAATTGAAATATACAGACTTAACTTCAAATACAAATTAGATCTTGGGTGCATCATTAAAAAAAAGAAGTTCGACATGAAGTGATATGAAAATCTCAGAAATCAGAGAAATATCGGCACTTAAAAAATGACTTAAGTAAGCAAGCCTTGGCATACTTGTAATCCCAGCCTTCAGAAGAGGCTTGTGTTCTAGCCCAGCCTGAGCTACACAGCAGAGACTCCATCTCAATAAAACAAGGATTGGGGAGGGACTGATAGTGCAGGCACATAGTTCCAGGACTCAAGAAGGCTAAAGCACAAACACATCCAGATCAAGGCCAGCCCAGTCAACTTAAAGGGCTAAGGAAATGGCTCATTGATAGAGCACTTACCTAGCATGTTTAATTCTCAGTGGGCTTCAATGTGTGTAGCTTGGTCAGTAGTAGAATACTTGCCTAGTACAAAACACAGCACATATAAACACTATACATATGAAAACACAAATACACACACAAACCACACACACATATAGACACATCAAAGGAAAATTTAAAAGGTTCAAGTAGCTGGGAAAGTAACAAAAAAAAAAAAAAAAGTAAAATAGCTGAGCATACAATGTAGTAAACATTAAATGTCGTTTTAAAATGGCCCTTCTAAAGCTTGGCCTCAGTGGGAACAGTCTGTAAGAAAGAATCTTTTCTTGCTTGCTACCCCTTCCCATTGTGCTGGTTGAACCCAGGCCTTCAGATACTGGGCAGGTACTGTACTAGAAGAAGCACAGTTCCTCTCTGTGGAAGTTTAGACCCACTTTCTGATATTTCAGAAGAACACTAAAAAAGAAAACCCTAGATATTGCCAGGCCTGGCTGCAAATGCCTATAATTCCAGCACTTGGGAGGCAGAAGGAGGAGGTTCAGAAGTTCAGGGTCATCTTGATGACATTGTAAATTCAAGACCAGTGTGAGCTACATAGGACCATCTCTCAAAAAAATAAAAAATAAAAAACTAAAACAACTTAAGACTTTCAGACAAAAACCTTATGTTTTCATTGTAATTATGTAAGTGAGAGTGAGGGGTAGATGGACGTGTGTATATGAATACAAGGTGCTGTGGGTGCCAGAGGCATTGGACACTGTAGCTGGAGTTAGAGCCAGTTGTGAACTGCCTGTTGTGAGTTCTGGTCCTCTGTAAGAGTTGTTTGTGCTATCAACATGAAGGCCCAAAATCTTAAATTTTAAGTTTTTCACTTGATTTTAAAGAAATATGGTATGGATAAGGAGGCATGTCTACAGGGGACGCTATTTCATTCGTGGCATTTCTTTCAGTATCTAGTATAGTTGTTTAACACATAGTAAGGAAAACCATTACATTAAACCAAAAATGAAACATGTAGCTGGGACCTCCCCCAAAAAAAAACACACAAAAATATTTATTCTTTACTACCAGATGCAGGCTACTGTTTTCCTGTCTTTTATGTAAGTACAATATTCTTTGCTAGTTTATTTCATTTGAAACTTACACAAATGTACTCAAAATCATGATCCAGTCAAAACTCTGCCCAAAGGAAACTGGCAAGCCTAAAGTGGAGTTGAACAGGGAGTTCTCTACATACCCCTTTCATAACATGGACTACAGTAACATCATAATGCCATTACAAAGAAGCAGAGGCTGTAAGATTATTAAGGCACTTATAAACATACTCTGTTGTCCTGAAGCATTAGAAACTACAACGACCTTGACATCATTCAAGTTTCCTTGTGGAGGGCCAGGAATCCTGGTAATCCTGGATACACCTTTCCAGACAATTAGCAGTAGCCTAGCACTAGCTTTTCCCCTTAGATGCATTATTATGCATCTAAGTTGGTCAGAGTCCTAAACACTCTCCCATCCTCTTAGAACCACCACTTGTCCCTCAGAATCAAGTAATCTCTATGATAAATTAAAGAACAACAGAGGATAAACACCACAAAACGGAGCTTTTCAAGAAAAAGGAAGAGAGTAAACACCAGGAACCATCTCACACATATACCTGGATCCTGCAGGCATTTGAAACTGAAACGCCTGAAACAGAGGATGGGAGAAGTCAGTTGTTAATCATACCTTAGAAACCACAAGAAACAAGCAGAGTAAAAGCAGAGGCATCATACTAACCAAAGAACATTAATACCACAGACATACATACTGCTTTTGCTAAATTGGAATAGGACAAGTCTACCAATTTAGGTTCTCAGTTATTGGAAATTGGGTTATTCAAAGGAATCAGTAAAGGGAGGTAAAGGAGATAGATAAATTTCAAGCCAACATACAACACAAAGATGAGGCCATGATAGCCAAAAGTAATGAGAAAGCATAAGGAAGCAAAACTTATGAGAAAGATGAAGAAATAGTAAAGCTAGCTAAATATATGAGCTATATAAGTAGATGGGAAAGCTGGTACCTAATGAGACATAACACAATTTTACACAATTTTGTGTAAGCTGCACTGTGAATGTGGAAGTTGTACCCACTAAGGTGGGAATGGTGGCACACATCCATAATCCCAGTACCCAGAAAGCAGAGGCAGAATGATTGATAGCTGGAGGGCAGCAGGAGTTAGAGTGAGTTCCAGGTCAGACAGGGATATATACAGAATCCCTAGGAAAAGAGAGAGAGAGAAAAAAAGAGATGAATAGGAGAGAGGAAAGAAAAGAAGCAAAGGAAAAGGAAAAGCCTCTGAAACATTCCTGTCTTTCTTTTTGACTCCCCTCTCCCACAGTGTTGGATTGAATCAAGGTCTTTAGATGCTGGCCAAGTGCTCTACCAATTCAGCTACAGTCAATCTCAGTGGAAATTTAGACCCATTTTCTGATATTCCTAAAGAACATAAAAAAAATAAAATAAAAACTCTTAGATTTTTTTCCAAGGAAGGAGGGAGGAAGAGAAAGAGGAGGAAGGGGAAGGAAGTAAGCAAACTGGGTGAACGTGTGTTACGGGAATCACAGGACCACTCAGTTTATAGCCAATTCTTGCAGCTGGCAGGAACCACACCCAACTACACTCAGTATTTGGGGAACTAGGAATAGCCTTGTGTGTCCAGAGCATAAGGTTTTTAAGGTGAAAAAAAGATGTCCTGGCGTATCCGTTGGCAGCTGCAGGGGGGCTTCACAGAAGCCAAGCAGTTTAACTGTCACTAAGATAAGCAGTTACCTGGAGGCGCTTCCGCACTAGCCAGCAGTTTTACCATTGCTAAGATAAATGGTTAGCTGGAGGGACTTCCTGCACAGTTAATTTGACAGTTGCTGAGATAAGTTGGCTAGGACATCCTGACCTTGAGTTCCTAGAATAGCTTGAAATTCCAATGGGATTCTTTATCAAGGAAATCAAATTCTAGTTAAACCTAAAATGGTTCCAGGAAGAATACAAGATGGAGGAACCTCTGCACTGTCTTGCCCTGTCACACATGGTGGTTCATGCTTATAATGCCAACAATCCAGCACTCCAGAAACTAAGGCCAGCTAGGTTAAGATGGCCTTAAGGCCGGCTAGATCCCGGTTAAGACTAGCTTGGGCAAAAACCATGTTCAAATCAAACAATAATAACTTATGTCCACTAGAAAGTGAGTCTTTGGGAGACTGCAACAAGAAGTTTTAAATCAACTCAGATTCCAATAAAAAGTATCACTGTTACCCATGTCTAAAAGAACAAGGGCTTAGAAGACAGCTCAGTGGTAGAGAACCTGTCTAGCATGTATGAGATTCTAGGTTCAATCCCCAGCACCTTTAAATAAATAAATGCACGAGTTAGGTATGTTATTAAATACTTATAATTTCATATTTGGCAGGCAGAGACATGAGGATCAGGAATGGAAGGCTAGCAACTTTGATGCCAGTTTGGGCTATAGGATTCTATGTCAAAAGTTAAATAGACAAAAACAAAGAAACAAAAGTCAGCTAATGTAGTAAATGGATATATGGAAGAATCATGAAACAGTTAAATCAAGTTATGAGCCAATTTGCAAAGGAATGAGTTGAGCTATAAATGAGCAGAAATTATTCATCTGCAGTAGGGTAAAAAGGATAAGGAAGTCAGTTAGCAGCAGGGAGAAAGCAAGAAAATGGTAGGAGAATGGGGTTGCAGAATTCTCTGTGAGACTGAGGTTCAAAGACAGTGACGATACTATTCCAAGATTGGGTTACCTTTCAATCTTAAAGCAATTAAATAGTATTTGTTATACTTACAGTAGCTGGATTGTGTTAGGCTGAAGCAATTTTGACTTATACATAGGGAGGGAGAAAAGACATTCACACATAACAAATAGTAGAAAACCTCCTAGACCTGACAAATAGGCACTGCTACACCTACAGTTTTAGGAAACCATCACAACCTGTGAGGATTCTGATTTAACACTGGAGAGCAATGAGAGCTAAAGCACATAGAATGTACAGAGAGAGATGCAGGTAGCAAGAAGGCCATGCCCATTCACAAAAGCTCAAGTGAAGAGTGAAGGAAGCCTTCGCAGGAGATAGGAGGTAAAGGAGATAGAATGTCTGCAGCAGAAGCAAGCTAACATGCAAAGAACCAGAGAGAAGCAGAAAACAGTCATGATACTATGCTAGAGACAAGTTCCAGGAACTTATGGCCTGTTCCTACAATGAAATATGGATTACGAGGAATACCACCTCAAAAGATATGACAGCTAATTTTATTTTATTTTTTAATCACACCTGGGAAAAGGAACCTTAACTGAGAAATTATCTCCATTAGATGACCATGTCTGAAGGAATTTTCTCAATTGATGATTGCTGAAATGGGGGGCCCAGCCCACTGTGGGTAGTTCCACTTCTCGGCAGGTAAGCCTAGAAGTGGCTCTCAAACAGCCTGGGCTATATGAGAAAGACAGCCGAACAATGCAGGTGACAAGCCAAGCCTTCCACGGTCTCTTCATCTCCTACCTCCAAGTTCCTGACCTGAGTTGAGATGTAAGTTAGATAAACGCTTTCCTCCCTAAGTTTTTTGGTTAGTGTTTTAGGACTGTAAGAGTAAGCAAACTAGGATAAAAGGAATGCAGCAACTTGGAAGTAGACTTAAGTAATAAATCACTTTCACAGCTTAGCACATGATACTAATAGCATCTAAGGTAGCTAATACCTATATCCTTTCAAATGAAAAAATTATGAGATGAAAACAGGTCATCAATTGCAAAACAAAAACTGAATAGATTAAAAAAAAAAAAAATCCCAGTTGAACATGGTAGTACCTCTTACTTTGGTTGAGACATGAGAATCACTGCAGGTCGGGAGTCAATCTGAGCTGCATAGTGAGTCCAGACCTGGGCTAAAGAACCAGCACTTCAGAAAACAAAAAATTAAAACAAAAACAAAAACAAAACAAAACAAGCAAGCAAACAAACACCCTGCAACATTTCACAATGGAGGGGCTAGAGAGTCCTCTTACAGAGGACCTAGGTTCTGTAACTACACTTCTAGGAGTCTAACAACCCTCTTCTAAACTCTGTGAGCACTGCACACATGCGATACACTTACATACATGCAAGCAAACCACTCATATACAGAAAATAAATGGATCTTTTAAAAAAGATTTTAAACAGTTGCAGTTTCAAACTACAACCTCCACACAAATACAACTCTCTCACTTTTCATATAATGGTTTTGTTGGAACACAAATGCGTTTGTGAGTTTACGCATTGCCTTTATTTGTTTTCATGCTGCACCAGCAGACACATACGGTCCATAAAGCCTAAACTATCATACCAAGTACAAAAATCTTGCAAATTCCCATGAGAGCATAAGCTAGTGGTAGCAAAGCTGAACAGACACTCAAAAGAAAGAGGGGCTGGGAGAATAGTATATTATGCTAGAAGCAGAACACTGGAAAAAAATTCTGAAACTCAGTACTGAGATCTTCACACATAACCTTATCACAATCACCCACCCTTGAATATGCTACACATTAAGAAAAACAATTATGGAGTGGAGATGGGGGGATGGAGAGATGGCTCAGCAAGTAAGAACACTGGATGTTCTTGCTGAGGATTTAAGTTGATTTTCAGCACTTTACATGGAGGTTCACAATCATCTGTAGCTCCAGTTCCAAGGAATCCAACACCCTCTTCTGGCCTCTATAGGTACTAGACACACATATACATGTAGGCAAACCACTCATGCATAAAAATTATAGTTTATAAAAATGAAAATTACATAGATATGCCAGAGGTAAGTCACAAATCATGGAACACATTTGTAATTCCAGGCATGGGTTGGTGAGGTGGTGGCAGGATTGAGGACTAAGTCAGGAGGATCACAAGTTTAAAGTTGGCCTGGGCTATAGTAGAGCGAGTTTGAGCATAGCCTAGGCAACTTAGTGAGACCTCATTTCACAGTAAAAGGTTAAATAATAGCAAGGGAAAATATGTAGCTCAATGGTAGGTTACAGCCTCAGTAGCATATACAAGACTAACAGTTTACCTTTCAGTAGCACAGAAGATATCTCATCTCACAATAAAGTTAAAAAATAGAGAGGGTAAAATTATAGCTCAATGGCAGAATGCAGCCTCAGTAGCATATACAAGCCTAAAGGTTTACTTTTCAGTACCACAGAAGTTATGATAAAAACTATGTGAATGCTAAGATACAGCTAAATTGGTAGCATTCTTGCCTAGTATACATGAGGCCCTATGTCTGAATTCCAAAACCATTTTAAAAAAAGGGAAATAGTGGTGTGGGTCTCTAATCAGGCCTGTAAATAGACCTCAGGATGGAGAAAAGAATGAGAAGTTCAAGGTAATCCTAGGCTACACACTGAGTTCAAGGCCAGCACGTGCTATATAAGATCCTGTTGCGTTAGGACGGTGAATAGGTTCAAAATACATTGTATGAAATTCTCGAGGAATAAAAATATCATTTAAAAGGAGCCTATTCAAAAGAACATATAAAATAAAAATAAATTAATTATAAGCTACAGGAAACTGTACTTATGTTCATCGTATGGAATTAAGTGGAGACTAGGCATATTAGTGGCACATGCCTATAATCCTAATACCTGGAAGGATAAAGCAGGAGCATTGCGAATTTGAGGCTGGATTGGACTATGGAGCAAACCACTATTTCAAAGAAAACAAACAAACAAACAAAAATACTAAAGTACACAGATAAGAGATACATTAGCCTACATATTGTATTGTAATATTGTACATATTGTAGGCTAAGCCACACAAAATGTCTGAAACATAAGTTAATAAATTTCAGTATGGGGCCAAGCCTTAGGCCTTAATCCCAGCATTTAGAAGACTAAGACAGGCAATTGCCATGAGTTTGTGCCAGCCTGAAATACACAGTGAGATTTAAGACACCCTATCTCAAAAAACAACCAAAGCAAAGCAAAGCAAAGCAAACCATTGTTTCCTAAGGTGATGTTTTCCATCCCATGTCTTAAACCCTAATAGATGTCACATTCAAGGAAACAAACCAAACTACCAATGGATCAGAACTGCAACTCAGTGTAAGAAACTCAGACTGCCTAGCATGCTTGAGACCATGGGATCCATTCCCTGCACTCCAAAAGGAGTAAAGGAGGGCCAAGGAGATGGTTCAGCTGCTAAAGGTGCTAACCATGAAAAAGGCGGTTTTGGTAGACCATCCGTAACGCCAGCACTCCTACAGTGAGATGGGAAGCAAAGACAGTAAAACTGTCCTGAAGTTCTTAGGCAAACTAGCTTGGGATACACAGCAATAGAAATGAGGACAAGAAAGCTTGAAGAAACAGGTAGCAGCAGAAACAAGGGAAACAGGAGGAGAAAACCAACTCTTGAAAGTTCTCTTCTCTCTATACACAATGCGTACATGTGAGCACCTGTATTCACTCATTCACAATACAAATAATAAATAACATTTTTTAAAAGCAAAATGGAAGAAAACTCAAAGAGTCAAGAAACACTTTTACCTGTTTTATTTCATTAGGAATCAAAGAAATACAAAGTAAAACAAAAGGAGATTATGTTTTTCACAAACATAATCTTTCACAAACAGTAAAGAAAAAAATTTTCATTTTTGTATTATAGAGAACAGGATCGTACAATGTACATACTGGCCTCAATCTGGGAGTGATGTTCCAGCCTCAGCCTTACAAGCGCTAGGATTACAGGCACAAGTCACTACATTCAGGGGGCAATTGGTGAATTTTCTAAAAAACCTTAATAGAGTGTACTTTGTATCAATGTGGAAAAATGGCTATTCTCATATTCACTTTATCCAATATTAGGAAATAAACATGACTTTTCACAATTGACCTACAATTAAGAGAGCAGTTTGGAATAGGCTATAGCTCAGAAGTATGCTCTACCTTGTAACAGTATTAGACTCTATCTCCAGTACAGCAGACAAGAGTTAGAAGGGAGAACAGAACAGAACTCAAGATGAGTCTAAATAAGCAAATATAAATTAACACCTTATACTCTTACAGTGGGATACTATGTGCTGATTTTAAAATGTCATTAAAGCATATTTAATGGCCTGACAAATGTTTCAGATTTTCTTAGTTTGAAAGAACAGACAAAAACTATTTCATTAATGATTCCATCAATAAATGACAAAGACCGCCAACCTTCCCTACCCAAAATTCAATTTGAACTTAGAAACAAAACATTAATGAATTAAACAAAAATTAAAATTAAAAATAGCAAACTTAAACTTAATTCAGAATCCTTGGGAAGTAGGGACTTTTTCCAGAAATGTAAGGGTGGCTCAGTCTTAGAAAAGGCATTAAATGTAACAAATACCACCAAATAGCCAAAGGAAAAATGGGCGATTTCTGTTTTCTTTTGTTGTTGTTGTTGAGTCTTGCTATACAGCCCTGCCTGGATCCTCCTAGCTCAGCGACCCAAGTGGTGGCATTAAAGACACGAGTCACTACACCAGCAAAATGTTTCTTCCATGGTCAACAATATACCTAATAGAGTAAGATACCTATTCCTTTGTCTATGACTCCTTCTGAGATATTCATGGAAGCATTAACTCCTCAGAATCCTGAAAGTCAAATGTAAGGATTGACATAGTAAATTATCAAATGCATAGTCCCTAACTTAACTATCGGGACAGTGTTATAACCAAAGAAAGTACATGTAATAGCATAGTTAATTACCACTGGCAGGTGTTAAAGCTTGAACGTAAAATGTGCACTACAGGCTCATATGTTTGAAAACTAGGTCCCCAGCCTGGGGTTATTTGGTAGTGTTGCTTGTGTCTATGGAATCTTTGGGAAGTGGAGACTAGCTGGCAGAGGTGGGTTACAGGAAGACCTCCGAGGGTAAGAGCCAGTCTTACAACTTCTCCCATTCACTGTTTCAAAATGCAGGAAATAGTAGTCAAAGGCTCCCACAGCAGTGGAGCAAAAATCAACCTTTCCCCACTATAATGGACAGTATTTTCTGAAACTGTAAGCCAAATAAATCCTTACATGGACTGGCAAGCTCGCTCAGTGGGTAAAGGTACTAGCTTTTAAGACTGATGACCTGAGTTCCATCCTTGAGACTCACAGGTGAAAGAAAACCAATTCCAAGTTCACATGCCACACCATGGCATGTTCCTGCTCACATGTCAAATAAATAAATCAAAAAAATGACATAAAGCTTAGCGGTTGTGGTGCACATCTTTAATCCGAGCATTCAGGAGGCAGAGACGAGAGGATTTGTGAGTTCCAAAATAGCCCGGGTTAAACAGAGAAGCCTTGTCTCAAAAAACCAAAAACAAATACCCCCCCAAAAAAAAACCAAAAATCAAACAAACAAAAAACAGAAATTCATCCTTAAACTGTTTTTGTCTGTTATTATTGTCAAAGGGGTTAAAAAAAAATAAGGCAGACATGAGTGGAAATGAAGCTCAATGATAGTGTTTATTTACCATGTACAAGGCCTGAGGATTAATTTCTAGCATGCAAAAAAAAGGAAATCATTTACAAAATGGTGCCCAAGATTAACCATTATCCTATTGGCTGACTTAGAGCCATCTCAAGTGCCTCTAACATAGTTCCTCACTGTGTTGTTTTCTTTCATTGAGGATTGTCATGGGGCTGTAACAAAATAAATAGTGATGCTACAAGAGAAAAAAGGATCAGAGTGCATAGAAAGTCTCCTGCCTAGGGACTAAAAAGTTACAATACTTAATCCAGCTGTACATAGCCTAAAATTGGAATAACACAAAGATCAGTATAGCTCCTGATCAAGAACATAAAAATTCTCAAAATGGTTCATATTTATAAAAATAAATAAGTGGAGATGGCTAGGGATGTAACTCAATTGGTAGACTTCTTGGCTAGGACAAAAAAGCCCTGGGATCCATCCTCAAGACATCATAAACTGGGAACGGTGGCACATGCTTGTAACCTCAGAACTCAGGAAGTGGAAGCAGGAGAATCAAAAGTTCAAAACCATCTACTACACAGGTGAATTCAAGGCCAGGGCACAAATAACACTTGGAGATAGGAGGATCAGGATGTTCAAGGTCATTATAGGCTATGTGGGGAATTTAAGACAGCTTAGGCTACTCAGACCATCTTAAAAACAAAAAAAAGAGGAAGGAAGATAGGACTGAGATTAGAATTATCTCAGGAGTAGACCACTTAGCATGAATGAGGCCCAGGATTTAATCACTAGTATCAAGGGAATGAGGAGTATGACAGACAAAAAAAATAAAAAATCTTATCTTTACAACATTAAGCAGGTAGGTTCAGGGGCGGAGAAATGCCTCAGCCATGAGGACAAGCATGGAAGGCCATGTGAGATGGACCTCTGCCTAAGACATGCAGGTATTGCATCCCTGAGAGATGTCATGGCTCCTTATTAATATATCACTGGACATAGTAATAATAATTTAATTTTTTGAAAAAGTAAGCCCGGTGGTTTTGGAAAATGCCTTTAATCCAGCACTTGGGAGGCAGAGGCAGGTGGATCTCTGTGCATTCAAGGCCAGCTTGGTCTACAGAGTGAGTTCCAGGACAGCCAGGGCTACAACAGGGGAACCCTGTCTCAAAAAACCAAAAGGAAAAGAAAGGAGAAATGAGAGCGTAGTGGTATACACCTAGCCATTACACATAGCACTGAGAAGATATTGCAATATCTGCAATTTACAAATAGCCTGGACTACATAATAAGGTGTTGTCACAAAACATAACATGGGAACCCAATGGTTAAGACCTCTGGTTGCTCACATGGCTATAATTCTTGCACTAAGGAGATAGAGGTCTGAGGATGATGGGTCAAGGCTAGCCTAAGACACAGAGTGAAACAGTGTCTTTAATAAAATAAAATAAAGCCAGCAGTGGTTTCGCATACAGTATAATCCCAGCACTTGGGAGGTAGAGGCAGGCAGATCTCTGAGTTCCAGGCTAGTCTGGTCTACAGTGAGATCCAGGACAGCCAGGGCTACAACAGAGAAACCCTGTCTTGGAAAAATAATAAATAAATAAAATAAAATAAAAATAAGAAAGAGGGTCTCAGTGTCAGTCTGGCTCCATTAAATAGTTAGACCATGTTTCAAGAAAACCAAAGAGGGGAGGATTTCAAACAATGAAAGGATTTTTGTTTTATATATTTTCTTGAGGCAGGACCTAGTTCTATGTATCCTAGACTACCCTTGACTGCAAAGCCCCGACTGTTGTGAATTGCCCAAAGCTGCCTAGGCACCAGACCCCCCATGCTCCGGCGACACTCCCATTCTGTCACCAGGTACTGCCTCCTGAACCCTGTACCTGTGCTATGCGTCATCAGCAGGGGACTGGTGCTGATGACGCAGAGCACCGACCGGTAGGCTTCGAGCTCTTTGTCTTTGCCTCATGCTCTCTCCCTCTTCTCTTCTTGGTCTCTCATCCTGCTGCCCTGTCTCCCTCTCCGTCTCCTCTCTCCCCCTTTCTCTCTGCCTACAGGGTCTTGTTCTACCTGACTCGGAGTCCCTCCCCCTCCCCCTTTCCTAGAAAGCTCACCATCATCTGCCTAAACTCTTGT
Source organism: Cricetomys ansorgei (assembly GCA_026225945.1). NCBI lineage: Eukaryota > Metazoa > Chordata > Mammalia > Rodentia > Nesomyidae > Cricetomys > Cricetomys ansorgei. The sequence goes on along the minus strand of JAMJFZ010004311.1, from coordinate 123,711 downwards.
CTATCGCCTCCTCCGCGCATATTATTTACATTGGTGCCGCATGCCTCCGATCACAGATTTAGAGGTCTCGAAACCATAACATTTTGACACAGGTGAGTTACCCTGAATCTGACCTCAAGAGAAGCACTAGACGCCTTGAATTTTTCCCCCCTCTTTCTGCTAGCCACAGTATTTGAGGGCCTGCCTCTAACCCACTCTTGCCTCCTTACTTTGGGTAGTAACCCTTCTGTTCGTTCCCAAGTTCTAGCACCAGGCAAACTCCATCTCCTTAGACCTTCTGGCTAGTGGTGATGGCTTCTAGATCAGTGTCAGGTCTTTTTCGTTTCCGTCCTCCTTCATTACAGAGAGAAGTCTCTAATGGATCTTGCCGCCCCCCCATCCCCTATTTCCTACCCGTGGTAAAGATGCCATACTCTGACCCTCTGCCAGCTGCTCCAAACCTCATCCTCCCACCACTATTAGCTGGCACGCTGATTGTAAATCTCTAAAATAAACAAAAAACCCATTTGGTCCTGTTTTTCTCCCTCCTTTAAAATCTTTCTCTTTTCTTTTGTTCTAGTCTAACTCTAACTTTTCCTAAGCCATTTTTATGATACTAACACCACCCACGTGATCCAATGCCATCTTGGCTTTTCCAACTTAAAAAAAAAAAAAAAGTGGCGACGTGCTCTTAATGTCAGAATCAACAGATAGTTCTACTCTTATTAGTTTGTGATTGTTGTTTGTCTCTTTAAATAAAAGGGTATTTACTTTGATATTACAGGAACACAACTGAGATTTAAAATTTTAAGAGTTAAATTTGAAGTTAAAATTCTTACAAAACTTTAAAATTTATAAAACTATGGGACATTTTATTTAAATTTATAAACTGTTTTTAAACTGTTTCATATTATGATACATTTATTAATCTCTTCTCACTTTTAAGGTTATCCTCGGAATTATGTTTATAACCACTTATGCTTTTATTTAACTCTAACATCAGGATTCTATAAAATTGTGACTTAAAGGTGTGTTTATTAGATAGTTGATACATTATCTGTCACATATATAGTTAATAATTGATAAAGTAGATTTAATAATGTGATGTATTATTAAATATTACTTAATATTTGATATTATAATCATTGATTATATAATATTATATGGTAGTTAATAATAATTATTATTGATTAATAATGGTTGTTATTAATATCATTTATAATTGACTATATATACTTATAATCCTGCAGAGTGCTCTCTCTGCCTCTCATCATGTTGTCTCCCTGTCTCTCTCCCTCTTCTCTTCTTCGTCTCTCATCCTGCTATCCTGACTACCTCTCCCGCGCTCTCTTCCTTCCTTTCTCTCTGCCTACAGGGTCCTGGTCCTGTTCTACCAGACTCAGCATCCCTCACCCTCCCCTGTAACTAATAAAACTTTTCCTAGAAAACTCGCCCGTGTCTGTCTAAACTCTATCGCCTCTGTGCCTAGTAAGAATTATTAAACTGACTAGGTATAATAAATACACTCTTTCGGTTGAAAATGCTAACGATAAATATTATTTCTGGTGATAAGAGGGGAGTACAATCAGGAAAGCTGTGTAAGCCTAGCATGGTGGCTCAAACCCATAATCCCAGCACTTAGAAAGATGAGACAGAAAAAAAGATCACAATCAGATTAAAGCCACACTTGTGTATAGAATAAGACTATCTCAAAAATTCAAAAATGGGGCTAGAGAAATGACTTAGTGGGTAAAAGCACTTGCTAGGCATGCATGTGGATATGAGTTTGATCCCCAGGACCAGGTAAAAGCTGCCTTACCCACTGACCCACCCTATTGGAGGCCACTATCCATGCAAGGGCACCATAGTTTAAACCCAGACACTGACGTACTTTTATAAAAAGTATATATTTATATAGGGATATATGCGACTATTTTTAAGGTAAGTCTTGCTATGGAGCACTAGCTGGCCTAGACTTTGCTATGTAAACCAGGCTCAGATACAAAAATCTCTCTTACCTGACTCTGCCTTCCTGGTACTGGGATTAAAGGCACGCGGCACCATGCTTGGCCTACCTATGACTATTTATTAGTTCTCGCCTGGCATCCTATGTTGATCACGGAGACTATAAGGGATATTACTACATACAGACAGCATATGATATGCCAGGGAAGTACAAAGGCAGTTAGTTATATAGGAATAGATCAAAACTGGCTTTCTGCCTCCTGATTGTAATAAGCAGCTCACTTTGTATACATTAACTATGTATTTTCTAAATAACACAAAGAATTCTACACCTCTATTCAAGTACTGTATTTTGCTATTCTATGTTCATTAAACCCAAATTCTAAGATGCATTATGTTCGTATATGTATATAAGGTGTACCTATGTGTACATGAATGCAATGTATGGGAATGTGCAGAGACCAGAGTCCTACTGTTTTGTTCTCTGTTCTTTTGAGACAGGGTCTCTTATTGAAACTGGAGCTAGACTTGGAGGCAGCTAACCACAGTGGTCCTCATGTCGCTGTCATCTACAGCACTGGGGTTACATGTGCTCATTGCTGGGCTTTTTTTTTTTTTTTTAAGATTTTATTTGTGTATGTGTGTGTGTGTGTCTGTCTATGAAGGCCAGAAAAGGGTATTGGATCCCCTGGAGCTGGAGTTATAGGCAGCCTGACATGGGTACTAGGAACCAAACTCTCACGTACTCCAAGAGCAGCTCTAGCTCAGGCCTGCAACTGAGGACTTTTTGTTTGCATAGCAAGTGCTCTTATCCACTAAGTCATCTCCCTAGCTCCCAAATTCTAAGATTTTAAAATGTAAGAATAGGGCTGATATCCAGTTGTACACTGCTTGTCTATCATGCCTAAGGTCCTGAGTCCCTACCCCAGCACTGCCAATAACAGAATATAAAAAATGTCAAAGTGTCAAGACTGGTGGCAAAGGCCTGTAATTGTGTATAATCCAGCTACTTTGGAGGCTGAGGCAGGAAAATCACAAGTTTAAGTTTGCCTGAGCTATGGAGTGAATTCAATGCCAGTCTGAGCAGTGAAGTGAAAGAAAGAAAGAAAGAGAGAGAGAGAGAGAGAGAGAGAGAGAGAGAGAGAGAGAGAGAGAAAAAGAAAGAAAGAAAGAAAGGAAGGAAGGAAGGAAGGAAGAAAGGAAGGAAAAGAAGAAAAAAGAAATCACTGGTAGATCCATACCTAGCATACATAAGGTGTTGGGGTCAGAGTCAATCTCTAGAAACACACACACACACGTAACAAAACCCCTTCAAAAGACTTAACAGAAAATAGGGTAGGTGGGAGGCTCAATGGTTCCCAGCATCCACTAGTGGCTATAAATCCAGTCTTAGAGGATCTACCTCCCTCTTCTGGACTCTGTACCATATATGCAGGCAAAATACCTATAAACATAAATAGAAAAATTGTTTTTAAAGAAAATGAGAGGGCTTTGGGTATAACTCAGTGGTAAAGCATGCATATACATTTGACCTTCAGAATTCTGGGGGTGGTGGGTTCACTGGGAACTAAGTTCACTGGTAGACTGCCTAACGTGTATGAAAGCCTAGATTCATTTCCAGAACCACAGAGGGAAAGTGGCTGTGGATATAGCTCAGTGATAGAGCATGTTGTTTAGCATGAAGCCTTGTGTTAAATCACATTGTAGGAAAAAGAATGGCAATGTGAATTATGTTTTTAAGTCCTAATACTACTGCTACTAACTAGAAACCTGACTGTGGTTAGTAACCTTTCCGTCTGTGACAAAATAGCGGAGATAACCTAAAAGGAAGGAAGGTTTATTCTGACTCACAGTTTCAAAAGTTTCAGTCCATGGCCAACTGGCCCTGTTCCTTTCAGTCTATGGCAAGGAAGGTCAGCATGGCAAAGAGCACATGGTAGAGTGTTGCTCATGAGGCAAACAGAAAACAGGATCACAGCCACAATATCCCTTCAAGGACACATCCTCAACTACGTAGCACTAAAACCTGTCTCCAAAGGACCCTGTGTCATAGCTAGAAACAAGGCTTGGGCTCATGAACCTATGCAGGACACTTAAAAACCAATCTTAAACCAGCCGTGGTGATGCAATGTCTTTAATCCCAGCACTTAAGAGAGCAGAGGCAGGTAGATCTCTGTGAATTCAAGACCAGCCTGGTCTACAGAGTTCCAGGACAGCCAAGGCTATGTAGAGATCCTATTTCAAAAAAAAAAAAAAAAAAAAAGTTTAAAAAATCCAATCCTATTAAGACCCAGTGTTGTGTAAGATATAATCCTAGTACAATAAAGCCAAGATAACACAGTCACTTGAACTCAAGAACTTTAGGTCAGTTTGGGTAACAGAGCACACCAGCATTAGAGGAAAAATTAAAAAAACAAGAAAAACAAAACAAAACAAACAAAAAACACCTTATAGCATTGTTCTAGGAAACGGTAAATATGATTGAAGAACTCATCTTTGATATGGAATTGGCAACTGAGTAATGCACAACTCTTCCCATTTTTGGGAAAGATTCAAAAGAGAACATATTTAAGCCTCATAGTAAATGCTCAATAAATGGCATCAAGTAAAAAGCTCAATTATCATATATTACATGTGCATGCACGTGTATGTTAAATATTTTTTAATTTTCTTAAAAGCTGTATATGGCTGGGCATGATGGTATATGCCTTTAATTCCATTACTCAGTAGGCAAGAAGCAGGTAAATGAGATCAGCTCGTCTATATAGTTCCACTCAGCCAGGACTACATAGTAAAACCCTGTCTCAAAAACAAAAACAAACAAGAATACTCTAAGATACAACTTTCTGGAAACTTATGAATGATGACAAGATTTTAAAAGGCATCCATGAAAAGAAGGGGCGAGCCATATAGAATACAGTTCTCTCCATATATGCAGTCAAGTCTGAAATGCTTTTGTTTGTTTTTTGAGATAGGTCTCGTGTTACTGAGGCTGGTCTTGATATTCTGCTCCAGCCATACCCAACATGCTGAGATTACAGAAGTGCTCACCATATCCAGCTGTGTCAATCAATGTACGTTCTTCATCTCAATTTTCCTGGGAAGAAATTCAGAAGCAAACTTAATTTCAATTTGTATGCTCAGCTGTAAAGGCAAGTACCATAGACATAAAATGGGAAGAGAATCTAACTTAAAACTGAGAATGGCCCAGCTTCCTGAAAAGGCCAAATGGTAATGTTTCAGGCTCTGCAGATCACATAGCCTGCATAACCACTCAAGTCTGCTGTAACACAAGAGGCCACAGACAATAATGAGTGAAGATGACTGTGTTCCAACAAAACCTATATCAATCAGTAATTTGGGGACTGATAGTGTAATTCAGTGGCAGAGCACAGACATTATATATACCTTCAACAGTAAAACAAAACTAAACGAGGAGGAGTTTCTGCCACCTAGCTTACTTTCCTTGGGAGCCATTTCAGCTCTCCTGGCCCTCAACAGTGGTGATCAGACTGGGAAGCATTCAGTCTACCCAAACCATTGAGAAGGATATAGAGTACTGTCAGATGACCTGTGATTAAAAATGGTAATCCTAAGAGTCTCCCTGACAGGAAGCGAGGTCAAAATCAGCCTTTATTTCCCCACTTACCTTACTTACTGTGTTACCTTTATCTTTATCTCTGAGAGGAGTTCCTTCCTCTTCCCTTTTGAGGTCACTCACTCATAGGATCTCAAAGATAATTTCCTCAGAGCCAGAGATACAGTTCAGTGGTAGATCAATTCTTTATTATGTCAAAGACTGGGTTCAAGTCCTAGCACAACAACAACAACAAAGGCATTTATAATCTCCTAAAAGAGGAACAACGAAAGCATTGTGTGCACAGTCAATGATTTTCCCACACTCAGCTGGGTCAGTCACCATTTCATGAAGAGGCAGGCAATGGTAATGGCAGAGATGGACATGCTGGTGAATAACCTTCTGATGGTAGCAGGCAACTACCAACTTTGAGGCCATGCTGGGCTAAAGTATAAGGGATCCTGTCGATTTTAAAAAAAAACAAAACAAAACAAAAAAACAGAATGGTAAGAAGACAGGAAAACTCAAGGTACTATTTTAGTTTAACTTAAGTGGTGGTGGCAAATGCCTTTAATCCCAGCACTTGAGAGGCAGGTGGATCTCTGTGAGTTTGAATCAGCTTGATCTACAGAGAGTTCCAGGATAGCCAGAGGTACAACAGAGAAACCCTGTCTCGAAAAAACAAAAAAACATCTTTTGTTATTGTGTTGAGACAGGGTCTTATCCTCCAATAGCGTTAAACAGGTATCCTTCTTACCTCAGTCCTGCCAGGATGATAAGCATGAGCCACTGTGCTTGGTTCACTTCATTCAATGTAATTGCTCATATCATAAAGGGAAAAATCCAATAACATTTATGATTATTTATCCCTTTTTCTTTTCTGACAAAAAGAAAGTCCACTAAGGTCAGGACTTTGCTAACACCTACAATAATCTCAGGTACTCAGTAAGTATTACTAGCTATCAAAGTCTGGAAATACCACATGGTGACCACTTTCCTTTTCCTGACAAATGAGAGAAACCTCACCAAAAGTGTTAGCAACTTACCAAGGCTTTCCAACTGTCTTCCAAATGCATCCTGAAAACAATGATTCATCCTGGTGTGCTTCTGAATCTGGAGCAGGAAACCTGAGTATAAGTAAGGGGCAGATCTTAAAAGTCCATCTTGACCTGCCGCGGACCGACCCAGCCGAGTCCCCTAAGTCCGGGGAGAATCAGGAATCTGGTACTCAGGTGGGCAAGGAGTCGGCGAAGTGACAAACAGACACAGACACAAGAATGTGTTGAATCTGAGTGTAATTTGCAGCAGTGAGCATCAGACTTATATATTATTTTTAATACAGGGAAACATAATCATACAAGAATGTGAATAGTGTCAAAATACGTCAGGCCTCTTTTGTGAATTGTCTCAAAATACGTACGTCAGGTCTCTTTCAGGGAAATGCGGTTAAAGGATACAATATGTGAAAACAGATCGTAACCTTACAGTGTGTAAGACAATGTGGTTACTGTTGGCATACAATGTGGTTACGGTTGGCATATCAGTAAGTATACTGTGGTTAATCATTTTTTAGAAGCCAGTTACTGTACTGGTTTGTAATAGAGGGTACCTACTTTTTGAGACTGAGATCAGGATCAAAGTCAGGAGTTACAATTTCAGGGGTTTTGGAGTTTGCTCGACATTTTGTACATCCATCTTAGGTGGGTGGACACTGGAGAGCATTGCAACCACGCTCCATAGAATAGAATAAAGAGAAGGAAAATGATAGCTATCAGACCACAGCCAACAATCGTAACTAGGGCACGACAGGAAAACATCCCTCTGTTTCTAGGGGCGCCAGCCACACTTTCCAGGAGACCAGCTTCCTTGAAGCCTTAGCCTCTATCCGCGGAGCAGGAGTTTATCCCTGTCGCGGACTCCACTGGAGTTGGCTTTAGCCTCAATCCGCGGAGCAGTTCATCCCTGTCGCGGACTCCACTGGAGTTGGCTTTAGCCTCAATCCGCGGAGCAGGAGTTTATCCCTGTCACGCGGACTCCACTGGAGTTGGCTTTAGCCTCTATCCGCGGAGCAGGAGTTTAGGCCTGTCACGCGGACTCCACTGGAGTTGGCGTGGCATTGACCAATGATGAAATTCTGGTTTCCAACAATCTGTATGTTCAATAAGCATCCCAGGTGATTTGAAATGTAATAATAATTACCATCATCAGGAAAGTATGATCTCAGAAGCTGTTATAGCCCAGGTGTGACAGCAACTGTTTTTACCCGGGATAGGGAGGCTGAGGCAGAAGGACTGCTATGTCAGATTGGCCTGGGCTACATATTGAGATCCTGCCTCAAAATAACAAAACAAAACAGAAAACAAAAACCTCATCAAATTAATGATAATAATCTTTAAAATGATAAAAATCATTTCCTGGACAATAAGCCATTTCTAGGTGAATCCGAATTTATCTAGTATCACAACTAACTATAATCTTGGGCAATTTCCAATTTCACCATCCATGAAAAATGGAAAACAGGCTGGGCAGTGGCAGTGCACACCTTTAGTTCTAGCACTTGGGAGGCAGAAACAGGCAGAGCTCTATGAGTTTAAAGCCAGCCTGGTTCAAAGTGAGTTCCAGGACAGTCAGAAAACCAAAAGAAAAAAAAAAAAAAAAAAGGAAAACATGAGAAAAGGAGATCAGGCTTGAATGCTTTAGTCTATTTTTCAGATAATGAGTAAATGTAAAGCAATCGCCTGATGCTTAGTAAGACCACCTTCCTTCCCTTCTCGCTACCTGGGCAAGCCCAGTAAAGATACTGGATCACTTACCAATACTTCACCATATTTGAAAACTACATTCTTTAATAACCTCATTGGACCAAAAGGGCTCAATTTATCTCTTCACAAGAAACGTAAGTTTTGACAGCATCATCTGGAGATAAAACAAATAGAAAATGGGGACAGTCAGGGTTTGAAATCCAGCTTTACTTTTGCTTTTTCCTCCTTTGGCATCTATGTAGCTATAACACAGAGTTTTCATTTTTCCTTCCCTCCTTCCCCTCTCTCCAGGGTAGTTTGAACCCTCGTTTACTCCCTGGCACAACAAATAAATGAATAAATAAATAAATAAATTTAATGTGTAGCTCTAAACACCACACCCTGGCCCATTTTGGATTTTTATCCTTTGACATTTTCATGCATGTATAGAATGTATTTTATCACATTATCCCATTATCTTTTCCTCTCCCTTTTATGCTCTCTGTACTCCTTCCCAGAAAAGTCCCATCATCTTTCTTATTTGGGTTTTTTTGTTTGTTTTTTAAAGTATAAAGTTAACTTTGGATAGGCAAGGTGGCAAGAAGATTGAGTAGGAGGTCAGCATGAGCTACAAACCCAAGACAAAAAACAAACAGCTGGGGCGGTGGTGGCACATGTCTTTAATCCCAGCACTCAGGAGGCAGAGGCAGGCAGATCTCTGAGAGTTCGAGGCCAGCCTGGTCTACAGAGTGAGTTCCAGGACAGCCAGAGTTACAACAGAGAAACCCTGTCTTGAAAAAAAAACCAACCAAACAAAACCCCTAAATGTTAGGGGATTGAGATCAGGATAGGCTGCTTACTAAGCTTACTTAAGAATGAATTTGACTTCCAGCACTGTAAAAAAAAAAAAAAAAACAAAAACGAAGTTAATTTGGAGAGAGATGTATCAAGTCACTGCACCAAACTATCAATTGTATGTGAACTCTAACTCACTTTAATTTCATTAAAATCTTTCTTCTGAGGCTTTATCAGCCCTATCTTTGAATGGAGAACAAGTTTGACTTCTTGGCCAGCTTTCTATGTCAGTCTACGAACCTTCATTCCATATTCCTGACCAAAACAGTCCAACATGACATATGATGGTATAAGTATGCTATTCCTAGCACAAGAAGGCTGAGACAAAAGGACAGTTAAAGGCCAGCCTCAGCAACCACATCTCAAAGGAAAACAGAAACCATAAAAGGTAACCAAATCTTCATCTAGTTATTATCACGAGATAGTATGTACTGCCATTCATAATTCCACCACATTGCCAGTTATATAGTTAAGTGAAAAACAGCAGGTACTTGGGTTATCAAAAGTGGTTAGTCCCCTACCTCTAAGACTCCTCAATGGTGGAATAACTAAGATAATATATCACAGGAAAAGCCAAAGAACCCCAAGGATCCATGGTTCTAAGAAGTCATTCAATTGCTTATGTTTCCAGTCCCAGGTGCTTAGCATAAAAAACAGCCTAAAAATCTAGCAATTTAGCAGTGATCCAAAAACACAGGCTATTAATTTGTCATCGATGTTTGTGGCACCAGCTAAAATTGCTACTAGGTTTCCTGTTTTTCTATGAAATGGAAAGAACACTCAACTTAAAACTCAGGAAGGCCAAGAAACAGATTTGCAGAGTTCAAGTTGAATGGTGTCATCTATCATCCACCAACTAAACACTATGGTTCTCTAATCTACTGGTGGCCAAAAAACCCGAGTAAAAGCTCTCCCACCATATATGGGGAAAGTATGGTGACTAACTGACTGACCTGGGGGGAGAGCAAACACCTTGAAGAGTTTGAACCTTCTCTTTATTAGGGCAAGATCTGTGCCACTGCCACTCCCAATTATTATAATGTGTTTAATCTAGAGAGCCCAGGGTGGGAGAAGGAATGTGGACATGACCTAAGAAGAAAATAAATGTTAAGTATAAACTACCTGCACTTGCCTAGTTGGCAGTACCTTTCTCTGAAAACAACGCCCTTATTTCCATCACTTCCTTCTGCCATGCTCCAGACATCTCTCTTCCAAAGGAATTTCATCAACTTCCAGGTCCTGCATCTACCTGTATTTACTCCACTTCTGTTGAGGTCACTGCATTGAAAAGGAAAAGAGTTAAATGAGATACAAGAACCCTAAAATCTTAAAACAAACCCTGCCTCGGGTAGAGATTTATGGTGCACTCTAGTCCAAGGTTCTGAGTTAAGATAACTAGCACCATTACCAAACAATAATAAAACCTTGCCTCTGTAGGAGCAGAGAATGAGGATCTGGGTCAGTGTTAGAGTACCGTGCTGAGTGTAGTGTATACGAGGCTTTGCTCAACCCTTTGTAAAATAAGACATAAAAGACCCAGAACTCTATTAAGGACAAAAACAAAGCCATCCAGAATTCCAAAAAGTCTAACACATGGGGTAAATTTTTCCTAACTATTTCACGTGTAAGTACAAACAGGAGCTCTTATTTTATAAAAATTATAATTATATTTACTATTCTATAGTCATTTTCTTAAATTACTATAATGTAACCTAAATCAAATATTTGTCTATAGACATTTTCTTTGTTTTGAAGCAGGGTCTCAGGTAATCCAGGCTAGCTCTAAACCTTAATGTAGTGAAGATAACTCCACACTCCTGATATTGCTGCCCCCATTTCCCAGATTACAGGCATGGGCCACCATGCTCAGCCTTTAAGCCTCTTTTTGTTTTATTTATTTATAGAAATAATATCCTTTTTTTCAGTGAAAAATCACCCCACACACTTAGAAATTAATTTTTTAAAAAAAAGCTCTTTAATTGCGCTCATGTAGATCTGGCTAATGCTCAAAGAGGAACTAGCTTTAAATAGAAGATTTCACTAAATTATAAACACCTTAGGCTTATACATTCCATGTACACTGCCATCCTTAAACTTCTTTTAGGTACTGGCCCCAGGTTATACTTTGAACATTATGTTATCAAAACTATGAACATGCTCATCCTTAAATCTTTTTTATATATCTCTAAGTGCATATTTGGGGATATATGTATATACATCCAGTAATCAAGGTGCTAAGAGAAATTAAAAATTTGAGTGTGACCTAGTTTCTGCCCTCCCATTTAAATTAAGATAACAAACAGGTAACCAGAGTTCAAGATAAAAAATAAACAGCATTCTGTCTTGTGCTCTCTTTCTTTCTCTCTCTCTCTTTCTTTCGCGCGCGCGCGTGTGTGTGTGTGTGTATGTTTCCCCCAGACAGTTTCTCTGTGTGTCTTCCACACACACCCCCCACTGCATACCCCTGTGGTGCTGGAAAATAAGCTAGTCTGGAGCTCAATAAGATAGGACTGCCTCTGACTACAGAGCACAGAGAATAAAGGCATATGCCACCCCCTCCAGGCTTCTTTTCTAGTTGATCAAAGTAAACCTTAAAAGCCCATTACTACAGTTTCTAAGTTATATGAATGCTAATTACACCTTCATTGGCATTTCAACATTTACTTTTATAGAGACTTTTGTGTTGTAGATAACTGTTTAGGAAACCATTACACCTTTCCTTCCTCTTGTTATTTTTGGCAAACAATGAACAGCAGAGCTCTTCTTTGAAAAGCAAAAAGGTTGCTAGCACCGCCCCCCCACCCCCCACTTTAATTCTTCCTAGGTGAATTTGCACTTACTTGGTTTGGAAGATACCTCTAAAGAAGCTGTTTTTTGCTAGGACGGTCATGGCGCAGGCCTTTAATCGCAGCACTCAGGAGGCAGAGGCCAGCCTGGTCTACAGAGTGAGTTCCAGGACAGCCAGAAAACCCTGTCTTGGGGGGGAAAAAAGGAAAAAATCTAACCCCAAAAGAATGATTAAGATAAAATAGACACAGTAAAATTTCCATTACAAATCTAGGAAGTAGGCATTCTCTGTGGGTATTTGAAAACAATAAAATGCTGAGGGAAACCCACCAAGTAGTTTGAAAAATAAAACTGAACTGTAAGGCCTATCTCTCCATTTTACTTCCCGAATGAAATAAACCTAAGGAATATTCCTCCATTTTGGTTTTCTTTTGATGCAGGGTAAGATTGAGCAAGCCCTTGCAACCCTTAAGCTATCACTGGACCAGATCTTCAACCCTAACCCCCATTATGGTGGGGGATTTGTTATTTTTAATGTTTGCTTTGGTGATGGTACTAGGCAAGCTCAAGGCCTTGGACTCCTACAAAGCTAAGGTGAGGCAATTTGTTTTAAATTTTTTACCTTTCTTGCATCTGATTTATAGCCCTTTTACTTTTCAATGCAGCAAAATGAATCACAATAGACTCTTAGGCAGACTACCAAAATCTAAACTCTTATTAATATCCCAGCTGGCTAGCAGAATAAATTTGAATAAGTGTATTGCTTCACTCTTGGCTTCTGTGGTTAAAAATTAGTAACTTAGATCAGGCCTTTTCCTAGCACACCTGCTCTGGTCTCTCCTGTCTCCAGCTGCTGTTCCACTTGCCATGGACCCCAACTCTCTTGTGCCACAGATGAATCCTATTCTTGCACCAGCTCTGGAAAGAAGAACTCTAAGTGCACCCACGTCTACAAAGAGGCTTCAGACACGTGCAGCTGTTGCATTGAAGTGGGGAACATCTCTGCAACCATGTATAGAGGATGTGTGGAGACCTGGTTCTTTTTTTTGTTTTTTTACTTTTTATTTTACAACCCTGACCCATTCTCCACCTCTTTCTATAAAACATGAGACTGACAGTAACTGTTGACTTGATTTAAAAAGACATTAGTGCATTAAAAAAGGGGGTGGAGAGACGGCTCACAACTTACTGGAGCTCCAGTTCCAGGGGACCAAGTATGTTTTTCTTGTGTCGTCTGGCACTGCACGAAAACAGTACACAGATATACCTGCAGGCAAACAACCACATACATTAAAATAATGGTTAAAAAACAAAATTAGTACAATTAATTACCAGGCCGAGTAGTCCATGCCTGCAGTCCTAGCACTGTGAGGCTAGGAGGCTGACATAGGAGGATCAGGAGTTCAAGGCTAGACAGACCTACACTAGATCCTACCTCAAGAAAGTCAATTACTTTATAAAAGGGAGAGTGATGACATAGTTCAGTTGGCAAAGTGCTCATCTAACATGCAGGAAGCACTAAGTTGGATCCCTAATACTGAATTTAAAAAAAAAAAAAATTGGGAATGCAGGTACAAGCCTGCTATTGCAGCATTTGTTAAGTAGAGGCAGATAAGAAGTTCAGAGTCATCCTCAGGTACATATTGAGATCAATGCCAGATAGCCAGGGTTCTACAAAACCATATCTAAACAAAACAAAGCAAAAGCTTTAGTGCTCACCCTCTAACAGGAGCTACAGTTATAGTTCAGTGGTACAACACTTAACTATCATGTCTAGCATATACAAGGGTCTACCTGTCATCTCCAGCATTGCCAAAACAAACAAACAAAACCACCATAGAGACCAAAGTCTAAATATTTGCCTCAACCTACTCTTCTTTTCTGCCTTATTCCAAAGTACTTCCTCTCTATATTTTCACTGCAAAGAATGGTGTGGGCAGGAAGGCAAGTGGGAAGGCATCTAGGTATGTCTTGTATGCATGCTTCAAGTCAGTATAGTTTTAAAGGTGAAGCTGTAAAAGTGCCTCTTACGGTGCACTCAATAAACTATTCTTTTTGGAGGAAAACAAAAGAAAATTGAATGTCTAGAGTTAGTGCTCAAAACTAGATCCTGAAGGATGATGTAGTAACTATAGGACTCTGAGAACTTGAAATTTTTCCTAAGCCTATCTGTTTTTTTAAAAAAAAAAAAAAAGCAATGAAGAACTTCTTTCTTTTGGTGTGTGTGTTAATTCCAGGCTAGCTTCAAACCCATGGTGATCCTCCCACCTCCTGGTGAATGAAGTGGGGGGGGGGGGGAGTGGGGGGGGGTGTAAAGGCTTTGCCAAAGCAGCTGGAAACAAAAATGTTAGGAAATAAGCATGGCTGTGTTCCAAACAGAGAACTATTTGCAAAAATGGGAATCCCAGGAGTTACATGGCTTTATACTATTAAAGGGGGTACTCCAGTGGTGGTGGTGGGAGTAGAAAGAGGAATGAACCCAACAGAAAGGAGCCATTTGGCAAACACTCAGCCATGAGGGTGAGGCTGAGATCTAACAACTAGTATCCAGGCCCCACCAAGGAAGCAAATGTCAGCAGTAGCCAACAGCAGAAGCATGGCCTGAAATCCAAACACAAAAAATAGCACTGTCTCTTGAAAATCCTTTAGAAAAACTATCTAAAAAAGAAATGGCAAGCGTCTGACCATTTTGAAGAAACAATTGACAGTCAACCTATGTGAGATCACGTTAACAGTTACACAAATGTTTGTTGATGACTAATTCATTTATTCATCCAATAAAGATTTACTGAGGCCTATTAATAGGACAGAATGAGGTTTGAAAATTAAATTTTCCCTGTCCTCACAGATCCTACAGTCTAAGAACACAGAAAACAGGCATGTACACAGACTACAGTCTGATAAGAGCTATAAGACTTATCAGGTTATACTCTAACAGCTGATGTAAAATTTCTTCCCAGGATGTGCTTCTCTGGGCTGCTGGGGTTGTAACAAGCAGAGAGGGATTAGAACCAATCACAGAAATCAAGGTTTAAATGCTTTCTAAAATTTTTTAGCCATTTCAAATAATTCCACATTTTCCTTAATTCCTGATCCTGGTTAGATTGGAGAAGCACATGCATGTGTAAGACAGACACATAGCTCCAAAAAAGGATGTTTTCAACCACCTTCTGTAAAACATGAGCTTCTCCTGGTTTTTTTTTTTTAAATACTTCTGATTCTCTCCAACCCAACATATAAAAGCCTTAATATAATCTACAGCTAGAAAAATGGTGAACTAAGATGCTACAACTAGCTTAAAGTCAGTGTAACTATGTAGTTGAAGGCAATTAAGCTCACCTGGCCACCTTAAACCAAAAAGCCCACGCTCGACTCTCCCCTCTCACATTGTACAAAAAGTTATTTGGAAGTCCCAACATCCAGCACAGCACAGAAAAAAAGCGCTGCAGGAAGAGCCCCAGCTCTTTCGCCACCCTCCAGATCCCTGCCTCGCGGGGGGAACGTCACTTCCGAGGCTTCCTGGTGCGCCCCCCCCGGGGGGGGGGGAGGAATTGAGCCTGCGCATGAGACTACATTTCCCGAGGGGCGACAGCAGCAGAGATGAGATGTCACCCGGAAATGGATCATGGGCTATCTACACGTGCGAGCGTTAGGCTAGCTAACAAGATGGTTGAGCACACCACTAGGAATCTTTAGGGAAAACCAGGGTTTGTTGGCAGAACCAGTTTCTGACTTTAAAACCAGAATCAGATGAGAACAGCATTAGGAGGTGGAAGCAGGAAGATAAAGCGTTTCTGTCCTTCTGGCCTACACAGCGAGCTGGAAGTCAGCCGCGGTTCCAGCAGCCCCAGCTGCCTAAGCTGCCTAACTCCCAAAAGGGCTTGGGGGTAGGAACAACGCCAGAGAACAAAGCGTTACTTTCACGTGGTCACTACAGACCTTCAAAATTCCATCTTTGGGGAAGGTACTTTAAACCCGAAGTAATCCAGAATAACAAATGGCAGCATCTGAAGTGTATTTCAATTTATGTATTTTAATGTAGACAATGTGGGGAAAATGTTTAAGCATTTTCAAAGATAAGCAGTGCCCACCCATTATTGCACACCCGCGGAACTGCAAGGCTTTTTAAAAATGCTCCTAATCCAGAGGACCCATCAGCAAAAGATGCAGGCAGAATCATCTGGCCTTTGGCACAACTTTTAAAGCAGTGGCTCTCTGCTATTAATTTTATTACCTTCCCCTATCCTGGTTTAAAAATAAAGCATTGTCAACGAAGGCAGTTGTCAGGGTTAACTTCAGGGATATATATGATGGGTTTTCTGCTTTGGGTTTTTTGTTATTTTGTGGGAAAAGTTACTTTTAATTTCTTCCCTTCTTTATGGTGTTCTAGCTGTGTATTTTAAAAGCATATAACCAGTTCTTTACAATATTCTTTTCTAGCCTGTCTAAGTATTACTCACTGTAGATAAGCAAGTTTGACTGAACCCAAACTGGAACATTAAACACCACAGCCCTTACTCTACCAAGTGTAGATTCCTGAACAAGTATAGAGTCCAACAACAGTATGGCTGGTCTCCAACAGTAAATCTTATGTTGTAGTAAAATTTTTTCTTATTCTGAGACAAACAAAAAGTTCCTTGGTTCAGATGGTTTTACAAAGACAAGATGGAATTTTTCTGTGTCCCATACTGTTTTTTTTTTTTTTTGGTGGGGGGGGTGGTTGGTGTTTTATGAAACAACTTTTTGCTATGTAGCCAACTCAGCAATCCTCCTGCCTCATTCTCCGGAGTACTGGATTATAGGCATTGCTCACTTAATATGTATAAGTACGATACATAAAAATTAATTTGAAAAAAAGTATGTATTTTGTTTAGAGAAAGGTCTTACATATACCAGGCTGGCACCAAAATCGATATTTTTGTTGAGGGTGATAAAAACTACTGATCCCTATGCCTCCCTCCTTCATTACAAATGTATGCCACTATTCCCAGTTCTTGTTTTAAAATAACATAGTGAACTCATTGAGATACTGAGTCCCCAAACCGGGGGTCTCAGTATAACTGTCAAAACTATGTTGTTGTCATTTGTTGAGTTTGCTGGAGCAGACCTAGGGCTTTAGCTCAGTAGCTAAAGGTGCTTGCCACCAAGTCTGACTATTTGAGTTCAAGCTCAGACTCAAATCTTTAATGAATAATTCTAATTTTAGAACTTGATATAGAAATAGAATAAAACAGGACAATATGGCTCAACAGGATAAGGCATCTGCTACACAAACCTGGTGATCAACCTAAATTCAATTCATGGAACCCACATAATGGAAGACACCAACTTCACAAAGTTTACATCTGATCTCCACATTCATACCGTGGCACATATGCCCTCCCACCAATAATAATAATAATAATAATAATAAATGAAAGAAAAAGAAATAGAAACAAACTGATTAAAAACTAAAGACGTTCATTAGATGATTTACTAAAAAAGGTATAATGCTTACACATATGAAACCATTGAATAACAAATATAGAAATATCCACATTACATATTATAATGTTAAACAAAAATATAAAATAAAATAGTACATATATGATCAACTGTGCAGATTAATGCAAAGAGAAGGAAAACTAATGAACAATATAGTTAACGTCTCTAGGTGAAGATAGTACAAAAATAAGCTTATTTTTCTCTGAATGGCTATCCACAGACAAAAGTACAGTGACTATTTAATTTATTGTTCAGAGACCTATTCAAAAGTAAAGAATGAAAGAAAAAAGAGATCTGATCACATGGCTTCAAATCTATACTAACCAAAAATTTAAAGAGTATGAGAAGGCAAATAATAGCATGAAGTAATTATTTATACATGATATAGAAATCTGAGTAAAAACACTACTGGACAATAAATAAGTTAAAAAGCCAACACATTAAGATGAAATACCATATGAATAAAAATAAAACTGAGAAACAATGAAAAAAAGAATTTAACCTCGCCAATAAAAAAAATGAAAAAATTATGTTTTTTATGCAATTTACAAAACATCACACAGTACTTCTGAGTAAAAATTGGCACAACCTCTCAGGGAAAAAATTGGCAATTATTTGATCAAGTATTAAAATGCTCATACCATTTGATATAATAATCCCATGTAAGAGGATCTATTCTAATTAAATAATAATTTACTTGTATTTTTTTCTTATATTACCAACAAGTCAATCTTTACTATTAGATATCTGAGTCAACACAACAAATAATAAAAGATTTTTAAAAAATCTGTCTGCAGCAAAGTCTGGTTGCATTAAAGCCTTGGACCAGGTCACAAATCAAGCAAATATAAGGGTGTGTCCAGCCTGCTGCAGTCGGCCATTTTATGCCCTCTGCAGAACAGAAATTACAGAAGACACTGTACATAAGGGGGCCCACCGTCAGAGGTTCCACATCAACAATCTACTTTTTGTCTCCGATTCATATAACCAAATACTTAGTATGAACTGAGATAAAAACAGTAAACAGTCTCCTTTCTTAATGCTTTGGTTAAGGTTTATGATTTTGGACAAAAATTGAAATAATTCCCTCAAATGTGTCTTCTGTTATAAGGGATAAAACCTGGAGAAATGTGCAGGCTTAGCCATTCAAGTGGCTACAAAACCTTAGACAAGTTAATCTGTGTTCTTCAAAGTTCTCACGTGTAACAAAATGAGTAATACCATAGCTGTTACTTAGAATTGTGGAGACTACGAAATAAGTTAAGGCATTAAGTAAAACCTTTAGACTGGTACTTTGTGCCTATACATAATTATTAGATGAACAGGCCCAGAGAATGAAAAAAGGAACAGCAAAACATCATTGGCAGGATTGCTAGAAAAGAGATCTCATTTTTAAATTCTGTACCCTTTCCTATATCTAAATGGCAAATTATTGGTTTTAGCAATTAACAACGGATTTTCACTAGCAATCCTCAGAGGCACAACAGTTTAGCAGCCAAACAAAACGAAACAAACCAACCTCCAATCTCCTAGCTTTACCTCATACCAAACCATGCAGAAAGTTCTACAGAACATTTAAAAAAAAAAAAAAAAAAAAAAAAGGAGAGACAAGGGCGCGAAAGCCCCAGTCATCGTCTTATCTCAGTAAGAGTTTCAGGAGACCGTTTGCCCAGATCTTGGGTTTCGATCACTGTAAGCATTTAGAAACACAACCAAATCTTCTCGCCTATACTTTGCAAAGAAAACCCCAAGGCTTTTAGGAGACGTATAGTAGTAGTAGCAGCAGCATACTTCACTGTAGTCACTGCGTTCTGCTACTCTGGTGGGATGTCTGTGGAGAGCCAAGATGGGCCAGGATCACTCGGGCGTCTTTCGAACAGGCTCTATGAATGTGGTTGGATTGTAAGCATAACATGCAGCGGCAGCAACGTTTCATAAGCCCCACTATCTCCTGTACATTTTAAAATCCCCATTATCAGATTGACCCGGGAGAGCCTAAGATTCTGGAGTGATTTTTAGTGGTTCGGCCGCAGCCTTCAACTCAGACTGATCCCTTCAACAACTAGAAAAGTAGACTTGCCTCTGTACAGGACCTCCTAGCCTAAAATGGCGATTTGGGCAAAGGGCAACTTACCGAACCCCTCGCTATTTCGCAATCATAATTACCAGAACGTTGCGCGCCTCCCGCCCTCCCAGTCAAACCTTTGGCAACACGCACGCGCATTTCTCGCTCCCCGTCTCCCACTTACGCATGCGCACTTTGATTCCCGCGCAGAAGCCATTGCTTGCGTGGTTTCCGCTGACCCAAAGGGCCACGATCTCTCGTGCCAGTGGAACCCCGCCCCTCACGTCAGGCTTTCTTAGGAATACTTGAGCGCCTCCACTCGGTGGTATGGCTCCTCACTTGGGATCTTAAAGTCCACGCAGAGCGTGCCGGCATTCTCTCGTCGCCCCTCCCTCACATGTGTGTCTGTAAATAGACACGTATAAGCATGCCGGATGCATCTGCACGTGTTTCTCGCCAAAGTTGTGCCCCAGCGTCTAACCCTTAAAGGGCATCATTAGCAACATTTCTTAACGGGGTTAAGTGATAAACTAGCGATGGGAAAAAGGCGTCGTAGGTGATAAAGAATATCCCAAATCTAGATGGAATCCGCCAGACCCTAAGGGAGACCCTACAAGGTCCACTGATTCCCTTAATATAGTAAAAACCTTCCAACCTGAACAAAGGCAAGGAAACCGCTTACGTTAAATAGCTTAATCAGAGGCGGTGATTTACGCCTGTGAGCACAGCTTTAGTAAGAGGATGGCCGCGAGTTCCAGGCCTCCTGCAGCCCGTCTCAAAATACACCCACGCACACACATACCAGAAGAAAAAAACAAGAACAAAAAAAGCAAAACCGGATGAAGCCTAACGCTAAAGCTTCACCCACAACAAACGAAGAATTCGAAAGTTTTTTTTTTTTTTTAAATAGGGAATGTCAAGGAAAACAGTGATGCTCAGGTGCCTCAAACCTGCTTTAGAGGAGTCCTAAAAATCTTTCATAATATTAAGTAAATGCTCAACATCCTTTGGAGGGCTGGGGTTCGTCCTGGCCTCCCGTTTTTCCTCCCATCAAAGGGGAGGAATGAACAAATTAAGGATCTACCGGCCCCAGGTTCCTTCTGCCGCCCTCCATGTTATATTTTGCGCTTCATCGTCCCTTTACCTCCTGCTGAGGCGAGTGTCGTAGAGTGTGGTGGGAGCGCCGGGCCAGAGAGACGTGCCTGGGTAGCAGCGGTCCTGAATTAGGGGTGATGAACACCAGGTACAAAACCTGCGCCGCTTGGCGCCGCTGCGCTGATGCCATGAACCCGCAGCCTCTCCAGGAGCGCTGCAGTGTGCTCGACGCATGCGCCACGCACCTCCCCCGCCTCAGAGAACCCCTAGACAACCTACAGCAGCCCACCAAGCCTTCACCGCCTGTTCAGTACCCAGGTCTCTAGCCCTCCCTGCTTCTGCCACCTCTCCGCTCACACCGGCGTCCACTACCCACCCCTCCCTCAGTCCATTTTTCTGTCACATCCTTTTAAAGTCACCATTCCACTGTCCAGTCTCTCTCTACCCTTATTATTCCCTTCCCGGCGTACCCTGCAGTTCTTGACCTCTGCCTCTCTGGAGTTCTGCCAAGCCCCTTACTGTTTCTTGTTGTGTCTAATATTCCAGCTGTTTTGAAAAAATAAATAAATAAGAACTGATCATGGTGATGGGTGCCTGTAATCGCAGCATTTAAGAGAAGTAGGCAGGAAGATGATGAGTTCAAAATCAACCTCACCTACGTAGCAAATTCTAGGCTAGCCTGGACCACAAAATACCTTAAAGAAAGAGAGAGAGAGAAAAAAAAGTCCCCAGCCCTCCAAAAAAAAGGGGGAAATTTCATGTATGTAGACTTAGTTGTGGGCTCAAGTTAAAGAAACTGGAAAATAAGTCTTTTCCTGATACCTGGAACCAGGTCTCTTTGGGCTGGGTATTTCCACTCCCAGAATGCTGTTTCCTGTGGGGAATCTTGATTTTTACGGGTCTCCTTAAGATTCGCCCCCTTTTCTTATTCATTCCTGGATCTTGACAGATTAGGAAAACTGTTAAAGGACTGGCCACTGGCGATCTATTACTTCATGAGATGTGTATTTTCACGTAGAACACCAGACACATACAAGTTAGAGGAAGAAGAAGGGGAGGAGGAGGAGGACAACGACGAGTAGGAGGACAAGGAGGAGGAGGTGGGGGGGGGGAGACAGAGAGACAGAGAGACAGAGAGACAGAGAGACAGAGACAGGGACAGAGACAGTGACAGAGAGACGGACAGACAGACAGAGGCAGAGAGACATGCCTGTACCTGAAACAAATACCGTGAACAAAGCAGATGGTGGAAGGTAGGAGTCAGGGCCACAAAACATTGAGCCATCTAGTGGAAAGATAGGGACTAAGCATAAGAATCCTAGACTATGATCTTTTCAGCTCTAGTCACTGCTTTTCCGTTAAGATATTCCAAGTTTGACAATTCCCTCTCTTTTCTGAGAGTTTTTTCTCTGAGCGTGAGAGGAGAGGGGTGGAAAAGCTCGTTTCAATCAAATTTGAGTAATAGAAACGGCTAAGTGCTGGGATTAAAGGCGTGTGACATCATGTGTGGCTGCTTTTTTGTTTTTAAAATGGGGTTCCATTCTATAGCTCAGGCTGCCCTGAAATTTACTATGTAGCTCAAGCTGGCTTCAAATCGTTGATCTTTGGCCTCATTTCTCAAGTGCTGGGATTACAGGGTCTCAAACATGCTAGACTGGCACTCTACCACTGAGCTATAGAGCTATATCCCCAACCCTAAAACTGTCTTTTGTGTATTTATTTTTCTTTCTTTGTCTTCTTTCCTTCTTTTCACTCTCTCTCTCTCTCACTTTTTTTTTCTGGTCAGGGTCTTAAATATCCCAGGATGGCCTTGAATTTTCTATGTAGCTGAAGATGACCTTGAAATTCTGATCATTCTGCCTCTACTTCCTGAGTGTTGGCATTACAGGTGTATACCACCACACAGGTTTATATTGTGCTGGGGATTTGAAGCGAGGGCTTTGACTAGACTAGACAAACACTCTACCAATGGAACTACATTCTCAACCCTAAAATACATTTTTTTATATCCCTTATAATTAAAAATCGCAGAGAAAGTTAATTCTGGGAAAGAGATATCTTGGAACTTTAGAGATGATTTCTAACATTTCCATTTAGGTTTATAATTTATCAGATGTAAAAATATATTGTTTCCCCTAATGGTAATCTAGAAGAATGCCTTTTTTTTTTTTTTTTCTCTGTTGTAACTCTGGCTGTCCTAGAACTCATTCTGTAGACCAGGCTGGCCTCAAACTCAAAAACTCAAACTCCTGCCTGCTTCTGCCTCTCGGGTGCTGGGATTAAAGGCATGTGCCACCTGCACCTGGTTTAAAAGTGAATGTTTTTTATAGTAGGTTTGAAGAAGAATGTCATGGAGAAGCATGCTGGGAAGAGAGCAATGGTAATAAACTGGGGGAAAGTAGCGAGGCTTGTTACTTCAGATTCTTTTCTTTGGACATTTGTCTCAAGAGAAAAGGGCTTTCCTCCCCACGTAAGGAGGGCACCTCTGTAGGTGCTTGTTCTTGAACCCAAGCTGGTGTGCAAATTGTGGCTGCTTATTAAATCCGGCATTGTATTAGTAAAGACACATGAGACATGCTTACATTTAAGCCTGACAGGCCTCAGCAGAGAGCCCAGCAGCCATCCTCCAGCTCCAACAACCTCCTCCTCAGTCAGGGCAAAGTTGGGAATCTCTTCATAGATTTTATAGTCTACTTCTGGGCAGAAGTGAGTTTGAGGCCAGCCTGGTCTACAGTGTTACAACAGAGAAACCCTGTCTCAAAAAAAGAAAGAAAGAAAGGAGGGGGGGAGTGGGAAGGGAGGGGAAGAAAGAAAGAAAGAAAGAAAGAAAGAAAGAAAGAAAGAAAGAAAGAAAGAAAGAAGTATGATACACAGCATATTAGATGGTATGCATTTTATATTTCTGCAAAAACAATATAGTTTCTTATATGGTTACATATTTTTATATTCAATCATCTTTTAAAATACATGTTTTTATAGGGCTGGAGGTGTAGCTCAGTTGGTAGAGCTCTTGCCTAGCATATGTGAGACTCTGTGTTTGATCCTCAGAACTGCATAAATTGGGCACGATGGCACACACTTGTAATATCAACATTTGTAGGTGATGGCAGGAGGAGCAAAAGGTTTTTTGCTTTGTTTTCTTTTTTTGTTGTTTAAACAGAACTTGAAACACTCTGAGTTTGTTTGTTTGTTTTTAATTTTTATGTTATATACATTGGTGTGAGGGTTTCAGATCCCCTGGAACTGGAGTTACAGGCAGTTATGAGCTGCCATATGGGTGATAGGATTTGAACCCAGGCCCTCTGGAAGAGCAGCTGGTGTTCTTAACCACTGAGTCAGCTCTCCAGCCAGGAGGATCAGAAGTTTAAAGTTATCCTTGGCTACAGGGCAAGTTTTGCACCTGCCTGAGACGCGCGGGATCCTGTCTAAAAATCAACCAAAAAAAAAAAGTTGTTTTATAAAAAGAAATTAAATAATTACTTTCCACAGAGTGACAGGGCTGAGGAGATGGCTCAGCAGGTAAAAGCACCAACTCTCAAAAGTTGTCCTGACTTCCACTATAGCACTGTGGTACATAGGCACTCACATACTCACGCTCATACACACACACACACACACACACACACACACACACACACACGGGTAATATAAATAACAAAGGCAAAAAACTATCTTTGGAGTCAGGTCTATGGCACACAGCTGTAACCAGGAGATTGAAACAAGGGGATCAACACAAGTTCTTGAGGCCAACAGAGGCTACATAGCAAGACTGTATCTCAAAAGCAAAGTAGACTGGGGATGTAAGTCAGTAGTAGAGAATTTTCATAGCTTGTATTAGGCCCTGGGTTTAACCCTCAGCACCACAAAAACAAATAATAACACCAAAAATAGTGTCCTTGGAAGTTTATCTGGGCAGCTAATTGTGGGTTTTGTTTATTCTTTGTATTTTTTCTGTTATTTCAAAATTAAACATACAGTTTTAAACTCATAGGTTATCTCTAGAAATTGCCATTTACATTTTAAATGTTTTATTAGCATATATCAATTCTACATAATAGTTTCATTATGACTTCATACATGTACATGATATATTTCAATCAAAATCATATTCACCCCCACTGGTTGTACTCTTTTGTCCCCTCTCTCCAGCTAATCCCCATTCTCTTCCTGACCAGTCCCACCCCGTTCTACCTTTATGTCTTTGTGTCTATGTATGAAACAAATATGTAATTTCTTCAGAATAGTGTGACCCAAATGTTTCTACAAGCTTGATACATTCAAAGGCATCCCAAAAAAGAAAAAGAGTACTGGGCAAAATTCACTGAATTCCTTTAGGGATACTTAAAGACAATTACAGTACAGGGGGGAAAATATTTTTGTAGAACTGGCCTCCATCTCACAAATAACACGGACAAGAGGGATTCTAGCCAAAGACCAACGTAGGGGCAGCAGGGAGAAAATGACTAAGACAAAATATCTGGGGTAAAGGGATTCTGGACTCAAATGACAGTACTTTTGCTTTAGGCAGGTCAGAGTGATGAGATAAAGAGGCTAAGGAATCTTGCTGAACTGACCTAGCAGGCTTCTTGCTATGACTATAATAACAGGGCAAGGATAGAGCCTAAAGGTACAGTTTAATGAAAAAGAGAAATCAGCAGAGGAAGACTAAGTAGAGAGATTTTGTTAAATGGTTCTTGGATGCTTTTTTTGTTTGTTTGCTTTCCTTTAATGAAGGGACCAAAAGTTATTAACATGCCAAAGCTTCCAATTATCCCCCTACTCCCACTCCCGAGGAAATAAAGAAATGCAGCTTCTAGCTTAGCAGCTGTTCCCTAACCTGGGTACCGCTACCCCAGCAGGTGGTATCTTGGCGTTTTGTGATGGAGAAAGACCTGAAGGAGACCATTTAACAGAGGTGTGAAAAAATTAACATACTAATCAAGAAAGAGAGGCTAAGCCGATCTACATAATAAACCTGTGCAAAGGGAAAGTGTGGGGGTGTAATCAGTGGTAGAGCACTTCCCTAACATCGGTGAAGCCCTGGCGTCCATCCCCAGTATCAGAAAAGCAGTTAAATAGTGTATTTTTTAATAATAAATCAATAAGATAGTAAAAAGGACATCAGAGAGAGAAGCAGAGACAGAAGCAAGAGTAGTAGAGTTGGTATTTCTGAGGATTTTCCATTATTGTAGAAAGTGCTATTTTCCTGCAGCTCAAAGGTTCCCCAGAGGAACATGTGCTTGTAGTTTCCTGATCTTCACCTTCCCAGAAAGACTGAAAATCAGTGTATTTATGAGAAATGTTTCACTTTTTAAACGTTGACATCTGATTCACAAATATTGTTAAACAATGTGGAGATCAAATGAAATACATTTGTGAGCCTGATTTTTCTATTGTCCATTTTCTATTTCTGGACTATTGGTAAGTCCAAATAAGATGGCCCTTCCCCTGAAATCGCCTAAAAATGAAGAAATAGAATTGGATTGTCCTTAATAAAGGACCCAGCTGTCTCACTTCCCCATAACTCTAGGCCCAACCCCTGAGGAATGAAATTTTTCTCTTTGGGCTGGGAATGTAACTCACTGATAGAGTATGTAGAGTATTTGCATCATGTATGATGCCATGAGGCCCATCACCAGCACTTAAACAGAAAGGAATCCCCTTCAGTACAGACAGGTAGGGAGAAAGCTGAACTCACTCCTTTTATTACTGATGCTGTGACTTTTAGAAAAAATATTTTTATTGTAAGTGTATGAGTGTTTTGCCTGCAAGTATGCCTGTACACCACATTTGAGAATGGTACCTGAGGCCCGAAAGCGGTGTCAGATTGGAGGTGCTGGTGGTGCTGAGAACTGAGCCTGATCCTCTGGAAGAGCAACCAGTGCTCTTAACAGCTGAGCTGCCTCTAGTCCCCCCACCCCACCCCCCAATCCCCATGCTTTGATCTTTGGGGATATTCAGGCTGAAGATGTGGTTCAGAGCTAGAGTGCTTGCCAGATAGCACAGGCTTAGACCTCCATATTCCCCCTGCCTCTCATATCTCCCCAAAAAGACAGCGCAAGAAAGAGTGCTTCAAGTGAAAAGTTGGACCCAAGGTTACCTAATAGTTTGTGGATAAGATTAACTGTTAAAAAAAAAAATCCAAGGGAATTGTACATAAAGGGCTGTGCTTTTTAATTTTCCCTGTAGGAAAAAGGCCCCTGTATGGCCTTGTTAAGCATGTGTGTGAGTCACACTCTGTGCTGGCTAGTTGAAATAAACTTGACACAAGATACAGTCATCAGAAAGGAGGGAGCCTCAATTGAGAAAATACCTCTAAAGATCAGGCTGTGAGCAGGCCTATAAGTCACTTGCTTTTGATTAGGGAGGACCCAGCACATTGTGGGTGGTTACACTCCTGGGCTAGTGGTCCTGAAATAAGAAAACAGGCTGAGAAGGCCATAAACAGCAAACCAGTAAGCAACACCCCTCCATGGCCTCTGCCTCCATTTCCTGACCTGTTTGCGTTCCTGTCCTGTCTTCCTTCAGTGATGAACTATGATGTGGACATATAAGCCAAATAAACCCCTTCCTCCCCCATTTGTTTTTGTTCATGGTGTTTCATCGCAGCAATAGTAGCCCTAAGACACACTCCTAGCCCAACTTCAGTAGAGTAATTTATAAACTTGAAATTCATTAGGAAGTTTTAAATATTTTACTCAAGAGCCTGTGAGATAGCTCAGAGAAAAGAACTAGCCTGACAACCTGAAGTTGATCCCTGGAACCCACAGTAGGAAGAGAAAACCACTCCCACCACCTCAGCCTCAAAAAATTGTCCTTTGACAACTCTTGCCTACACTTGAACATGTGTATCACATATGTGCAATCACATAATAATAAACCAAAAATTGAACAAATTTTAAAGTTTAGTTATAGCTGGAGATGTAGCTCAGTCAATGGAGTGCTTATCTAGCATTCAGGAGGCCCTGGGTTTAACCCCAAATACTGCATAAAACAGGGTACTGTGGCACCTGCCTGTAATCCCAACACTTAAGAAGTAGAAGCAAGAGCATAAGAAGTTCAAGGTTATCTTCAGCCACATATTAAGCTCAGAGCCAGACTAAGATTCTTAAAGAAAAAAATCTCTGAAAGCTGGGTATTTTGGCTTATGTAATTCTAGCATTAGGGAGGATGGAAGACCAGGCAGATGGATTGTGAAAAATTCAAGGCTAGCCTTGACTATGCAGCAAATGCTCTGATAGCCTGGACTAGAATGACCATGTTTCATATCATCAAAATAAAACAACAACAACAACAGCAACAATAATAATAATAATAAATTATTGTCCTGGATGTACCTCAGTGTTAGAGCACTCGCTTTGCATATGGGGGGCCCTAAGTCCCACCTCCCAAAACTGTCAAAACATTTCTTGGGAGTATTGCTAAGTTATACAGTGTTTGTGTAAGGCTCTGGATTCAATTTGCCAAAACTTGGGAGAAAAAGACATTTACTTTGGCTAATATTCTTTTTTATTTATTTATGTATATATTTGTTTATTTAGTTTTTTTTTTATTTAGGTTTTTTTTTCATGACAGGGTTTCTCTGTTATAACTCTGGCTGTCCTGGAACTCACTCTGTAGACCAGGCTGGCCTCAAACTCACAGAGATCTGCCTGCCTCTGCCTCCTGAGTGCTGGGACTAAAGGCATGCACCACCATGCCCGTCAAATTAATATTTTTATTTTATCAAGTACAATACATTTTTAAAAGAGAACAAATTGCTTAGCGAAATATACTTTGTTCAGTATTTTTTTAGACTTTGAAATTTTTATCTATTTATCTTGCATGCATGTGTGTATGGGGAAGTTGGGGACACATATGCCCTGGCACTCGAAGGACAACCCTCTATCATGTGGATTCTGGAAACTGATCACAGGTAGTCAGGTTTGGCACTCTCTGAGTCATCTCACTGGCCCTTCATTTAGTACTTAGTAACCTGCCCCGCCCCCCTACTTTTCTTTTGTGTTTCTGGGGATAAAACCCAGGACTTGTCTCATAGTGTGCAACTGCTCTACCGCTAAGCTACATTATCCCTAGGCTTTGATCTGATCCACTTCTTGTGGAGTTCATTTTGTTGTTGTTGGCTTTGAAGATTTAACTGGGAGGGTGGATCTAAATTCCAAAAAGGGAGAAAATGGGGGCTTAATAACAACAAGCACTTCAAAGAGGCCCTGGCCCTGAGCTAGGCCTCCAACAGGAAGCCAAGCCAAGAAGTCCAGGAGGCTTCTGGGAGCAAAGTTTAGTCATATGCCTCATGGCTTCAAAAGGAAGTTTCAGGCCAGGCATTTAGCATCTTTAGGCTCAGCACTTGGGGAGCAGAGGCAGGCAGATCTGAGTTTGAGGCCAGCAGTTCCAGGACAGCCAGGTCTGTGAAGAGAGACCTTGTCTCAAAAAACTGAAAGAAAAAAAAAAGGAAATTTCATTAATAGCATCAACGGTCTTCTTGGGAACTGTGAAGGGAGTCTCCAAAACCAGTGGAGGAGGAACCAGGTGTTGGCAACCAGCAAGCTGATCTGATCAGTTCTGTATGACAAAAACAAACAAACAAACAAACAAAAAAACCCCAATCTTCTGTGATTGATTTCTAGTGGCAACAAAGTGTTTTATCTTACCTTTGGTTTTGTGTGTTTGTTTTGCTTTGTTTTTGAGACAGGGTCTCACTCTGTAGCCCAAGCTAGCCTCAATTTTGAGGCAATCCTCCGGCCTCAGCCTTTCCTCCTCAGTGCTAAAAGTATCAGCAGGTGCCACCATGCTTGGCACGTCTATCTTATAGATGTGTCATAATTTAAATAAGTTCCTGCTGACTGAAAAGAAACACTTCTCATTTATCACTGTAATGAGTAATACAGGAATGAACATGATTTCAATTATATTTTGAGTACATACACATGAACATTTCCATAGGATAAGTTTCCGACATATAATTACTATTTTGAAAGATGATAAGCATTTTTTAAAGATCTTTCATCTATACTGCCAATTTACATTCTAGAAATGTCATGTGAGTGTTTGCTTCCAATTGTAATCTATGGGTGTTCACATTTGTCATTCTCCAAAACATTAAATTAATCTTTGACAGTCTGATACTTGAAAAACTTTATCTTAAGGCTATGGATATAATTCAGTGGTAGAGTACTTGGTTCATACGTTCAAAGCCCTGGGTTTAATACCCAGTGACAAAAAAAGCATATGTATTTTCCCAGGCAGTAGATGGAAAACGTTGGTGTCTCCACTTCCTTGAGCCACCTCCTGAACCATCTAAAAGCCACTGTGGCCCAGCAGTGCCTCGAAGTAACTGCTGGCAGGAAGATGGTTGTTGTGTACTTGAAGGGCATCAACATTTCTGGAAACTTCTACAGAAACAAGTTAAAGTACCAAGTTAAAGCCTGGCCTTTCTTCCAAAGCAGACAAAGCCTTCCAGTGACTCTTTCCACTTTCAGGCCCTCAGCCAGGCCTTTTAGTGTGCTCTGTCAGGCATGATGCCAAGACCAATCGAAGCCAGGCTGCTCTAGATTGCCTCAAGGTGTTTGATGGAATCCTTTCATCCCATGGCAAGAAGAAGCTACCGGTGGTCCCTGTAACTCTTTGTAGCAGACCTTAGCACAGCTGACTCCATGATGGAAGTACCATTCAGGCTATAAAACTCAGCATGTAGACAGCACCATCTGCCAAAATGAAAGCAAAGACCTAATCCATCAAAGTCCATAGTTCTTGGAAAGTCTCTAAATGTACTAACCTTGCTTTTTGGATTCCGTAGTCCCACTTCTGGCTAACTGTTCTTGTTAACTGAAGTGTGTCAAACCAGGATATTTGTGTGTGTGTGTGGGTACGTGTATGTGTGTGTGTGTGTGTATGTGTGTGCTTGAAAGCTCACTCCAGTAAGACACATAGTTACATTGGGAACCCAAATAACGAGTATAGTAACCAGTTGGCTAATAAAGCCTTTTATTGGTTTAAACTCATGTCCTAGCAGTCTTCTGTGATGGATACCCCACATCACCTCAACGTTGTATGCTGAAGCCTACTAGAGAGTTTGCTTTCCTGGAATGTCATGAGGTTAGCTGGAGGAGAAGAGAAGAAAGCCAAAATCTCCTACTGGAAAAGCAGCAGCTGGCAAGGCCACAGGCAAAAAAGAATGTGGAGAAGAAAATCATCAAATTCAGAGTTTTCAAGACCAAACACTGCTGGTGTGAGCCCAATAAAGACTGAAGAGGAGGAGGAGGAGGAGGAGGAGGAGGAGGAGGAGGAGGAGGAGGAGGAGGAAGGAAAATAAAATGGGAAATAGGGATAAAAAGAAAAGAAAATTGTTATCTTTAACCTGTATTCCTCTGGTTAAAAGAATGAGGATGAACCTTTTTGTTTGTTTGTTTGTTTTGTTGTATGTAGTGTGGTGGTAGGGTTGAAGGTAAGACCCTGGGCACACTAGGCAGGCACTCTATCATTAATTTGTCTCTTGGCTTCATTTTACTTATTTTGAGACAGTGTCTCACTGAAGTTGCCCAGGCTTCCCTCTAACATACTCTGTAACCCAAGCCATCCTTGAATATATGATCTTTTTGCCTCAGCTTCCTGGGTAGCTGGGATTACAGGTCTATGCCACCAGACCCAGCTCTTTTTGTTAGAATGATTTTACTTTTTGTAAGACAAGGTCTCACTGTGCATTCCTGGCTAACTTGAGGCTGACCTCAAACTTATGATTCTCCTGCCTCAGTTCCCCACAGCCTGTGCACACACCCATGTGCACTCAAACACACACACACACACACACATACACACACACACACACACACAACTGATGAGACTATAAGCATGAGCCACCATGCCCAGTGAATGAACATTTTTTCAGTATTTATGTAGTTTTCTTTCTTTCCTTTTGTTTTAAATTTTTTATTATTATTTTAAGACAAGGTATCACATAGGCCAAGCTGCTAAGGAAGACTCACATTTTGTTAATTTTTCCAGCATCACAGTTTCTACCTTAATTCCATCTATCCCCTTATCCTATAATTAATTCCTGCATAAGTTGGGAAAGCTTGATGGTATGGGACAGAACCTCAACTTATTCAAGAAAAATAGTAATTAATAAAATAAGACTTAGTAATGTATTTAATCAGGTAAGACCAGAATAAAAAAACCAAGAGACAACTAGAATTAATAATTAAATACTAGTCGGGCAGTGGTGGCACATGCCTTTAATCCTAGCACTCAGGAGACAGAGGCAGGTGGATCTCTGTGAGTTCGAGGCCAGCCTGGTCTACAGAGTGAGTTCCAAAGGTACAACAGGGAAACTCTGTCTCGAAAAACCAAAAAAAAAAAAAAAACAAAAACAAAAAAACAAACCAAAACAAAAAAAACCAAAAACCCTTAAAACTAAATACTATGGGATCCTGTCAGGGCTTTACCTCTGCTTAGTTTAGCTTATCAGTCTCGCATTCATCAAACAATAGCAAGAATTCCTTACTCTCTATTGGCTGACAGTTCCAAAGCATTGTTGAGATTGCTTACAAACTTAGGTTAGATAAAAAGTTAGTGACCAGTTTAAGATGTCCTTTATCATTTTAAAGCATTCCTACTGTAAGGACAGGCAAGCAGGGTGAGCCATGCTTGTAATCCCAGCTATTTGGAAGACTAAAGCAGAACTTCAAATTTGCAGTCAGCATGGGCAATTTAGTGAGAATTCATCTAAAAAAAAAATATATATATATATATTTTTAAATGGGACTGTGGGTGTAGTTCAGTGGTAAATCCCTTGTTTAGCATGTAGAAAGCCATGGGCTAGCTAACCTAACCTTCAGCACCCCCAATTGAATCAACTTTATCATTTATTTATTTGTTTATTTATCTGTCTATCTATCTATTTATTTATTTATTCATTCATTCATTCATTCATTCACTTATTGTGCTAGAAATTGAACCCAAGGCCTGATGCTAAACATGCTCTGCTGCTGAGCTACACGCCCAGTTCTAATTTTGTAATTACACTTCATTATTTGCTTGTTTGTTTGCCTGCTTGAGACAGGTCCTGCACTATAGCCCAGACTGACCTCTAGCTCCGAATCTCAAGTGCTAGAATTAAGTTGTGCTCTACTAGGTCCACTGTATGTTTTAGATTTACAAAACAATTGAGAAGTGGAATAAGAAGTTTTGCCGTCTACTTTTTCACTTGATCATCATTAACTATTTCTTCTACGATGGCACTTGTTACAACTAGTGAGCCAGTATTCATATATTAAAATTCACAGTTCATTTAGATTTTCTTTAGTCTTTAACTACTGTCCGTTTTGTTGCTGTTGTTGTTGGTGGTGGTAGTGGTTGGTGGGTGGGTTGTTTTTTGTTTGCTTTTATTTTTGTTTTGTTTTGTTTTTTGGACTCAGGTCTCAGTGTCTGAGCTCTGACTGTCCTGGAACTCACTAAGCAAAGCTGGCCTGGAATCCAGGGAGATTGGACTGCCTCTGCCTCTTGAGTACTGAGATTAAAGTCATGTGCCACCAGGCCCTTTCCTGCTCTAGGAACCTAGACAGTTTGTTGTTAATTTGGTTTTGGAGCTAGGTTCTCCCTCTTTGGTCCAGGCTCTCCTGGACCACCTATAAAACCCAGTCTAGCTTCCAACTCTCAGCAATCCTTCTGTATCAAATTCAAAGTGCTAGGTTTATGCTCTTGAGCCCCCATACCCAACTAATATACATTTTGTTGTTGTGTCTGTTTAGACTGCTTTTGGCTGCGACCGTTTTAAGACTTCTCTTGTTTCAGATAGCTTTGACAATTTGGAGGTGTTCTGGTCAAGTATCTTCTAGGATGTCTGTTAGAATTGGTGCTTTTCTCAGGATTAAACTAGGCTTTTTGGTTGGGTGGGGGAGACAACAGAGGGAAAATATTCTCTTCATCACATCATCACATGAACACAGACAACTGAACTGTTTCTGCATTCACAGACTCAACCAAATTGAAAGTTGAAGAAAAATTGTATTTGGACTGAACATTTATACTTTTTTTGGTTGTTTGTTTGTTGAGACATGGTTTCTCTGTGTAGCTCTGGCTGTCCTGGAACTCACTCTGTAGACCAGGCTGGCCTCGAACTCACAGAGATCTACCTGCTTCTGCCTCCCAAGTGCTGGGATAAAGGTGTGTGCCACGACTATGCCGCTTTGAACATGTATACTTTTTAAAATTTGTGACTGTCCCTAAGAAATATAGTAAAATAATCACTTATATAGAATTTACATTGTGCAAGTTAGTAAAAGTAGCTTAGAAATGATTTAAATATATGGAAGGAAGCTGGGCGTGGTAGCATATGCCTGTCAGGCCAGTAATTGAAAGATGGAGGCATGAGGAGGAGGAGTTGAAGGCCAGGCTCAGCTATGTTTCCTGCTCCAGACCATCTTGAACTACATGAGACTCAACAAAACAAAAAAACAAATACATAAGAAAGACGGGCAGGCCTTCTATCTCAAAGTCCCCAGAAATGGTCAAACTAAACTGCAAAATTTAGGTTGGGGGTACAGATGAAGGAAAGAGGTGCTAGAGTATTTGCCTAGCCTGTGTGAGGCCCTGGGTTTAATCATCCATAGTACCAAACATAAAAGTGAGATTGAAAGAGGAAGATTGCTTTGTGCTGGAGGCCAGCCTGGACTATATAGGAGTTCCAGGACTGTAAGAGGTACACAGCATGACCTTGTGGTAAACAACAATAAAACAAAATGAAACCACCAAACTGATTCCATTTCACAATTTTCAAAAGGGCATAAGATAACTTTGGCAAGTATTTTTAATCATCTAAGCTTTCTTAAGTACATTTCTTTTAATATAACCCCTTGCACTAATATGAGTTCAATGGGTCCAGCTAATCCTAATCATTATCCATTGGAAACTATTTTATGGTTATGAACTATAGAGTCATATTTCACTCAGCATAGGTCTTAATATGAGAAAAGAAAAAAAAAAGTCCACTTCTGCCACCTAGATTGTTCGAAAAATCACGGAAAGAAATTGACAAAACAATATGAAAGGAATGGAATTTGAAATAGCCTGTCCTGGCTGCTCTAGTGGCAGAGTTCTAGGAGAGAGGCAGGATTTCAGGGTCACCAACATGTCAGGTCCAAACACTCGCTGCAAAGAAAACAAACAAAAACAATGGTGAAAAAGCAGGTCAGATTTTTAATTAAAATAGACATTCTAGCAAGACAGAAATTAAGCATTGGGACATTTGTGGTCTTGGCCAGACTGTGGTCTGGTTGATCTCTGCATTAGTTCTGGTTCAGCCAGGTGGCTTTGGAGAAATCTTTATCTCCTTATCACTTGAGGGACAATATAATTTCCATGAGATGATTGCTTCTGCTTAGGGGGTGATCTTATCATAGGGTGGTCTGGGCTCTTCCTGGAATCCAAGATGATTGCCGGTCAGGACAATGACTGGACACTTTCAGGGCCTGTCATTTAGAGCACCTGGAACAGATCATGCCACCAGCTGATAGTATGGTATCTCAGCTATTATCTTAGTGCCTTTAGCTTTGAAGGGGGATGAGTAGGTTAGGTATTTACCACTTTTTAAACAGACTGTGAATGATTAACTTGTCTGTGTGCTTCGTTAAGCAAGAGTCTGACCCAAAAGAAAGCAGGCAGATAAAAAACAAAGGCTTTTTAGCACAAGGTGTTTTTAATTCTTAATGGTACAAGTTCTAAAGCTTATGAATAATTGTTTAGAAAACTCATACATGCTGAGTGGCTCTCTCTCCTCTACAGAGTCTGTAGAGGAAAGGTCATCCTGGAGTACAAAACAGCCCCAGAGTTAGGAATCTGAGACCAGAAAACAAAGGAGGGGATGGGCTTGGTTTTCTTAATTGGCGGTTCTTTTCAAAGATGATCAAAATACTGTACTTTACAAGGCACTGCAAAACCCAGGCCTAGCCTCTGCAGGTAAAGGGGAACATTCAGGATGCAGAAAGGAATGGCCTCCACCCCCTCCCACAGGAATGATCTGCACTCACATACCTTCAGAAGCTGCCATGTTTATTCAGAATGCTAGGCCAGGCCCTGCAGGGGTACAGGGAGAGCTCCACTCCCACTTGCATGTAATTCTTACTTCATTTTCAGCTGTAGCTATTGCCTTCCTTACCAGGTATAGTGAGACAGGCAACAATTACAAACAACCTAAGGAACAAAGAGCTTTTTAATAGCCTGAGTAGGGGTCTTAGTTCTCTGTAGAGCCACCTCCCACTCCAATAGCCTTTGAAGCTGAGACAACTCCCTTGTGGACCAGGGCCCATCCCCATTCCAAGACTTGTTGATTACTTGCTACCCTTCTCCGTTCCTGGCTTGGGGAAGGACACCTACGTCCATGTGAGTATGAGTGAGAGAGAACGTTCTGTGAACAACTAACACAAGCAGGTCTTCTCCCAAAGGTCCTCAGAGATGGTCAAATTAAAATGTAAATCTAGAGGGGCAGGTGGAGAACAGATGAAGGAAAGCCCCAAAGGAAGCATGAGTGTAGTTACCTATCATCCATACCTTCCTCTGTTCTATGGCCTCCTTCCAGCCTCAGGAAGGCTTGGTCTGAGTTCCTAGAGAGTCCAATGGGGCTCCAGTAGCACCTAGGCGCAAGACAAGCAGGGAATAGTTAATGAAGCCCACCTCCAGAGTAGGAGCTGGAAATCCCCCTTTCTGCCTGCAGCCCACAGTCCACAGGCCTTTCATCTCCTTTGGATTTGGGCCCCTAGGGACAGGTAAAGGGCCTGCTTCTCCCCACACTACTGCTTTCTTTCCCCAAACCACCAGATCTTTCTGGTGGGCAGGCACATATTTGCCACAGGAGGAAATCTAGAGTGGGACAAGACATTCGTCCCTCCTCCTCCAACACACACTGGGAGAATAGCAGCAGTAAAAATAAAGGGCCCCTTAGGAAAGTGTCTCATCCGTCCGTACCCCCAGGATTCACATGTCAGACCCAACACCTGGCCCTATGCTTGGCCAGTGTGCACATGGGTGTGTGTGTGTGTGTGTGTGTGTGTGTGTGTGTTTGTGTATGTGTGTGTTGTGTCTCCAATAGCTGCTGTCCTGTACCTACAAACAGTATAAATTCAGTTTAGAATGGACATATGAATTAGGAGGAGAAGGCGCAACTGATTAGCAAGTCTTAGATTTGAGATAGACCCTTGTCCACAAGTGAGTTGCCTAGGCAGTTGCCTACAGCAGGAAGTCTGGGGACAAAGGCTGAGGGGAGATGCTCCGGAAAGTGCCCTCATTACTCAAGAAACAACCCCCAGACTTCAAAGTGAGCTCTCCAGCCTCAGAGGGCCCCCCTCATCTGGATTCTGCTTCCCTACTGGGGTCTATACATGCAAACCGGCTAAGCTCAGATCAGCAGCTACATATCCTGTTTCTGGCCTGCATTGGGCTCAAGCTAATTAACTGCTTTGTTTTGCTGCTTGTTTTTTGTTTGATCAGGGGGTCGAGGGCAGACTATCTCAGGTGTCTCAGAAAATGTTTTCCTACCACTGCTTCTCAGGTGCTAGTGATTACAGGACTTGATGTGTCACCAGGACAGCTAATTCACTTTTGCTTTAGAAATTAATCACAATTTCTTGTTTTATCATTTTTATTCTCATTTCTGTAGCCTTCCCCGCATCTCACCCTCAGTTTTGGATATATTCTAGAAGTGCTGGTGGGCAAAACTGTTTTCATTTTCTAAATTGTTAGCTGTTTTGTCTTTAACCTTTTAAGTCTACAGTTGTCTAGCACAACGAGTTAAAATGTGAAAATAGAGGGTCTTTAAACCACTGCATGATAGGCTTAACGGTGCTTCCTAGTTTGTGTGAGGCCCTGGGTTTCATACCCAACACCATCAAAAAGAGAGGTCTTCAAATTAATCACAAATAGAATAGCACATTATGTCAATAGAGACATCCCCGGCCCGTGTTTTCGTCTTTTACCAGGATGATAATATGTAACAGTCTTCAGGATAGATAGGAGGAGCAAGACTGATAAAGTAAATGTGTAAAGAATATTGGGAGTGTGTGACCAGATGGTTCAATGGGTAAAGGTGCTTGCCACCAAGATGGATGACCTGAGTTTCATCCCCAGGACCCACATGATAGGTAGGAGAACCAACTCCCACAAAATACATTGTACTCATGTATGAAAATTTAAAATAATGCAGTATTACTTGGCAAATGTAAAAATATTTTAAATGCTGTCTGGGACTCTTGGAAGAGTGCAGGGAGTTGTGTGGACAGGAATTACTAAAGTACCCTGTGAATTTGTCTATAAGAATACAGTATTTCACATCTGCAGTTTCATGCTTCTCCAGAGGTATATGTGCTTGTAGCTTCCTAACCTTTAACTTCTTTCCAGAGAGACAAGTATTTTATGAGAAATATTCGACTTTGTTTGTTTGTTTGTTTGTTTATGACAGGGTCTCATGTAGCCCAGACTGATCTACAACTGTTCACGATGTAGCCCAGGTTGGCCTTAAAATTCCTAGTCCTCCTGCTTCTACTTCCAAAGCATGTAAAATTACAGGCCTGCATTATCACGTCTCCCTCCGCATGAGCTGGGAAGTAAACCCGGGGTATCAGGAATTGCTAAGCAAGCACTCAACCCACCACAGAGCTGCATCCTCAGCTCTCCCTTTTGTAAATGTTGGCACCTAATTCACAAACACTGTAAAACAATGTGTAAGTGAAATATGTTTGTGAACCTGCTTTTCTGTCTTTTGGCATAGGAAATACCGATGAGTCAAAATAAGGTTGTTCTTGCCCTGAGTGGCAAGAATTCCCTCCGTGAAGAAATGAAAAGGACTCAGATAGTGAATGTGCCTTAATGAAGGGCATGATCTGTTTTCCCTATTCAACTCTGACACTCCTGAGCACAGGAGAAATGACATTGCAGGTGGTTTGCAGGGATGCAGACGCAGAATCCAAGGCTGGGCACCTGACTTAGTGATGATGTCTAGGTCCTGGCTTTGATTCCCAGTACTTGGGGCAGGAATGGAGGAAGCAGAATCATGTTCTTCTCTTTTCCTAGATACAGTCAAGCCAGGTGAGACAGCTAAAGGAGTTTGTGTCGGTGTGATGTAGGAGTTT
This sequence comes from Cricetomys ansorgei, assembly GCA_026225945.1. Taxonomy (NCBI): domain Eukaryota; kingdom Metazoa; phylum Chordata; class Mammalia; order Rodentia; family Nesomyidae; genus Cricetomys; species Cricetomys ansorgei. The sequence goes on along the minus strand of JAMJFZ010004311.1, from coordinate 85,047 downwards.
CATGTGTTTTGGCAGATCGGATTGAGACTATCTTAGAGGTAAGCCTATGTTACTGTGCCTGAATTTATCTTATTGAGACAGCTCAGAGTGACAAAATCAATTCAAGGAGCCAAAAGGGTCACAGAAACGGGATGGCATTCCATTGAGTTGAAAGGGTCTTTCAGATGAGAATGAAAGATCACATGTAATTCTTTGTGAGGTTCACAAGAGAATGTGGTTTCCATTATAAAAAATGAGTCACATTTCTTGAGCACTTGGGTTTACGGAACAAAAGGAATTATAAAAGCTCACTGATCTTTCTGCTATTAACTCAGCCGTAGCCCAGGTTTGACATAAAGTGTTGCTTTTATTGTTTTCTGACCAGTTCTCATTGCAACTTCTACTTTGTCTTGTTGACATGAACTATCCATTCTGGGTTTTTGTTGTTATTGCTGCTGTTTGCTTTGTAGTGCTGGGGATGGAATCCAGTACCTTGCACACGCCAGGCAAGAACTTTACCACTGAGCAACACTCCCAGCCAAAACTCCACAGTTTTGTCTGTAAAAGTATGTTTTTCAGAAACTCCTGATTGTAAATACTATTTTGATTTCTGAAGAATATTTTTGGATGCACAGAGATAATTTTATTAGAGGGGGAAAAAAAGAAAAAACAACCAAAAACCACAGGGCAAGCAAACTGTAAAACCTACCCAGGTACCTGGAGAATGGAGAGAGAAGTGTGGGTAGGAAGCCATGATACTAAAGCTGTCTATGGAGATCAAACAGCCACAAGGCAGGGATGGTGGCACAGACACTGTTAAGAAAAACATGTTTTCTAAAGAGATAGAAGTAAAGGAAATGTTACACTTAAACTGGATAGACTTGTGACCCTATATGACTTTGGTCCATTAGATTCTGCCTTCTGAAGAATATTTTTGGCATTACAGATGATTCAAACAATACTTAATCTTAATGATTGTATTTTCTTATATATGTAAAGATATATAAATCCAAACTGAACTCTCAATACCTGTAAGTCCATAATGTGCTGTTAAATGTTTTGTTAAGGGACTGGACAGATGACCGAGCAGTTAAGACCACTTGTTCCTCTTGTAGAAGACCCGAGTTCAGTTCCTAACACCCATGATGGGCACTTTACAACCACCTTAATGGCAGCTCCAGGGGCTCTGAAGGAACCTGCACTCCATGTGCACCACCTCCAAATGCATAATTCAAATTTTAAGAAATATAAAAATATAGAGCTGGAGAAATGGCTCAGTGGTTAGGAGTACTGACTGCTCTTCCAGAGGACCTAGTTTCAATTCCAAGCACCCACACACATGGCACCTCACAATCATTTGTAACTCCAGCCCTAGGGGATCCGATGTCCTCTTCTGGCTTCCATGGACACTTCATGCATATGGTCACAGGCATACATGCAGGTAAAACACCCATACATTTAAAATAGATTCATAATTTAAATTTTATAAAAAATAAAAAATTTTCTGATGCTTCTATTTTTCTCAAAGGAACTCATACACATTATACATATTTTTTGGTTTATAATTGTATATACACTATATGAAAGGTAACAGATGTCCTTTTACAATTTCTAGTTCTTGCTGGGCATCATATCACTTACCTTTAATTCCAGCACTTAGGAGACAGAGGCAGGAGGATCACTGAGTTCAAGGCCAGCCTGGTCTACATAGCAAGTTCCATGACAACCAGGGCTGCATATATAGCCCTGCCTCAAAAAACCAAATAGAAAAGATAAAATTTGTAGTTCCTGTTATTATTTGTGTATGTGTATGTGTGTGCATGTGTGCTTGTGTGTTGTGTAAGAAGCCAACTTTGTAGAACTGGTTCTCTCTTTTCTCCTTTATGTAGGTTTCAGGAGCCAAACTCAAGTGTTCAGGCTTGCACCATTAGCTGGCGTGCACCTTTACATGATGAGCCACTTCACTGGCCCAAGATGCTTTCAATATTGTTTAAAAGCTAGCAGGAGCTGGCTGTAGTGGCTCAGCACTTGGAAAGCTAAAGTAGGAGAGGTATATGTTTGGGGATCAAACCTGATGGAAAGAGTGAGCTCTTGACTAAAAATACCAAAATAAATCCCTAAAAACAAAACCAACCAACCAAAACACTGACAAGATCGTATAACCCAAAGCAAACAATATAATAAAGTTAAATTTAAAAAACTTGTCCAAGTCATATAAATTTTCGGAAACAGCTTTATTTGGTCTAGAGATCTCTGAGGAAATGTCCTTCCTCAAGATGTTTTGCTCTCCCCCCCACCTCCAAATAAGTACAATGTCTCTTCTTATCCTTTTAGTTGGTGTTCTTTTGCTCCATGGCGGGTTACCTTCAGTTGATACACACTATATATAGTATTTGTTAGTAAATTCAAAAGCGTATTCCAAACTTATTCTGATTTTTTTCACTGTCAATTCCTAATTAAATGTGTCTATACGAAACATACTCAAAGAGTCCACCAGTTGTCTCCCATTCAAAATGGCTGTGCTCTATCTGGATTTCTTCATGACAACAGCAGCACATTGATTATAACATTTTTGACGACCCTCCCCAACTCTTTTCCTGTTTTAAGATGGTAGTTATGGTGGCTTAGGAGTAGCTTCCATCTATCAGTCTTTTGGTTAGTAAAGAAACTTGAGAAACAACATAGCTAAGTAGTAAAGGTGAGAGGGCTGGGGGAGGGTACTAAGCAGTAGCCTCAATGGGGCATTCCCGGGCTAGATGTCCAGACTCGCCACAGCGGTAGCAGTTGACTTCGCTCGCCTTACTGCAGTTGACCGCCATGTGGCCATTCTCACCACATCTGTAGCACTTGATTTGGGTGCAGTCTTTCTGGATGTGCCCAAATTCTCCACACGTGTAGCATTTCTGTTCTTCCTGACGGTCACAATCACGAGCCAGATGACCCGGTCGGCTGCAGATGTAACAGCACTGCTCCCTCTCTCGTTTAGTCTGTGTACAGTCTTTGGCGATGTGACCTCTTTTTCCGCAGTTGTAGCAGGTATCCTGGAGGAGATCACACTCCTTGGCATAATGCCCAGTTTCACCACAGCGATAACAGACATCAGTCTGGCTGGCGGAGCTGCACTGAGGACCTCTGCCACGACTTCTTGGTGTTCGCCCTCGAGTTCCTCCTTTAGGACACTCCCGGGCCCAGTGGCCAGAGCGTCCACACTTGAAGCAACTTTTACTGCTCATGGGTACGGTGAGATCTTCCAGTGAGCAGGCCCACACACCGCTGCCACGGAGCCCCGAGGCTACCCCCCTAGGTTGGCTTAGATGGAAATGGCAACTTTTCCTTACTGGCTTCTGTGACGTTGTGTGAGCTTTGCACACGGCCTCAGTGGCCCCACGTCATAGACCATCTGCTTTTTGTTTGTTCGTTTAGTTTAGTTTAGCTTAGCTTAGTTTAGCTTAGCTTGGTTTAGTTTGATTTAGTTTTAGTTTTCCCAGACACCCCTGCACCATCTCACCACCTACTCCAGCTTAATCTTGAATTCAAGATCTTTTTGCCTGGGCCTCATGAGTCCTGGAACCACAGATATGTACCACTACACCCGCCTAACTTTTTCGGGTTGCTTTTCAACACTTGAATTATTAAGTTTGAGTTTGAATCCTTTTCTGTTCGGGAAATCCAACATGTAGAATGTTTCACAATTCAGTTAGTCTCTCTAGATGTGATGATACAGGCCTGTAATTGTAGATTCAGTAGGCCTGAACAACATTGTGAGTTCTATACCAACCTTGGGTATACAACAAGAAAACTTGATTACTTACTAGGTCACAGAAGAAAGCCCTTTCTACATTCTATGTTAATTAATTCACTATTTTGAGGCAGGGTCTTGGTGTGTAGCCCTGAATGGCCTGGAACTCACTATGTACCACAGGCTGGCCTCAAACTTGGCAGGAAATCATCCTGCCTTAGCCTCCCGAGTGTTGGGTTTACAGATGTATGCCGTATCCAGCTTTGATAATTAGTGTTTGATTTTAAATAAAATATGTTTATAAAAATAAGAGATCCATAAGAGCTGGGGATGTAGCTCAGTGGTACAGTATTTGCCTAGCATAACAGATTTATCTGTTCCATCTCCAGTGCTGAAAACAACAAATTAGAGAGATACATATTTTCTAAAAAATCTACAGTGAGATTTGCTCACAGTTTAACACGTTTCATGATTCTATTGATGCAAACTTAACTTTGCATTTGGGGTGACGGGTTTCAAATAGCCCAGCTTGCCTTGAAGTAACTAAGGATGAACATTTATTTATTTATTTATTTATCCGTTTTTCAAGACAGTGTTCTCTGTTATAACTCTGGTTATGGCTGTCCTGGAACTCACTCTGTCGACCAGGCTAGCCTTGACCTCACAGAGATCCACCTGCCTCTGCCTCCTGAGTGCTGGGATTAAACACATATGCCACCACCACCAGGCTAGGATGAACTTCTTGGTCCTCCTCTCTCTACCTCAAAGTATTAAGTGGGCTGCCATGCCTGGCTTACAAGCTTAACTTTCAACATAAAAGCACTATTTAGGTTATTAAAGAACAAAATTGAAGAATTCAATATGAAAACAATGTTATTGCTTGGAAAATAAATGTAGTTAAAAGGAATTGGAGAAACAGTTCACCTGTATGGCACTTGTTTGGGCCATGGGTTCAACCCCAAGCCAAAAAAAAAATGCTTATAAATACATTAAAATATTGGATTTCTTTTCTCAGTGGTCTTTTCCAAATTGTTTATACCTTATATATGGATATGTGGTACATTTAAACAAATACAGAAGCATAAGGGCTAAGGAAGTAACAATCTTTTTCTCTTTTGTTGTTTGTTTTTTTGAGTCAGGGTCTCATGTAACCGAAGATGACCTTTAATTTTATCCTTGCACTGCTGCCCCAAGTGCTGGGATTATAGGCATGTGATGCCCACTCACCTCTACTTTTACTTTTAGTGTATATGTGTGTGTGTGTGTGTGTGTGTGTGTGTGCACGTGAATGATGCTGGAGGTCTAACTCAAGCTCTTACACATGTTAGGAAAGCACTCTACCACTGGGCTATATCCCTAGCCCTTATGGTCTCTCTCTTTTCTTTATTTTAATGGTGGTTTCCTAGATTGTGTGGCTAGGGCTAGTTTCAAATGATTTTTCTGCACTAGTCTCTCTAATAGCTAGACTACAAGTACACTCTGCTCTCTTGACCATCTTTATTTTATGTATGTATAGATACATGTATGCATGCATGCATGTATGTGTAAGAAATATCTGATGGTTCATTTTCAAAATAACATCTCAAGTCAGTCAGCTTAGGTGCAACTAGAGAGGAACAGGAAACACTGGGCCCTTAGGGGCTGGAGCCTGCTAAGTTAGGTACCATCCTCAGAATTCTGCTAGTTTAGCACCCTATCCCCAACTAGCTTTCCAGCAATATCACACACCTGATGAACTTTAAAATAACCAGGATGTAAAACAGAGATAAACCTATTCATGTTGTTATTGTTGAGAAAAAAAAATGTAAGCAGCAGAGGGAAAGATGAACCTAGATGACATGTAAGATTGTACCCTCCTAATGCTTTAGCCTGAAAGGGAAGAGAGAAAGGGGCCTGCTGCGTTAGGGTTAGAAAAATTGCTCTCTGCACCCTATCAGAATGCCAAGATGGCCACAGGTTTTTCTGATGATCAGCAAGCATTAACCCTTTTGACTTGTTTATTGTCTCCTATTCAAATGAATTTATTATGGCAGTTGATACCATTAATTTACCAATAAACTATTCACTGTTTTAAAAAAAAGAAAATAAGGACTGAAAGAAAGCCAAGTCGAGGAGGCACAGAAGAGAATGCCTCTAATCTCAGCACTGGCAGAGGGTGGGAGCTAAGACAAGTTGATTCCTAGGGATTCACTAGATAGCCAGCCTAGCCAAATCAATGGGCTTGAGGTTCAGTGAGTGACCCTGTCTGAAAAAGTAAGGTGCAGAGCTGTTGAGAAAACATCTAAAGTCAATGTTTGTCCTCTACACACACATCATACAAAGACACAAACTCGGTGTACACACACATGCACATATTACATGCTTAAATACACATATATACACACAAATTATATATATTTGGTTTCCGTGTTGTAACTGTGGCTGTCCTGGAACTCACTCTGTAGATAAGGCTGGCCTCAAACTCACAGAGATCCACCTGCCTCTGCCTCCCGAGTGCTGGGATTAAAGGCACGCACCACCATCACCTGGCTAGTTTTATTTTATGTACATTGGTGTTTTGCCTGCATGTATGTCTGTGTGAAGGCATGGGATCCCCTGGAGTTACAGACAGTTGTGAGCTGCCATGTGGGTGCTGGGAAACGAACCCGGGTCCTCTATAGGAGCAGCCAGTGCTCTTAACCACTGAGCCATCTCTCCAGCCCCCAAAATTGTATTTTAAATATATTTGCTGAGGCTGGGGATGTAGCTCAGTGGTAAAACACTTGCTTACCATACACAAGGCCCTGTGTTTGATCCCCAGCACCAGAATAAAAGGAAAGGCTAATCTCTTAAAAGTATTTGCTGAAAACCTTAGCTGGGTAGTGGTGGCACATGCCTTTGACCCACCTGCCTCTGTCTCCCAAGTACTGGGATTAAAGGCATGTGCCACTACTGCCCAGCAATACTTATTTCTATAATGCATAGAGTATGTATTATTGTATGCTCTACAACATTATATAATATATAATTACCCAAAGGTACATGTGTTATATAGTGAATAAATGTCATGTAAAATATATACAAGCTCATTGCATATTATGACTATAATTTATATTACACTATATCATTGTGAATAACTTATACTGCTGTGCCACTATATAAATAATAATATTTTATGTATATATATGTGTGTGTGTGTGTGTGTGTATGTGTATCCTTATAGCTAAACAATTATATTTGACATATACACACTATGATTTTTGAGTCAGTTTGGGTTTTTTTTTTGTTTTGTTTTGTTTTGTTTTTGTTTTCTGAGACAGAGTTTCTCTGTTGTAACTCTGGCTGTCCTGGAACTCACTCTGTAGACCAGGCTGGCCTCACACTCAGAGATCGGACTGCCTCCCTAGTCTGAGATCAGAACTGTGTACCACCACTGCCCAGCTGCTTGGTTTGTTTTTGAGACAAGGTCTCTTGTAGTTCTGCCTGGTTACCACATGCCCAGATTGGTACTGGGGATAACACTTAAGCTTTGTGAATTGTGGGCATCTATCAACTGAGCTGCATTCACAGCCCCTCTTGTGTTTGTTTTGCTTTGGAGTCTTAGGCATAAAGCCAGCAGTGAAAGGGAAGGTTAAAAGAAAAGCTTCCTTCAACTTCCTGCTCTCCAGTTGTCTTCCTTAATGGTAAAGGACTGCAAACAGTTTCCTGTGTATTTTTCCAGAAATATTATTAAGCCTATGCTACCATATGTGTACCTCACAGTATTAATGGAGTTCAGGACACAGTGCCTCCAGACCTGGCTTGGCATATTGAAGAAATTGGGGGAAATTGCAGGAGCAGGAAGGTCACGATGACTTTGTCTTTCTCTTCTGCCCTGAAGTAGACTATAAAATCTATGAAGAGATTCCCAACTTTGCCCTGACTGAGGAGGAGGTTGTTGGAGCTGGAGGATGGCTGCTGGGCTCTCTGCTGAGGCCTGTCAGGCTTAAATGTAAGCATGTCTCATGTGTCTTTACTAATACAATGCCGGATTTAATAAGCAGCCACAATTTGCACACCAGCTTGGGTTCGAGAACAAGCGCTTACAGAGATGCCCTCCTTACGTGGGGAGGAAAGCCCTTTTCTCTTGAGACAAATGTCCAAAGAAAAGAATCTGAAGTAACAAGCCTCGCTACTTTCCCCCAGTTTATTACCATTGCTCTCTTCCCAGCATGCTTCTCCATGACATTCTTCTTCAAACCTACTATAAAAACATTCACTTTTAAATTGGGTGCAGATGGCACATGCCTTTAATCCCAGCACCCGAGAGGCAGAAGCAGGCAGGAGTTTGAGTTTTTGAGTTCGAGGCCAGCCTGGTCTACAGAATGAGTTCTAGGACAGCCAGAGTTACAACAGAGAAACTCTGTCTCAAAAAAAAAAAACAAAAAACTCTCCACCACCAACAAAAAAACCATTGACTTTTAACTATTTCTTGGAGTCTTTATTCTCTTACAAAGTCTCTTATGTCACACAAAACTCAGAACAGGCACGTTCCTATGCTTTTCTCTAATTTTTTGTTTTTCTCTTGGTGCTAGGGATTAAACTAAGTCCCTTACATGTGATAGACAAGCATTTTGCCACAGAACTATATCTCAGCCCTTTGTTACTTTTTAAATTTTGAGACAGAGGCTTACTAAGTTGCCCAGGCTGGCCTTCAGCTTGAATTCTCCTGCCTCAGCTTCCCAGTTGTTGTGATAACAGGCTTGAACCATCAAGTCTGGCTCTTAATTTGCCTTTTGCTGTAATGATCTAAGCATGGATGTAGATGTAAATTAACAGAATGAAAGATTTTTTTCTTTCTTTCCTGGAGTAACATCTCTAAAACAGTATATTTTGAAAATTCTGCTAATTAAGGATGATAGAAAATATGTGACAATGTTTATTTATATGGAAGTCACGTGCAACTGGAAAGTAAAAATGCCAGAGAAATCTCCTTGTCTTTTGTTACTCCTAGATTCCTTTGTACTCTTCCTCATAACTTAATAAAATTTGCCTTTCATGTTCCTTGTGGTTCCCTAACTGAGTGGTGGTGGTGCACGCCTTTAATCCCAGCACTTGGGAGGCAGAGGCAGGTGGATCTCTGTGAGTTCGAGGCCAGCCTGGTCTATACAGTGAGTTCCAGGACAGCCAGAGTTACAGCAGAGAAACCCTGTCTGGAAAAAAGAAAGAAAGAAAGAAAGGAAGAAAGAAAGAAAGAAAGAAAGAAAGAAAGAAAGAAAGAAAGGAAGGAAGGAAGGAAGGAAGGAAGGAAGAAAGAAAGAAAGAAAGAAAGAAAGGAGGAAAGAAGGAAAGAAAGAAAAAGAAATTTGCAGTAGAAAAAAAGCCCTCAGTATAGAACTAGGTTAAATAGCAAATACAGGGAAGACATTCAGGAATTTACAATTAAGGAGCCATGTGTGGGGTTTGGGAGGAATTGGGAGGTTGGATGGTGGTAGAATTGAATGGATGGAAAATTACTGAGAGAGCACACCAAATGTAGGGGATAGATTTCCTTCCCTCCTTCCCTTCCTTCCTTCCTTTCTTTTTCTTTCCTTTTTCCTTCTCTCTCTCCCTCCTTTCCTCCCTCCCTCCTTTCCTGCCTGACTTCCTTCCTTTCTTTCTTTTTTGGTGGTTTTTCAAGACAAGGTTTCACTGTGTAGCCTTGACTGTCGTGGAACTTGATTTGTAGACCAAGGTGGTCTTGAATTCAAGATCTGCCTGTCTCTGCCTCCTAAGAGTGCTGGGATTGATGGCTTGTGCCACCAGTCCTCAGCCAAATAATATTCTTGCTGAGAACAAGCCTGATCATTAAATCAACTATCAAGGTTAGGAGAGGAGGATTAGATTAGTTCTCAAGTGATCAGTTACCAGAGGTGGAAGATTCTTCCTAAACCGACATAGCAGGATTCTTGCTAAAACTGAACCATTTAGGTCAGACAAAGATAGGGCCAAATATTCTTTATTTGGCTAATCTTTAGTCAAGCTCCCAAACCTTCTCCCAAACCTGTTTACTTCCTTGAAAAGATCTGCTAAATCAGTTTAGCAAGGCTACCCATCCCCAACATAATTGCTATCTGAGCACATTCTTTAGCCTTCATCTTCCTTCAGAAGATCACTGTGGCTGAAGACTCTCTTGTTAGGCCAGTTTAGCCAGAACCTCCTTAGCCCAGATAATTCCCTTTATTGATTTTCTATCTATTGACTCCCATTTCTATCTGTTGACTTCTATTTATTCTAACTTGTACATGCTTCATTCACAGTTGATCCCCAACCTTTCACCACTACATTTTAGTAATCCCTAAATCTAAAATAAAGTATTCTTTAGTATGTGTTGACAAGTGTCACTGCATATATTTTTCTTCAATACTTCAATTCTGGCAAAGATGAGAGATCAGAAGAGGGCTTTGAGAGAGGACCCCCTGGAATTGGAGTTAGAAAGTAATTGCAAACCCTCATGTGGGAGTGGGGACTTGAACCTGGGTCCTATGGAAAAGCAGGCCAATGCTGAGCCATTGCTTCAACTCCTGGACACTTGCGTGTTAATTGTAAAGGCCAATAAGATCAAATCACAGACACAGGTTTGAAGAAGAAAATATTTGAGCCTCACCTTCAACAGGATGAGAAAACAGCCTTTTCAGAACTACTGAACTTCTGCTGGATCTTTAATTAACTAATTAATTAATCTGTTATTAGTTTATTAATGTGTATGAGTGTTTTGCCTCCATGTATATCTGTGTACAACATGAGTGCCTGGTGCCTGTAGAGGCCAGAAGAGAGCTTCATATCCCCTGACCTGTAATTACAGATAATTGTATGCTATGTGGATGTGTAACAGGGCTCCAAACCTAGTAGGTCCCCAGACCTTAGCACAACTGACTCCATGATGAAGTGCCATTCAGGCTGTAAGACTCAGCATGTAGACAGCACCACCTGCCAAAATTAAAACAAAGGCCTAATCCATCAAAGTCCATATAGTTCTGGGAAAGCCTCAAAATGTACTAACCTTGCTTTTTAGCTTCTGTAGTTCTACTTATAATTAACTGTTCACGTTAACTAAACAATGTCAACCCAGAACATGATTTTTGTGCTTAAGAGCTTACCCTGCGAAAGATTTGGGGATACACTGAGATCCAGAACACCTAGTACAGTCACTTCCCGGCTGATAAAGACTTTTTATTGGCTTAAACCCATGCCTGAGCATCTTCTCTGGTGAATACCCCACAAAAGATGTTGGGAATAGAACCTGGACTCACTTGAAGAGCAGCCAGTGCTCTTAACTTCTGAGCCATCTCTTCAGTCCCAACTTCTGGCATGTTTACAGGGCCCTAAGCCCACATTTCATATCACTGAGAGAGAAACAGATGGAGACAGAGAGGCAGAGAGACAGAGACACACAGAACTGAGTTTTCAAGCTTCTGGGGGCTGGTAGTGTGGTCAGTGACAGAACACTTGTCCAGCATGCAGAAGGCCCTAGAATGCATCCAGCACTACAGAGAGAACAGGGGAGAAGAGGAGGGGAGGGGAGGAGAGGGAAGAGAAGAGAAGAGAAGAGAAGAGAAGAGAAGAGAAGAGAAGAGAAGAGAAGAGAAGAGAAGAGAAGGTGTTAACTTCTGCTTGAAGAAAACATGGAAAACTCAAGAGTGACCTTAGAGGGTCTAAACCTCCACTGTGGAAACTGCAGGTCCAAAGATGAAGAGATCCACCTTGTCTCCAAGACCCAGAAGCAGCCCAGTTTTCATAGATATGGCAGTCTCTGAAGATGACCCATATCCTTGGCTTCTCTTGTCTGACCTGAATAGGGGAGACCAACTGCTTCCCAAGGCTAATTTCCTGACACTTCCAGAATCGGGCACATTCTGGATAGTGTCCACAGCACAGGACTGCCTCAGAATCCTGAGATGGGCTCTTCTGGATTCCCACTGCCTGGTGCCCTTCTTCAACCTAGGGAGCAACTAGGTTTGCATGTTCTTCCTTAGCTGGCTGGCAAGCTCTGAGAAAGACTACCAAAGGGCCTCTTGCTCACTGTACATTTCCTAGCAACTCAGTCCATGATGGATAAATGAAGCTAGAGTTCTAGCTTAGGCACCTGGTATCAGTATCTGATATGTTTATCCCTCTTCTCTGTGTGTGTGTGTGTGTGTGTGTGTGTGTGCATGTTTATGTGCATCTGTGTGTGTGAGTTTGTGGTGGTGGTGGTGGTGGTGGTGGTGGTGGTGGTGGTGGTGGTGGTGGTGTGTGCATGCCCTGTCCTTTCACCGCTCTGGAGATTCCTGAGGTTTCACAAATTTTGTTGTTGATTTTGAGGCAGTTCCTCATACATCCTGTGCTGTCACAAACTTGTCATGTGTTTGAGGATGACTTGAACTCTGAATCTCCCTGCCTTTACCCTCCAGTTGAATGGCAAATAGCCAGCCTGCCCCATGTGATTCAGCTACATGCTTCCTGGAGGCTGCTGTCTCCTGAAGTATGGGGCTCAAGAGCAAAAACCATTGTGCTGGGGAAAATGTCTGTCACCAATGCAGACATTTTGGGAACAATGAATATCCTTATCTAGACACAGGACTTCAGAGGAAACAAGGGTCAGAGCCAGCAGAAAGCAGGCAGGAAGAGCCTCCCTGACAGGAAGGTGATTAAAACTCAGGCATCATTTGTGTACCAGGGAGGGTATATGGCTCTTTGGCTGAGGTTGTAGAAACCTGGAAGCTCCCAGTGAAGCCCTAGCGAGTGTCTGGCCTCTTCACTCACTATAGAGAAACAGGCCCTGGGAGGGGAAGACCCTCATCCAGGGTCCCAAAGCAGCACAGTGTTAGTAGAGACCAGGACCTGCCGCTGGGCCTCTTCAGTCAGAGCAGGCTCCTGTCCTCCAAGCAGAAAAAGCCCCCCACCCACAGAGGACAGAGTGCTGGCTCTACAGTGCCTTCACAACAGGGTAATGACTTCCTGTGGCCCTCAGAGGAAGCCAAAGGCATTTCCGTTAAGATACCTAGGTCCAGGCTGATCCATGGACTTCCTGACCTCTTCTGGTGACAAGATGGACTGCTCCAGATCTATCTGGCACCTGCCTCTGCCTTCCAATTGTTTATGCCACCACACCTGGCTGTGCAGCCTTTTCTTGGTGTTGCTTGGGGGAGGAAGCAGAATCTTCTAGTGCTTCCCACTGGAAAAAGCAAAAAACAAACAAACCAACCAAACCAAACCAAACCAAACCAAAACAGTACGTTTTATGACACTGAAGAGACACCAGACATTTGACACTCAGTATTTGATGGTGTTACAGGAAAACAATCATTTAGGCCTTATAATGACAGCAAGGCTGAGCCACAAGAGTTCTTGTCCTTCTGGACTGCATCCCAAAATTCCTAGGAATCCAGTGCTGAGATGAATGGCCGGAAGCTGACCATCTCGAAGGCACGGTGATGTATACAGGAATGCTCTTCACATGGTTATGAACAGATTTGCCTGTTCTACTCAAGTCCTTTCCCATTTAGTGCCTTCCCACTGAGGCCTAGGCATCTAATCTGCCCTGCAGTAGACAGATATCTGTCTCCCTTTTCAGCTCTACTCCCCATCTCTAGGAAGCTCAGGGGACATGCTTGGAGACAGGAAGACCTTTGCTATGACTTTATGACTTTGCATGCTGCACTGTCCACCTGGCCTTACTGACCTGTTTCTTGAAGGTATGAGCCACTCGTTCTCATTAACAATTTTTTTGTCCTTATTGTTGTCATATTGGGTTTGAAGCAGAGGGCCTCAAACATCAAGGCAACTGCTTTATTGATGGCCTACATTGCCAGCTCATTTTAAATTTTATGTTGATTTTAGGTTGTGTTTAGGTTTCCCGTTTTCCATAACATATGGAACACAGAAAGTTCTCAAGGAAGGTGTTTACCCAAGTGTGGCTTATATGGCGCCCTTGGGAAGGTGTCGGTGTGGCGAATAACCTCCACAGAGGTGCGAAGGGCCTTCTGTGTGTCTGTGTGCACTAGCAGCACTGGGGGTTTGCAGGCAGTGCTTGTCCTGGAGACAGCTAGCGTGCCGCCTCTGTTCAGCCCCCTCATTCTGGCTGCTTGCATGCTGCTCCTCTCAGCCTGTGGAGGCAGGTTTCTGTGCCAGGCAGCGGAAGACAGAGACCAAAGCCCTTTTCTCGGGAGAAAGGAGGGAGAGAAGCAAGAAAGCCCCTGAGAAGCAGGAAGGAGCCTCCAAGCTGAGCGTGGGGAAGAGGTGGCTGTGGGTCTCCTGGTGCTAGCTTCTGGTGCTCCTTTTCCATTGTTACTTCCAGGGCCCTCTCCACTCTGACAGTGCCTTCATCCCCTGTTTCTGTGAAGATGTGGGGACTCTGGGAAAATGTCTGTTAGCATAACACCAAGTCAAAATTCTGGAAAGGCTTCTGAACCCATTACTATTCCAAAAATTCTTGGAAATTGGGCTACCAAGTAGTGATTATCCCCAGGTGATCATCCTGTTGTCCTGGAACTGTCTCAGAAGACTGGAGGCAGGAGTCTCTTCAAGGGTGGGCAATCTTATCTTGCTGTTACATCAGGGAAGAGGCAGAGCCTCTGATAATGCCCACTGGCCTAACTGGGAAACTGATCATTTTAGCTGGTTGTGTTATGACGTTCCGTCAGGCCTAGGCATATAGGCCTATGATATTCCAGAGTCTCAGTTTGTGTACCTTTAGAAGTGATTTATCTTGTGTGGTCTCTAGTCCTCTCCAACCTTAATGAGCTGGGATTATCCTGTGCCCACCAGCTCCAAGTGAGAGTTGCTGTCACCTGGGGTAAAAGGAGCCCACTCTTATCCAGCCAGCCAACAGGAACCCTACAACACATAATTTCTGTCCATTTCAGTTAACGTGATTCATAGCTACAGCCTTCCTGTTGTCATCATGAGTTGTATTCCATTGTCCTAAGAAATTTCTCTCAAAGGGACTCCAGGCTGGCAGGTTGGTGTTGGGGAAGGTCATTCCTGCCCTAGCAATCAGCCTCTTAATACTCAGCTTGTGATAGTAGAAGCACCAAGGATGCAGCATTCAGTGGCTGAGCAAGAGCAGGGCCCAGACAGCCCCCCCGCTTTTGGCAGTATCCTTTGTGGCTCCTGGTTGCTAGGAGCAGGCACTTTTGCTGCTAAGCAACAGGAGCCTAGTGGATTAAAATCAATTTCCTGAACTCACTGGGAAGGGAGGGAGTGAAGGAGGAATGTCAATGTCTTGGGGAAGGTTTTTGCTGTCTGAAAACCTTGCTGAAAAATGCAGGAAGTTAACTGGGCACCAGACTGGCACTAGGTATAGAGGCCTAGAAAGATGTGAGCAATTAAGATGCTGATTAGAGAACTAATGAGTGCTACTGCTGCTCCATTGAGAACCCCTAGGGAAGGCTGCCAGTCCCCCAGGTTTTTCTGAATCACCTAGCCATTCCACATAGGATTGGCCAGGGCCTATGCCTAGATAGTCTAGATAGCCTAGCAGCCCTGTCTGTTGCTTATCCTTAGAAAGTGCTTTGCCCTATTCTACTCAAGTCTATTTCCATTTAGTGCCTTCCCACTGAGGCCTAGGGATCTAATCTGCCCTGCAGTAGACAGATATCTGTCTCCCTTTTCAGCTCCACTTCCCATCTCTAGGAAGCTCAGGGGACACGTGTGGAGACAGGAAGATCTTTGCTATGACTTTATGACTTTGCATGCTGCACTGTCCACCTGGCCTTACTGACCTGTTTCTTGAAGGTATGAGCCACTTGTTCTCATTAACAATTTTTTTGTCCTTATTGTTGTCGTATTGGTTTTGAAGAGGAGGGCCTCAAACATCAAGGCAACTGCTTTATCAATGACAGCTCAATTTAAACTTGATGTTGCTATGAGGTGTCTGTAAGTTGCATACATACACACACACACACACACATTTTTCCCTCTTGTCTTAGACATTGTAGCACATCTTGAAAAGACTGGCTGGCTCGACCCCCAAGGAACCAAGAGACGGTCAGACCGATGCAAACGCAAGAGGCTTTTATTGTCCGACGTTCCGGGTTCCACCCTCAGCAAGTTCCCAAACAAGGGACAAGCATGGCAGACTTCGATCCCTTTGTCCCTTGGCCTTTTATGGGGTGCAGGGGAAGGGGTCTGGGGATAGGGCTTGTGCAGCTCCGGTTGGCTCAGAGCTCCTCAAGTCCTGCATCTCTCCAACTAATTGGTTAGGAATTGGAATGGTGGCCCGGGAGACAGGGAGGCACTTGGGATGTCTGGGGAGGGGGGATTCCAGCTGAGAGATGTAATGGTCCTCTCCCTGATACATGACTGTTACCCTGAGGCCTGGATGTATTCATGTTATATTTCTTAAATCCTTTCCCTCCCCCCTTTCACTTGTGACTGTTCCAATTATGGAACAGGTGTTTCTAGCTCTTGACCACTGGTATTGATTAATTTATAGTCAACCCCTGTACAATTTTTAAGAAACTGATACTGTTGTCTGAGACCCATAATCTGTACTGCACTGATTCTCTTTCTAACTAAAGTTATTAATTATAATTTAAGTTCCCCTTTTTGGCAATGAATCAGAGTCTATCTGGCCTCAACAGGGTAATGTTCTGGTGTGCCAATAGGCACTATGCACGCCATATCCCCAGTCCTAGGGAGTCTTTCCTTTGACTAAAAGTTCCAGCCTGAGGAAATGGGGCGTTGTAATCTCTTAGACTGCTTCCTGCTGAGACTGGGCATCATTCTTAGGGCCCCAAAAGGCGATTTTAGTCAAAAGCTGGGGCGGTTAGGCAGTGGGGTACATCTGGTTCATTGATCCAGGGGTGGTCACATCAGCTGGACTGGTCATCAGCTTTCAGCAAGTCCAGGACTCACAGGAGTTGAAGCAATTTGATTCTTGGATGGCATCTGTTAGCCAAACGGTGATCTGTTGAGACAGATAAAAACTAGAGGCAAAAGTTAAAGTTCACAGAAGCTTGCATTTGGAACTTTTATCATTGTAACGAGTGTTTGTTAAACGGCCAATGAAAATCGCCTCAGACTTGAGCCTATTTAGGCACTTAAAAACATATGTTTTTAGGGTCCTTAAAGTGGGACATGATTTATGCAACACAGAGTCTGTATTTTAGTCAATTAATATCTGTGTACAGAGTACAGTATCATAAAAGTTCTCGAGTAACCAAAACCAGGAATAAAACAAGAAATAAAAACATGCTGTACACCACTAAGACAAAATCTGTCATTTTGAATGTAGACACAATGGTTTTTGGCTCCTTTTAGCAATGAACTATAATTATATATATATCCAGAAGAGAAAGAGGGAGCTAAGCAAGACTCTAGACCTGAAACAATCCAGATAAAGGCAAATATACCAGCTCATCAGAACATACATCCAGGATTTTAATGTTATAACTCTGAACCTGTAAAGTTTACATTTATCTCAACCCACCTTTTCATCTAAAATCACTTTCTCAGACTTTCACAATTTACCTAGGCTTTCATCTCTACAGATTTTTAACATTTTAAACCACCTTCTTAGACTTCTATATTTTAACTCTCATAATATTCTTTTAAATGCTAATATATATATATTTTTTCTAGACCTTAAACCTTCCTTTTTAATCTGACTACCTACCAGAGACATGAGTTGTTATTACCGAGAGCAGGCCCTTTTAGACAGGTTGCTTTAGTAAAAGTTACATCAAAAACCTATTTGTCTTTTAGCAGGGAGCCTATTTATCTTATTCAGAAAGGGACTCTAGTAGCCTCAGAGAGAGGAACTGGTTGTCTATTGCTGTTAAACAAATAGAATTATAGTTAGCCATCAACACCACCAGAGATCTGGGAATACTAAATTATAGCAAAAAGTATAACTCAATTAAAATGACAGAGACTTACCCATACCTAGACAGATGACCCTGGACTCTCCGTGTTCTCTGCGACCTTATGGGGAACAGAGGCTTCGAGGCAGTGAGAGTCTTCTGTTGTCAGGCCAGTCTTCAGTTGCCAGACCAGTAGGTACTTTTCTGTGGAAAAGACTCAGAGACATCGGCCTCCGCTCCGTCCATCCAAAGTGGAGCGATCTGCTCTCTAGTGTCTTGTTTTTGCACTGTTTAGGCAGGTCTATGGCAGGTGAGGCATTGGGCAGTTTTGCCCTGAGGCGCATTACCACAATTACCACAATCGAGGTGAGGTTGCTCTGACACCCCCGCCCACCCCTCCAGCCCCCCCGTCTGTCTTCTCTGGAGGTGTTGGGGACACTGTTAGGATCTGGGGTCTCTACTTGTAACTCCAATTAAAAACCATTATCAGCAGATCTCTGAGGGTGAGGGCCATCTATGTTAAGCACCCTTAAAAGATTCAGTGGCCTGAAGTTTTTAATCTGTTGACCACTCCCCTGGTATTCTATAAAGCATATTTATTAAGTGGAGAGATCCACATTCAAACCCTGGCTCTGCCATTAATTTAAAAATGTGCCCTTGGGTGATTATTATTTAACTTATTTGAAAATCAGCCTCTCTATATGTAACTGGATGTCTGTGCAAGGACATAGGAATGCAAATTAAACTGGACACATATAAAGTGCCCACTGTGCCAAATATGTTACAGTAGGTATTTTATTTCTCTTCTCTACACCCTGGAATTTTCACCAGCACCCATCTAAGAGTGATTTTGTCACTATGTTCTGTCTCCTTCTGACTTTAAATACTATATGACCAAATGCTTGCCAAAAATATCTACATGACTATTCCACCTAACTTATTTCAAAACCAAAATATACTAATCATACACTAAACACACTTTTGAAGACTGACTTGTATTGATGTCTCCATCAATGTCTCAGCATGTAGAATATAGTGACAAATGGTGTTCAGAGACCTATCAGACACTAAGGCCCACATCTTTCTGGGCCTCTCCTGAACTGCACATATCTCTCTCATACTACACCACTATAGGCTGATCACAATATTGGTATCTTATGCAAGACTTCAATGTTTACTCTCAGGCTAAAAATGAAATTCAAATACATTAACATGATACATCACACTTCAAACTACAGCCCTTACTTTCTAATAGCTCCCAGAATCAAACTGTTACTCACTTCTCAGCCCTTCTGCCCCTTCAAACCATCTCTTACCTTCTTTGAAATGCTAAAATAGATATCTTTTCTTCTTCTAAGTCTTCACTGTGGGCACCCCACAGTACACAGAGCCCAAAGGAAAAACTGTTTTTTATTTTTCATTAATTAAAATTCTGTCAGATAACTCCTAAATGACAGAGGCCTTTCCTAGTGTTAAGAACACAGCTGAGTAACTGAACATTCAAATGTTTTAAGAACAACACTAGGTGCGTGAGATTCAATGTTACAAGGACTATTCAGTAATTTTTTTTCTGAAAAGGGAGAAATAGTAGAGAATAAGCACTACAAATCAAGAAGGCACAAGAACATAACAAATTTAACTTCAAGTTCATAAAGGAGTAAAAGGAAAATGAACGTGAGAAAATATTCCATTATGCAATTAAAAAGGCCAAAATTCCCCTTCTCAAAGAGTCAAAAACATTCTTAAGTTTGGTTTTTCAAAGAAATTACTTGATCACAGTTTTAGGCTGTATTTTCTTACTATCTATTCAATCTTAACTTTATAAACCTTATTGTAGCATATAAAAACATCACATAAAATGTATCTTAATGTTTTCTTTTCTAGCCCTTTTATGGTATACCATTACAGATTATGATGATTTTTTTAATACCATTACAGAGTATTATATCTTTTAAATTTTAACGATTAAAATAGCTAAGGCTCAACAAAGTTAGCAGACAAGCCGACAAACACACATCATGTATAGAATACACCTTACATAATCAGAGACACACTCTAAGCCTGTGGTTCTTAATTTTTCCAATGTTATGACACTTTTAACACAGTTCTTATTTTGCAGTGACTTCAGTCATAAATTTAAATACCCTAAAAAGGCTGTTTCTAAAAATATCTAGATTTTAAATTTTATCTTTTTGTAAAATCTCAAATTTGAAAAGCAGTTTTAAATCTCCCAACTGCGTGCTTGCAGAGTCAATAATAAATAAACTTCCTTATTGCAATGTACATTCCTTCTGTCACACTCTTGGCAGCACTCTGCCTTTTCCACACCTTTTACATATTCCAGGAAACTGAGGTCTTTTTTTTCTGGCTTATTATCAGAGAAAACATTAATTCTAAAATCTGTTTTTTGTTTTTTTGTTGTTGTTGTTTCTTACAGTCTTTTTTACAATGACCTGACTATCCACAGCCAAAACATCTGACCTTTTGATGTTTAAGACCTTTAATTGCTTGTCTAACAATCCCTCAACCAAAGTTCCATTTATCTGTACTTTTAACTTAGGTCTCTGATCATTTATAGTTGCTTGCCAAAATACCTGTTTTAATCTCTCCGAGGGTGTTTTCCATATATGAATGCACAGAGATATAGCTTTGATAACTTATTAAACACTTTTTTTGTGTGTGTGTGTCTGCATAAGCAGAAATCTGAAACAGTTCAGCCCTGCGTCCTTTTAAAAGTTCTACCTATACTGCCATGTGTGCAGGCAGGGGCAGAAACCATTCTTGTAATTTGGCCAGCAACAGAAGCTGCACTAAGCCTCTTTTCTGGGTTTGCAGCAGGAACCATTTGCTGCCGAACACCGCATGGGCCACCAGCCGCCCGTATAGCCGCTGCTGCCGCCACCCTCAGGAGGAGGCGCTAGGCGCTGGAAGTTGCAGAGACTAGGAGTCGTTTTCCAGGGCAGCGCACTGGCCGCTGTCTCCCATATGTCTATCAGTCCAAGTCCCAAGTCCATAGACACACAAACACAACAGAAGACAACACAGATATCTCACACACCAAACTTCCAGAGGTGAGTCAAAGCCTGACTCAGAAATACCTGTCTGTGGAGCCCTGTCTCAGACTTCCAACAGACCCATCTGCTGGGCCCCGTTTCCAGGCCCGCCCTTGCAGAATGGGGGATCCTCCAGATCTGGCCCCCACCCCAACCCAAGGAATTGAGGACGCCTCCCACAATTCCTTGCTGTTGCAGTGTTTTTATCAACTCGTCAGTTCACTGCCATGCTGCTCTGCAACAACAGAGGCAGGCGCCTGCACCCTGCTGGCCAGCTCCGATTCCATACCGCCGGCTGACTCAAACAGCCGTTACCGAGAATGAGAGTAGAGAGAGACAGATAGACACTCAAACACAAACACTTCTCATACACACCTGGCTCGAGCCTCTAGTGCCTCTGATCTGAAAGTGTTGCACGCTGTCTTAGGGCTGGCCGAAATCTCGTATCGCTGGATTCAAAATCCAGATATCTAGGTGGGACCTATAAAAGAAAAGACTGGCCAGCTCGACCCCCAAGGAACCAAGAGACAATCGGACCGATGCAAACGCAAGAGGCTTTTATTGTCCGACGTTCCGGGTTCCACCCTCAGCAAGTTCCCAAACAAGGGACAAGCATGGCGGACCTCGATCCCTTTGTCCCTTGGCCTTTTATGGGGTGCAGGGGAAGGGGTTTGGGGATAGGGCTTGTGCAGCTCCGGTTGGCTCAGAGCTCCTCAAGTCCTGCATCTCTCAAACTAATTGGTTAGGAATTGGAATGGTGGCCCGGGAGACAGGGAGGCACTTGGGATGTCTGGGGAGGGGGGATTCCTGCTGAGAGATGTTATGGTCCTCTCCCTGATATGTGACTGTTACCCTGAGGCCTGGATGTATTCATGTTATATTTCTTAAATCCTTTCAATCTGAGCTTGCAGTCATCTTGTATTTCTTGATTATTTAAGTATTGATATTGGGTCCCAAGGACCAGGTCTTTTAACAGATTCAAGTCTAGATTTGACAAATAAGACTATGGCATTCAGGAGGCTGATGTGGTATATTTGAATTAGATATTTTATAGTTATTAAGGGATCATACTCCGGTGTATGTGCTGTATGGGTGAAGGGTGCTTCCTGACGCCTTGCAACATGTAAAGGACTTGCTTCCTACCTGTTAACACCTCTGCTAAAAGCAATGGAGTAGCCCCCAGAGCTGGTCATTTGTTAATGCAGATGAAGGATCTGGATCACCATCAATGGTCTGCAGGGATCAGAGAAGACTCTGATTCACCCCCAACTTGGATACCTGCTTGGATAGGCACCAAGTCTGCTGGCAGAACTTGAGAAGTGTTAGGTTCTATTCATTTGTATAATTAAGGCCTGTGTGGAGGAAGGAGGGAGTTTTGAATGAATAAATCACCTATCAGCCGAGTCAGAGCAAGAGAGCTATGTGAGGAGGTTGTGAGATGGACCTCTGCCTAAACTGCCCTAGTATTGCATCCCTGAGAATTGTCACTGTTCGTTATTAATATATTCCTGGACATAATATTAATATTTTAACAAGGAGGCACAGTCTGATCAGAAAGAGTATAAGCAGAATGCTAAGAGGGCCACTGACAGTGGTTGGAGACAAGGGCAGTTACCAAAAGGGACTAGTTGAACAAGGATTCAGACCAGGCCTGGTCTGCCTGTCTTATATTTTTTTCTGAACCTCAGCCAGCATAGGTCCAACCCACTTCTATTTGGGAGAACCATCTCAGCTAGAGAGTTGATCTCTCTTTAAGGTCTTTTTCTGCTTTGGCACTGAGAACTGTTAGTTGTTGCTTTTTTTTTTTTTTTTTTTTTTTTTTTTTTAATTGGCCAGGGGAGAGGATATAAAGGGGCAGACACTGGCATTTATAATGAGCATTGGAATGCATAAAACAGTAAGATAGAAAAAATAAACACCTGATTTACTCAGGTAAAATTTGGTAACCAAGAAGTGAGCCATTTAAATAGATCCCAGTCTCTATCATAAGTAGCCCTCTTTTACTTATTGACTGATTGATTGATTTTTCGAGAGATGGTTTCCTGTTGTAACTCTGGCTGTTCTGGAACTCACTCTGTAGACCAGGCTGGCCTCTAACTCACAGAGATCAGCCTGCCTCTGCCTCCTCAGTGCTGGGATTAAAGGCGTGCACCACTACTACTCAGCAAGTAGCCTTCTTTTCAGTTGTTGGGTTTTCGTTTTGTTTTGTTTTGTAATAGGTACTTGTGAAACTGAAGGAGCCTAGAGAAAAGCACGGGCCCTGGTATGTCAACAGTTACCATAAGTAAACATTTGTCCCCTCTGTCAGAGAGAAGGAAAGTGACTCCTTCTGGTAGAGGGAAATAGTTTCCTTTGGACCCAACATTCTACCCTTTTCTGTTGGATAAGGGGCTGCGGGACTCCTGGCTGGAGGGTTGCAGAAGTGAGACCAAAAAGTGCCCCCACTTCCTGGCGAGGTGGGCCGAGACACGGAGGTATCCTTCTCCTCTCTAGCCCACGGAGGTCTCTGGCCAAAAATATTAATTATAACTTGCTTGCTTCACAAGAAGCTAAAGGAACATGTTTATCTGCATTAGGGCGGGTCCCTTGCTTAGGTGCGCCCCGCCCTGCCATGCTAATTAAGGCTTCCCCACCAGAGGGAGAAGCCCTGCCTTCCTGGAAGGATATTTAATAAGGAAAAAGCTTGAATAAACGAGTTTCGCGTTCACCAGACGCAGTCTCCCAGGCCTTCTTCGAAGCTCGTCACATTTCTCAGGTCCGCGGGTGGACAGCTCCGCTACAGGTCCCCGAACCACGGATTCAGGGACAGCGCCTTTCAGCCGCCTGGGTCTAGGTCTGCTCGCCCAGCCAGCGAGACGGATCCCAGACTGCTGCGGGTGGGACATCAGCCGCCGACCGGCGGGACTGTGGGACTCCGGAACAAACACACACACACCAAACCAACCAGGGGAGATGCACTCTTTTTTGTAACTGCTTCTTAGCTGACATTAGGATACTGTTGTCAGGGCCCAGAAAGGCTAGAATGCTGGTTAAAGGCCAGGATGGGATTCAGCCAATGGGGTAGGAGGCATTTGTCAGAAGCATCTGGTTCACTGACCAGAGAACAATCACATATAAATCACAAACAAAAAACTGTTTGTCCATAGTTCAGGTAGAGTCCTGGTAGTGTTTTCTAGTCCAAACTTCCAAAGTCCACATTCTACCAACAAGCAGCATAGTCAGGTCTATCACATCAATTCTTTATCCCTTGTACCAACTTCTTTCTTAGTTACTGTTCTATTGCTGAGAAGAGACACCATGACCAAGTGAGCTGTTATAAAAGAAGCATTTAACTGGGGGCTTGCTTAGAGTTTCAGAGGCTTAGCCTGTTATCATCATGACAGGGAACATGGTGGTAGGGAGCATGGTGCTAGGCAGGAGTACCATATATGTAGACATACGATATAAAGAGAACAAGGTCTAAATATAGAATGTCAGCTGGGTGTATGGTGGTTCGTGTCTATAATTTCAGAACTTGAGAAGTGAAGGCAAGAGGATCGGGAGTCCAAGGTGATCCTCCGAGAGATAGTAAGTTTGAGACCATCCTGGGCTACATGAGACTCTGTCAAGAAAGAAAGAAAGAAAGAAAGAAAGAAAGAAAGAAAGAAAGAAAGAAAGAAAGAAAGGGAAAGAGTGAGAGAGAAAGGAAGAAAGAATGTAGTCTAGCAGTAGAGTGCTTGTCTAATATTCACTGAAGCACTTGAGTTCAAGTTCCTGGGTTCATTTCTCAGCAATGTAATAAATAAGTAAATACATACTAAATAAAAGCAACCCCCCCAAAACAAACAAACAAAAAAAAAACAGAATAAGAACAAAAATGAAATGAAAGACAAAAAAGCAAAAATCCTGGGGCTGGAGAGATGGCTCGGTGTAAAGAGCACTTGCAGTTCTCCCAAAGGACGAAGGTTCAAATCTAGCATCCACATGGCAGCTCACAACTACGCGGAATTCCAGTTCCAGGGGATCTGGTAGCTCACACCAATGCACATATAATCCAATAAAATAAATTATTGTTTTAAAAAGTTCCTAAAAAAACCTTTAGCATTCAGGAGGCTGAGGCAAGTGGATCTCTGTGAGTTCTAGGCCACCTTGGTCTACGTAGTGAGAACTTATCTCAAAATAAAACAAACTAAAAAACAGAAAACATGGTGAACAGTTTTGGAGGAATGACATCTGAGGTTGACTTCTGTCCTCTACATGTGTGTACAAACATATTCCCACATAATTTTTTAAAAGAATAATTTTCATTTTATTTTCCCATTTTTTTTTCTTCTTCTGTCTTTATAAAGTCAGATCTTTTCTCTTTATGTAGATTTTGGTGGAGGTTGAGGGGCAGCACCAGCAGGTCTAAATTGTGGTGGGAGTATTTGGTCCTTTTGTGCTTCACAAGAACAATTCCTGACCTCCTTGTTATGAGTGGCACACCTCACACAGTAATGCTCCTTGACACAGAGCTTAGAAACCATAAACACTGAAGACACTTGCTTTGGAAATGTCCCCAGTGGCAGGCCCTTACAATATTCTGAATGATGAACTTCTTAATGGTCTTGTTCTGGGGCTCACATCTGGCATAGTTCATGCTGCTAATTTGCTGCATATAGATGTGGTTCTTTTTGGCACAGCTGTTCTTTTTTTGGTCATCTTAAAGCCAAGACTTGAAAGAGCACACTTACTATGTTTTTTAAAAGCAAAAGAGATAAATCTGCTATCCCAGCACTTGAGGAAGAAGAATCTTGAGTTCCAGGTAAGCCTGAGTTACATCCTAAAAAAAAAAAAAAAACAAGCCAAACAAAACCAAGAAAATTAGTATAGTCATCGTTGTATTGTATGGTCCAGAGAATGATCTGTGGTTGCCCCCCGCACCCCTTTCTGTTTTGAATGAATGAGTTTATTAAGTACATAGCAAACCAAACCAAAGCAAACTAAAGTAAATAAATACCAAGCTGGACATGGTGGTGCATGCCTTTAATTCCAGCACTCTGGAGGCAGATGCAGGCAGATCTCTATAAGTTCCAGGTCAGCCTTGTCTACATAGTGAGTTACAGGCCAGCCAGGACTACATTGTCTCAAAAACAAACAAGCAAACAAGCAAACAAACAAACAAACAAAAAGAAAAACAAAACAAAGCCAATGACAAAAATATATTATAGTAATATGCTATCAAATTTGTCATTCAAAACATCCAGCAGAAATTGACTGGGGAAATCTCTTTAAGATAGCTGGAAAGTCCTGGGCAGAGCAAACAGTTTACATTAAGAAGACTATGTGCTCTCGCAGCTCTGGGTAGAAGGAGGTCTGCTATAGCCCAGGCTGGTCTCTGACTCCCTAGGTAGGCCCACTGGCCTTCATCTCCTAATTGTCCAGCCTCTACATCTGAGTTTTTGGGCTAACCCCCCTCCCCACACTGAAATGCAGCATTTCCACGTGGCACATATCCTGCAGTTCCTGACTTCATAACACTGCAGTAATCCATAATTGTGATTATATCACTAAGTGGTTTGGGGAACCTCAAGATGGGGCTTTTCAAAACTTAGGTATGTTTGCAGTACCTATATAAAAAAGAAAATCTAGGCAGGGTTTGGCACTCTGGTCTGGTGGCAGAGCCAGCAGCAGGCACAATGAAGCTTTTTGTCAAAGCTTTTTTGCCCCGGGGGTGGGGGTCTGGCTGGGTGGAGGAGGGGCAGGTCTTCAGCCTGTGCACTGAGACTTTAATTGCTGCTGCCTAGGTGCAGGAGCACATTACAGGCAGAGTAGGCAGGCCTGAGGGCCCTTCCCCCCTCCCCAGAGACACAGCAGCCACCAGCAGAGCCAGAGCAGCAGCTGCAGCTCCCCTGCCCTGCTGGCTGCACCCCTCAGCACAGCAGCTTCCCCTCCTCCCTTAAGGAGAGGCAGGCCTCCACAGGGAAGCTCAGATGTAAGCTTTGTCAGTTCCTCCTGATAGCAGGCACTGATATCAGGGAAGGAAGGAGCAGGATGTGGAACCTGAGTAAAAGCACTGGCAGCCCCAGTTATGCCCATGTGCGCATCCGGGGCTTTCCAAAGGCCATGGATGAAAAGTAGCAACAGCACTTGGGACCTTCCTAAAAGCCACAGTTCAGCACAGGCAGGTCTATGTAGAGGGACCCTGTCTCAAAAGCAAAAATAAAAAAAAAACCAAACCCCAAAAGACTGGGGTTGTCGTTTTTCTGTCGCGCTGTGCTTGTCCCGCCGCGGCGGTCTGGCATCCGTTCTGCTGGCTGGGCGGGGGACCCAGACCCAAGCGGCGGGCGGCGCGTGGGGGCCCCCAGGATCCGTGGTTCGGTGACCTTTTGTGGAGCCGTCCACCCGCGGGCCTGAGAAATGTGTGATGAGCCTCGAAGAAGGCCCAGGAGTCCGGAATGAAGGAGACGACGTCTGATGGACCCGAACTCGTTTATTCAAAGGGCTCACCCCAATAAATAGCCTCTTTTACCAGGGAAGGGCGGGGGAGCCTTAATTGGCATGGGGCGGAGTGTTCCTAAGCAAGGGACCCGCCCCAATGCAGACAAACATGTTCCTTTAGCTTCTTGTGAAGCGAGCAAGTTATATTATTCTGGCTAGGGACCTTCCCGGACTGGGAGAGCAGGAGTCTGCCAAGCGTCTCATCTCATGTCACCTTTTTCAGGGAGTAGGGGCACTTGACCTTGACTTCCACTGCTTTCCAGCCCCCCCCCCCCGTCCCACAGGGGGTGGGGTGGGGGGCTGGGGGGTGGTGGTGGGTGTAGTGCAGTGCAGAGCACTTGCTTACCGTAGGTACATAACCGATATACCATGCAATGTTCCCACCGCTCAGAGGGAGCAGCGTAAGTGACCTGTTTAGGGCTGAGCCTGCATCCTGTGTTTATTTTCTGCATCTTGGGCAGCCATGAGTCTCTGTATTCGCTACTACTCGGGCGCTATTTTTTCAGTAGATGTTTATTTTTAGTTTTTGGTGCTGAGAATTGGACCAGAGCCTTTTATATAAGCTTAGCATGTGTTATATCAGTGAGCTGCACTCTTAGGCTTAAGTACACATTAAAAAAAACAACAACAAAAACATAACTGGGCCTAGGAGGTGGCTCAGTCTGTAAAGTGCTGGCATCAAAATCGTGAGTTCAATCCCCATCATCCACTAAAACAGCCAGGTGACAGCCAGGGCTGCACAGGGACCCCTGTCTGGAGAAACACAACACACAGCTGGGTGAGGAGGCATGCAGCTGTAATTCCAGTGCCAGGGAGTCAGAGACCAGAGGGACCCTGACCCTTGCTGACCAGCCAACCTAGCTCAATCGGTGAGCTCCAGGTTCAGTGAGAGACCTCTTACAAATGCAGGCAGCGCAGATGCGGCAGCAGGCAAGTGTGCACTACACACAGACAGACAGACAGACACTTAAGTATAATTATTGATGAAAAGTTTATTATTGCTTAAGTTTAGTCAACATCAAGCAAGATGTTGGAATAAAATCAGTGATAGGCTCCTCACAAAAACATAATTTAAACAACTTTTTAAGCATTCGATACCTTCCAAAGACCCAAGGCAACTGTGAAATCATAATATTGGTTTTAACATAATTATAAGAAAAACAGTTGAATAAAGTAGGAATAACACAGTGGCACTGCCCATGGCATCCCTTCTCCAACTATAAGTAGTTTAGGATGAAGAACCACACACATTGGGGAGGTGGAAGGACATTCATGGGCCCACTGTGGTAAAGTCCAGTATAGGGCAGAATATCATGGCCTCTGACTCCAAACTTGTGGCCACTGATGGAGTCTTTGCCTCATGTTCCCAGCAGACTCTGAAACCCTAACAGGATGGACTTCTAGACTCATATCACTGCTGGCTGAAGTGCGGTCCTTGTGTATATCTCAGGACCACACAGGTCTTAGTGAAAGTAAGTTTCTGGTGAGATTTACTTCATTATCAGTCTGACAGCCAAGAAACTATCCTTCCCCCAACCTTAGGCAATGTAGCATGGAAACAGACCCTCTCTGTTGGTTATCAAGAGATGGGGGAATTAGTATAGGACTTTGTTTTGAAGTGAAGCCCAACAACAGAGACTGGCCTCTAGGACTCTATGTTGGTGTCTGTGGATGTGATTTCTGGACCCCACCCTGTTGTCAGGAAGTGACTCAGCTCTGGTGTAACGGACTTGCTCTGTATCATCACCAGCCAACCTTAGGATCCTCAGGCCTCAAACATCTTAGCTGGAGGCATGGGCCTTGGTCTGGTCTCCATGCATGTTTTGGTGGCTATAGGCTTTTAATATGACCCACTACAATTTTGGGGGGACTCATTTCTTCCCCAACAGCAGGTAGGACAGCATAGAGTTATTGTCCTTTCTGAGGAAGGAGAGGTAAATAATTGCAAGAGATTGCTTAAGGTTAAATTCTGACTCAGCACAGTGAGTCATAACCCTGGACACATCTGACCAAACTACTGAATCTGGCCTGGACGCTGACTCACAGCAAACCTAGACTAAGGATGCCATCTAGTGAAGAAAGAGTAGCAATGACCACAGGTTTAAAGAGTATCATAAGGCTTTAATGCAGGGATTAGGGTACATTTATAGAGTGTAGGCAGGGGGAGGGTTCCTTGGCCCCAAGAATGGGACCCATTGGTTAAGACAAGGATACTGGGACAGCTGCATCTGAATGTGGGGACTCTATGCTTCCAGCTACAGTGTAGATAAAGCATCAACCAAGCCACATTCCTTTGCTTCTGTGAAGCAGGCAATATAGCTGGGTTCTGGAGTGGGCCAAGGCGAGGATCAGCCAAACTCCTACTGCTTTCAGGATGAGATGGGGTTCCCAGCCAGCTTCGACTCACTCTTAGCTCTAGGACAGTCCCACATTACCCTAATGGTGAAAGCAGATAAAGAGACGAGAAAATGAAAATAAACAGCAGAGGTGATGATTTAGGACATAAAAGCACTACTCAAGCCTTACAACCTGAATTCAGTCCTCGGATCCCATGGTGGAAGGAGAGAACTGACATTTAAAAGTTGTTCTCTGACTTCCATGTGCATTCCCTCCCCCTCCCCTCCTGTCGTTCTCTCTCAGACAAAATAATAAATAAATGAAAAGGAAAATAGAAGAAAATAAACACCTGAATGAATTAAGGGAGACAATATGGGATACAAAAGAAGAATGTAACAAATGCGTAAGGATTCTGGGGGAAAAGTAACAAATCTTCAAATGTAAGCTCAATAAAATCAAATAAGAAACCCACTTGAAAGTCCTAGATCTACTAGACTCCATCAAAGAAAAGAAAGAATATCAGGGCTTGAAGACACACTCAGACACTTAAAGAAAAAAATATGAACATAGCGTATATGGTCCATGGGACATGATGAAGAAACTAAACCTATGGAGAAGAATATCTATTTAGTGAAATAATAGCAGATAAATTCCCAAACTTTGGGAAAGACACAGACATCCAGGTATTCAGAAGTCCAGTCATGACCACAAAAGAGCCTTTCCTCATCACATAGTTCAAATACCAAAACTGCAGAACGAAGCGAATATATGGAAAGCTTCAAGGAATACCTGCTCACTTATAAGAGCAAACCCATTTGAATGAAAGAGATCAGGGGGAATTCCAGAATCTGTCTGAGAAGGGGGGATCGATGTGGTTTGGGGAGGGCTGCCATCCCCAAGACAGGGAAAGAGCCTCAGAAAATCAACACTATACTGTAAGTAACAGACATTTCAAAGATAAATAAATAAAGAGAAAAGGAGACAAATGTTGTACACAGCTGCAGCTGAGATTCTGAGGTATTTTCTCCTGTTGGCACTTGACCAGAGCAGCCACAGGATGGCATTTCACAAAGACCGTTTCTAAGTCAGTGGTTTGGCAGCCTCAGATCCTCGGTGAACCTCACTCTGGAAACTCAGAGCAAATGTCATGGGACTACATGCAGAAACCTGACCAGCAGAATTCTGCTAGACTGTGGGGTAGAAATTCTGAATCCAAACAGTATTCAGTGAGATAGAAACTTGGTCAGAGCCAGAGTCTTCATGGGAACATAGATATAGATTATAAACTGAATGCCTGTTATCAAGAAGCACCTCCAGAAGCAGACTCCTGAAGGACTGCCGACAGATGTGATGGGTATCTGTGATCCAACCTTCTGATGTGACTATTATCTGTGACAAGACTCCACAAAGGAACATACAGGAGTGTGAGAGCCATTCGTGATCCTAGGAAGGAGTGCTGTCAGAGTTCAGACTACCATAAGCAATAAAGCAGATTCTATACCTCCATCCACCTGCCTCTGCCACCCTAGTACTGGGATTGAAGGTATGTCCCACCAAACCCACAAATTCACCACTGAGGTACACTTATGGGGTGGTAGTCCAATTGGAGTAGTCATCATTTGGTAGCTGGGAAGATGACTCAGCAAGCAAGGGTACTAGCTTGGTAAGCCTGATGACCTGAGGCAACTCTGCTGTGTGGAGAGCTCCGGCTTAGGCTGCTAGGCCTTGTGCTGGTGAAGAAGGACAAGGTGGTCGTTGGTGTTCCTATAGGGGACTCCAAGCAGCCCCAGTCCTGCTTCAGCAACATGGTGATGGAGATCCTGTTGCTACACAGTGTCGGTGGCTATGTGGCCAGCATGCTGGACCACCTGAGCTGCAAGGCATTTAGACATTACTACTAAATGATGACTACTCCAATCGGACTATCATTCCATAGGTGTGCCTCAGTAGCAAATTTCTGGGGAACTGTGACATCCTTTCTCAGCTGCACTAGAATACAGATCTGATGGAAGAACTGAAAAACTGAGTATCCTCTCCATGCTGATAAATGAGAAAAAGATGAAGATCTGAAGTGAGGGTTTAGGGTCATCCATGAGCTGAATGTCCTCTATTAGAGTTGACACTAGAAAAGCCTCACTGTATCAGTTAGTGTCCAGTTGATGTGGCTGCTTCTGCTGGTCCTCCTGGTGTGTAATCAGAAAGTGCTTTTACTTTGATCTTTACCTCAGAATATCACACAGTGAACTTCCTAACACACTGCACTGTAGCAAATCAACATTGTAATCCAGTATTGCTGTAAACAAATTTTGTTTATATATATATATATATATATATATATATATTTTTTTTTTTCTTTTTTGAGACAGGGTTTCTCTGTTGTAACTCTGGCTGTCCTGGAACTCACTCTGTAGACCAGGCTGGCCTCAAACTCACAGAGATCCTCCTGCCTCTGCCTCCCGAGTGCTGTGATTAAAGGTGTGTGCCACCACTGCCTGTCTCTTATATTGGTTTTTGTTCTTTGATTGATTCATTTTTGACCCCTGTACACAGGTGGGACTGTAAAGATAGCTTATCTCCCTGATATTTTTGTAACTTCTATTAAAGGAAATGATGGACAGAGAAGAAAATGTGCTGACGTGTGTGTGTGTGTGTGTGTGTGTGTGTGTGTTTTAATAACTGTCAACACTGGGAGGAAAAGCCAGATGTGGTAAAGGCACTCCTATGGTGAGATGGAAGGTTGGGAGTTTGAGAAAGAAGAATCATCCAGAAACCAGCCAGCTAGCCCCCAACACCCAACATATAAAATTAAAAAAAAAAAGCATAAAGATCTCAAATAAATAATTAACGGTGTTGCTTAGAGCATTGGGGAACTGAAATAACTCAAACCCAAAATAGTATATGGAAGGAAATAATTAAGGGCAGAAATTAATGAAATAGAAATTTAAAAATAATGCAAAGAATTGATGAAACAAAGCTAGTTCTTTGGAATGATAAACAAGATGTACAAAGCATGGTCTAAACTAACTAGAAGAAAAAGAAGAGCTTGCTGGGCATGGTGGTGCATCTAAAAGAAGAAGCAAAGGAGGAAGGAGGAGGAAGAGGAGTAGGAGTAGGAGACAAAGTAATAAATCAGTGATGAACAAGGGAGACATTGCAACAGATACCAGTGAAATTCAGAAAATCCTTAGGACATATCCTATACCTAATTCCAGTAAATAAAAAAAATCCAAAATAAAGGGATGAATTTCTAGATGCATATGATCTATCAAAATTAAACCAAGATGAGAAGGCAATTCAAGCCGATCTATAAGAAACAATAAGATTAAGTGATAATAATAAAAAAAGTCTACTAAGTTACAAGTCTGGGTCCAGATGCATTTACTACTAAGTTTGACCAGACCTTTAAAGAACTAACATCAATGTTTTTCAAGCCATTTCATAAAATATAAAATGAAGGAATGCTGCCAACTCTTTTTATGAAGCCAGTATTAAACTAATAAAAAAAAAAAAAACAGATAAAGATGCAACAAAAAAGAACATTATATACCAAACTCCCTGATGATTATAGATACAAAAATTATCACTAAAATAGTTGGAAATTGAATTTAAGAACACGTTGAAAATAAAAGATCATTGTCTTCATTCCATAAATGCAGAGATGGTTCAACATACTTAAATCAATGCATGTAATACATTAATGGACTCAAGGATAGTTATCACATGATCATCTCAATAGATGCAGAATAGGTCCTAACTCCTCCATGGTAAAATCCCTGAAGATATTACAAGTGGAAGAAACACAATAAAGGGTTGTGTTCAACATACTACAGGCTTTACTATTTTCTCTGTTGACTGTGTTACTTGCTTTGGCTCTATCTCTTCTTCCTATGCTCCCATTTCTCCCTCTTGGAATAGGAATATTTACTCTGTGATATTTGATCTTGAGAATATGTAACTTTGTTGTTGTTTTGTGGGACCCGGGGCTGGAAAGCAGTAGAAGTCAAGGCCAAGTGAAAAAGGTGACGAAGGATGAGACGCTGGCAGACTCCTGCTCTCCCAGCCCAGGAAGGTCCCTAGCCAGAATAATATAACTTGCTCGCTTCACAAGAAGCTAAAGGAACATGTTCATCTGCATTGGGGCGGGTCCCTTGCTTAGGAACACTCCCCCTGCCATGCTAATTAAGGCTTCCCCGTTCGAGGGGAGAAGCCACGCCCTTATGGGGAGAGGTTATTTATTTGGGGAAAAGCCTGGGAATAAATGAGTTCGGGTTCGAGTTCGGGTCCACCAGATGTCGTCTCCTTCATTCCGGACTCCCGGGCCTTCGTCGAGGCTCGTCACACATTTCTCAGGCCCGAGGGTGGACGGCTCCGCGAAAGGTCACCGTACCACGGATCCCGGGCCCCCACACGCCGCCCGCCGCTTGGGTCTGGGTCTACCCGCCCGGCCAGTGGGGACGGATGCCAGACCGCCGCGGCGGGACAAGCACCCGAGGCGGGACAAGCACAGCGCGGCGGAAAAAAACGACATTGTTTTATTTTATTTTTCAAGACAGGGGTCTCTCTTTATAGCTCTGGCTGTTCTGGAACTCGTTATGTAGACCAGGATGGCCTTGAACTCAGAGATCTGCTTACCTCTGCCTACCAAGTGCCAGAGTATGTAACTTTTTAATTGTTGTTTTTAGAGTGGCTCACAGCTCAAGCTGCCTTGAAAAAAAATATACATACACATATGTATGTTTGTGTATGTATATTTAAATAGAAGGTCTCTCTGTGTAGCTCAGACTGTCCAGGAACTCACTATGTAGCCCAGGTTAGCCTTAGAGTCACAGTAATCCTCTTGTCTCAGCCTCCTGTGTTTTGGAATTACAGGCATAAGACACTACACCCACTTGAACTTGGTCTTTGAATGACACTGAAACTGTTAAAACTATGGAAACTCATGGAGATGGACTAAATGCACTTTGTATTGGAGATGGACACACTTTTTTTGGGTGGGCAGGGTAGAAGGTTATACTTTAAAATGATATGTTTGGGTGTCAAGTTGCCAGAAGGTAGATTTGTGACGGTCAATCATTTTCAACTTGATTGGATTTATAGTCATTTAGGAGGAGCCCCTCTGGGTGTGTCTGTGAAGGCATTTCTATTGAGAATAAACCGCAGGGTAAAGACTCATCCTGCAAGTGGGTGTACTGTTGCTTTTTGACAATGAAAGTCTTCTGTGCATGAACACTTATAGCCAAATGGGCCAAATAACACTGAGTTCATTATACACAGCTTAGGGTACAGGTCTCCATGGTGGCCCATGGCTCAGTGTTCAGTCTCTAGTAAGATTATTAAAAGCTGTTCATTGCTAGGCATAATAGTTTATACCTGCAATCCTAATATTTGGGAAGCTGAAGATGAAAATTGTTGCCAGTTCAAGGCTAGTTTGGGCTACATAGTGAGTTTTAGGCTAGGCTTGGTATGAGTGAGAAAACAAAAAAAAAAAAAAAAACAGAAAAGAAAGATAAAAGATAAAGCCAGCCTGGTCTACAGAGCGAGTTCAAGGACAGCCAGGATTTCTACGCAGAGAAACCCTGTCTTGAAAAACCTAAAAAAATTAAAAAATTAAAAAAAAAGGCAACTTGGTGAGACCTTAACTCAAAATAAGAGGGCTAGGGTATAGCTCAGAGGTAGAGTGCTCACTGAGCATGTGCAAGGGCCTGGAAGGAGGGTGGGGAGATATTTATCAAAAGGAAAGTAGTTATCCATATTTGATGAAAGGAATGTTCTGAAGTCCTAATGACCTGTACTGTGATTCACCTGCAGGGGCCTGACGAAGGCTCTGTGCTAATCACTATGTGACAGTATGACAAACATTTAAGGGTTGTGGGGGAGTCTGCCAGAGAAGACTGCTCAGACATGGGTTTAAGCCAATAGAAAATCTGCATTAGCTGGCCGGCAACTACACTGGGTGTTTGGGATCTCAGTGTAGCCCCAATCCTTTCCCATGATGAGCTTTTAAGCACAAAAACCATGTTCTGGGTTGACATTCTTCAATTAGCAAGAACAGTTAGCCAGAAGTGGAACTACAGAAGCTAAAAAGCAAGGTTAGTACATTTTGAGGCTTTCCCAGAACTATGGACTTCGATGAATTAGATCTTTGCTTTAGTTTTGGCAGGTGGTGCTGTCTATGTGCTGAGTCTTACAGCCTGAATGGCACTTCCATCATGGAGTCAGTCGTGCTAAGACCTACTAAGTTCTGGGGCCCTGTTACCAGAGAAGCAATTTAAAAGGAGGACAGATTTACTTTGGCTTGAGGTTTCAGAAGTTTAAGTCCATGGTTGGCTGGTTCCAGCACTTTTAGGTCCAAAGTGAGGGATAACTTCATATAGCCGAGGAGCACACATGGAGCATACCTCACCGTGGGCAGGAAGCAGGCAGAAAGAGAGGGGCAGCATACATTCCTCAAGGATATGCTTTCAGTGACCTACTTCCTCCAGCTAGGCCTTTCTTCCTAAACTTTCTGTCACCTCCTAATAATGCCATCATATAATGACTCTATTAGTGGATTATTCCACTGATTATATCAGAGCCATCCCCAGACCTTAAAAGACTGATGTTCATCTATCTCCTAAGACAAAATGCATTTATACCATTTTCAAGATTGCCCAAAGTTTCACAACTCACAAACTTTAACACTGTTCAGGAGTCCAAGTCCAAAGTTTCCTTTGAGACCCAAGGCACATTCCCAGCTGTGAATCCCTATAAAATTTGAAAGGAAATTTCATATTTCCAATGCATTTGGCAGAGGTCTTAAGGTCATGCTTGGAGCTACTGGGATCATGGAGGTAAAACTGAAGACAAGGAATGGATCCCTGTCATCAAGCTGTGTCACCTGGTCAAGGACATAAAACTGAAATACCTACAGGAGCTCTACATGTTCTCCCAGCCCATCAAAGAATCCGAGATTATAGGCTTTTTCCTGGGCACATCCCTTAAGGCTGAGGTTCTAAAGATCATGCCATGCAGAAGCAGACCCACGCTGGCCAGTGGACTAGCTTCAAGGCTTTTGTTGCTACTGGGGCCTATAATGGTCATGTTGGTTTTGGTATTAAGTACTCCAAGGAGGTAACTACTGCCATCTGACGGGCCATCATATTGGCCAAGCTATTCATCATCCCTGTGAGGAGAAGCTACTGGGGAAACAAGGCCAAAAAGCTTCACACTGTTCCATGCAAGGTGACAGGCAGATGTGGCTCTGTGCTGGTGCCTCTCATCCCTGTCCCCAGAGGCACTGGCATTGTCTCTGCTCCTGTGCCCAAGAAGCTGCTGCTGCTGGCCAGGATTGAAGACTGCTACTCATCAGCCAGGGGCTGCACTGCCACCCTGGCAACTTTGCCAAGGCCACCTTTGATGCCATCTCCAAGACCTACAGCTACCTGATGCCCGACCTCTGAAAAGAGACTGTGCTCACAAAGTCTCCTTATCAGGAATTCATTGACCATCTTGTGAAAACCTATACCAGAGTCTCTGTTTAGAGGACCCAGGCTCCAGCTGTGGCTACCACATAAGTTTTTTATTTGTTTTTTGTTTTTGTTTTTAAAGACAAGGTTTTTCTGTGTAGTTCTGGCTGTCCTGGAACTCACTCTGTAGACCAGGCTGGCCTCAAACTCACAGAGATCTGCCTGCCTCAGACTCCTGAGTGTTGGGATTAAAGGCATGCACCACCGTTCCCAGCTCATATAAGAAAAATAAAGTGAATTAAGTCTGTTAAAAAAAAAAAGAGAAGGAGTGGAGGCATAGAAAGGAAGGACGGGACAAAAGCAAACCCAAAGCCTGAAGCCCAAAGCCCAGAAGAGCACTACAGCTTTATGCTTCATATCCAGGATATTTAATTAGATATTAATACTGCCTGCTTCATAGAGCGTGGCAGTCCTGGCCAAGCTCTAGGGCTTTGGCAACTGGCCCTATGGCCAGTTGCAGCTTATAGGGGCTTTCTTCTGAGCTGGCTCTTCTTGCTGTCTGTGGCTTTCCTCAGCAGACATTCCACATTCCTGACACCCTGGAGGCTCTACTGAATCTTCAGTTGCACTCAAAGCTGCATACGTTGTTCTCTCAAAAACTTCCCAAAGGGATTCTGATCTTATTACACACTGCTTGGTGTCTCAGACTTTCTTTCAAAATAGAGGTGGAAGCCTCTGTGTCCCTCTGACACGTGCATTCTGCATGCCTGCAAACCCAGCACTGCATGGATTATGTGAAGGTCTGCTATGAATAAGGGTAGTCTCTAGATCCATTTGACCATGGAGAAGATAGCCTTTGAGTGACTGGTCAACAGAGCATGGTGTAATGCATGTTGGGAAACAACTTTCTAGGTAACAGTATGCAATGAAGGTGTTCTAGTGGTACTCTCTTTTTAAACAAGTATCTTTCAAGTGAGTACACACTTTTACAAAATCCTGGATCCTGTGACAGTTGGGGCCTGGCCAATTCATGAGATATACTAGGGACATCTTTCCTAGGACTAAAGGACATCCTAGGAAAAAGTATGTGATCTCTTTTCTTTCTTTCTTTCTTTCTTTTTTTCTATTTGGAGCAAATTTGGAGCTTACTAGGAAAAAGTTTTCATATATATTTAAGCATAGCCATTAAGAGGTGTGTGGGGCTAGAGACTTGGCTCAGTGGTTAAGAGCACTTGTTCTTGAAGAAGACTCAAATTTTCAGCACCCACATGGCAACTCACAATCATTTGTAACTCCAGTCACAGGGGATCTGAAACTTACTTCAAACAAACAAACAAACAGAAAGATGCAACCTTGGCTGGCCTCTAGCTGATGATCTTCTTTCCTCATCCTCTTCAATATTTGCTTCCCAGCATGTGCTAACATGGCCATTCTGATTTCTTTTTACTGTCACTAATCTCCCCCCTCCTCTCTTTTTGAGACAGGATCTCTGTATTATGTAGCTCTGACTGTTCTGACTCTCTGTGGGACTGTCCTGAGAGCTAAGAGCAAGTCAAAGCTGGCTTTGAATCCTGCATCGTCCCTAGGGATTGAACTCAGAAGGTGTTTGGCCGCTCCTAGCCTTTAGCCTGACAGAACCCAGCTATATTATTAAATGATTAGATATTAATACTGCCTGCTTCACTGAAGCAAAGATGCTTTGTCTGTCCTGCAGGCTGGAAACACAGGCTCAAACTCCACACACGCGGACGAGGCGGCACCAAGTGCCCCTGTTTCAACTGATGGATCCCATTCTTGTGGCTAGACCACTCCCCTGACTGAACCACAAAAAGCCACCCTCAAACCTGCATTGAAGAAGAGACCACCCTCTGACACGTGTTCCCCGGGTTCCTGTGTACTCGATCAGCTCACTGAGGTCCACCAAAGACAGGGTAAGGATACCGTAGAACCACAACCCACCATGCCATGTCCCCACATGAGTCCTCCGTGTGGACACTGCGAATCGCGGGTGGCAGTCATGCTTCAGACAGAGGACCTGGGTGAGAACATGTGCATGGGAGAGGATTATTATAAAACAACAACTGTCCTGGAACTTGATAAGTAGACCAGGCTGACCTCAAACTCACAGAAATCCACTCGCCACTGCTTTCCAAGTGCTTGGATTGAAGGCCGGTGCCACCAGGCCTGGCTATAATGTCATTAATCTTTTTAACAAACTCACCTTTCCTTTGAGAGAATTTGGAAAAAAATTGATATTATAGGGGGTAAGGAGATGACTCAGTGGTGATGGTGGGGTAATGTGCTTGTTATGCAAAACATGAGTTTGGATCCACATCACCTACATAAACAGCTAGGTGTATAACATCACTGAGGGTGAGTGAAGAGAAAGGTGGAAGTAGGGGTTCACTGGCTAGCTGAAATGCTGAACTCCAGGTTCAGTGAGAGGCCTTCCACTCCCCCCACACCCCCACAATGGTGGTAAGCAACAGAGGCCACATACAGCAGGTGAGCATGAGCACACACACTCACATACAGAGTTAATATTATACAGTTTTGGTTGTATAGTAAGCACCTTTTCAAAGAGACTTAACCTCTGCTTTGTTGAAGGGATCTAGATTTGACAAATGGCTCAAGTTTGAGAGTTGATTGGGC
Source organism: Cricetomys ansorgei (assembly GCA_026225945.1). NCBI lineage: Eukaryota > Metazoa > Chordata > Mammalia > Rodentia > Nesomyidae > Cricetomys > Cricetomys ansorgei. Next base: position 45,599 of record JAMJFZ010004311.1, on the reverse strand, counting down.
AGTGAGTCTGTTTTAGTGATTCATATTAGATGTTCACTCAAACTGGAACTCTCCTACTTTTACTGATCAAGTAAGAATTTAGTAGATAACCCCTCTATTTCTTTCTAGACATAATGGTCAACTGCCGCTTGGGAACTAAATACTACTGTGACATATCCTGACACATCCCTTTTTCTGTTTCCTGTCTGCCATGATGTGAACTGATCTGCCACATTCTTCCCACCACAATGTACTGAACATATTAAACTCTGAGCCAAAATAAATCTTTCCATTTTAAGTTGTTTTTCTGGGGGTATTTAGTCACAGTGCTGTAAGACCTGATTAAAACAGAGGGAAACTCATGTATAGTTAAATTTGTCCTTGAGGTTCTTTTATATTTATTTATTTATTTATTTATTTATTTATTTACTTACTTACTTATTTAAGACAGGGTTTCCTTATGTAGTCCTGGCTGTCTGGAACTCACTGTGTAGACCAGGCTGGCCTCAAACTCACAGCGATCCACCTGCCTCCTGAGTGCTGGGATTAAAGATGTGTGTCACCACTGCTTGGTGAGGGTCATTTTCAAAAGCTCCAATCAAAGGTTTCTGTATTACTTAATGATAAGGCCAAGTGTTTGGAAAGATTCACATTTCTTCAACTGAGTGGCAGATTAAACAACTGGTTTTGTTTACCATCCTGCTGCATGAAAAATGCATGTACTTAAACACTAGAAACACGAGTAGGCTGATGAACTGAGATCACCTAAGTGAGCAGCAGCTGCAGGTCTTCCCACTCTCATTCACCGTGGGACACAGACTTGCTAAAAGGGAATGGTAGGCAGATTGGTCTCCATTATTTACGCTTTTATTTCCCATCTGCATGTATGATATGACTGTACAGTCCCGGAGGAAGTCACAGGACCCCAAAAAGGTACATTTTGGAACAAGTTTAGAAAGTAGCTCCTAAGTTAAAATGATTAAGAATCAGCACAGCAGGAGCTATGTGTGATGGCTCATGTCCATCATCCTATCACTCAGAACCTGGGATAGGAGAATTTTTACACATTCAAGGCTAGCTTGGATTACATAGTCAGTTTCTGGCCAGCCAGAACCTTTCTCAAAACCTCAAAAGGAAAATAATCAAGAGGTAATGGAGATTATGAAAAAAAAAAAAAGCACAAAAAACAAAACGGCCAATTTGTAATGTTTGTTATAATGAGGCTACTCGAGGAGCTGGAAGGGATGGCTCTGTGGTTAAGAGCACTTGATGCTCCTGCAGAGGATTCAGGCTCAGTTCCCAGCAACCACATGATGTCTCACAACCATCTGACTCTAGTTCCAGAGGATCTGACACTTCTTCTAGCCTCCATGAGCATCAGACATACACCACACACACACACACACACACACACATGCAGGCAAAACACCTAAACACATAAAATAAAAACTAATACAACTTTTAAAAAAGTAATGTTACTCGAGTGCTTCTCTGCAGTTCTATAAAAACTGCATGTCCTCTCAGCACAGGGATAACAGAGTCCTTCCAAGTTCAACCAGGCTGATCCTGAAGTGGAAGCAACTGAAATAGAATTCATCAGTTCATCGGGGCAGGGGGAGCTATCTTAGCTCAGCCATGATAAGAATGAAGTAATTGTTGTGTTTGTCATAACAAAGGGAAAGTTTGAACAGAATCTTGAAAAAGTAGGGCCCCAGCCCAAGAATGTGTTAGTGTTAATCTGCTGTGTGATAGGAGAAGAGTGTTGTATGTGGCAGACCTAAGTCTTGGTTCCTAGGGATGCATATTCTACTACAAATTGGGAACCTTGCCCAAGCACCTTTTTGTTTTCACCAACCATTTGCAAAGATTATCCAATTTCTGTAACTTGGAATCCAGCTACATTCAGCCTTTCCTGGTGTCTACAATGATAGCTAACAGTTTTTGTGCATCTACTATGTGATAGGCCTAGTTGTATTTTGGTTTGATTCAATACACTAACTGGGCTGCTAACCGTTTTATATCACTGTTTCTTCCTTTTGTCTTTCAACCTGTTCATTCACATTCTTTTTTTTTCTTTAAAATTTTTATAATACTTTTATTAATAATTTGAGTTCCATACAATGTAACTCAGTAACATCTTCTTCCCATTCCTCCCCGTTCCACCTTCCCATCCCTGTGCTCTCAAAAAAGAAAGAAAAAAAAAGAAAATTAAGTCAAGATTGTGTGGCAGGAGTATGGATGGTGGGCTTCATCATGTCTTTGGAGGCAGAAGGCTGCTCTGACTGTGAACTTTGACCTGGCACATACTAGCCAGAGATGAAGCATGACAGAGTTTCACCTGAAATTGGGCCTCACTGCCCAAACCTGGACACTGACCAGGCTCCCTGGTATCTTACAAGCACTGGGACATCCCACAGCCCCCTCCCCAACATCCCTCAGGATCCAGGACATCCTCACACAGGCACCCAGTCATCTGGCAGTCACCAGGACTTTCCACATTCATCAGTGCCTCCTGTAGGCACCTGGACATTCTGCAGGGGCCTGGATATCCCACAAGCACCCAGACTTCTGCAGGTATCAGGGCCTTCTGTAGGCATCAGGACCTACCATAGACACCAGGTGATCCTGTAGACACCCATGCATCATTCAGGCACCCACCAAACACACAGACATCTGGACATCATGCTGGTACCCAGTCTTCCAAGGCAACTGTGGGCATCTGATCAATCCACCAGCACCCGGACATCCCACAGGCATCAGGGCCACCCATGGGCACCAAGGCATACTTTAGGTGCCCAGACATCTAGCAGGCACCCAGCCATCCCTCAGGCACCCAGTCGTTTGACAGCCACTTGGGCCTCCTGCAGGCGTCAGAGCCTTCCAACGGGAACCTGGAGTACCTGAAAGCACCCAGACATCCTGCAGGCACCAGGACCTCCCTTGGGCAACAGGGCATCTTATAGGTGTTTGGACATCCCAAAAGCAGCAGAACTTCCCTCAGGCTCCAAGGAATCCCTTCCAATGCCTAGGCCATGGCATCATGGCATCATGCAGGCACTGGGCCATTCCACAGACTCCTGGACATCTCACAGGCACCTAGAGTTCCTGCAGGCACCCTGACATTCTGTAGGCACCAGGGCTTCCTGTGGGTACCAGTGTATCCCACAGGCATTTGGACATCCCATAGGCACCCAGGACATCCTTCAGGCTCCAGGGAATTGTTGGTCTCTGTCTCCGAGTTCCCACGTGGACCCGCTGGACGGCGGCTGAAGGATGTCCCACCCACGGCAGTCTGACCCCATTTCCTGGCCAGGGGAAGGGAGTTTAGACCTAAGCGGCAGGATGGCACGGGCCTGAAGCAGGGTTTCAGTGACTTCTTGCAAAACCATCCACTCGAGGACCTGAGAAATGACGGGGCGCAAAGAATGCCTTGGAAGCCGAGTTTGATGAACACGAAACTCGTTTATTATCAGCCTTTTCCCTGATTAAATAACTTTCCCAGAGAAGGCGGGGGGGTCCTGGTATTCTGGGTGGGGGGAAGCCTAATTAGCATAGGCAGGGCGAGAACACCAGAGGCAGGAGAGGGAAGCAGCTACCCAATGAAAGAATACTGCTACAATACAGGCAAACATGTCCCTTTAGCTTCCGTGAAGCAAGCAAGTTATAACTAATATTTTTGGCTAGGGACCTTCCTGGACTAGGAGAGGAGACGGTTGCCAAGCGTCTCACCCCGCTTCACCTTTCTAGGGAGCGAGGGCACTTTTCCAGCCTCAACTTCTACTTCTCACCAGCCCCAGGAGTCCCACACATATGCAGTTTTGCTGGTTTTATACCCATAAGCACATTCACTTTGCACATTCAGTCACACACACCAAGCATTTGGTAGCTACCATTACATTCATACATTGTACCAGAAAAAACACGTTGTCATCCACACACACAGACAAACCTTTAGAGACATAGAAAACCAGGCCTGGAAGAACAGTAGACTTCTTTTTACAGTTTGCCTGTTTTTTGAAAAAAACATAAGCAAAAAATGGGACAGTTTGGTGCTGTATCCTCCAAAAGGCCACTTTTACAGCCATGCAAGCACGTGGTGTGGGGCAGCAGAGGCTGCTGGGGCAGGTGGATGGAACCATTTTGGAACCCTGTCTCAGATCTGGCCAGCTAGCATCTAGGACAGTGATATTTGAATGAACACAGAACATATATACATTCTCATACATTTAAACACCATCCATACACATGAAACAGACAGAACTGGACTAGGAGAGGAGAAGGTTGCCAAGCGTCTCACCCCACCTCACCTTTCCAGGGAGCGAGGGCACTTTTCTGGCTTTGACTTCTACTACTCTCCAGCCCCTGGAGTCCCACAGGGAATCCTGCGGGACTCCTGGGCACTATGTAGGTGTGAGGCCAACCCACAAGCACCCTGACATCTTACAGGTTCCTTGATATCCTGAAGACACCCGGACATTCTGCAGGTACATAGACATTACACAGGTGCCAGGGACTTCTGCACGCAGTAGGACCTCCTGTGGGCACAAGGGCATCCCACAGAAGCCCAGACATCCTACAGGTACCAGAACTTTCTGCAGGCATGTAGGCCTCTGGGCTAAAGAGTAAGTAGAAGCGGCAAGAGAGGTCCTCACCCTCTCCAGGGCTGGCAGGATGCTCTGCAGACTCCTTCTCTTGAGCCCTGGAAGCTGGCTACTCACAGTAAACAGAATGGCAAACTTTCTGCCTGCCCTGTGCCGAATCATGCACCTTTGTCTCTGTGAAGACCACGAGGCCAGGGTCGCCCCTCCCTGCCATGCTAATTAAGGCTTCCCCGCCCAAGGGAGAAATCCCCGCCTCCCCTGGGAAAGATGTTAAAAGAGGAAATGGCCCCTGGAATAAACGAGTTTAAAATTAAGTTTCGTGTCCTCCAGACGCAGTCTCCCGGGCCTTCTTCGGCAGCTCGCCACATTTCTCAGGTCCGCGGGTGGACAGCTCCGTGAAAGGTCACCGAACCTCGGATTCCAGGGCCCACGCCTTCACGCCGCCTGGGTCTAGGTTCGCTCGCCTGGCCAACGAGACAGATCCCAGACTGCTGCGGGTGGGACATCAGCTGCCGACCAGCGGGACCTCGGGACCCCGGAACAAACACACACACACACACACACACACACACACACACACAAACGGAAACCGACACAGGCACTAGGACATCCCCCAAGCTCCAGGGAATCCCACAGACACCTGGGCATTACACAGTCTCTGGGCCAACCCATAGACACCCAGACATCTCACAGGCACCCAGCCATTCCTCAGACACCCGGCCATTGCACAGGTACCCAGTCACTTGGGCCTCCCGCAGGTACCAGGTCTTCCCACAGATACCTGGAGTTCCCATAGACATCCAGATATCCTGAAGACACCAGGCCCTCCTGAAGGCACCAGGACCTCCTGTGGGAACCAGGCCCTCCCACAGGAGCCCGGACATCCCAAAGGCATCGGGACTTTCTGCAGACACCAGGACATCCCCTAGGCTTCAGGGAAGCCCACAGACACCCAGGCATCATGTAGGCTCTGGGCCAACCCACAGACACACAGACACCTCACAGGCACCCTATTATCCTGCAAGCACCTGCACATCCTGCAGGCACACAGACATCACATGGACATCACTCGTTCACACTCTTAAGGAACCGAAAGCCAAGAGCCTTCAGTGAAGAAGCAGAGCCCTTTGGGACTTATCCTCAGATTTTGTACCCTCTGGTTTTGAAGAAAAATTCCTTGGCTACTGGGTGAATCCCTTTTGGAGTGATTGCACTTCACATGATTCTTTAAATTGTCTCCCATTTTCCACTGCTTTTCTTCTAAGGGGAGGGTTTTTGTAGTGGTTTGAGAGAGGGCTTTCCTGCATAGACTGAGACTCACTATGTAGTTCAAGCTGGCCTCAAACTCCTGATCATATTGTTTTTACAGATGGGCCCCACCACTCGTGTTGTAAATGTGATTTACAACTGCTGTTCCTACTCTAGAACTCAGTTGATTGGCTCAAGATGAGCATCTCTTCCTTAGCAGCATTTTCCTTGGAGAGATTTCCTGCCGTGGCTGAGCCTTAGGGAGTAAACCATAGTGATGACAGTGCCTGGCAGTATGAGGAAGCTGATTTCTCTATGTGCTCTTAGGAACAGAGGAAGGTGCTTATTATAGAAAAGAAAGCAAAAAATGAACACAATAAGTGAGGTTGTCTATTGTCTGAGCTTCTGAAAACATTGCAATGTACCTGTTCTAGTCCATTCCTGAGGTCCAGCAACATGCTTAACCTTGGGTTTTAAGAGACATCCCTCACTTGTAAAGTTTGCTCTTCTAAGCCCAGTGTTATTCTGCATGCCTGTAATCCCAGCACTTGAGGCAATCCTGGCCTACATAGTGAGTTTAAAACTAATCTAGAACACACAGCAAAACTCTGTCTCCAACAAAACAAAACAAGACAAAGCAAAACAAAACAAGCAAACAGAAACTTCTCCTTTTGCCTGAGGTTTTATTGGCTTCTGTTATACTTATAGCTGAAGAATGATGGGTGACCATCATGCCTATGTCTTTGGACTAATTTCCTTTATTTTGTCTTTTTATTCTGTTTAGACAATGACCAGTAAAGTCCTCTATACTGTTTCAAACCCTTTTTCCCACTGGCTAACAAGCTGTTGTTTGTTTAGTTACTGCTGCCAGTACCCCAGGGCTTGAGCCGAGGCCAAGCCATAAGTCAGTGCCAGTAGTTAGTGCATGTATTTATCCCCATTCTGTGGCAGTAGATGATTTATATATGCATTTAAGATGAGTTGGAAGGCTGTCATAGATTAAGTAGAAAGACACATTCAACATAGCAGGTGAATGGAACATATTAAAACTAGACAACCTGCAAAATCTCAGTCATGAAGCTCAGAGAGGGTAGAACCAGGCACTCCAAGTTAGTTCTTCAAAACTTAAGTTGCCATGACAGGCGAACTGCTTTATGGTGTGCGGATTTGCTTTTGAGACGGGGAAAGGCAGACAGAACAAAGAGATAAAGACTAGTGCAGGCAAGGCAGGTAGTTCAAGGCATGGAAATTCAGAGAAGTGGAGGGATAAGGCATTGAGATAACAGAGAGGTGACATAGAAAGCCCCAGAGAAAGTCAGGAACCAGTCATTTACTAGCAGGTCATCCAAACCAGCAAGCTACCTGTATGTGCTGATATACCCAGCAGAATCAAGAGCTTTAAAGGCAGTGATGGGCCCATCTGACTATTTCTATGACACCACCCTGCCCTCCCATACGTGTATCAAGAAGATTTTGGGTGAGTATCTTTCTAATAACCCCTACAGACCCTACAACCTCCGCAGAATGATCCTATATTATTATATCAGTATTCTGCATTTCTGTCCTATGTTTCCAGGTAGAATGCTCATGGAGACATTACAACTGTGATTGTAAATCATACCTATTAGTAGGCAGTATAAGTTTTATTATAAATGAAGCTCACATTCGTATTTGGTCAATTTGTCTAAGCTATGATGTTTAATTCTACTTCACAAGAAATTGAAGGAGTAAGTAATATACTTAAAATCAACTAGTTGCAAGAAACCTACTCAAGCTAACTTCTCCTAAAGTGAAGTTTGTCCTCAGACTACCAATTTACAAACTGTATACTGTTTACAAACAGTAAACTCTCTACGAAGGGAGTAGGACAGAAGTCCAAGAAGAAAACTGTAGCAGGAGCCTAGTGGTGGCTTACACCTGTAATCCCAACAGCAGGAAAGCTCAGGGAGGAGGATTGTGGTGGTGAGTCTGAGGTTAGACTGGGCTATAGAGTGAGTTCTAGGTCAGCCTGGGTTAGAGTGAAACCCTGCCTCGAAAACAAAAACAAAAATAAATTGACAGTAGCAGCAGCAGCAACAACAAAAATCTGCAGGAGGAATGGGCCCCAACAAGACTGAAGTAGTGGAGAATTTGTGCCTCAAAGTGTCCCTAGAGACATACAGCAAGTATTCAGGGTTGTCGTTCAAGTGGCTGCACTGTTTGTTTGTTTTTTTGGAGACAGAGTTTCTGTGTTGTAACTCTGGCTGTCCTGGAACTCACTCTGTGGACAATGCTGGCCTCGAACTCAAAGAGATCCTCCTGCTTCTGCCTCCCGAGTGCTGGGATTAAAGGTGTGTGCTGCCACCACCACCCGGGTAAGTGGCTGCATTTTTAATGCCTACATCTTCCCGCTCCTCTATCACTTCCCTGCCTCTAATTACTTTAATGACTCGTTACATATAAATCTTCCTGTGTGTACTTCACCATGACTTCTTCAGCTCCAACTATACCTTGTGACCTTTTAGTTTTAATAATTTACCACTTGCCTGCTATTGTCATTTTCTGCTTCATATTTTAGATTTAAGGAAGAAAGAATCAGTTTGCCCAGATCAGTTTTTTTTTTCTTTCCCAATTCCATACAGACCAGCTCAAGCCCTTGGTGCAGATCTATCTCCTCATTCCACCACAAAAACCCATCTGGGAAAGGAGGACAGGTAGAGCCATGTTCAAGAAAACATGGCTAAAGAGGCAGCACCAGGTATGGGCAGAGGCATTTAAATTAGATTAGGGCGTGGGTCACTTGTACTTTAACTAATATATCTGCGAAGGAAAATTTGAGAGGTCCACAAGAGCCTCACACATTGGACTCACACAAGGTGGCAGGAAGGAAAATGCTTAAGGCACTGTGCCTATGGGGCGGGGGTCAGTCCAAGCCTGGGAAAGTAACAGGAATGGAGCCTACAAGGTGTCCATTAGACCTTAAGAGTAGAAGGACTGGCGTTCCCTTTTAGGGACATTTATCATTATCATATACCTACTTAGAGTCTAACAGTTGGACACTTTATATTTTTTTCTCCCATTTTTCTGGTCTCATAAATCTATGAACAATGACAGAGAAATCCTATGTTCTCTGTGTTGTGGAAGTTTATTTTTAGTTGTGTTTGAAATAATTGTTTTTGTGCACTGTTGGAAAAAGGGATGCCTAGGCCTTGGCATTTTGTATTGTCTGCAGGTGTTGGGTTTCTGTGGGGGATGTTTGCTTGCTTATGATCTGCACCTGAGGAGTGCTGACCCAATAAAACACCCAAGCTCAGATGCTTGGCATTCCACTGTGAGTATGGCACTGGCCATGATGGTGATTCCCTCTGCTTAGGTCTGGCAGGGCTTCCAGGTATGAAAATGCCTCCTTGTCTTCCTTGTTGAGCTGCCCGAGCAGCCTAACAACTACAGGTCTGCTTGGGGAGTAGAAAGTTTCCAAGCCCAAGACAGGCATTGATTATGCTAATGAACTAACCCTAGGGTGGCATCAATATGTTAGTGAACCTGCCCTAAGCTGTGAGCCCCAATAGGGCAAAGCTGCTGACCAATGAAATGATGTAAAAGTTGGATCATTGGAACTGGCCCTAGGATAGCATTGCTGTGTTCCGGAGATGTGGCTTCTCTAGACTCTGCGTTAATTCTCATCAGTAAGAGGACTTTGAGTCTGGCTTCTGGTGTGGCCCTGGCTTCAGTGACTGTTGAATTCTGACACCATTGTTAGCTCACACATACCTGCCTGTCAGCACTAGCTCCTGGCCGACACTTTCAAGGGCCTTTTGAACCTCCACCAGTACCATCGATCAGTCCAACCTGCCGTAGCTGAAGGATATCACTGTAGTCACGGACTGAACCTGCAATGACTTCAAAGCATCCTCACTGGAGAAGACTCTCAAGTTGAACCTTGTAGCAGCATTTTCTGACCAACTAAGTGTTCCCTGCTTGGTGAGATGTTTGTTTAACTTTAATATTAGCATGGTATTATAATGAATGTTTGTGTGGATAAAATGAGCATATTCAAAAGACAAATCTTGTGTGGACATAGTAATTGCAGAGCACCTTACAGCCTACTGGCTGTGCTCTTCGTGCTAATTCCTCTGTCTTAGGGCTTCATTGCTGTGAAGAGACACCATGACCATGGCAACTCTTATAAAGGAAAACATTCAATTGAGGCTGGCTTACAGTTCAGAGGTTTAGTCCATTGTCAGCATGGCGGGAAGCATGGCAGCAGGCAGGCAGACATGGTGCTGGAGAAGGAGCGTAGAGTTCTATATTTGGATCCAAAGACAGCAGGAAGAGAGTCATATCAGACCTCACTTGAGCGTCTGAAACCTCAAAGCCCTCACACAGTGACACAGTTCATCCAGTAAGGCCATACTTCCTCCAACAAGGCCACACCTCCTAATAGTGCCACTCCCTATGGGCCTAGGGGGACATTTTCATTCAAACCCCCACACCCTCCTCTGTGGGTCTGTTCTGAGAGCTTAGAGCAAGTTGAAGCTGGCTTTGAACCCTGCATCGTGTTTGGCCGCTCCTAGCCTTTAGCCTGACAGAACCCAGCTACATTATTAAATGATTAGATATTAATACTGCCTGCTTCACTGAAGCAAAGATGCTTTGTCTGTCCTGCAGGCTGGAAACACAGGCTCAAACTCCACACACGCGGACGAGGCGGCACCAAGTGCCCCTGTTTCAACTGATGGATCCCATTCTTGTGGCTAGACCACTCCCTGACTGTACTGCATAAAAGCCACCCCCAAACCTGCATTGAAGAAGAGACCACCCTCTGACACGTGTTCCCTGGGTTCCTGTGTGATCTCGCACCAGCTTACTGAAGCATCCCCTAGGACAGGAGAGAAGCCGTAAAGATCTGCCCCATGCGACTCCTTGACTGCGGGCAGGCGTCATAAGTACTCCAGGCAGAGAAGCCGCAAGGGGGAAAACAGACGTGGGGCGATTTCATCAAAAAACAACACTCCTCCTTGTGCTGTACATAGTGAAATGGCTGAATTTCCCAGTAATGTCATAGGTGCCCTCCATCAGAGTGAGCACAGCCTACTCCATTCTACCTTTTCTGTATGTGTGTAGTCCTGAGGGTGGAAATCCTTCTGCCACGTGCATGTCTCAGTCACTGCCATCAGTACCCTGCCTGGAGTCAGCAGCCGCTCCTCCTCCAGGCCACGAGACGCAGTGGGGACACACTCCGCATGGCAGGGCTGTGGTGTGGGTTTACGGCCTCTTGGCCAAACTGGTGAGTCTCGAGTGGACAGACACTCAGGAACACTCTTCAGGGGGCGTCTCTTCTTTAATGGGTCGGGGGAGGGGGGAGGCAGTGACCTTGAGAATGCCCCTTGGTTAAGACATCCTACGTGGGAGTGGCCTTGCCTGTGCGTGGAGTTTGAGTCTGTGTATTCCAGCCTGCAGGGCAGAGAAACGTGTTTGCTTAGTGAGGGTTCATATCTAAATTTGACTGAGTTTTGGCCAGGGCTAAAAGGTGAGGAGCACCCGAATTTCTCCTGTCTGAGGGTGACGCGGGGTTCAAGGCGAGCTTCCACCCACAATTAGCCCTTGGATCATTCCCAACATATGTGTATCTGTCATTTCTTCAGTGTCTATCAGTTTTTCATTCCAGAGTTGCCCGTCAGGTGTCCAGGACCAAGACATGCAGGATACCGCATCTAGGTTAGCTCCTGTCACTCTCCATGCATTCGTAGTTTTGCTAGGATATTGAACTGCTCTGTGCCCCAGAGCAGACAGGGGAGGAGCAGGTGCTGACTCTAGAAGCAGAAGGTAGGCTTTCTGGGAAGTCAAGGGATTTGCTTCTGTTTTGTGAGGTGGAGTGGAAGAACCTTGGAGAAGAGCTCCAGGACCTGGCATTCATCCCCACTCTTGGCCTCAGTTTTCCGGTCTGTAAATTGGGTCCAAGAGCTGCTGCCTCCCAGGGTAGAGGGAAGATCCAGTGTGATATGTGAGGATGTGTACGAGCTCCGAGTGCCTATCTACAGGTGAAAGAGCCTTAGTTCCCATGAAAGGGAGCCTCCATGTCCACATAGGGTGGCAAGGTCCATGTGTTCAGTCACTGAGGAACAAGGGAGCACAGGCCTGAGCAGTGGCAAAGTAGCAGGTGAGAAGAGGGAGGAGGGATTGTTTTCGGGACAACATGGGACTTTCCACCATTGCCAAGGCTCAGTACTGGAGTTGGAAGAGGGTTCCTCAGTCAGGCAAATCCCATATAGTTCCTCAAGGGATTTTAGGGCATCTGGCTGGTGCTCACTTTCTCTCTGGGTGGGATCTATGGAGGATCTGTGTGGTAGGGGACCTGGCCTGAGCTGTTAGCACGCTCCCACTAGTGGGGTAGGCTTGAACCCAGGGTCCGGCGCACCAGAAGCCACGCTGTAGCCCTGAGACCCACATAGGCACGCCCCTGTAAGACAGTTGAGGAGGCTGCAGTTGGAGAGCTGAAGGCCAGGTCTTAGGCAGAAGCAGGCCCCTGGGCTGACCTGGGTGGAGAAGCAGGTGGGGCTGCCTGCTTTGTAGGTGTGGTGAGGGGAGCACGGAGGAGGATGGCTGTCCCTGGCAGGAGACTGGGTCCAGGAGGCCCTTCAGTGCCCACGTGCACTTAATGCCCTTGCGGTTTCAACCCGGACTCATTCAGGCCCTTTGCTAGCAGTGGTCTTCGCAGACCCAGTCAGGACCTAGCAGTGTCCATATGTCACCCTGGGATCTTGGGGGCCATGGTCTCGCGTGGAGGAAAAAGCAGGGTCCTTGGAAGGGGTCTTCGCAGACCCAGTCAGGACTACCAGGTGGAGGGGTCGAGATGTTGGCGTGGGGCACCGCCTTCACCGCAGCTCTGGGCGGCGGCGGGCAGGGCGGAGGAGGCGGGGCATCTCAGAGGAGCTGAGCTGGATCGGTGGCAGCTGCCGTGTGTCCATCGGGCTAGGGCACAGTTGGCCGCCGCTCCGGGTCCTTCTTCCCGCAGGAAGAGCGGGAGCAGATGCTGCTCCCTGGCATGGCTTCGGGGTTGTCATCCCTCCCCGATCGGGGAGGCGATCCAGGCCCGCCGAGCAGCCGGAGTCCCCGTCCCCGCCCCCCAAGTGACGGGTGACCAGGATGCAGTCCTGGTCGCGTCTCCGGCGCCGCCCACACCCCCAGGTGGTCCCAGGGTGCGGGGCTCAGGGCCGACGTCACCAAGCAACAGGCAGCCCCGGGTCCGTGCGCCTGGCCACTGCGGGGACACGAGGGGTGGGTGCGGTGGGAAAGGAGAGGAAGGAGGGCGAGGGTCGCCCCGCAGGTCTACAGCCCCTGGCCTGGGGCAGCAGCCGGGCAGTGGGGCAGCGGGGCGGCTGCGGGCCGAGTGCACGCGCGACAGGTGCTGCGGGTGGGCAGCGGGCAGGTGCGGGGCGGCCCTGCTGGCTCGGCCGGCCCCGCCCCTCCCCCCGCTGGACGCGGCTCTGACACTGGTCGGGTGAGAGCAGTGGGCTAATTTTATCTGACTGGGGCTCAGCAGGAAACCGACGCTGAGGCGCGGGTAGTTCTTCCGGGCGTTAGGCCGGCCGGCCGGGGAGGCCGGAGGCGGGGAGCAGAGAGAGAGGGAGGGCGTGGTGCGCGTGGGTCCGGGTGGGGGCGTGGTGGCCCCTGTCCTGTCCTTGAGAGGGCCGAATTTTGGCGCCAAGATCGGTATACAACAGTCCACTCAGGCCCAGAAGAGGAAAAGATATCTTGTAAAGAAGATAGTACAAATTCCTTCTTGTGTCTTAATCATTGTGTTTAATTCTGTTCCTTTTATGCCTTAAGTTCTTGGGCTCTGCAGCTTGCCAGACACACAGCAGGTCCCTAGGAAACATTGCTGACATGACCAGAAGAAAACCAAGAAGCTGTGTGACCACTAGAGAGAGCTGAAAGGCAAGCATCTAAAGAAAAACCTTTGAAGCATAGCCTCCTCAACTCTTGGGGGAGGTAGGTAACCAATCCATCCCCTTTTTCTGTTCTTCTGGGGCCTCTGCTACGTTTCAGCTTATTAGAATCTCACAACTTGTTTCAAGCTTTTTGTTCTAAGTAACACCCACCCTCTCCTGGTACCAGCTGTCAGACACTGGGGATTTGTAATCCCTGTCAGCTGGCCTGCTCTGTTTCTGTGCAGAAGTGGTAGGGAGCCGCTGGTTCTCTTTTCAGACATAAAAAAGGCCCTGGGGGAGAGCATATGCTCATAAAAAGTTATGGGATTCAACAGCTTTGAAATCTAATGATACTTAGTGATCAAACACAGACTGAGCCCTGGGGGATCTGGAGGAGGCACTGAGGGGGATCTGGAGGAGGCACTGAGGGGGCAGAAGATTTTGGGGCCTGGCATGGGGACAGAGTAATTAGCCTTAGTGGGAGGAGGTGAGGACGCCAGCAGCCTAAGGGTGTCTGCACTGAGCAGAGAGAGATAATAGCCGGAGCTGGGTGGTAAACCATCCTCTCTCAAAGGAAACTGGTTTCTTTTCTTCTGGTCTGTCCAGTACAGGGATAAGGGGGAGCTGGGTTGTATTTGTATCTCTTAAGTTGTTGGGAGTGAAAGGACATTTGGTGGAATCAGGTCTCCAAGGCCACGGCTGCACAAAAGGTCTAGAGTGGCTGGGAGAATAAATAACAAGGCTGTGTGTTGGTCTGGAGTGAGGCTAATGGTGAAGAGATGGGGTATGCTGAATGTGAAATTTTGCTCAACTTTTAGTTTTGCTCTGGGCTAGTCCTGTTGATACTCCTTTGGAAATGAGCTTGCTACACAGTTGGTGAATGAAGTGGGCAAGTCCTCAGCTTGCTCTGTCCCTGATGAACTGCAAATCTGTAAGAGCCCCTTCCTAGCTCTATCCCTCACTTTCCCTATTTAAAACCAAGGGAAAATGGAGGAAGACTTTAAGCTTACTCTTAGCTTTGACAACCTTGTAATACTCTCTTATATATCACCTTCCAGTCCCAGAGTCTGTGGCTATGGGGTTTTGTAACTGAGCTATACTAACCTCTTCAAGTTCCTTAGCAATAAAATAAAGCGAGAGAGATGGAGGTTCATTGTATTTGTGGATTTGTAGTGTGGCAATTTTCTATCGAGGTGGTAGCATAGCCTGGACACATAGCCAACTCAGCCAGTAATTATGTTCTCATTTTGTGAAGTAACCACTTTCCCCATTAAAGAATACCATAAAAAAATGTCAATAGGAAACAGTCTTTCCCCAGTTCCTCTCTTCTCTCTGTCAGCTTTCACAGAGTGCAGTGAACCAGGCAGAAATGCTGTTTGGAATGAAACCAGTTGTGAAGCCAAATTTCCTGTTATTAACCAGGTTATTACACCCTTGTAGACAACATACATACTCAAACCAAATGTTTAGATCTGTTTATTTTGTTCCAAACCCCTTGAGGATCTAAATGTCCCAGGTCTCAAGCTCTGAAATTTTGTTCGTTCTCAGTTTTAACTGTGGTGCCTAAGAGGCTGCTTCCTACTCTAAATATTAATACTGTGCTACTTTGGCCAACCAACATTCTCTCTCAGAAAGCACACGAGCCCACACGTGCACACACACATGTGTGAAAGAAGTAAATCGACACCCCGCCAATGTTAGCTGACACCTGAATGAGTAGATCTGGGACCTGTGCATGTCTCTCCTTCATCTGGAGAGAAGTGAGTGGCAGCCTGACTCTTAAGAGCTATCCAGCCCTGAGCAACAAAGGAGGCCCTGTGCACTCACTCCCCTATCCCAGAGTGGCCTGGAGGGGGTGGGACAAGGAGGAATGGAAGCAGAGGCATTGTTGCTCCAGTATTTTCAATGCCTTCTCCTGGGAGTCACAGGGCTCTTGGGGCCCAGCTTCTCCTGTTCCACAGATGCTTGAGCTGACAGGACAGTAACTCCACCCCTTCCTGTCCTCAGAGCCAAGAACCAATGGGTTTTCCTTTGGGGAGTTGATAAGAGCTGGACTAGGACCAGCGGAGGGGGGCTCAGGACTTTGGCCTTGAATGAAACATCAGAGGCCAACTATGCCCCAGCTGCCTGTTAGTAACGGAAAATCTCATGTGTGGGGACCATTGTATTCTTTGGAGCCCCTCAGAGCAACCTCATCCTCCTGGCCTTGGGATGACCCTGGCTTGGGGTGGCAAGTTATTGTTGGGTCCAAGTAACAACCAGGGATGCCTGGCAAAAAGATGATGAAATGTTGGGTACAGGAACACAATAAACAAAGGCCTAGAGAGGAGAGAAAGAGACACAAAGACAGGGAGAAGACAGGCTGAGTTCCTAATGAGGTGAGTTGTGCAACTGGACAAGGCTGGCAGTACCCCTTGCCTCTGGCCAGGGGCACTTGGAATGTGCTTCAGTAAGACTGTTGCCTGGAGCCTGGGTGTAGGGAAGTGTCTGGCACCAACTTCAAAGAGATGATGGTGGTCCAGAGTCTACTTTTTCTGGCACCTGTAATGCTCACTCAGCAGAGTGGCCCAGGGTGCCCATCACGGGGGCAGATTGGGTGGTAAAGGTTAGGGTGGCTTCCCCTTTCTAAAAGAAATTGTCCAACCCTGTGTGCAGTTGCTGCCTATATCTTTTTGGGATCCAGGTACAGAATGAGTTTTTTTTTTTTTTAATTTCATTTTTTTCTGAAACAGTTCATTTCCTGGCCTGGCCCAGGTGGAAATATTGACCTGTTATGAAAAGTGAGAAACTGAGGAGTTGGTCCTTCACCAAGTCTTTAACCATAGCACCTTCTCCCATCATGCCAGTGCACTGTCATCAGTCCTCCTGTGTCTGATGAGATGAAAGGGGTTTCTTCACATTTGACAGGTGGCTACAAGGATGGGAAGCTGGGAAGGCCTCTTGGTTAATCTGTCAAAACCAGTGAGTGGTACATGGAGCTCTGTAGTGTTTAATATCCCTTCCCTATGAGACAGTGGAGCTGGGTAGTGTTTAAGATCCCTTCTCTATGAGATAGCCTGCTCTTCCAGTCTATAATTATATCAGTTTGAGCCAAAAAGTGAGATGTAGCTCACCCTGAGATGAGCAGGATTAATGCTAGTGTCAGGGATGATCTGGGCCAAAATGAAGCCAATTGGCCCAAGCTCTGGGTCCCTCCTTTCTCTAAGCACCTATGTGTCTATGACAGTAATAAAAAGAAATAGAGGGGAAGGAAATGGAGAGGAGGCAGTAGAGAGAAAATGAAAGGAAGGGAAAGGGGAAGCAGATGCCAACCATATCATGGGGTGCCGCAGAGCCCTGGGGTGTTCCGATTCTAAACTAGGCTACTTGTGTCTTTTAGCCTCCCCCACCCCCAATGGCTCCCAAGGATGGATGGCAGCAAATTCCTCAGCAAACAGGGGCTTGCGTCTCCCCACACACCCTAGGTTCTGGGGACACAGTAGCACCTTTGGCAGTTGATTGTAGTGAGTGACTAACAAGCTGGGGTCAGAAGTCCCATCTCCGTCCTCCCCCCAGGGGGTTAGAAAGTATATGGAGAGGATCCAAAGGCCAGGGGGTGATCCCACAATTGCTTTCCCAGATCCTGAGAGAAGGGCCTGGCAAGTTTCAAGGCATTCATGGGGAGAATTTGGTTAATGAGTTTGGAACACCGAGAGCATTGGCTCAGAGGAGATGGTCAGGTGGCTGAAATGCTGTGTGCACAGGTTTGGGAACATGTGTGCTGGTGGCAAAAATGTAAATGCTGAGCAGGGTGGGATGGGGATGGGGGTGGGGCAGTGGAGGAGTACACAATGGCAAGAGAGAGGCATTAAATTGGCTCTTCAGAAGTCGGGGAGCCTGGCAGCAGTTCTCCATTGGGGTCTGGTTCGTGGGACAACATCTTATCCTTGCTGGAATCTCTCTGCTCTTTCTTGAACATCCTTTGATGCATCAGAGGGACGAAGAAGAGGATTACAGCCCCAATGATGGGGGGTACACCAGCAAAGTAGAAGGCCACATGGTAGTCACCAAAGCAGTTTCGAAGGAGGCCTGAAAGGGTCAAGAGACATGAGCTTAGTTTAGCTTTTCCCTGCAACCTAAAAGTGCTCTGTCCTCTTCTGGGGACCATCCCAGCACCTATCAGGAGTGTTGACCTGTGCTGCCCTGATTTAGGAGCTTCCACAACTTCAAGGCTACAGGCCCCTCAGGTGAATACTCATTAGTAAAGATGTTAATGAAGCTTCTCTTTAAACTTTATGTGTTTGTCTTTCATTAAGCTACCAGCCACCTTTCAGAAACTCCTAGGGCTGGAGTTATACAAAGGAATTAAGTTCAAAAGACTCAAGAGAATGGTTCATGGTGGAAATCCCCAGCCCCGCTCCCTCCCACCCTCATATTGTTCTTGCAGTGCAATTCAGCTGAATTCCTGTTTTATTTTACATTTTATTTATTTATTATTATGCGTGTATGCTGTGTATGTGGGTACATACATGACACGTTGGTCATGTGACAGTTGGAGGACAACTCTGTGGAGTTGGCTCTCTCTTTCCACTTTTATATATATCCCAGGGGTAAAACTTAGATCAGGAGGCTTTCCTGGCAAGCACTTTACAGGCTGAACAATGTTACTGGCCCTCCTGTTGGCCTTTTCTCTGAAGTTCCCTTTCTCTGGAGTTCCAGTTGCCCTGGGAAGAAGCTGAATGTGTGTATCTTTTTTTCCAGTTCATGTATGCATGAGCCCTTTGGGTGTTTCTAGCTGCCAATATCATGAGTGTGTATAATATATGAAGCTTATCTTACAAGCTAATAGGAGGTACTTCTTCATGAAGATGAGTCCAGAAATACCCCCTAAGAAAGTCAAGAAGACCCCTGTCCTTTTGTTTACTCAGCAAATAAGCAAATTGGACAGCATTGTGGATTCTCTGGCACTCTTTGGCTGGGTAGAGGCTCCTCCCCTAGTAGACAGTGTTCCTACTGTACGAGAGCCTTGAGTGAAAGATTTCAGCTATCACACAGTGCCCCGACTATGCCTTGCACGTAATTGGTGTTCAAAGAGCATTTATTGAATTAGCTCATTTGACAAACCTAGGGGAAATGAACAGATGAACTGATGTTTGCAGTAAATGCCCAAGAAGGAGATGAAGTTCTCTCTTCACTGGTTTTCTGGTTTCTTGTGTCTCTTGGGTACCCACTATGGCCTTCTGGGAGGGTGGAGGGAGAAATTCGGAGGCTGAGATTTCACATCAGCATTTTTCCAGTCCTGGAGTATTTCCTTAATTAAATCTCTACTATGGGCCAATTCCAATACCAGTAGAGGAAGAGCAGGAAGTTTTGTGGTAAAACTAGGACCTTCACCCAACTACTTTGAAATTAATCACTTGACTCTGGAGAGAGTAAAGAGAAAACTGGACCAAAGTCAGTGTGATGTGTATTCCTCAAAAAGTATCAGCACTTGGGTGGCTGAATCAGGAAGATGAATAATTTGACGTAAAATGGGATATATATGTAGCCCTGGAAACTTCCAGCAGGGTCTACAAGCCCATTACAACCCCCAATGCCTATATGTCTCGATAGTCAACCACCCCAATTGCTTAAATCCAGTTGTTAAAGCAACAGGTAAACAACACTGCCAAAATTGCTACCAATCAAATTATTATTACCTCCCTTTAAAAATTAAAAACAATTAATATTTGACCTTTTTTATTAAGAAACAAATGGGGAATTGTGGTGCTTTGTGGAAAGCTCTTGAGATTGGGTTGAGGGCGCTTGCTACCTAACTCATCCCAAAAGGCTGGCAGAAGTTTGGACCCTCCCCTCTGCACTGACAGACCACAAGCTGCAGCAAAATTGGCAGAAGTGCTTACCTAAGTCCCTATCCCAGCATCCCTATCTTAAACAATGGCCTTTACCCCTGAATACCAAAAGACTCTCCCTTGCCCCCAACCCGGTAAGTGTAGGACCTTTGCACTAAACGAGAGAGAATGACCCTCTGACGGCATTTCCTGAGAGTCTGGTCTCACTCTCACCAGCTCTGATCTGGGATAGGCATGGTCACATGGTAAGAACCATGCTGCCACGCCCTGCTTCCCCCATGGCTTCCCACCTGGGAGCACCATGGAACAAGGAACTTGCATGAGTAACTTTTCTTTTCAACAAGCTTAGTCTATCTAGTGAGTTCCAGGTTAGCCTAGGCTACACAGTGATTGAGAAGGCTAACCTTACTTCTCTCTCTATTCTCTGAAAGGGGTCATGCTGTATACAATGGAATCCTAATGAACCATGTACAACCCGTGACAACCCATGCCTGGGTACTGTGTTTAATTCCTTCTGTCAGGAGCTTCATGCACTCTAGAAAAGATGCTTATACAGAAAATCAGAGGGAAAGAGATCTCAAGCAGAGGTACGACAGCTAGATACCAAAGAAAATAGGACTCACGCCTTTCTTAGAAATTAGCCTCACCTGCAATGGGGGGCCCAGCAATCATTGGCAGAGCCATCATGCCCAGGAGGTAGCCAATGGCCTGTGAGGCCTGCATTGGGCCCACCAGCTCAAATGCAATGGGAGCCATGATGGTGATGAAGAATCCATCACATAGACCCAGGAAGAGACAGACAACGATAAGGCCCCCGAAGTCTCGGCACAGGGGGATCATCATGGACATCAGGCCCAGGAGCAGGAATGAGAGGACCTAGAGAAACAAGAACCTCAAATCACATTTCTTTTCCCAGATCTTCATTTCTACCACCTGTAAAATGAGACTGGGTGGGGTGTCAACAGAAAAGAGCAGTTGGAGTATATTTACTACATACTGAAGCCCTATCCAAGTCTTTCACTGAAGGGTTTAGCCTTTGAGAGAGCTCCTATTTCTGAATTTTGCAGGGTTTTAAAAATATTGTGAGAGGGAGAGGACATTGTCTTGTCCATAGCTAAAGAAGTTGGTTTTTGCAGTGGATCCTTAGCAAAAGGAAGGGATCACCATTTCTGCTTTCTGATCTTGAGACAAGATCTGGGCTTAAGCTATGATAGTGTTCTCAGATCAAGTAAAGCATGGGAGGAGGGGAGGAAAGCTTGCATGAAGATTAGATGGGAGTCTTGATGCAAGGAGCAGCTTATCAAAATGGAGGAGTTAATGTCCATCTTGGCTGGGGTGGAACTGAAGAAGCACCTGGGCCTGAGAGAGACCATTGGGAGGTCCACTCAGGTTTTTTATGCTTTAGGATATGGGCCACATCATCTATCTGAGCTATTTCAGGCTCTAGGAACCTTTAGACTTGGCAACAGAGAGGCTGTGCAAGGGAGTTAAGCTCATAGAAGGGTTTCTACAGAGTCCAAAAGCAGCCCAAGGAGCACTGACTAGTCACTGTGATTTCTTTGGGCTGAGCAAAATGATTCTAAACCAAAGAACCTGTCTTTCTAGAGACTAGCCCCCCCACCCCCTTTCTGGAAGCTCTCCCCCTGTGAGCCAGACTGAAGACTTGGACTATGGGCATAGAGAGGAGACCCCCATTTCCAACTCACTGAAGCTGTTCGAACCAGGTCATCTTAGGGCCACAACTAAGATCTTTTTACTGAGGCCTTACGATGCCCACAGGTGAATCGGCCAATAGGCAGGAGAATATACCCAAGAACAGGTAAAAGAAACACAAGTCAAATCTGTTTCATCCCTTCACATTTTCTGTGTTGTTGCTGACAGTGGTTTTGTTAATCAGCTAGCGTTTGGAGAAGATAATGCCATCTTAGGCTATCTTTGTCGGGACACTTTGAACTTGGTCCAGGCCATTTTGAGGTAGTTAGGTAGAGGCTCATAATAAGAACTGAGCCACCCAAGCTTCTCCTTTAGGAGGTTCACATGCAACTATGAACTAAAATCAGACCCACCTATCAATCAAGCCGATCATGGCAGTTAAGAGTTAGTGCCATTATATACCACAAAGGACCCCAGTAATTGATCTTAATCAGCTGAAATCTCTGTCGTATCTAGCTCTCTCTCATTATCTTCCATGAAGCCTTGTCAAGGTTTTGAAATTTATAATCCCACCTCAACCTGGAAATTAGGCTCCAAAGATAGCCCCAAACAAGGTAATTCTTCAGGCTATTTCCATTTCCTTTCTAACAGACAATTCAGTGGCTAGATGCCTGACACATCTGTTGGCTTTACCAACTGCAGGGAGCCACAGGGTGTACTAGGTGGCCCTTGAGAATCTGAAATTATGTGCCCTCTTTTCGTCATCTGTGCCTGCACTCCTGCAACCTGACCCTGAGAGCAAAGGAGGCCACCAGTTCCTGTGATAGACATCTTGAAAAACTGAAAAGAAAGAAGTTTATCCATTGTCTTGTGCTTTGGTCTTAAAATACTCAATTTTCTTAAAAAAATGTGTGTGTGTGTGTGTGTGTGTGTACATTTGTGGGTTCAGGTGCATATGGACACATGGAGGCCAGAGGACAATCCCAGATTCTTTTGAGAAAAGGTCTGTCACTCGCCTGAAGCTCACCAATTAGGATAAATTGGCTAGCTATAGACCTCCAGAGACTGTCTTATCTCTCCCTTCCCAGTGAAGGGATTACAAGTGAGCAGAGTGCCGCCATGTCTAGTTCCCTCTCTCTCTCTCTCTCTCTCTCTCTCTCTCTCTGTGTAGGACCAAGGACAACTTTGCAGAGTTGGCTCTTCTTCCACCTTTATGTTGGTTCTGAGGCTTGAACTCAGGCTGTCAGGCTTGTGTGGCAAACACCTTTATCCACTGAGCCATCTTGCCGTCCCCTCTTTTTTTATTGCCAAGATTTTAAAAACATGGGTTTTGATGATCAAACTCAGGTCCCTATACTTACAAGGAAAACAGTTTATTGACTGAACCACACCTATTCCATACCCGAACCCTCAACTCATAAAATGACGGAGTTAGGCTATAAAGTAATGTAGAGGTCTCAGCTATGTGCTGATGTTATTATATATTATTCTAAGAGGTAAAACTTGGTCAAGAAAGAGAAAGGAAGCCAGGCGGTGGTGGCACACTCTAATCCCAGCACTCGGGAGGCAGAGGCAGGTGGATCTCTGTGAGTTCGAGGCCAGTCTGGTCTACAGAGCTAGTTCCAGGACAGCCAGAGCTACAACAGAGAAATCTTGTCTTGTAAAAAAAAAAGAAAGAAAGAAAGAGAGAAAAAGAGAGAGAAAGAGAGAGGAAGGAAAATGGGGAAGTCAGCAGAAGTCCTGAGTTCTGCGTAGCTCTAACTAGCTGTGCCTCCTTATTCCTTGGAACTCTAGCTATACAATAGGAAGCTAAAGCAGCCCAGGCCCAGCCTCTCTGCTGGGGACTGCGGTGAGAAGCATGTGAGCTGCAGCACTAGGTAGGGGCTGCTGCCTTGCTGCAAGACAAAGTTCTGGCAGTGCCAGCTTGCTCTCATTTTTCTGAACTCTATGATACCTTGAAGCTGCTGATACTGGCAGGGAAGACCCATGGTGGGGGACACATGAAAGGGGGCTGTGAGAGCACATATATTCCTATGCAGAAAGCCACTCAGATAAAGCACTTGTTGATATTTGCATGAGAATTCAACATTTCATAATTTGTATATCCCAGCCACAAGTTCTTGGTTTGACCGTGGGCAGTTCACTTATCTCTGAGACTTGGACCTGCCATCTATCATTTAGAGAAAGATGCGCTGCTTAGTTGTTGTTTTTTTTTTTTTCAATTTTATACAAGATAGGGTTATCTAAGAAGAGGGGACCTCAACTGAGAAAATGCCTTCATCAGATTGGCTTTTAGGCAAGCCTATGGGACATTTTATTGATCAATGATTGATGTAGAAGGGCCCAGCCCACTGTGTGTGATGTCACCCCTGGACAGATGATTCTGGGTTTTAAAGACTGTAGGCTGAGCAAGTCAGTAAGCAGCATTCTTACATGGTCTGTATTTCAATTTCTGCCTCCAGGTTCCTGCCCTGACTTATGTTCATGATGGACTATAAGCTGTAAGATGAAATAGACTCCTCCTCAAGTTGCTTTTGGTCATGGTGTTTATCTCATTAGTAGAAAGCAAATTAAGATAATAGGATATGAGAAGCATGCTGCATGGAGCTCGGCTCTGTCACTTTTGTGGAAGAAGCCTGTCTTTCAGTTTCTCCTTCAGTGTGATGCTATGTTGGCCCTGGTGGACTACAAGGGAATCCATAACTCTGGGGAAGTGTTCACCAGCTCTTGCAAGCAGTAGAATTAGATTCAACAGACAAATTAATCATATTCTTATCCATGACACCTGATGGTAGTTAGGAACTCACTCAGCACTGCCACAGACCATGGAATCCCCACTACAAGTAGTTAGGCCTCTTAGAAGTACTTTTAGGGCTTTGCCCAGGAGAGAAGTGAGTCCAAACTCAACCTATTTCTGGTGGATAATCTGTGACTGTGTTCTGTGGCTGCCTTTGCTCTTCCACAGAGCTTTACAGTCTGGCATCTCCTGGCAAGCCCCGTTGCAGGAGCAGAACCATGAGCTAGGTCAGGAAAGCACTACTGCTGATTGGTAGACAAAAAACTGCTTGTATTCAAACTAGACAGAACCCAGGTCACACAAAAAGGGATCACTGGAGTACCAGGGTGGTCACTGCCCACAGCATGAGGAAACCCAATTCACTATCAAAAGGACTAAACTGGGTCACCTCTCTATTTGTTTTGGTGCTCACTTTCATGATAAGATAGGAAAGAGTAGAATTATTCTCGCCACACAAATAAGGACAGTAAGAACTAGAGAGTGAGGTTTGGCTTTACTGGCATGCTGTTGGTATCCATTGGTAGGATGGCATTTCAGGTTTATTTGTTTAAAAAAGGGTCTATGTAGCGTTGGCTGTCCTGGAACTTGCTATGCAGACCAGACTGGCCTTGGACGCAGAGCTCTGCCTGTCTCTGCCCGGGATGGCATTTCAGAGCCAGTGCCTGATGGTAAGTAGCTCTGGAAATGTGAGAAGTAGACCTGGGCCTGGCCTAGGAAAGAAAGACACTAGGCTGTAGAGTGCTTTGGATTGCAAGATAGGGAAGCAATAAAGAAATCCTTACTTGGGGACACATCTAACTTGTGATTTGAGTTTGCTATTTGATTTGTTGATCTATATATAAAACTACCTGCTGTGTGTTCTACAAGGTTCCATATATACAGCTTTCACTGTGTCCTTACTCCATTTTGTGAAGGAAGGAGAGCAAGGATGATTGTCTTTAAAAGCAGGGAACTGAGGCTTATATAGTCTACTTATCTATCACGTGCAAAGCTGGGGCCCAGAGAACTGCAGTGGCTCACCCTACATCCTATCCCAGAGATGAAGGATAATCTATTGTAGGCTCGGCTGCTCTTTCTTGAAATAGACAAGTAGATACTCACCTGCAAATATATCTTCTTAAGTCCAGGGATGGAGTCGCTGATGTGGCCTGACACAAGACGTCCAAGGCCTGAGGTAGCCCCAATACATACCAAGAGCACCCAGGTCTCCTTGATCTCCTTGAACTCATCTTCCACATATTTCATCTGAAAAGCATAGCACCAGGACCCCCAGAACAGGAGGAAAAAGAGGAACTGACTGGTTAAATGTTGGAATATTCAGGATTTTCTATTACTCACTTCCCTGGAGCAGGACAAGACCCTCTGATTGGAGTAGCTGTGTCCCCCCAGCTCCAGAAAAAGCCCCCTAGCTGCTTCTAGCAATTACAAAGGCTACTTATTCTAGACTGTCTGGAATTTGGGCTTTTGAGGAATATTTGACTAGGTACTTCCTAGCATTCTAAACTCTGACAGGACAAACTACCTAGACAATCTTAGGTTTTCTGCTATGATATCCCCGTGCAATGACTTAAAATTGACAGGCTGAAATATCAGGTCAATAGGAGATAAGGGTCCACCAAATTCTAGGCAACTCTTTCGAAGTGTGCTTTAGGAAACATGAGGTCTATAGGCTGGGGATGTAGCTCAGTGGTAGACCACATGCTTAGTAGGGACAAAGCCCTGTGTTCCATCCCTGTGCATGTGCACCCCCCTCGCCTCACAGTCTGTGTAGAGTAACAGCTGCTCTGTAACCAACAGTTCTGTAGGTTTGGTGGGTTCTGATTAAACAGAGCTGAATGGGCTTTTAAACTGCAGGACTGGTCACTATTGTAAAGATACTACTACATATTATCAATCCAGAGAGTTCCCATACATACTATTTTCTGAACAAATCATTTGACCACAGAGACCAGCATTCCTCGGGACAGTCTTTACAAACTATGTCTTGGGTCATCTGAACTACTCTTCCAGTGATGCTTAGCCCCCAAAACCTGTTTATCTGATTGAACACTTTGTTCTCAGTACTAGGGATTAAACCTAGGGCCCTGTGCATGCTGGGCAAGTACTCTACCACTGATTTACTTCAGTACCCCTCGTTTCACTTTTTTAAAAAGTTTGAGACATCTCTTGATAAGTTTCCCCAGACTGAATTGAATTCATACTATAGTTCAGATAGGCCTTGAACTTGCAGTCCTCTTATCAGCTTCCCGAGTAGCTGGGGATTCAGGCCTGCACCACCAGTCCTGGTTTCTATCTAAGTTTTAATCATGGGAGAAGCCATGGATCATGGGCCTTGCCCTAAGGAATTCCCACTGAGGCACTTTGAACCCGTGCTCTTTACTTCTCTGCCAATCGCTAATCGCCAATCACTGTTTTGTTTCTTTAGTCTTTGTTCCTTTTTTGTTTGTTTGTTTTGAGACAGAATCTTGCTGTGTAGCCTAAGCTGGCATCAAACTCACAGCAATCCTCCCACCTCAGTCTCCCAAGTGTTGAAACGACAGTCCTGAGCTACCATGCTTGGCTCTGTTTTTTGTTTTTTTTTGTTTTTCCCCCAAAGCTCAGCCCTTTCAATGTCCTCCACCCCCACCCTTTGGACTCCAGGTAGGTTAAGGGCAGCTTCTTCCTCACCAGGTGTACATAGGGGACGAAGTAACCAAGGGCAGCAGCGGCAATCCCAAAGGCCCAGATGCGGTAGGTGCGTTGACGGAACACACGCATGTTGAAGTACTTCCTGAACTGAGCCAGAAAACGCTGTCGCAAGGTGTGGGCACCTCTCTTGCTTGGGGTGTCCTGGGAACTGGGCAGGAGGGGCCGGTAGGTGAGTGAGAGCAGTGTAAGAACAAACATGAAGGTACTCAGCACTTGGAAGGTTTGGGCCAGCTTGATTTTATCCCCCAACATTTTGATGAGGAAGGGGAACGACATGGAGAAGATGCTACTTCCAGCAGATACCACACCATTGGCTAGACCTAGGCGACGTTGAAAGTAGTGGCCCAGGATGACGAGTGATGGTTGAAAGGCGAAGGAGCAGCCACAACCAAAGAGAATGCCGTAGGTGAAGTAGCGCAGGCTTAGAGAGCTGTGGGAGAAAACACCAAGAGCTAGCCTCAGCAGCCTGATAGCAATTCACCTGCCTCCTTCCTTTGTCCTCGGAAACCTCTATTCCTAGGTCTTTACCCATGACCTCACTTGCCACCAACCTGCAGAGCAGATAGGCAACCTCTGAACCGCATTTTGCAGATGGGCATGCAGAGGCCCTGAGAGGTAATTTGCCTAAGGTAACTCCAGGTTAAAAAATGCTTGCCCTTCAATTCTTTTATGTATGTATGTATGTATTTATTGAGACAGGGTTTCTCTGTATAGCCCTGAAATTAATTCTGTAGATCAGGCTGGCATCGAACTCAGAGATCCACATGCCTTTGCCTCCCAACTGCTGGGATTAAAGGCCTGTGCCACCATGCCTAGAGACCTTCAATTTTTTTTTAAGACTAGCCAAAATAGTCTGTGAGGTCATACCTAGCCAATGGGGGAAAAGACATAGTTAACATATGAATTAGACTGAAACCCAAATCCATGTTCCATTCATGTGTGCCAGCTCTTCTGAGTGCACCCTCTTATTTGCCTTGTCCAGACACTTTAAAAAAAATAAAAAAGCTGGCCTTAGGACACTTAGGACACTTGTGGTGGCAGACACCTGTCATCTCACCACTCAGGGAGCTAAGAGTATCAGGAGTTCAAGAGCAGCCTGGGCTACACAGCAAGGTTCAGTCTCATTAAAAAAACAAAAAACAAAAAAACTTGGACTTTAATCCAGATCTGTATGGTTATACCATCCCATGAAAGAGGATTAGAAAAAAAGAAAAAGGAAGAAAGAAAGAAAACCAGAATTGGCCTTTGCAGAGGTTAGGTGAGGGGCTACAAGGAGTTGGCTTGTGCCTTAGGGAAAATAATTTTACCTTACTCCTTCTTTTTATTTCCACTACTCCTGCCTGCCTCCCCCAGGACACAGTTTCTCTGTTGTAACTCTGGCTGTCCTGGAACTCACTCTGTAGACCAGACTGGCTTCAAACTCACAGAGATCTACCTGCCTCTGCCTCCTGAGTGCTGGGATTAAAGGTGTGCACCACCACCATCCGGCAGTTACCTTACTACTTACCTAGACACTATTAGTAAACTAGAGGACCAAAGTTTTATCCCAAGAAACAACAGGGCATGAAAGGAGCCGAGCAAGACTCTTGTTTTGGAAGTTTGAGATGTTCCTCAGGGTTCTCTAGTATGCCATTAATCTCAGGGCCCTTAGTATTTCAAAGACTGGCTAATGATCTCAGGAGAACTTCCTTTCCCTGTACCCTTGCCCTAGGTCCATATAGCCCAAGCTTTTTATCTCAAACTCCAGGTGATCTATATAGGGACTGTGAGTTAAGGAGTCCATATATGTTCCAGAATTCTGTCTCTGTTGCTGCATATGATATGGATTAGTTCCCTTAGAATAAGTAGCCTGCTTGATTGACAGGAAGTCAAGCCTCAAGTTACGGGCCTGGTTAAGAAAGATAGGTCATTGCTTAAAACTCTTAGGTCCTGTTCTATTACAAGCCTCTGTAACAGAAGGCAAAGTGTTAGAAGGGGAAAGGCCATGGGACGGTCAGTTTGGCTAACCGTCTGCCCTCACACAATATTGGCACAACCTAGTGAATAGTTGTTTTCTTTATGATGCTTCCACATATTTTGCAATAGATCTTATCTGGCCACTAAATTAACCAATGCTCTTCTTGTTCTTCAGACACAGACCCAGCTTTTATACTAATGAACTGGACTTATGCTGCACTCCCAGTAGCCCATTGATTCCAAGATAACCATCATCTCTGTTCCCTTCCATCTGCTCATTTTCACTGGACTTGAGTAGGGGGCTTGAGTTTCAAACAGGTTGTCTCAACTTTAAACTTATAGCTAAACTGACTACTTCTCTTCTGTCAGGCTTCTTGTGTTCTTCTTCCATTAGATTCTAGGTAGCCTAGATTGGGATTGGTCTGGGCTGGGTCCTTATCCCAAGGAGAGGAGCTAGTCTTGAAGGAAACATGGGATTCAGTTCAGGGTGCTGTATGGTGAATGTTTCTAGGTGGACTCCAGAATGGGAGGCCTTTGAGTTAGGCCTGCTAAATGCTCATCAGCTCTGCCTGTGTTCTGCCCTGTTCCAATCATCCGAAAGGATTCAGAGCTCTGATGTGAGACAGTAAGGATGGCTTGAAGTTCTAGCCACAAGCAGAATCATGTTGTTCTCCCTGGGCATGAAACCATTCAGAAAGTTGCTTGGCTCTGAAAATGTTCTTACGGAAATAGCAAACAGAATAGGAGGCTAGGGGCTAGCAAGAAAAAAATGCTTCCTCTAGTGGGCTGAGAGGAGAGTGCCAGGAGGATACACCACATCTAAGTGCATTTCCCTCCTGTGCTGTAGCCCATGTGGGCTGCAAGGAAAATGAGATCCGTATGTTGCTAATTTGTTTACACTTTGCTGTACTCTGTCTCATGAAACAAGCCTCTCCTATGCAGCACTGAGACTAGAGATAGTTCAGAGGCCTAGTTCATCCCTACAAGGATCTGGTACCAGTTTGATGGGAGCAAACGAGGCTGACCCGGAAGGGTCCTCAAAATGTTTGGAGCCTTGGGAGGGCTGAGAAGATTCCAGGCAGGATATGGTTTCTCCTCTCCCTTGTCCCAGTTGCATGGGTTGAAATCAAGACACTACTGCAAGCCAAATCTAAACTCTGCTGGGGGCTAGTCTGGGCAGCCGAAAATGCTCAAGTCATTAAGACGGTTGGCTCACTCCCATGGGGGCTAGCTGAGACAGAATATGAGCATCATTCTCTACTGTGTATGGAAACTTAAGCCCAGAGAGCCATGGCCTTCTCTGGGGAGTCATATGCAGAAAGAAAGTCTCTTTCAAGTTAGCTCAGTCTCCATTCCAGTCACTGTGGCCATGTTTGCATCCCGAGGCCATCATTCTCCTAAATCAGCCCAGGCAGACTGGAAGTCGGAGGTACCACAACTTGCAAAGTGTCTGGCAGAAAGTCTACAAACTTGTTTAGGAAGCTCACATTTCCCTTCTTATAGGATAGGGTCTTTATTTCCCCCTTCTCTGTACACATGCTTCTGCAGGCCAAGAGGAAAGAAGGCAGAAATCCATGTGTAGCCTTGTCACCCAACACTACCAAGTTCTACGAGTGGGACCAATGAGTCTAGGATTTGAGTTTTGGGATTTGGGTTTGTACTTTAGTGGAGAATGTTGCTAAACATCTTTCCTATGCCAGAGACATGAGAATCCCTATCTGTCTGATTCACCTGTCTTTCCAGAGCCAGAGCTACCCAGAAAAGGGCCAGACTTGCTAACTAGTCATGTGCTCTGATTATCTGTTTTTTCAAGTGGAGATTCATTTGGGAATGCTACGTCTTTACATTAGCTCACTTCAGTAGCTCACTTCTGGAGGAGGAAAGGCAAGATTGTGAGATGTATGCCACATTAGACAGGAGCTTGAAGATAACTGAAGAAACAATGTGGTCTCTTAAGGAAAGAGAAAGTGATGACCAGACCAGAGAAGGATGCTCATCAATTACTTCATAGCTATTCAGTGGTCAAAGCAGGACTCGAGCCCTGCTCTATCAGTTACCAGACTTAGACTCCTCACAATATTTTGGAACTTTGGGTCTTTTTTGGGGGGATACTCCTTGCAAATATATCCTGCAGAGTCCACATAAGGTAAGTTGCACTGGATTCTGAATCCCGGAGCAAAATCTTTGATGGCCCTACAAGGCCAGAGTCACAAGGGATTCTGCAATGAGAACAGTGTTCCTAGCTAAAAAAGCCTCAAGGAGGAAGCCAGTTCTCAGCCTTGGAAAAGTAGCCAGCATCCCCATGCCTTACCTGGTGAAGGAACTGGTGTGGAGACCAATGAAAGCAACAGCAGCCCCGGTGGTGGCTGTGATCCGGCAGCCCAGACGGTCAGTGAATATACTCACAATGGGAGAGCAGAAGAAGATCATGCCCATGGCCAGGGCTCCAACCCATGCTGCAGAGAAAGAAGCAGAGAGACACTGGAGGTTACTGTGATGTCTAGTGATGCCGCTGTCGTCTCAGTTCTTCTCTGATCTTTCCAAGGTGCCACTGATATTCAGAGTGGCATGCATACAGAGGAGATATGAAACAGGATCCAAATGTGGATGCCGGATTTGGACTAGTCAACTCTGTACAAGAAGGGAGGGGTACTAGGCCAAATATTAGCTTTAGGAATAGCAATGCTTGGATTCATGGGTGAGGAGAGTGAGGGTAAGTGTTGGGATTTGGTCAGGCTCGACTCAGTCCTTGGAACAAAAATGTAAATGCTAAAAGTCTTAGTGCTAAGATTAAGGAACCGGAAAGATCAAGCAAAAAATGCCTCCTGGAATGTATTAGAACATAGAGCAGATTCAGGGGCCATCTGAAGGTTTTCAGGGACACCATGCAAGATAGTCATAGAACCCACATGCTGAAATCCATCACCAAAGCCCATGCCCGGCAACTCTCTGACCTCCAGACTCACCGTGAGTTTATCTTATTTTTAGAGGCTACACATCTATAACAGTCCTCATGGAGGAGGAACATTGCCCGTTTATTCACATTCTTCCAGCCCATTTCCCCTTGATCAGCCCTCAGAAGGAGAGCCCAAGTTCTTTGTTTGTTTAAAAGCTGTTACCGGGTTTCATCTTGAACCTCTCTCTTCTAGGTTAAATAATCTTAGTTCCTTTAAACTTTTCTTTTTAGCTTTAATTTACTTTTGTAACTCTGTAATTATTTTCAGACTCCTTCTCTGAACTCATTCCAAGACTTCATCATCATCTAAAAGCATTCAGTGAGGGTCACCTGAGCAAAGGCGCTGGGCCAGCTTCTTTCTCCTTCCAAGTGAACAACCCCAAGTGGGCCAGAGGGAAGGGCCACCCCACTGCCTGTGCCTCCTACTTTAGCACCAAATAAGCTCTTCTCAGGAATCGCCTTCACTCTGCTAGGTTGCAGTTCGGAGCTAGCTGCCCAGCTTCAAAAAGCGTGGCCCAGGACAGCAGGAGACCTGGACTTTCATTTCAATTTCACCGATTATGATATGTGGGACTTGGGAAACCACACAATGCTTCGCTAATCAAATTTCTCACTTGTGAAATGGGGATTAAAATTCTTGTTGCGCTTTCCTCAAACCGTCCACCCCCTTTCCCTTGGCACTGCTGGGGAGTAAACACAAAGATTCATATATGCTAGGAAAGTGCTATAACACCCAGACACAGCACCTGCTCAACCCTCAAAGTGTTTTCAAATAAACTAAGGATTGGATGCGATCATATATAGAAGAGAGCTTTGAAAATGTTAAGAGCTATACTGTATATAAAAACCAATGTAACATGGACCAGAGACTTAAATGTAAAAGTGCAAACCTTTCGGAAGAAAATATAGGAGAAAATAATTTTGATTTTTGTTTAAGCAAAGATCTCATAGATTGTTTATAAAAGATATGGCTCATCAGTGAAACACTGATGCACTAGACTTTATCAAAACTTAAAACTTATGCTTAAAAAAAAAAAGTCTGATGTAGCCTAGGCTGACCTGAAACAAGCTACTTCTTCCAACCAGTTGTATGCTGCCCTGATTGCCCCTGGTGGGGGAGGGGCTAGAGGACATAGCTGGGAGAGGATGAAGGGAGGAGGCTTCACCGACACAGCCACTAGGAAGCCATCATCCCTGCTGGGTATAGGCTTTCCAGCGTGGTAACTTTAAGGTTACCTATCCTCCTGTCTAATCCCTCACCCACTGTTCCGTAAGTAAGTCTAATAAATTTACTTGTTCCCCAGTGTGAACTTTGCTGGAATTGTACTTTAGTTGGTCAGTGGGACCTTAGGAAAAGGGATAGACATTGTTTACTTGTCTCCCAGGGAAGGAATCTTAGCAACATGGGATTACAGATTTGCATCACGACATTCAGTTTAAAACTTCCATGCTTAAAAAAAAATAGTTATGAGGGCCAGAGAGATGGCTTAGCCAGGAAAAACATTTGCTTCACAAGCCTGATGACTCGGATTCCCAGAACCCACATAAAAACAGGACATCGTGTCACGTGTCTGTAATTCTAGTACTCCTACAGTGAGATGGGAGGTGGGGACAGGAGAACCCCCTGAAGCTCATGAGCCAGCTAGCTTGGAGTATGCTGCACAGCCACAGACAAGAGAGACCCTGCCTCAAACAAGGTCGAAGGTGAGGACCAACACCCAAAGCTGTCCTCTGACATCCACATGCATGTACCCTCACCACAAACATGTACACACACATCACATATATATGAAATAAAAATAAAAATTATGAAAATGAAAAGGCAGATAATTGCCTGGGAAAATATTTGCAACATATATAGCTGGCAAAACACACATCCAGCACACAAGTCTGAATTGGGTTTCACAACTCAACAAGAACAATGTAAATAATTCAATCTAAAACAGAGACAAAAGACTTGAACATACTTCATATACGTACATACAAAATGAATATCAATTAAGCACGCGAAAAGTTGATAATATTATCGATCATTTGAGAAATGCATATTAAAAGTACAAAGAGAGTCAGGATTGGGCTGGCACATACCTTTAATCCTAGAACTTGGAAGGCTGAGGTAGGAAGATCAAAGATTCAAAGCCAGTCGGGGTCACATGGTAAGATCTTGTCTCAGAACACCCAAAACATTCAAACAAATACACAGGAAGCAGCACAATGAGACTTCTCTTACATGTCCACTAAGAAGACTAAAGAAATGGCAATACCTAGTACTAAAAGGATGTAGAGGAGCTGGAAATCTCATACACTGCTGGTAGGAATGTAAAATTGTATGCTTATTTTGGAAAACAGCATGACAGCTTCTTGTGAAGTCACTCATGTACTTAACATCTCCCATTGAAGCCCTACTCTTAATATTATGTCCATACAAAACCCTATACCTAGGGATGAGGGTCAATGACAGAGTTGTTGCCTAGCATGTACCAAGTTCTGGGCTTGATTTCTAGCACTACCAAGGGGGGGAAAAAAAAAGAAGAAAACCCCAAACAATCCAATAACCCTAGTCTTCAATAATTATAGAAGCTTCTTTTCATAATTGCTAAAACCTGGCAAAAATTCAAATATACTGGTAAATGGATATGTATTATCTGCAAAATATAGCAGACTCACAAATGGTAATAAATTATTGCTACACACAGCAACTTGAATAATTGTCAAAGATATTATGCTAAGTAAAAGAAGACAAACTCAAATGACCCTACTCAGGAAATTCTAGAAAAGGAAAAATTATGGAGATAGAAAAACAAAGAGGAGATGAAGGTGAGATGTATTAGAGAGGGAGGGGCAAGAGGAAGATTTTTGAGGTGACCATGATACTTTTTTGATGGTGTACAGTTGTGAATTCTCTGAGTGAAGCAACCATCTTGGGGCATTCAGCTGCACCCCAAAAAGATCATCCCAGCTGTGCTTGTTGATGGTTTATACCCCATCAGAGAGGAGCAGAGGAGGGCAGAGAGGGGCAGAGAGAGTCACGAAAGTCTCACCGGAGTATCCTGCTTCCGACTACCTATTGTACACAATGCTGCCTTAATTGCCCGTGACCTGGGGGAGGAAAAACATATATGTGGTGAGGACAAGATGGCCATCTATGTGGCTTGGAAAAGCCCTCATCCCTGCTAGGTAAGGATATTCCTGTTGGGAGAGGAACACCTCTACCCTGTAAGTAGCCTCTGATCTGTGCTCTGTAAGAAAGCCCAATAAATTCTGGTTCTCTAGAGTGAAATTTGGTAGGATATCCTATCGGTTTGTCATTAGGAGATTAAAAGAAGGGGTAGACTCTGCTTATGTCTCACCCTGGGAAGGAATTTTAGCAACAACATTTCAGTGGTAGAGTATATTAGCATGTGTGAGGACATAAAAACAGCACATAAGAGTGCCACTATTACCATATGTAAAATATATCTCTAAATCTTACATTGGTTTTAAAGGGGGCAGAGGCTCAGTGGAAAGAACATTTGGCTAGCATGTATGAGGCTCTAGGTTCAATTCCTGGCACTTAAAAGTGGCAGGGAATGAAAGTAGGATGTACCACTTTGAGGTCTTACTTTAGGTACATATATATACAAAATATGTATTTTGTTCTAGCAGGATTTAAAAATATTTCAGTTGTATTGTGAAAGAGGGAAAAACTATTTAAGTCAGTAATTCATCTTACAGACACTCTACAATTGAGCTCTTCTGAATATCTGCAGTTATATCTATATATAACTGTATCTATATATAACCTATATCTATAGGTTCATAAAATATCTTTTGTATAGTACAAGAAAGCTTACACCTTTTTGATATTGCTTTTAAAATTAATCTGACTTTCAAAACCTTAAAAAATTTAAATAATGACTGATTTACAGAAAAGATTCAAGGTAGCTCAGAGGGTTCCATGAATCATTCACCCAATTTTCCTTTATGCAACTGTAGTACAGTATTAAAATGAGGGAGTTGACAGTGGTCCAATGCATGCTTATAGTTCTATGTCTTTTTATTATGTAAAGATTCCTATCACAATCAAGATGTACAACTATTTCAATATCACAAAGATCTCCTGTTTACCATCCATTTATAGTCATGCCAGATGTTCCTGCCACCATCCTGACTCCTAGCAACAGCCACCAACTTGTTTTGCATCTTCATAATATTTTTATTTCAAGAAAGTTATATAAGCTGAGCATGGTAACACATACTTGTCATCCTAGCACTTGAGATTCTGAGGCAGAAGGATCAGGAGTTCAAGGCCAGCCTACGTTGCATATTGAGTCTAAATTCTGCATGGGATCCATGAGACCTGTCTCAAAAAACAAAATACTAAAAAGAAAATTATATAAATGCAGTATGTAATCTTTTGATTTTGGATTTTAAAGCTTCTGCACAGCAAAGGAAACAATCACCAGAGTGAAGATATAATTACAGAATGGGACAAACATCTTTGATATCTGTGTATTTATATATTCAGACAGAGGGTTACTATCTAAAACATGTAAAAAACTACAAAAGTTAAATACAAGCCCAGTCATCCAATCTGAAAATAGGCCAAGGAACTTAATAGTTCTTCAAAGAAGAAATATAAACAGCCAGTTAATACTTGAAAATAAGACACAGTGGCATAGGCCTGTAATCACTGCATTTGGGAGGTGGAGGCAGGAGGATCAGGAGGAGTTCAGCGGCATTCTCAGCTACATAGTGAGTTAGAGGGGAACCTGAGACCTGCATAAGAACCCCTCACCACCAGTAGCAACAAAAACAAATTTGAAAAAGCGTTCATCATCCTTAGACATCAGGAAAATGTAAGTTCAAATTGCTTTGAGGTTTCATTTTCCCCTAATCAGAGTGGCTATCATCATGAAAACAAACATCAAATGCTGGAGAGGGTGGGGAAAGGAACCCTTATACTCTGATGGTGGGAGTATAAACTGGTGTAAACACCATAGAAATTCATATGAAGGTTTTTCAAAACCTAAAAATAGATCTACATATGACTCCGTTATACTATTCCTGGGCATATGCCCAAAGGACTCAAAGTCAACATACCACAGAGAGACTTGCACATCCATGTTTATTGTTCTAATAGTCACAATATCTAGAAAATGGAACCAGCATAGATGTCCATCAACAGAAGAGTAAATATGTGATACATACATACATTGGGATTTTATTCAGTCTTAAAGAAAAAAGGATGGAACTGAACATGTTTATGCTAAGTGAAATATACCAGATATAGGAAAACAAATACTACCAAGACCTACACAGCTGGGATTTGATAAGGGGTGATGAGGGAATAAAGAAAAGATAAGACACACAGTCATGCATATAGAAAAGCTGTGAGCAGGTGAGCCGTATGCACTCTGATAGAGATGCACCAATTACCATAGCAATCTAGAACCACAGTGTGTTTGATTATATTCAGTGCAGAGGGGGAGGACTTAGCTAGTCTTTTAGGATGTCTCTGTAGGTGATCAATTATTCATAAACACTCCCACCTGCACATACTGTTCACATTCGCACTCAGACCTGAGGAAAGCTTTGCCATCCCTATGAGCCTCACCCATATTGGGATAGCTTTGCCATTCCCAAGGGAATGAGGTCCTTGGCTTGGCTGTGCTCATGTCAAGAATACACATTCACTTGGATTCCTTTGCTCCCCACGCCTCCCTCTTTCCTATTTCTTAGATGTTTATGATGGATCTTCACAGTTAGTTCAGGGCAGTTCATTCTAATGCTTGACACCTGATGGAGGAGAGAAAACCAGTAAGATCCTCCTCCTGCAATATGCCTCTCTCAGGGCTGTTTTTAAGAGTTGGATCATAACAAGCAGCTACCACCAGCTGCCCAGTGTACCAAGTCAGTGGCCTGCATGCTCCAGCCAAGGAATCCTCACTCCAAAAAAGCTCTCAATACCAAGTCACAGCCAAGAGCACCACAGCTGAGATCTGGAAGGAGGCAGGACACAAGATTTAGGTACAATTCTTTCTGGCAGGGTGAATCTCAGCAACAAAGTTTTTTCTCTCCCTTGTTGAGCAATTTGCTCCTTACCTGCAAGGCAGCTATGTCAATTAGCTGGAAAACTTGCAAAGAGTAATGTAATTGGTTGCCAGCCCCTTTATAGCCCAAGGGGCAAGGTCTAGAAGCTGGACTCCTCAGGGATCCAGTTTCACAGAACTTGTCCTCTTGTGAGGAAACCGCAGGGGGTTACGGAATGAAATCATATACAGGACTGCA
This sequence comes from Cricetomys ansorgei, assembly GCA_026225945.1. Taxonomy (NCBI): domain Eukaryota; kingdom Metazoa; phylum Chordata; class Mammalia; order Rodentia; family Nesomyidae; genus Cricetomys; species Cricetomys ansorgei. The sequence goes on along the minus strand of JAMJFZ010004311.1, from coordinate 7,710 downwards.
CAAACCCAAAGAGTCCTTTAGTCATAGATTGATTCGTCAGTCCTTCTTCCATTTCCTCTCCAGCCTCCAAACTTACTGCACCTTCTTCAGGAAACCAAAGGCATAACTCCTGAGGGAAGAAATGCAACACTGATTTTCTTATGGACCAAAACTTGACCTCCATTCTCTCTCTGTCCAACCAGAATAGTGATCTCAGAGCTTCACATTATTTATTCAGCCTTGTGTTAGACCTGGTGTTAAATGCTATGTAACTATTTGCCCAGTGAATAAATGAAAACTTCTCTCTCAGGGAAGATGGCTCCAAATCTTTTTTTTTACTATCTATCTATCTATCTATCTATACACACACACATAATGTATATATATATGCTTGCACACACACACATATATATATATATACACACACATACACATATATATGCAGACAAAACACTTATTCACATAAAATAAAACAAATAAAACTAAAGAATTTCTAAATTGTACAAAAGATACAATGATACACTTCACCAAAGAAGATATATAGATGCTAAAAGATAAAAAAATTATTTGGTATCATTGGTCACTGGAGAAATTCAAGCTAAAACCCACAAAAAAGGCTATTACACACTGATTAGAACATCTAACAGTTTCAAAACTGACCATGCCCAATGTTGACAAAGATTCGGAAGTACTAGAACTCTCAGTTTCATTTGCATGGTTGTTGAGAATACAAAATGGTGTAGTCCTCCAATAGTAAAACAGACATAGCAACCCAAAAGAAATGAAAATGTATGTCCATGTCAAGATTTGTACATAAAGCTGGCTGTGGTAGCTCACACCTGGAACCCTAGCACTTGGGATGCTGAGGCAGGAGGACTGCTACAAATGTAAGCCTAGACTACAGAGGGATGACCTGTTTTAAAAAATGGAGAGAAGAGAGAAAAGGGAGGTGAGAAGGGAGAGGAGAAGATGGGGTGGGAGAGAGAGAGAGAGAGAGGAGAGAGAGAGAGAGAGAGAGAGAGGAGAAGAAGGAGGAGGAGAAAGGAGGAGGAGGAGGAAGAGGAGGAAGAGGACTTTGTATGTAGATTCCATCAGAATTGCAGTTCTAATAGTAAAAACAAAAACACCAAATGTACATCAGTGCATAAATGGATAAATGAATTCTGGTATATCCATGCCAAGAACTACTACTCAGAAAAAGAGTAAACTGTTGATAAATGCACCACCATGGAACAAAGCAACTATGGTGGTGAAAAAAGGCAGAGTAAAAGTATCTACTTTTTAATTACATTTATATAAAGTTCTAGAAAATGCAAACTAATCTATGGTGACAGAAAGAAGTACAGAGGCTGGATAGAGGTCTTTTGGAAGTGATGTATAGGCTTGACATCTCGATTATAGTGATGACTGCATATGCACATGTGTATAAAACTTATCTTCTTGTGTTCTTTAAATATGACTTTATTTTATGTCAATTATGCTTCAGTAAAATTGTTTTTAAGATATGACATTTTCCTACGATGTATGTTCACAATTAAAAAAATTAGGAAACAGAGAAGTAAAGAAAACACATCTAGGTCACACAGTAGCAAATAGTTTAACTTGATATGTATTCTTTCAGATTTTTATAGATATGTCTATATTTTTTGTTAAAGACAATATATATATATGGTACATGGTATTTATGAAGCTTTGAAATTTTATACATATTTTAAAGACCTTTCTAGAATAATAAAATTCAATACTACGTCTCCAAAAGGGAGCTTGAAGGAAGGAAGGAAGGAAGGAAGGAAGGATGGGAGGAAGGGGGAGGGAAGGAGGGAGGAAGGGAAGAAGGCAGAGAAGGAGGGGAACTGCTAAAGCATGTTGGAACACAGATGACTATCAAAACTGTATTCAGTGATAGATGCCAATTGCTGCCTAAAATACATATTGTATTATATGATTCCAGCTACAGAACCTCTAGGAAATACAGAATCAAGTGGCAAGAAGAACATCAGTGGTTGGGACTGGAGAGATGGCTCTGAGGGTAGCAAATGCCAGAGTTACACATTTACAGTCTCAGCACTCAGTAATCCCAGTACTCCTACAATGGGGTGGGAAGCAGAGACGGAGCTGCGTCAAGGGCTGCGGGCTAGCTAGCCTGGAACACACAGCAGCAGAAACAAGAGCGACCCTGCGGGAGTAGGTAAACAAACTCCAGAAAGTCTACTCACTACTATTTATGGCATGGCACATACATAAAAATTCACTCACAAACAAACAAGCAGAGACATAAACATTGAAAGACTGTCACCTCCTGTGAATGCTGTGCTGGGCGGGAGGAGCAGAGTTGGGTAAAAATGAGCAATTATTGAAAAAAAAAAGGAAAAGTTGAGGGACAATGCTTATGTCCATGGCCTTGATTATGGTGGTAGTTTTCTGGCTTGTATGGATGTCAAAAGCCATCAAATTGTACACTTGAAAAATGTGTGGTTTGTTGTATGTTAATATTTCCTCAATAAAGGGTTGAAGAAAACCATACAATTACAAACGAGGAAACTGAGGCTTAGAGAGGGCACAAACTATTCAAGGACACACAGCAAGTCCGCTGCTGAGCCAGAACTAAAAACCTCACTTTTGGATACCCAGTCCAATGTTGCTTTCCCTACACCATGGCGCCTGATGGGATTCTGGTAAGACTGCTCTCCTTATATCTTCTTTTCCTGTGTCCCATCCTTCTGTGTCTCTCTCACCTGGTGCCCGTGGGAACTCACTGCTATTTCCCTACCTCTGCTCCAGACCTGCTTTTCTCTTCCCACCCATATAGCCATTCACTATGACGTCGTTTCCTTTAGACATAAAATAAACCCTAAGCTGCCTTTCCTTCCAGCTAGCTTGCCTCTTGGGGTGTTCTTCCAGTGCTCAATTAGGTGATGACTCTATAGCCTAGGTAATGCTGGACTCTAGGGCAGTGCTTCTCAGCCTGCATGTACCTTAAGGTCTCCACTGCCAAGTTCCCCGTTCCATATCACTAGGCAGCTAGAGGGATTAAGCAATGGCCGATCAATCATCCCCTGCTGTTTACAGATGACACAAGGCTCACAGACTTTGTTCATAACAAATAAGGAACAAGGCATCAGTACTCCTCTTGCATCATGCCCTTTCTTTTGCTTCCCTGTCTGGCTTTTTCCACACTAACAGCCCTGCCTTATAACCTGGAAGTACTGGCTTGGAGGTCTCATCCTGAGCAGAGTCCTGTATGGTGGAGAAAAGGAAAGCTGAGCCCATGGAGGAATATGAGTGTGCTGATGGACTGAGTTGGGCAATGGTACTGAGAGCTAACTAGGTGCTTCCTAGGTGCCAGGTTAGAAAATCTCTACAGCCTCCTTGGAAACATGAGGCTCCTTCCAACACACTTTCCAACCACCAGAAATGGAGTATTGTAGGTCAGGTGGCCAACTTTCTAAGCTCTACATTATAGTCTGGATATATCGAACTCTCTCATATACTCATGATTTGAATATTTGGTCCCCAGCTGGTGGTGTTATTTGGGGGAGGTTCCAGAAACTTAGAAGGTAAAGCCAAGTTGGAGGAAGTAGACCACTGGAGGCAGATCTTTGAGGTCATATTATCCTCGGCTACTTCCTGTGTTACTTTTTTGTTTCCTAGCCTGCTATGGTGTGGATTCAGCTGTTCCACCATGCCCGGGTTATGATGGCCTGAGACTTCTGAAGTCATGAGCCAAAATATTTTCCTTCTTTAAGCTTTTTCTGTCATGAGTTCTGTAACTGATGCACACTGATGTCAGGTTGCACCAATGCCTCAGTAGAACTCCGAATGAGAAATAAATGACAAGATGATGAGCCTGTTCACCCTTAGACAGTAACTGGATTGGGCCCTGTCCTAACCTTTGAGGACACTTCTAAGCTACAGAAGCAGCCAGCTTTGGTTAGCTGGTCCTAGCACTTAACTCCAATGAGTGGGGTAATCTCTTTGATTCCAGACTCAGCTCTCTCTACACTTGTAGTTTGTCGTTAGGAAGGAAACCTGGAATGGCATGCCTGGGGCAGATGACAAGGTAATCTGTCTAGGGAGATCGGCTGCCAGGATCGATATGACTTTGATCTTCAGAACTGAGCCAAGAATTCATATTGACTGCACAGTTACGGCCTGTGTTGTTATGATTTCATGAAGCATCAAAGCCCAGAGATAATCCTAAGAGGCCATTTAGGCCATGTTCTTGCCTCTGTTCAGGAGTCTGCAGATAATCATTAACACCCTTGTTCTCCTTCTTAGAGCAAAGGGATGGAGGCAGGAGAAAGAAGACAGAAGGCTTGGGATATTGTTCCTCTCTGTTAAGTGTTTTCTTTAGACTGTTTTGAAACAGGGTCTCATACAGCCCAGGTTAGCCTTAAATTCATTATGTAGCCAAAGATGACCTCGAACTTCTGATTCCCCTGCTTTTGCCTCCCAAGTCATGCAGCATGGTGCCTGGTTTAAATGGCACCGAAGATCAGCCCACAGCTTTGCACATGCTAGGCTCGCTATCAACTGAGCCACATCCCTAGTCCCAGGTTGTTTTCTGAGGGAAATGGGGAGAATGAGGGAATAAGCAGAAAGAAGGTAATCAAAATTTCCCCCAGGCCAGAGGATATTGCGGTAGTCAGCAACCTGTTACCCAACTGAAATGTTTCCTAGAATTTTACGTCAGCCATCCTGGAGCCGTCTGGGACTTGTACCAATACTAGCGGGTTTGGGGTTGGATCCACCTTTCTGTGTTTCTGTAATATAAAGGGTGTAAGCTCTGGAGTCAGATAGATATGGATTTGGCTTTCATTTGTTGTTTTGTTGGGTTTGAGTGCTAGACGTGGAACCCAGAGCCTTGCCTACACTAAGCATACACTCTGCCACTGAGAGACACTCACAGGTATGGGGTTAAGAACAAGACCCATACATAGCTAGGAAGTGGTGGCACATGTCTTTAATCCCAGCATCCAGGAGGCCAGAGGCAGGCAGATCTCTGTGAGTTCGAGGCCAGCCTGGTCTATAGAGTGAGTTCCAGGACAGCCAGAGTTACAACAGAGAAACCCTGTCTTGAAAAAACAAAAGGGGGAAAGAAAAGAACCCATTCATTTTACTTACTATTTGAGCTTGAGCAATTTATTCCATAGCTATGTATCAGTTTCCCCATCTGGAAACTGGGCCTTATAAAAGTAATAACTAAATATTTGTTTTGTGAAGATTAAGCCATGTAAGAGATTTGACAATTAGAAATTAAATACTATCCTGGGATAAGCAGATGACAGTTACTTACCTGAGACAGCAGATGAAGGAAAACCCATCCCCTCCCCCCTGTGACAACCCTCCATTAGCTATCCCAGGTTTGTTGAGTAGCTGTTATGAAATTAGGATTAATGTTGCTCAGAGCAATAGGTCCTCATAGCACAACAACATAGTTCCAACACACCCACAAATCTGGAGTATGTCAGTGGGAATTCCGCCCCCTGGCAGCTAGGAGCCCAAGTTTCTTAGGGCCAACACAAAGTGAAGCTGGGGCCTAGTCTGAGCACTGGCTACTTGCCTGAGAAATGCCTCAGCAGTGGTGGTAGGGTTGGCAGAAGGATGAGGTGAAAGTCTGAATCCCCTCTAGTTCAGTCTGCTAAGAGGAGCAAGTGATCATAAAGACAGATGAACAGCAGGAGGGGAAGGCAGTAGCCACTGACGCTAGCATTGAGTAAGCTGGAGTCCAGAGACTCAAGATAGACCTCTTGTAGGTGAGTGGGAAGGTCCCGGCATCTTTGTCTTTTAATGTCAATTCCATCTCAATTTTGAATAGCCCTTTTGTCTTTTGAAATAATTTTTCAGTACTCACCTCAGTAGATTCTCACAGCACACGTGTAAGACACATAACCAGTCAATCTCCTTCCCCACAGTTACTTTCTTCGTAGCAATACTTGCTATAGGACAGGCACCCTGTCCGATTCTTCACGTTAATTATACTGTCTCATTTAATTATCGTAATAGCTTCACAAGCTAGATGATGAGTGTTTTATACACACCTAAATAGACTGATGTTTGATCAGTATATGCTATAATTTGGATATATATTTTGGTAGTGCTGGGGATGAAACCCAGGCCTAGTGCATGCTATACAAGTGTTATACTACTGAGTATTGTGGAGGGCAAAGTTGTTATTTTGTTTTTGGGTCAGGATCTTGGTTTGTGTAGACCTCATGCTAGCCTTGACCTGGGCCTCGGTTTCCCTAGTGCTATGATTAAGATGCTTTGTTATTACAGGTGTGTGCCACTTTGAAACCCCCAAAGGCTCATATGTTAGAGGCATTATCTTCAGAGTGGAGCTGTTGGGAGCTGGCAGAACCCTTAAGAGATATGACCTGATAGGACTTTGGGTCACTGGGTGTCCTTGAAGGGGACAAGGGGATCCCAACGGCTTCTTCCTCACCCCTCTCTCTTTCACTCCTGGCCACAGAGTGGGTAGTTTTGCTGTGTTACACACAATCCACTCTGATATGCTCTATTTTCATGTGTCCAAAATCAATGGGGCCAATGTATATGGTCAGGAAGCTCCAAATACATGAGCCAAATTAACCCTTTTCTCCTTAAAAGTTTGTATCAGTTTGTATTTTTTTTTTATAGTAACACAAAGTTGACTAAAACATTATATTGCACATGGCTATTAAGTGGTAGATCTGGGGTTCCAATCCAACCTGACTCAGATTGACATTAAAGTACGTGTTCTTAGTGATTATGCTGTGTGTTCTCTGAAAGAGTACTTTGTATTATGCAAAAGAAGAACTCGGAGCCAAATAGGTTGAGTTGCTTGCCCAGTACCAGTGAGCCTAACTTTGCATCTTCAGATCCTGTCTCATGTTTACCTCCCTTATTCTCAGCTATGTCACCAATGGTGTGCCTCCCCATCCGTGGGAACTATGTTCCATATACCTGTGGTCACCATGACTTTGGAATGCCAGAGCATGTAAACATGTAAAAAGGACTTATTCCAGCAAGGTCAGAGTTAACTTTTTTAAAAAATGATTATGAGACCCACTCTGTACAGGGGATAGTCAAGGTGGAAAGAAGGCAAAGCAGCTTATTCCAGGATCCCTGCTGTCCCAGGATTGGGGAAATTCCTTGAAGCTCTTAACTTTCAAGTCTGGGCTTGTTTCAATTGTATAGCTATGCATGTGTCCACAAAGCAGCAAAGAAAGCAATATGGGGCCAAAGAAATCAGACAAAAGAACCCCAGTCTGCTCCCAGTCTCTTTCTAATTGGATCTATGGAGTCCTCCCGCAGGGGTAAAGGGAACTGACACAGAAATGAGGTGGCTGAAAAGAAGGTCACGGGCCCACAGGGGTAAGACGCTTGAAAATTTATATCCCTTGGGTAAATAGAAGATAATATCAGGGATTTGAAGGCTAGAAGTGTGTTTCTGTAGAGGCTCTGTGGGGTTCTGGGGGCGGGGGGGGGTAGAATGAGGGCAATAGCACAGATAGAGATGTAAACACATTCCCATCCTAGCTCAAGCCATGAAGCCAACACTGAGTAAGGACCTGCCAGGCTTTGGGCCTGAGGTCCAGGGCTGCCTGCTGCTCAGAGCTGCTGTGGAGATGGAGTGATGCCAGCAAGGGTCTGGCCAGTGCAGGCAAGAGGCTGATGCACATATGAAAGGAGTTTGTCAGTGACCCCAATATCAGACTGTCATCATGCTTAGCTGCCTCATCTGTACCA